>OX031057.1:2415000-3015000 GCA_943736015.1 Tridacna crocea | reverse complement strand
ACAAGAGGTCTACCTTTGTGCAAAGTGTATGATCTACGTAGAAAAAAACGTCGTTGTTCTTTTGTATATAAATGTGTGTCCCATCTAAAACTAAAATTGCGCTTGGCTCTTCAACATTTCAAAACAGTCTCTGTGCCAAGGGTCGAGTATGATTTTCAATGAGTCTGCTTTGATATGTGGTGAAATCCGAGGTTGTTTGGCACAAAATATTCTATCAATGCTGCCCAAACAGTCTGTATGGCCCTTCTTACACTGGACTTACTGATGTTAAACAGTATAATGAATAATTTGTTTGACATGTCAGTTTTCATTTTACATACAATTAAAGCCAATGGTGTCCTCTGGCTTCTGGTTGGTGTAGTTTTAATACACTGATGGGTGCACTCAAATACATCGCTAAAGCTTGCTTTTGATAATCCAGTCACTTGCATATAATCGTCATCACTTAGAGCGTTTACATTATCAAAATTCAGGCTTATTGTTTTGTCCGAAACAAGTCTCAGGAAGTAGATTAAGAATATCCAATAGCGTACATTCATGCATTTATGATCAGACAAGACATTGAGATGTCCCAAAGATTCCTTTTTCAGTCCTCCATTTTCAACATGTGAAGTTCAGCATCGAGATCCGTGAGGTACCAAAGTATTTTTTTTAACTAAGAATTGCATTCTGCTGTTTGATGAAACTATCACAAGCTTTGGGCTTTGCTTTCTACAAATAAAACAATAAGCATGGGACCTGAGTGTTGTTTTAATGGTACGGAATGGATAATGGACAACTTATTTTCTGTTTCCTTTCTTATGGAGGTTCATTGTTGGAATCTGAATGCGAATCCTGTTTTCTTTTTGCAGACTGGTGTTTTTCTGCGTCGTAATATTTATTTCTACATTTATTACACAAAACTGAATCCTCCTTACAATCAACAGAAAAAAAAATGTTTTCCTAAAAACATATTGAGACTTCTTTTGCTTTTCCTTTTTTTTTCTTTGTCCTTTTGGTGCATAGCACACACTTAATGTAGTTATCCTTTACACCAGGTATCCTGTGAAATAAATGATACAACACAATGAATATCTACTAATCCAAGAAATTAAAAAAAAATAGTTGTTGTTGACAAAAAGGGTTGTTTCAGCATCTGATCCTCATACCACTGATCTATCGATCTACCACTCTACCAGCTGTACCACTTCCACATTGATTGGAATTGTATTATTATTAATATTTATTCCTTTATCACAATTCCATTTGACGAAAAGAAAGGGGACTTTTGCATTTCCCAAATGAAAAAATGAACTAAAATATAAATAATATCATAGCTAAAAAAAGGATGATTCTTACAAAGCTGCAAATCTCAGGAATGTCGTTCACCTATTTTCAATAAATATGACGTCATACTACACAATAATATTTATTTTTCCGATTATTTGTTAGGAAAATATCGATTTCACATTCAAAGACATGGCCACTGATTTAGACTATTTTTTTCAATCAAATGTCAGAAACGCATGTAAGATTCATGTTGCAATAATGCTTTTCATAATGATGGACGAAGGTGACAGACAATATGAACAGATAATAGTTTAAACTCATCTTCTATAAAGAATACCTAGGATCCAATATTTAAGAGCCGAACGTTAAAGAATGGACAGAATCATTTGTACCTTTATCAGATATTAGTTCCACGTTTTATAAACATGTATATCTTCAACTACACAAATGTCTTGTGAACTCAATGGCGACGAAACTTTCGTACCTCGCCGTTTTCGTTATCACAACAAACCGAATTTAGGGCTTACACTTACGAGCGAAATTTTTCAGGCGCTGTCATCAATCTGTGACGAATCAGTTCCCCTCTGATTTTCTGCCACCACACCTTTACTACCAAACAGAAATTTTACCAACATTTCTAAGGCATGTTTGTGCAGAGACTGGAACTGGGTGTTGCCAAGTTCTGCAGCTGTTTCCTCATCATGAAATAGCCCTGGGATGTGGACTTGTCTCAAATGGCTTTTTAACTTTCCCACTGCTTCTCCATATCCCTCCGCAGGACAAACCTTTTCGTTTGTGAGTGGGCTCTGTTGTGAGCACTCTTCAACGACAGTTGTCTTGTCAGACAGTGACTGTCTTGTCAGAGAAAGAATGTTTTTCGCTGTATTTTTTCCCTGTATAGGTCACCTTAGTGCGGTGGAGTCTTTCTTCAAGATGAAGGTTCTGCCTTAATTTATCCCCTCTATGATGATCTTCGGATCCATCACTGGGAGATCTATCTGCCCGGTACCTCTTGCTGAAGAAGGTCATAGATGAGATAACATCAGTAGCCGGGCGTATAGGTGATCTGTCCCTATTCATGCCTCTGTTTGGTGACCTTTTTTGCAGTTGGAAATGTAGTCCAGACCTCCTTGAACTAGGTCTCTGTCCTCTGTAACCATCAGACTTTGACTCGTACAGGGCAACTGGCTCACTTCTATAAAATTCAATCGTAACTCTATTGTAACCTTAGGAACTGCCATGAGTGGATCAAACCTTTGGTTCTGGTCAGACCCTGCTGACACAAGAGCCTCTCAATTCATTGGTGGGTACATCTATGAATGTGGGATCTCCGGTCAATTGTGATCGACACGAGGAATCCTCAGTGGTCCGTTTCTTTGGGTCCTACAACTGAGGTGTTGGCCACAGCAGAAGCCGTAACTGAGGCACTCGCTGCTGCATCAGACCTGAATACTGATTATCCAGTTGTCTGATATCCCGACAGGTAACTTGTCTGCACACACAATATACTGGATCACTAATGCTATTTTCCTTTTTCATGACCATATACTCCAATAATTTTGAATTGTTTTCCAGTCTCTCAATCCACATTGGGAGCGTTTTATCAGTGCACTTCTTTATACGGTCATGATTCACGATAAAAAAACTTCCTTCACTAGGACACGAAGTAGCGCATTGGAGAACTTTTCAATGATAAGGCCCGGTCCTTTTCAAGGTGCTTTTACCTTACTCATTGCTCTTTCCTTTAAAAGTCGCTGTGTCAAGAATGTACACAGCATCTCCTACTTGAAAGGTCTTAACCAGGATTTTGATATCGTAGTCACGCTTAGTGATCTTTTGTGCCACTCTAACATTATCCTGAGCCACTTGGTGTGCTTTCTCCGTAGAGATCTGTAAATCATTTACATATTTTTCAGGGCTGTCTTCTATCAACCTTTTTACTGGATCAGGGTAAAGTAAATCAGCTGGTTGGTTAGTTTCTCTCCTAAGCATTAACA
Organism: Tridacna crocea; assembly: GCA_943736015.1. Lineage (NCBI taxonomy): Eukaryota > Metazoa > Mollusca > Bivalvia > Cardiida > Cardiidae > Tridacna > Tridacna crocea. The sequence continues at coordinate 3,011,734 of OX031057.1, read as the reverse complement.
TATTAGCCGTGAATCATCTTGATCTCAATGCTCCAGCAAGTTGGGGCAGAAAGATATTCCATGAATTCTGCGAGGACACAAAACAACGCACAGCATGCATCAAGGTAAGGTTATACCGTTCTACTTGTCCAGGGGCGGATGGTTGGTACGGAATGGTTCTCGATTTGTGGATTTATAGTAATTGACAGACTGCTTGAAAGAGTTCGCTTTCAAAATTTCGGCCTTGATCCGTGTATCCCTGAATTGTACACCCAAATCGACTGAAAAATTCCATCACCGCTGCGCGTGCTGATTCTGAAGGCAACGGTATGCATTCTACCCATTTCGTGAATTGATTTATCATCATTAACACATACTCATTGCCTTGTGGTGTTTTTGGGAGGGGATCAAGACAATCCAGATGGACTCGTTTCAACGGGGCTCCTGCCTGGTAATTAATAGTCATAGGAACTTTGGCGTTTCTGTTTTTTTTTTCTTTTTATTCCTGTTGAACAAACTGCACGCAGAGATGTACTTCCATAATCCTTTGCTTCATAGATTGAGGCTCTACACTTTGAAAACCACCCCCTGGTTTCTCTATGTAAATCATGCCTTGTTGAAGTCTAAATGAATCCTTGTTAATCCAGATATATTGTGCAGTAGGGCTCTGTAGGAAAAGCTTGGCTTCAGAGAGTTCTTTACCTTCTTGCAGATATTGTCGTATGACAATAAGGTCACTATCATCCTTTTGTTCTTTTTCCGAATCAACTTTTAAGCTTCCTGCTCTGTTAGTACCATACTCACTCAAGGGATAAAAAAAAACGTGCACTCTCCAGTTTTGGTCACAAGAATAATACTGCCTATACCAACATTTGAGTTTTCTTGAGTCTTATTGGCCACTACTATCCTCCTTAGCTGTTTCCCTTCTACGTCGGACGCTTTAAAGCTGGGGGAACCATATCGTCCACCTCTGTGGCAAAATCAGCCAAATATTCGTGGGCTTTGGCACAATAGAGTTATCCCTTACAGGGCAGGTCCTCTAGTTTCACACCTAATTTAAAGCGGGGACAGCTTTGTGATTGGGGTCGTCTAGACATGCAATGTGCATTCTGATGTGTTTTTTTCCCCTGGGCGATGTTCAACAATCATATCATACTGGCTAAGTTCATTTGGCTATCTGTCCTTGTGGCTCTTTGAAATTCAACAGCCAGGTGAGATTGCTACTGTCAGTGCGGACAATGAAAGGTTTACCAAGTAGATATTGCCTGAAATGTCCAGTAAATCGAACTACAGCCGGTAATTCCTTCCTTGTGTCACAGTATCGTCGTTGCTCTGGAGACAAGCCGAGGCTAGCATATGATATGACCCTGTCTAGCCCATTTTGAATTTGTGACACTACTGCTCCTGTTGCCACATCTGAGGCATCAGTGTCCAAATTAAATAGGTCAGTATTAATGGGCCAAGCTAAAGCAGGTGCTGTAGTCAAAGCTTTCTTTATTTGCTGAAAGGCTTCTTCGTGTTCTTCACGCCATATATTCTTTTCTTTCCCTGTGAATTTATACAAGGGTACTGCCAATCTAGCATTCTAGCTTTAATGAAATTGCGATGGTAATTCAGCAGCCCTAGGAACTACCTGCCTTGTTGTAGGACGTGGTCATTCTTTGTCATACTGGATATTCTGCTGAACCAGCTGCAGGCCTTCTTCTCCAACCCATCTGCCTAGCAATTAAACTTTTGGTTTACAAAGTTTACATTTTCTTGGCTTAAGTTTCAAGCAATACTCTCTAAACTTTTTCAACACATCCTCTAAGTTTTTGAGGTGGTCGTCAAAGTTTTTTTCCCCATAACAATAGTATTAACCAGAAAGGCTAGCACCGTGATGCAATTTAGTCCCCGAAATACTCAATTCATAATTCGGCTGTATGTTGCTGGAGCATTACAAAGTCCAAAACCCATGCGAACAAACTGGAACAGTCCATACTTTGTTATAAATGCAGTTTTCTTCCTGTCAGATCTCGTAATAGGAACCAGCCAATATGCTGGATTCGCATCAAATTTGGAAAAGAATATAATTCCCGCTAATGTATCCATGCACTCATCAAAAAGTGGAAGAGGATACATATGAATTCAAAGCTCTAAAATCTACACACCAACGGACTTGACCGTCCTGCTTCCGAATTAAAACTGGAGCAGAAACCAATTCAGATGTTGAAGGTTCAACAACCTTTGCGTTTAAAATTCCATCTGTTAGCCTTTTCCTCATCCAAAACAACAACAACAACAACAACAACTGCAGTAAATCCTCTTAGTGAATCAAAATCAAATACCAGCGTCAATTTGGTTTAAATAATTTTAGCAAAGGTCTTCGTATCGTTCATGATTTTAAAAACAAAAACAGTAAAGACTGTGTATGCCCGGTACATGAAATTAGCTGAACTGAACGTATGGAAAATTCCAAAAGAAACGAAAGGCAAAAAAATTCAGACATACTAATCATGTTCTGCCAGCTGCTAATTCCTGTTCTGAAACACAATCAATTGCTAGTCAGCAGGATGATTGGAGAGGCTGTAGGGTTTCGGCCCGAGATGCTGTAGGTAGGAAAGGTAAGGAAATACAAAAAGGGATTGGGGAAAACGAGGGAAAAGACACCTGTGAGAGAGAGACGGAGAGAGAGAGAGAGAGAGGGAGAGAGAGAGAGAGAGATGCCAATACTACAGCGAAGTCTGTATATCACTGACCCTGTTAAAGAATGGATAATTGTCAACCTTTTGGCATCTTCTTTAACAATGTTTGAGTCAGATTATCGTCTTCCTCCCAATTCTATATCCACATCTTTTTTCAGATGTTAATCCTTACAATTCGTCTGCTCGAGACACATTCAAGAATTTCCTTGTCAGGCATTTTTGAGTTCAATGTCTAAAATATAATTATCTTCCCCTTTCTACGACTACGTAGGAAAGAGATTTGATTGCTTGCCCCTCAGAACGTAGTCCTGAATTTCCTCACCCTAACGTGAAGTCGTCTTTATGCTGTTGACCCAGGTTGATTATCCTCTGTTAAAAAATTGCACGCGGGTTTTTGTCATTCCTTCTACATACAAGGCGACAACAGACGTTTTTGTGGATATACGACCAAGATATGACTGCACATGAATGTGTAGTTGGAACTCTGATATACACTGTCCACTTCTCCACAGGCTTACCTGTTTTAATTCGTTGTCAAACAATCTCCGGTTTTTAAAACCCTGAGATAGAAGCTTTTCGAAAATGTGGAAACAGGAGAAAATGCTGGTAATAAGCATTTTCTCTTTTCCCTACATGTTTCTCTACCATGCTGGAAACAAATTTTACTTTTTGAGTCACATTTATTTCATGGTATGCAAGTGCATAAAATACGATATCAATAACTTTGTCACGCCATGCTGTCCCTTCAGCTTAAAAATAGATTAAAAAAAGACTCTACCGACATGATTACATCATTTATATAGACAAGGAAGGAAAGAAATGCTGACGCAGGTGTTTTGAACCTATGAGGTTAACTACTTTAATCTTAACTTTAATATTCTATAGCATACTCAAGTAAAACGTATCGTTCTTAAATTCTTAATAAATAACAATGATGATTATAATAATAAAACTTAACAACTCTGATTTTTTTTAACTGGACGAATTTAATACATCTATATGTATGATTGCCTGATTAGTCATTATAAGGGTATGGATACGATTTAGCCACGCCGGAGAACGACGTAGATGACACATAGTCCATGAATGGTACACCCATGCTAATACTGACAGACATTATTAATACGGCCATTATTTAGGTCACTGTTTCAAGCGGCTGTTTAATATTTAAAAGCCAATATGGCTGCCCTTCGGGATACAAATGAACGATTTAGCATGTTTTTTTATTAGTTTATTTTTCCTCATCGTGCCACAATACTGTCTCGAAACGTTTCCCAAAACTGTCACGCAGAGTAATATACGTGCTGGTTATATTATCCATAGCTGCATGCTACAACAGTAGCAGATCACCAGAATATTATAGCAATATCAACAAACACAGCAAACAGAGGTGAACAGTGGATTTTTGTCAACAAGGGGTTCCAATTATTTTGACGCATGGAAAAAAATCCAAACAGTATAAAACCAATATTATTAAAACAGCGATTACGTAATCGCTGTTTTAGAAAGTAATATATGCTTCATAAACTCTATTCGAAAAAAATCTGAACATTTTGTGTATGTGGAACCCTGTTTCTACTGGCAGACCAAATCATAAGGTGGCCCCGAGTGAAAATTACTCGTTTTTATTGTTATGATAACTCACTGACCTTTGCCTGTAGAACAGTCCTTGGTGTCCCGTGCTAGGTCGATTGGATTATTTAAAGTTTCGATGCATTTTTTCTTACGAATGTCTTCAAAGTTTTTTTTTTTTTACATCAAGAAGAAATGCAATGGCTGCTATATTTAGAAAAGAAACCAGTCTCCTTCTCGTGAACTACAAGCTCGGTCGTTCAGTGGTTAGCATATCTGACACTTGACCTGAATATTTCAAACTAAATGTTCAGTCGAGTCAAATTTTCTTTCCGGGGATTTTTCGCCTCTATTCCATATGAAAACTGAAAAAGGATGATGAAATGTAAAAAAATTGCATCAGTACTGAAGTCAGAAAACTAGGAAACATGCGTAAGTGCGGTGACAGACGTGAAATGACCTCAGCTGTGAAAACAGTGTTAGACTCAGATAAAATTAAACAAACAATCGAGAAAAAAGAAATATCGCATTGAATTTCGAATTGAAAATTAGCTTTACAGTATCTGTAACAAGTGTAACAATAATTACCCTATTTGGCTCTTTTGGCAGATCAAACTTTAGGTACTATAGAAACTGATGTACTCGTATCTTTTGGAAGACCCAATTCTATTACATTAAAACAAGAAAAAGTCCATAGCATAAACCATAATAATCGAATGTTGCTTGTTCTTTTAAGCATTATGAGATTGTTTCGTATGCATTATGCACTAGTAGTAATTTGCCTCTCCCCTAACTTGGGGCTAAAGATTTAATGCTGTTCCTGAAATCAGATGTTTGAAAATATATTCATTTTGAAACCATCAGACCAAGTCCGTTGACAAACAGTTTGTAGCAAATAAAGGTCTCATAAAAAAATGTTGTTGAAAATGCGAATTGTCAAACATAATCCCTTGTATGGGATCACAAGCCTTGCATACGGTTCGACTTCTTTTCAGTTTATAGTAACTTGTGATTGACCAGCGTGAGGAATATTGGAAGCGCAAGGTCAACCTGTCTTTTTCAAGTGAGAGGCGACGGATCCTTACAGTCAACTTTTCGTTTCTTTGCCTTCTGGCAATCTTAATCTTCTGAACGAAACGATATCGCCATATATACCTATGGCAACACCGACACTTCTATGGGATCATTTTCATTTTATTAACAAATGTACAATCAAGATTTCTGAATATAAAGACTACTGACGTCATTAATTTAGTCCTTGAAAGTATTGCATTTTTGAAACGTATTTTCTTCTTTTAATTTTCATTTGTATGTCACAATTTACTGATACCCATGAACAATAATTTTTCAACCTCTACTAAATTGCTTGCTTGAACCTATCTTTATCGAAAGATGGTCGTCGTACGCATAGTCTAATTGCATATGTGTAACTGATTGCAAACGTTCACATTTTAGTACCTATTTGTAAAAATTAGCACATTACATGAATAATCTTTGAACAAAAAGATATTGTGAGTGATGAAATCTTTTTAAAAAGTTCTGCAACATATTCTTAGTTGTCTATAGGTTGAACTCATTCGATATCTGTGGTCCTGACTGGTTCTCCCGATCTGATCTCATGCGTTTTTCGTGGGAGTGTCGTCTGGCAAGACACTTCAGAGTCCTAGCCTAGTATTGGTGAAATCCAGAAAATATATCGACGTGTGAGATGTCGCTTTCCTGTGACTGCAAATAATGTTGAAAGCGGCGTAAAAACACCACTCAATCACACAAACATCCAATAAAATTCAATCTGTATTGAAATCGAAATACTTGTCCCGTAAACATGGACATGATAGAGTATAACCAAATTTGGTAAGTAGCATTTCATCTTTAAAATTTTGTAGAAACTTGTATTTCAGCTTTTATCACATTGCTTCATTATACTGTGTCGTTTCAAGATGTTTTGTTATTTTTATTGCTCCATTTTTAGGTAAGCTTTGACAATAAGGACAACAATGGTCAGGTATTGGTGGATTTGTCCACAATTTCAGAAAAATTAAAGTGTGCTGACGTTAATTTAACTGTAACAGGTAGGTAAATAGATACTGGTATTTTAACTGAACATCAATGAATTACAGAAAGGGTTTGCAAATTGTCATTGAAAATACATAATACACAAATATAGTTCATGATCATATAAAAGAAGACGTTTACTGGCGTTACATTAATTTTACTGTTTCGCTCTCTACCATGAGAAAACAGACAACCCACTTATTACTTATCTTTTAAAAAAAAATATATATAATATCTACGAAAATGATGACGTATTTTGTTGGCTTCCCAGTCATATTGTCATTTGTGGTAATGAGGCAGAAAGAGCTGCCAAGGAGGCATTATAACTCGATGTTTTACCTTTAAAGTTGCCTTTTAACGATTTTTAGCTCCACATGGCCCGGTGTACGTCGTGCGTCCGTCCGTGCGTGCGTCTGTCCGTCCGTGCATGCGTTAAGTCTTATTTCAAACATCTTCTCTGAAAATACCGATCCAATTATTTTGATGAAACTTCACAGAGATAATCCTGCCATGGTCGTCTTTAGAATTCCTGACAAGAATTTGATTCCTTTAAAAACTCTGGTTTCCATGGCAACAAAACTAAAAAATATTGAAACTCTTTAAAAAAATCTTCTTGTCTGAGTCGATAAGGTCTAGGATTACCAAATTTTGCATGTAGCTTTATCTAGTAGACCTCTACCACGTTCCTTCAAATATTAGTCCTGGGGTCAAAATTGGACCCGCCCCGCGATTACAATTTTTAAATGGGCTTATATCGGGAAAACTTTAAAATCCCTCTGGTACACAGTCATAGGGCCAATGGCTACCAAATTTGGCATGTATCTTTATAAAGTAGGTGTCTACCAACGATGCCCAAACTATAGTCAAGGGGTCAAGTTTGGCCTGGCCCGGGGGTCACAAGTTTTATTTGGGACTATATAGGGAAAACTTCTATTACCTAGCGATAAGGCCTAGAGCTACTAAATTTGGTATGTAGCTTAATCTAGTGGGTTTGTACAAAAAGGTGCCCAAATTGTAGTTTGGGGACAATATTGGCTCCTTCCTATGGGGTTTCAAGTTGACATGGGCTTTTATTTGGAAAACTTAGAGAATCTACTTATACCTAGCCATAAGGCCTAGTAATAATAAGACTTAGAGTTACTAAATTTAGGTCTGCCTCATGGATCGGATGTTTTTCAGGGCCTTTTATCGAGGAAACTTTTAAAATCTTCTTGTTTATAACCACACAATTTAGACCTGTATTATTTTGTATGGACTTTATCGTGTGGACATCCACCAAGATTCAAGTAATTATAACTTTGTAGAGAAAAATGGCTTTGCCGGGGGTTCATAACTCTCTCGGATTTTATAGATAAACTTTAGTATGTGTTCCAGTTTGAAACAAATTGGCCAAGTATTGTAATGTTTGGCTTGTAGTGTTATTACTTATTAGCCAGAAGAGTGAGACAGGGTCATCATGGCCCGCTTTTTATTCACTTATTAATGTTTCTATTCAAGATGTCTGGCAAATATCTTGGAATGATCGGTAAATGTAAACAACCATTCATTTAGTATTAAGCCAATTATAGGTGATTGGCTTCAAGACTTGCGGTAGAATCGCCAAGAGGAATTAATTTGGCCGGTTTTAGAATAGGCCATACATACATGACGCATTCGTTCCTCTTGAAAGGAGAAGAATGTATACCATGTAATACAATTATAATAGTCAAACATTTACTGATAGGCTACCCAGATTTTGCACCTATCAGAGGCAAGTACTTTCATGCTGACAGTTTCAAAAGACTGTTTGATACTGTAAAGATGGAGTCACTTTTCGAATTTCTGAGGGAAGTTAACCTTTTTTTAGGAATTATAGTTTTACGCAGTTTTATGGTTTTTGACTCACCTTTTAATAATGCTCTAAACACATGTTTTGCCTCTGATGGGGAGATTTTTTTACTTCATTAAAGATTGTTTTGTTTGAAAACTGCTAAGATTTTAAGCTTATAGGCCTTTGCATTTTATTATTTAATTGAAACAAGGTCACTTCCTCATAGTTACTGCTCTAAACATCAGGCTACAGTATCTCATAGTGTTACGGGAGATCACTCCTTCCTGCATGGCATACTCCCGATTTAAATACAATACCTGGCTACTGCGTCAGGGAGATATCTCTTTGGCTCAGTGGTTAGGGTATTGGCTTTGCGTCCGGGAGTTCGGAGTTCGAATCCCGCTCCGACCCTTATTTCTGCCATGCATTTATTCATTTGTTTCTTTGTTACGGACTTCGTTCGTAAGATGGGGGCTCGTCCGGGATTGGCCATTGAGCCATTAATCCCATTTGTTGTCCAAAATCGGACTTCCTGCCTAATAAGGCTTTGAGTCATCAATAAATGATGACTTTAAGAGGGGGTGTGTTACGGGAGACCACTCCTTCCTGCGTGGCATACTCCCGATTTAAATACAATACCTGGCTACTGCGTCAGGGAGATATCTCTTTGGCTCAGTAATTAGGGTATTGGCTTTGCGTCCGGGAGTTCGGAGTTCGAATCCCGCTCCGACCCTTATTTCTGCCATGCATTTATTCATTTGTTTCTTTGTTACGGACTTCGTTCGTAAGAATAGTATTGTGTGAACTTTAGGCAATGGTTAATTTGTAAATGTGCCCAATAGCCGTACCTGTCGAAGGGTCATAAAACACTCCTCATTCATTGACCAAATTTATCTGTTTTCAAAGTCAACATAGTCATCTAAAAAAACATTCTGACAAATTTTCATGGGACTTTAGACTGGAAATGTGACTGCTAACTTGTATAAATTGCTTCTCTAGGATTCGACCTGGTGACCTAGCTTTTTACTCAAAATGACCAATTTTGAAACTATATCATAACAGTATCTGGAAAAAACAATCTTCCTTATTTCATAAGTTGGAAAATTGTGCCCTCTTGAACGTACATAAGATGCTCATGGATTTTATGTGGTGACTCGTGTTTGACTCAATTTGATCGGTATTAAAAATCAATTAAGACGAACAGCCTGGCGTTCATAAGAGTTGGACTGAGGCCACTGCAGACTATACAAGGTTTTTTCCACGATTTGACCAAGTGACGTACTTTAAGTATTAGTTAGTGTTTATCAATTGAAAATTTGATAATTAAGATACCCTAAGGGAGCGAGCGTAGTGTTGACCCTTTGACCTAGAGTACAACGGCCAGTGAAATCCTTTTAGGGTGCGGTTAATATAATTGAATTCAGTACCACAGCTAATAAAATCCCATTTTAGGTGGCGCCTTCATTTAACCTTGTGACAAAGCAATTTACGTAATGAAATTTCTTTTTCCACTTGATGCAATGTACTGCGTGTCCAATTTCCTACACAAATCATAAAGTAGTAGTGATAAAAGCTGATTTGGATTTCTAAGGCTTATAGGATTTCGAATATTTGGACAAAGAATTCGATCAATCCGTCCCCGACTCAATTAATTGGAATTAATATCTAGGATCCAATAAAGGGAGTTTCTGTTTAATTCATTGTTATTATGCCATGTCAATTAACCAGAAACTAATATTGACACTTGTTAACCGTGCGGATTCAGACGAGGCAACACGATGAGTTGATCCACCTTAATTCTGCATTGTTTGTCGCTTAGATCAACCCTATGATACAAACATAAAATGGTCCAGTGTTCAAAATAAAATTGTAAACTGTTTCAAATGCGGCGTTGAAAGGGTTGAATAGACACTTGCCCATGTAGTACAGCACATATAGTCCTGACAGGACAGTAGGGCGGAGTTTCATCGGTGCATGCGGTCTCCGGCTGAAAAAGTTAATGATTAAGTGGCGAAATCTTAATGATTAATTGTTCAGGGAGCCAGTTTAATAAATAAAACGGACATTTTTTTTTCAAAATATGGGGCTATTTGATTGGTCGGCAAATGAGGTTAAACACTAAGACCAAATATTGACCAATTTTCAAATTTATCTGACATATCATCTGTTTAGATTTCAGGAATATCGAGGTGAAAAATTAGCCATAAACCCAAAACATTGTTTTGTGAAAAAAAAAGAAAAATATTCTAAATTACTTTGACTCGATAAGACCGATTTTCGTACGTGTCCGAGGTATCATTGATATAAAGATTCGGACCAATTTCCAAGACTACTGAACTGAAAAAGTAGCTTTGCAGTTTTTCAGTAATTCCACACAGTGACCTTGTTCTGATCCGAATTTACCAATTTTCAAACTCATCTGATATATTTCATGACAAACAATCTGACCAAATTTATTGAGTATCAGACTGAAAATATTCTTTTAGGGCAAACACTTGGTTATTCAAATATTCGAATGTTTTCCCAAATTTTCAACTTGAAATGGCTATTTTTCCAAGATTGTTTATTAGATTTTCTTTTCAAAATAAAAAGGGTTGAAACTATTGATGGCAACCAGACTGTGAAAGTTTCACGAAAATCTCGATAAGAAATGCAGACTTTATTCCGTAAACAGGAATTGGAAATTTTCAGCTTGAAATGGCTACTTTTCCCATATTGATTATTGGATTATTTTCAAAATCATTAGGGTTGAAGCTTTTGATGACATAAACAAGATGTGCGAGTTGCATGAAAATCTGAAAAGAAATGCAGACTTTATTGCGTAAACGAGAATTGGAAATTTAAAACGTAAAATGACTACTTTTCTACACTGTTTATTGCATTTTTTTTTCAAAATCAATAGGGTTGAAGCTTTTGAGTAGATGAACAAACTGTGCAACATTTACGAAAATCTGATTACAAATGCAGACTTTATCACGTAAACAACAATGGAAAAGTTCATCTTCATGTAGATAGTTTTCTCATAGTGTTTGTTAGATTTTTTTCAAAATCGATAGGGTTGAAGCTATTGATGAGATAAACAATTTCTGTCACGAAAATCTTATTACAAATGCAGACTTTATCACGTAAACAACAATTGGAAACGTTCATCTTCATGTAGATACTTTTCTCATAGCGTTTGTTAGATTTTTCTCGAAATCAATAGGGTTGAAGCTACTGATAAGATGTGCAAGCTTCATGAAAATCTGACGACAAATGCAGACTTTATCGTGTAAACTAGCAAAAGACATACGGACGGACGGAAACCCCCGTCATATCTTAAGCTCTGCTGCCTTTCAGCCAGTAGAGCCAAAAATGGTACTTGTAAAATACAAAACAGAATAGAATAGAACGTAAATTTTATTAGACAAGTACAAGTGTACATAGTCAAATATTGCATGATACATATAACAAAGCATTTGTCAACGCCTCTATCTCTCTCCCTCCCTCTCTCTATCACACAATCTCTCTCTCTTTCTCTCTACCTCCCCCCCCCCCCAAAAAAAAAAAAAAAAAAACTGCTTCTAAGTGAGGATGACATACGAAAGGAATTCCATCTAACTTGTAGAAGATGATGAAAAAATAAAAAGCTTATATTATACTAACACAATGATGATAGAACCATTAGTTGTACAGAAAATGAAATCGCACTGATAATGCAGATTCGATATATTGTGCTACATTTGAAATTGTTCTTTTTCTTGTTTGTTGATAAGTTCAACCAACTTATACATACTTGGACTTCTAAAATAGAAACCATTTATGTACTGCCTGCGTAAAATACTATACTTTGGACATATGAACATAAAGTGAAATTCGTCCTCTACCTCGTTCATATTGCACAATAAACTCACCCTTTCATTTCGCGGTGTTCTGTTTCTAGAAAATCTGCCTGTTTGGATCCGAAGAGAGTGTGCTGAAATTCTAAGTCGGCAAAGGTGGGAGCGAAGTGAAACTGGCAAAATGTTTAAGTATTCTTCGAAACCAATAGAAGATTTTATATTTTTGTACAGTATTAAAGAGCTACTGTCCCTGATATGTGAAAACGATTCTTGTTTGAAGCAATCTACCATTTTTTCCTTCAAAAGGCTCAAAATAAGTACTGGGTTATAGGAAGCGGGATTATTAAAAACATCCGAAAAACCATAAATATCTAAAATGCTTTTAACGTTAAAAACCCAATTTTTCTTACCACATTTAACATCATGTAGTGCAAAATACACCCTTCTGTTATGCTTACCGTTCGATAAATGACTTTCATGGGTAATGCATATCATGATGACTGGCATTTGAATTAACATTGATCCTCAGTTTAAACAATTTTTAGAAAGGTGAGACTGTTTACAACATTACGAGAAAATAAGAAATCTCCTTTTCCAAGAGATTTTTTTATATTTCTGAAACACATTTAATCATTTGCACCTTATCAAATAATTTGAAATAGTCTGCATCACAGTGATACATATATCGTTGAAAATATTTACTTTTACAATTGGAAAAGTGTTTGGCTAACTAAAAGGGGTGCAACAGGTAGATTTTTCCAAACAAAACTGTTTCCTAAGACAAAAATAACCATTTAAGCTACATTCGATATGGTTTCTGAAATGACCCATTAAGTGGTCAAGTTAAACAAATGTCCTTCCTAAAAGAGTAAAATTAAGGTATCATGCAATTAAATGGCATTGACAGAGATATACACCATGACAAGTCTGTATGTTAAAAAAACTTACTTAGGAAATATCACTAACCCCCTCACCCCCCGCCCAACAAAAATAAATATCTTTTTAAGTGCCTTTTTAAAGACGTTTTCTACAGTTTTGTGAAAATTCAATCCTTGATAAAGTTTTCTAGTTCTTTCATATGTTGGGTAAAATTCAATGGCAAACTGAAAAATAAAAAGAACAAGGTACAAGTTTGATATTCTGCAAAATGGCTGTTTCTATGGTAACCGTTTAGATCAAAACACTTAAAACGACTATACCTTCATAAAAGAGAGTAATACAGTGCTAGAAAGTTTATTGTACAACGCAAATATAATTTTCCTCATATTTAATATATTATTTTTTGATTCTGTATGAATGAAGTAATAATCTGAATTAATTTTCTTTTAAATTTTTTTTTCCTTTTTCTTGACTTGCCAAAATATAAGCAAAATCAAGATGTAGTCTTCAATTAATTCAAAATTTTGAAAAATTACTTTCATAGAATTTTCTAATATTTTGGAATATACAGTAAAATTTAATGGTAAGTACAAAAATGACAAGAAAAGGATATGTTGACATGTTAGATTTTTTGTAAAATGGCCGTTTCCATAGTAACCGTTCAGACGCTCAGACCGATCGGCACTGTCATGTTCAATAGACTCTAGTCTCTGAGAAAGTCGATAGCGCCGAAAACTTTCCTGTATTCTTCTGATCTTTTCCCCTTTAGATCTTTTTGCAAAATGTCCATTAAGTCGATATTGTAGACTCATTTTTCGCCTTGAAACGTACCGTATCCGAAATTCAAGCTATTGTCCGAACGATATACAAGTACCTTCGTTGAGAAGAGTTACTGTCTGTTATTGTCTCTCTTGAAATCGCCAAAATGGTGTGCAGAAATAACTACCGAAAACGTCATTAAGTGCAAGAAGTATGTCAGTGAATACAAGCAGGTTGGCCTGACAGGTAAAGTTCCGGAAAGTAAACTGAATGACAGAACTTTACTTTGATTCAAATATTCCACTCATGCGAGTATAAGTATTGGCGTCCAAATAAATCACTCTCTTTGAAAACAGAGCATGTCCTCTCCAAAAACCGGAAACGACCAGTCTGTTTTCATGGAATACCACACCTGAAAGAAATGCATTTCTATCGAACGTATTCTAAGCAAGCTTGCAACTGTAAGGCGCCAAACTTGGAATGAAGATATTAAAGTCACCATAGTTTGATAAAAATACAGACAAAATAAGTTAAAACTGGCTGAACATGAGTATAAAGAGTCTCTTTGAATATCATTGACATGGGAAAAGTCATTTTTTTTTATTTTTTATTGTGTATTAAGTTTTTTGAAACAATGCTCGATTAAATGGGGGAATTTTGACGAAATGCCAGGGTGCATGTTTTTTTTTATCAAATTGTAATGTGGAGTTTCAGGATTCGAAATGTGTTAATTTAAACTGATAACTGGCTGCATGTTTGTCTAAAGATATTGCTGTCACATATGGTTATATGATATTCATATTTACTACCATATTACTTGAAACAAACCTAGGTCATTCCCTTCTGTAGAGCAGTTTTCATATAACCAGTTTAAGCCAGCTTAGCTATGGAGACACTTTTTTTCAAAGATGCAGTTTGAGGCATGTCTCAACGTCAATGTTTAGAAGAGCAACGTTTGGATAGTACTCGGATATAAGGTCAAGCTGTTGCACTTTACAATGGTTCCTTATTAAGGGCAAACAATTTTATAGTGAAACCAATTTCCTTGCACTTTGAAGATATATGACAGGATTTTTATTGACTACGGTGGCGTATGCTTATCTCTTTTTCTTTCAGATTACGATTTTTCAGTAAACAAATATTTCTGGCTAATAGTAGTGCCTACTGGATTTTCCATCTTCTTCTTTATTGCCATCTTTCTTATTGGAGGCGCCTATTGTAAGGTAAGCACAATATTTCCCGTGGAGGGGGATACCATACTAGCTTTCTTTATACAATCACATTAAGGAATGTGGTAGGTTGAAGCATCTTTTTTAAAGGGTCGGTATGAAAAAACAGCTTGATTGAGAAAGAGTACAGAAAAGATTGGACTTTGTTGTGCTAAAGAATGACTTCCATTACTTTGGTCTTCAAAATGGCATCGAATTTCCGTAATTTGGAGTGCTACAAGGTTGGTCAGGCTAGCAGAGAACAGTGTTTCATATTTTATAGTTATAACTGTTTCCAGATTAGATGCACATATACAACATTTGAGAACAAAAGCTGAAAGCGAGGAAACAGGAGAGGCCGTTTCAACATTGCCAAGGACAGTAATGCCCTTCACTGAATGGAATATCTAGAAATGATTCAATGTTGTTGGCTATTTCTATGACATACCAATCCACCTGATAATATGAATTGATTCGATCAAATTTCTTTTTGTCTTTCTTCGAACAGAGCTGATGGCACTGTAAACTTGAATTTGTGTAAAAGCAAGCTTATCAACTTCGCAGTATAGTCTGCGGTAGCGGTTGGTCTTCCTTACAGGTGAAAACCTCACTCTGCAGTGTTTTGTGCTTTCATGAACGTTGTTATCAACTGATGACCGTACGGAAAATATTACCCCATAACACTCATCCGTTTGAAAAGAAAAAAGAAAAGAAATCCTACCCAATTTGGCGAATTAAACGTAACAGCTGCGCGTCACTCTGGTGGCAGAGATAGCCAAAAATCAAATTCTATCCGAACAATCAACTTTAATTTGAGTATGCAAAACAACTAATTGTTGCTTGGATGATGAAATTGGCGACTAGCTCCATAAGTGGTGTGGCCATCTCTTTCTTCCATTTTTCTTTACTTTATTTTCAACTTTAACCGTTGAAAGTGTTCTAAATGTTGGGTATGTCTAACCTCAACACATATAAAAGAATTTGATACAAAATAGTCGGCGAGTGAGTCACTCTGCCATATCGACTAAATGAAGAACTTTACCTGGTGTCTCATCCTCTGCTTAAAAAAACCTCGAATCATTGGCAACAGGAAAATAACCTTTCAGATTTACGTTGTTTGTAAAAAATGTAAAAAAATCATAATGCAACCTTTTTCGAAATTCAAACGTATACAAATTAAGTCCTTCCTTGGCTATGATCGTTGTGTTTGCTATTTTATGCACAAAATAATGCATTCCTTTGCCATTTTTTTCATGTTAATTTTCAGAATAGGCCCGTATCGATTTCCAATCTGATATGACAGAAGCATCTGAAGACAGAAAAACAATTTTATTTTGTAATTGGGATTTTCCATGTACTACTCCGATCGCATATTCCATTTGTTTTTGTCCAGATAAAATTTGGTTGCAGAGAAACAAAATGGATATGTAAACCAGGTCAAATGTAAACAAAAAACATCGGGATTTAGGTATTTTCAAATCGCTGTTTTACTAATATCGTTTTTTTTTCGTGCGCCGTTTTACAAGCTTTTCCTTGCGAAGAAATTCGTTGTCCACCTGTGTTCTTCAGAGCCAATTTTACCGAGTGTGCGTTAGGCATACTTTGGTTTATAGAAATGTCTGCTTTTAAGAATTTGAGAATTTTAAAACAATCCATTTTCTGCTCCTATAATCCATTATGACACAAATCATTTCTATTATAAATGATCAGTAGCAAAAAACGAGACCTACATAGCTTCGAATCTTTCGGAAATAACTGTCATAGTTAACTCTCTGTAAAATTACCGGATATTTAAGAACGTTATCGAAGTAAAGTGGAATTTAAGATTTCAATCCTTTAATTTTCTTTTCATACTAAATCAAGATTTTTATGCTAGACTAGGCAGAAAAGATCGTAGAAAAAATATTAAAATTCGATTTATGACATGTTTTTGAATTTGAACGGTCCAAAATGTATTTTTCTTTTTGGACATAATTACTAAGATCTATCTTTCACAAGCATGATTTATAAGAATCCATCATTTGGTACTTAAGAGCTTTGAACTCGTGGACAGTCATGCGTCACTTTCCTTTTTGTATGGTGTACATTGTTCGATATTTTTTTTATTTAAATTAGTAAACCCTAGAGCGATTAGAATTATTCTATATGTGACTTGTTTGCGACTGGGGGAGGAACTAATTACAAACAGCAACCCGCATACACCGATATATCTAATTAACCTCACTGCCATCATAATTTTAACTGAATGACCATTTTTGTGTTACATTCAACGATGCTCTTGAAATCGTTTCGGATAATTCAAGCAGGTAAGAAGGATGTGTATACCATTTCAGACAACGTACCAATTTGACATTTATTTTTTTAGATTTTCTGGATAGTTAACAGGTAAAATGTACCCAAGTAGAGTCTAAAGGTATCCTAGTAGAGCTAAAACGTTCCCAAGTGGAGTCAAAACATACCCAAATGTGAAGTCCAAATGAATCTATAATTTCTAAAGTGTCTTTATCACTACTCTGTGTACAATTTAATAAAATACTGTTGTATTAACCTCCTTGAGTCTTAATGGTTCCTAATGCTGTTTTATGGTAGATTTGCCCAATTAGATTGAAATTGATAATAAAACCTACATAGCTAAGCAGATAAAATATTTCATGGTAAACATAGCTGTGTGTGTGTGTGTGTGTGTGTGTGTGTGTGTGTTTTAGCTCTACTGGCTGAAAGCCAGCAGAGCTGATATAGCGTGGTTTTCGTCGTCCGTCTCTCCGCCCGTTAGTCTTACGAGTCAATTGAGCAAGAAATGTAGCCTCTAGAGTACCCACAAGGTATTTCTTTAATCTGACCTAGTGACCTAGATATTGACCCCCAAGGGACTTAATTAGATTTCATCAAAACAAACATTTTAACCAATTTTCAAATCTATTGGACAATAAATGTGGTTACTAAAGTACCCCCATGGTATTTCTTTAATTTGACCCAGTGACCTAGCTTTAAACCCCGCATGACCCAAATTCAGATTCGTGTGAGATTTGATACAGAAAAACACTCTGACCAATTTTCAAGTCAATTGAGGAAAAGATGTGGCCTTTGGCCTGCCCACAAAGTGTTACTTTAATTTGACGTAGTGACTTAGTTCAAAATCCCTGGTGACCCAAGTCCGAACTCATAGAAGCATATCCGAGATGTTATCATGAGAATGATTCTAACTAAATTTAAGGTTATAGAATGCCAACAATGTTTTACTTCAATTCGACCCAGGGACTTTGTTTATGACCCCAGGTGACGCAATTTAAATTTGACTGAACACGTTGTGCTCAGGTGGGCTGAGAAACTTAGAACTGAATCACTACATACCAAATAACAAAGCTCTGTTTTCCAGTTTTAGAACAGAAGAATGTCAAAGTTTTCCTTCTTTGTTCCTTTGTTTGGACTTGTGACCCCGGGGGCAAGGTCATTTTAGACCCAAGGGACAGCATATGAAATCATTTGGTACAAGTCAACTAGGAGATGCTACATACCAAATTTCAAAGCTGTATGCCTCTCAGTTTCGAAGAAGAAGAATGTTAAAGTTTTCCGTCTTTGTTTCGATCCTCGAAAGTGTGAACCCTAGGGCGGGGCCAGTATTGACTTTTTTTAAAGCTTTAATTGCCACGTCTATCGGTATGTGAGAGTCGTGGCCATCCCCCAACATACATTACATATCATTGTTAGTAAATGTTTTGTTAGTAGTACATGTTTACAAGTATCATTGTTTCATTGTGCAATAGATTTTGAAATGTTTTCCAATTTTACAATTTCCCCATTCCAGAATTTCAAGTTATCTAATATGTAATTGATTTGCCAAAATACTGATCAAGTTGCGACAACAAAGCTTATTTTTTTAATATGTATTGCAAAAGTGTGTGTGTGTGTTTGTGTGTGTGTGTGCGTGGATGGGCTGATATGCTTGTTTACTCACTAAAATTGAAATCTTTGTAGAAGCCTACTAGGAGATGTCTACCAAATATGCCACTCATTTTCAGAGAAGAAGAATTTTAGGTTTTCCTTCTTTGTTTCTATGTTCGAAATTATGAGCCCAAGAGCAGGGACATTTTTTACCCCATAGCCATCATTTGAAGAAATTTATTAGAAATCCAATATGGGATGCTAGATGCCAAATATCATGACTTTCGGACGACAAATTTACGTCGTTATAAAACTTGCTTTGATAATTCATCAACAGTAGAGCCCATTTAACCCTTTAGCTTATCAAAGCATTAACATA
This sequence comes from Tridacna crocea, assembly GCA_943736015.1. Lineage (NCBI taxonomy): Eukaryota > Metazoa > Mollusca > Bivalvia > Cardiida > Cardiidae > Tridacna > Tridacna crocea. The sequence goes on along the minus strand of OX031057.1, from coordinate 2,992,706 downwards.
TGACACACGAATCTAACAAACACTGGTATAACATATGATATTTTATCTGTGGGGCGAGCATTTGCAAACATATACTCACTTAGGTTACTATATCCGGTGTACGTGTACCCACCGTGTATAGAAATACGAGTTCCTTTACTGAAAAAAAAAAAATAGATCTATATTCGTAGATCATATTTCAGACTACTTATTTGATTTTATCCAGTTCATTTTCTTTCCTTTATCTAACACATGAGAACACTCTATATACTTTTTTAATTCAATTTTTACCCGAATGAACTTAATTTTCTATGTAGAATGCTCTTTATAAGTGTTTTGTGGATATTCCACCCTGAAAATCCTTCAAAGAAATATTTTGAAAAAAAGAAAAAAACTACGCAAATATATTTTTTCTCGATAATAATGTTACTATTCCTGCGGTCATATTGGAGAGTAAAAACTAAACAGACCCCCATATCTCTCACGTTATTTTCGTCATGTAAATACCTCCTTTCCCATTAGCCGAAGCATGTTTGGTTTCCTTTTAAATAGAGATGATTAAATTAAAAACATTCAAAAGCGTGTGACGATTCAAATACATTTTTTCCCCACTAAACCTTCTGTTGGACCGGCATTTGCCGACATTTCTGTTTCCATATGTGTGTGTTGGGGTGTGTGTGGTGGGAGGTGTACACACACACGCAAATGCACACGAAATTGACAATGTTAGGGGACGTCCTCAGTATAGATTCAAAATTGGCCTTTTGCCAATTTTGTTAGGAAGGGCCTATTTATGTCGCGGCTTTTGGCCGACACAGGTTAAATCGTTGAATACACCAGTTGCAGATTCCAGTGCTAATAAATTCAGTAATGAGTTCGGATGCTCCTTAGCAACTTTTCTAACTTTTTTTTCTCCGGTTCGGTTTAGTCCAGCAGCTTCCAGCCGGGAGAGAGTAACTAAATAAAAAGAAGTCGAAGAAGGCTGGGGCATCTAGGTCTCTTTAGAGCCTGCAGACTTCAGATGTTTCCTCGTAAAATTGGCCTCTAAGCCTGCTATCTTTAGACAATTAGGGCCTGACTTTTCCTTGTCGCTGCAACAGTAGCACCGATAGAGTTAGACGTCCAGACGTCAGGCTAGTTAGTGTTGCTCCAGAGAGTTTTGCCCTTTGCTAAAAAGGGAAAGTTCAAGTATTACTTTTTATCATTTACCCATATGGAAATTATTAACAAATATGTTCTAAGAATTCAAAATAATAAATGAAATTTTGATTTAACATTTTTATAAAAAAAACTTAACTGGAGAAAATTAGTGTAAACAGTGTCAACCAAGATCAGTCTGGGTATATATGCAAACCAAACATGGCTACATTGCCCCTTTATTGGTACGTCGTCGATAAAATAAGGGTAACGTTAAAAACTTTATGCTCAAAACGAAAGATTAAGCTTACTCAAAACCAGTTTCACCTTCTAAAATATCAGAACTACGCAAGTAGCATTTCCATCTGCTGATGCTTAAAATACTGGCTATGTAATGCGCCTGACAAAAATGTACATCTTACTTTTCCATTAATGCAAAATATGCGTTTGCATTTCATTTTCATTAGTATCCATGCACGCGAAAAAACTTACTGGTTGTGATTAAAAAAAAAATATACGAGTACCAAATAGCACAGGACGGTAATCAATACAATACAATACAATACTTTATTTGCCATACATGTACAATAAGTACATAAGCAAAACAACATGTAAATCATACAAAACGCATGGTGAAAGAGTATTTACAGTGTCAAGAAGCCCTGTAGATACAGTAATGTTACAAATTAACTGTTTTTAAGTGCATTTTTTCTTTTTAAGTTTGCATTATAGAGATACTTAAATATATTTAAGATAGTTTTTTTATTTTCTGTCGTCATCAAGTTTTCAAATTTATTTATTGTTGGCCATGTGTAATAATATTTTTTAAGAAAATTTTTACGAATATTTCTGTAAAAAGGACAAGCTAGTAATAAATGATATTCACTCTCTATTACATTTAGATTACAGAGTTTACATGTTCTTTCGGATCTTGGAATGTTTCGATGCCTTCCCTTTTCTATCTCTAAATCATGGGCAGATATCCTAAACTGAGAAAGTGATATTCTTAATTTCTTATCATGTATAAAATCTAGATATTTTTCTTGGACAAAATTGTGTTTAAAAATTCTATAGTAAGATAATCGTAAAGAGTTATTGATGTTAGAATACCAACTCTGATAGTAATGATCATAAATTCTTTGTTTAATTGTTTCATATTTGATTGAATTTTCTGACTGGTTTATCCAAAGTTCATTAAAACCAAGAGATTGAAGAAGAGTTTTTACATGATGAGCCCAATTCAGTCCAGTATATGTAATGTTCAATTCAGCGTCATTTCTCAACATATTGTAGATTTTTTTAATTATGCTATTCTCAGGTGACTTAATTATTTTTAACCAATAGCGGATCATGTTACATTTTCGAATGATAATTAAAGGAACCCTTCCAAGTTCTCCATATATACCTGATAAATTAGTTGATTTACGAACACAAAGGACACGTCTACAAAATTTGGTATGAATACTTTCTATATCTGTGGCCGAACTGTATGACCAAACCTCTGATGCATAATGCATTACCGGAAGAATAAGTGAATCAAATAAAAAGCATTTTTTACTAACGCTGAATTCAAAATTGTTGAAAGTAGAAAGTAATCCATAAAGCGATTTAGATGCATTTTCCGCTAACTTTTTTTGAGACCTTAGCCAACTGCCATTTTTAAAGAGATATATTCCTAGGTATTTAAAACATGTGACATTTTCAAGCTTTTCATTGTAGAGAAAGAAATCATGTATCGTATTACATCTACCCTTTTCAAAGATCATGACTTTTGTTTTCTTTGTATTTATCTGTAAATGCCATTTATCACAATATTTTTCTATATCCGTTAACATGGATTGTAATCTTGATGGTGAGGTAGAAAAGAGTGCTTGATCGTCAGCAAAAAGGAGAAGAAAAAGCTTTAATTGATCAATAGTAAAAATGTCATCTAAGTCATATTTTATATTATCTATAATATCATTGACAAATCAACCATTTCATCATGTGCATGCTACTAATCAACATACAAAATATACGATAAATGACCCGATAACGTTGAGTGGTAACATGCACCCAAGCGAATTGATTTCGTCGCTATTACCTCCAGTGCAACCACGAACATTAAGGACTTATTTGAAATAATGAATGAAACTTGATTGATTAATTGTATAGTGTTTTAAGCAGTTTGCAACATTATTTCAGTTATATCGTGGCGGTGGGAACACCTACCCGTGCTTTCCTGGAGACTCTGTTCACGTAGTCCGCTCAATTTTCTTTCCAAGCCACTGGCTGCTTTCCCTCATAACCACCATCAATGGTCAGCGGTGGGAAAGGAATGAACCCTGTCTCAATGACTATCATCAATCCGAAGAAAGAAATTGTCCCAGCGTGGGATCAAACGAACGCACTCAAGTCCTGCACGCTACCGACTGAGCTATCGGGGGCTCGTGATGAATGGAATGGCACTGGCTATAACGAATGTAGAGAAGGTCGTCGTTGCAGAGAAAATTATACATGGTCCAGTATGAAACTTTCTGAAACATTTACTTATTTACTTTACTTTATTTCAGAAACATTGGGAAGAATGTAAAGGAGACTCACGCAAAAGGCGATGTCTGTGTCAATTTACTTATTACTTGTGGGACATTTTATCTGTCTCGGTGGATGGATTAATTATATCGGGAGTAGCACTTACTTCACAGGTTTGTATATTTGTATACAAGGCAAAGTGGTAATATTGCGTACACAATCTAAAACCTGATGACGCATGGTGGACTGCGCACACAAAAGCACCAATAAAGCTCACCTTGAGTAAATCCTACTCTTATGAGCTAAAAACTTACAGGCCAGATACAAACACTTCTCCCTAAAATGAATTGGATCTTGCTCTGACCTTCATCATTAATCTGCAGACATAAATCCTGCACATGAAAAATCATCTTGATATGATTAGCATTTGTGCATTTGTGCAAAAAGGTATTAAAAGTAAGAGATAAGAAAAAAAAGTATTGTCAGGATACGAAGAGAGATACTTGACCGTACTGTGACATTGTCATTAACCCTACTGCTATGTATTTTGATAGGTCGGCATGAAATGGACGATTAGAGAGACCACAAATTTTGGAAACCCTATGCTGAGGGCAAACTGATCTAACTGTAACTCGTGACAGCTTTTACTTACGGTCTTATAACACTAGTACTAGCTGTTGTGACCTTATGATATTGAACTGTTAACCATGATAAGCGCAGGAGTACGAACTTGTAGTTAGCATGCCTTCAAGTAATCCCTTACGAAACTTTTGAATTATGACCAAATGGGGGTTACGGTTAGTTTATAAACGGTAAAAAGCCATTTGAAAATCTGACCAGCAGTTTCAGAAAAGGAAAAAAAAAAAGAGTTTCTTATTTTCCGTATAGTGCAAGTAGCCCCCATTCACGAGTGCCATGTTTCTTAGCCTATCAAAATTTTGCGAGGAAATTTTGAAAACGGTCATTCAAGGAACATTTCTGTGAAATTATTTCAAAATCTGATCATCCGTTTCAGAGATGAATTTTCCAGAATTTCTTCATATCCGTATAGTGCAAGTAGCCCCCATCACATGAGCCATGTTTCTTGACAGATTTAAATTTTGCGAACAATTTTCGAAAAGGGTCACTCAACTCTCTTAATTCGGTATTTGCCCTCCTCCGCGCTCGATAGGGAGTCTTCGGTTCTTTTTAAACACCAACCAACTTGGGTAGAACTGCGGTCAGATATTGAGTTAATTAATTACGTAAAGATTAATAGTATATCTAGCTGGTATTTACATTGAATTTCGTTCGTCAGATAAGTTTTCCTATTTACATAATGATATTTGTCACTAATATTTTAAAGACATGTCCGCATATTCCATCTCTTAATTCGTTATTTTCCCTCCTCCGCGCTCAATAGAGAGTCTGCGGTTCTTTTTCCAAAATTTTAGTAAATATTACATAAATAGTCGGTGGATTTTCGTACGGTAATTTCCAAACCTAATTTCCTGTTCAATAACTCGTATGCCATTCGACTCGATTATGATAGTTCACAAATAATCCTTTACATTTCGTTTAACTATTATTCTTAATCAATAAAGGTTCGGTAAAAAAATGATCAAACCACACTTTATCAAGATATACATGTAGTTTACAAGCTTATAACATATAAATACAGTTTGATTTCTGTCTGCACGTTGATAAATATCGTGCATACTATTGCAGACTTATGATAATGGCGTATTCGGTGTGATTTTAGTGGTTTTGTATCATAAATGTTCAAATTTTGTTTTAATTTCCATTATTATGCCTCCTATAAGCGAAATGAGGGTATATTGCTTTGCTAATGTCGGTCTGTCCGTCGGTCCGTCTGATGGTCGGTCGGTAGACCTTAACTTGTCCGGATGATAACTTGACACAGAATTGACCTTGGGGAGGTCAAATTTGGCACAGACATTGGTCTTAGAGTACAGATGATCCCTATTGATTTCGAGGTCAATCGGTCAAATGTCAAGGTAACAGTGATCGTCAACTTGTTGATATATAGACCAAAACTTGTACGGATGCTAAGTTAGACAAAGAAATGCCGTAGGTTCGTCAAATTTGGCACATGCATTTGTCGTGGAGAGTAGATGATCTCTACTCATTTTGAGGTCAATCCATCAAAGGTCAAGGTCACAGTTACCGTCAACATATTGATATAAAGACCAAAACTTGTCCGGATGATAACTGGACACAGAAGTGACATCTGTTTTTTATATTCTGTATAAATATTTATCTATGTGTTTAAATGATTCTTATTGATTTTTAGGTTAATCGGTCAAATGTTGGGGTCACAGTGGCCGTCAACATGTTGACTTATAGACCAAATCGTGTTTGGATAATAACTAGACACAGAATTGACCTAGTTTCGTCAAATTTAGCATAGATATGCGTCTTGGAGTGTACATAATCCCCCTTTATTTTGAAGTCAATCGGTTAAAGGTTGGTATCTAGAATTTTCACACCCTACTAAATTAGAAAATTTATACCACAGGAATTTATATGAAAAAAACATTACAAACCATCAATAATTAAGAATCATAAAATAATATAAAAAAAATGAAAGTATTCCCTTAAAAGGCCACGTAGCCTCTTAAGCTATATTTAGATTTCCCGCCAAAATAAAAAAAAAGGATTTGTGGGAATGTTAAGCGACTGGCGCGTGACTTATGACGCTGAAATTCCATAACATATAAAACATGTAATTATTTTCCATAAAGTCTTCTTCAAACGCTATGTTTGAAGTTTCGTCTTACATTTCCGGTGTGTAAATGAGCGAGGTGCTCATGAAAAAATAGACCATGTTTCCAGTCGTTGTCAACCTGGGCTGTAGAAAATCTCTAATTTCTCTTGTTGTCTGATGGTTTTCGACTACTGGGGTTTTATGAATGAAAATTATAAGGCTTTTGGAGTATAAGGATGATTTTTAGCTCACCTGAGCACGAAGTGCTCGTGGTGAGCTATTGTGATCGTGCTGTGTCCGGCGTCCGTCGTGCGTCGTCCGTCGTCAACTTTTTACATTCTGTACGCTCTAGAGGCCACAGTTTTGGTCGGATACTCATGAAAGTTGGTCAGGATGTTTGTCTCGATAAAATTTCGGACGAGTTCGAAAATGGGTCATGTGGGGTCAAAAACTAGGTCACTAGGTCAAATCTTAGAAAAACCTTGTGTACGCTCTAGAGGCCACATTTTGAGTCAGATACTCATGAAAGTTGGTCAGGATGTTTGTCTCGATGATATCTCGGACGAGTTGAAAATGGGTCACGTGGGGTCAAAAACTAGGTCACTAGGTCAAATCTTAGAAAAACCTTGTGTACGCTCTAGAGGCCACATTTTGAGTCGGATACTCATGAAAGTTAGTCAGGATGTTTGTCTGGATGATATCTCGAACGAGTTCGAAAATGGGTCACATGGGGTTAAAAACTAGGTCACCACGTCAAATCTTAGAAAAACCTTGTGTACGCTCTAGAGGCCACATTTTCAGTCGGATACTCATGAAAGTTGGTCAGGATGTTTGTCTAGATGATATCTCGGACGAGTTCGAAAGTGGGTCACGTGGGGTCAAATACTAGGTCACCAGGTAAAATCTTAGAAAAATCTTGTGTACGCTCTAGGGGCCACGTTTTCAGTTGGATACTCATGAAAGTTGGTCAGGATGTTTGTCTAGATGATATCTCGGACGACTTCGAAAGTGGGTCACGTGGGATCAAAAACTAGGTCACCAGGTCAAATCTTAGAAAAACCTTGTGTACGTTCTAGAGGCCACATTTTCAGTCGGATACTCATGAAAGTTGGTCAGGATGTTTGTCTCGATGATATCTCGGACGACTTCGAAAGTGGGTCATGTGGGGTCAAAAACTAGGTCACCAGGTCAAATCTTAGAAAAACCTTTTGTACGTTCTAGAGGCCACATTTCCAGTCGGATACTCATGAAAGTTGGTCAGGATGTTTGTCTCGATGATATCTCGGACGAGTTCGAAAGTGGGTCACGTGGGGTCAAAAACTAGGTCACTAGGTCAAATGTTAGAAAAACCTTTTGTACGCTCTAGAGGCCACATTTTCAGTCCGAAACTGTTGTAAGTTGGTCAGAATGTTTGTCTGGATGATATCTCAGACAGGTTTGAAAATGGGTCATTGGGAGTGAAAAACTAGGTCACAGGTCAAATGTTAGAAAAACCTTGTATATGCTCTGGATGCCACATTTTCAGTCCAACACTCTTGAAAATTAGTCAGAATGTTTGCCTTTATAATATCTTGGATGAGTTTGAAAGTGGGTCATGTTGGGTCAAAAACTGGGTCAATAGGTCAAATGTTATAAACACCTTTTGTATGCTCTGGAGGACACATTTTCAGTCTGATACTCCTAAAACTTGTTCATAATATTTGTCCTGGTGATACCTTGAATAAGTTTGAAAATGGGTCATGTGGAGTCAAAAACTAGGTCAATGGGTCAAATATTAGAAAAACTGTGTACACTCCAGAGGCTACATTTTCTGCCTGATACTCTTCAGACTTGGTCAGAATGTTTGTTTGGGTGATGTCTCAAAAGAGTTTGATAATGGGTATTTGTCGGGTCCAAAACTAGGTCACTTGATGAAATCTTAGACAAACCTTTTGTACACTGTAGAGGCCACATTTTCAGTCTAATACTCATTAAACTTGGCCAGAATGTTTGTCTTATTGATATCTCAAAATTGTTTGATGATGGGTAATGTCTGATAAAAAACTAGGTCACTGGGAAACTAGATGGTGCATGTTTGGTCAATAAACTCAGGTGAGCGATTTCAGGGCCATCATGGCCCTCTTGTTTTGTATTCTTGTGAAATTTTCGTCCCAAAATCTGAAGGGCCACCTTTAAAGGTCAAGGTTACAGTGACCGTCAGCATGTATATGTTTCTGGATGATAACTAGACACAGAATTGACATAGGATCTTTAAATTTGACTTTGACATTTTTCTTGGAGTGTAGATGATCCCTATCGAATTTTAGATGAATCCATAAAATGTTAGGGTCACAGTGGCCTTCAACTTAATAATATATGGACCAAACCTTGTCAAGATGATAACTATACACGGAATTGATCTAGGTCCTTCAAATTCTGTACATGAATATACTTCTTGGAGTGTAAATGATCAAAATTAATTTGAAGGGTTAACGGTGAAAGTTCAAGATCACAGTGACTACTAGATCATTGAAGGCCCACGCTGCTGTTCGCCACCTGCTAAAAAAATTAAAGTGACACACAAAATATCGTATGTAGCTCAACTTGTGGCTCCAACATTTTACTTGTGTATTATTGGGACGTAGTAAGCATGGAAGCCGAATGGGAAAAGCGGAAGTCAAACACGCGTTTTGATACAAGCTAATGAACTGTGCCACTTCCTGTATCAATGTGGCAGTAGCGGGGATGACTGTTTCACAAGCAGACATCTTGTTAAAAGGTATACTCCGGTTTCGCCATATACTGTATTTTAGGGAGTAGATTTCCTAACTTTAGAATCTATTTTAAAAGAATTCGTTGCTACCGAAACCGCACACTTCATAACAAAACAATAATATTCCTTTAGCAGCTTTGTTAAAAAGGTCAGTTTGCATGATAACTGATAGTGAAAATGGTAATAAAAGTTTCTTCATTTTGCGCAGTAAGCTATACACTGCTCGCTTTGCTTGTTTAGAACGTGCTTGATTTGCCAGATCTGCTGAATTGATTGACGAGCGAATGTAGAATTAATTAATCTATGTCTGCTTCTAGAGAAAAGTACCACTTTTGATTTTTCATTGTTAACTTTTAAGTGCCATTCTTGACAGTATCTTTGTACAAGTTTAAGGCCTTCTGTAGATCTTCCGCAGTGTCGCTAAAAAGAACTGTATCGTCTGTATATTTAAAGTAATAAGAAAATCGCAAGGTAATCATAGATAACGTTACTTGTTTATTTGGACAAGGGAACACTTGTGCCATGTAAAAGATCAGAATTGTTAAAGAAGTCGTAATGATCATTTAGGTACCGAGAAAATATTTTTGGCTAGAGGTTTCCTCCCTTGTCTTAGTTTTAGCTACATGTATATACTTCAAAATATTATAGATTACATATTAAGATATTCAGATATGAAAAATACTTGTTAGGAATTACAAATGTGCTGTGGCGTATGATTCTTTCCTGTGGCGTACATTTGGCGTAAGTTACCGCTGTGATGCATACTGGTGTGATCATGTTTTCGCTAAGTTAATGAAACGTTTAAGCTTATGCCAGTTAATTCGAACCTCTGATGAAGCACGAAAGCGCAAGGGTACATAATTATTTTAACAATGTTTGATCTTGTATGTATTCTTTTTGCAGCACAAAAACGTGAAACTGTCTAGTTTTGACAGCGATGCCCTGGTTCTTGGCATGGCTTTCCTGATGTCAGTGCTATTTCCATTGAAGATTTTAAAATTTCACTCCTGGTTTCAGGTAAAAAAGGGATTTTGATTGTAATAATTTCTGTACGTTTCTAAGAAAAGTTTATTGTTTCTTTTTCATACATACTTGGGTGAAAAGTCGATTTTTATATAACGAGATAAATAGGGTCCCTAATCTGCTGATAATATCTGTTTGACTAATATAAAACCGTTGGCAGCTATTGCACACTAAAAGATACAAACAGAAACTTTACAATCCATATCTTCTTTGACAGTATATGTTTTATCGTTTATTTTGAATTCGTTTCCTTCGATAATATGTTTGCAGAGTCCACAGCGGAGCCCATTGCATTTTTTTCATAGAAGATTTTTGAGTTGTGTCTTTGAATTCTGCTTATTCATAATTTGCTTAAGGTTGGACAACTGTCTCTTACATTTAATTATGTTCGCATCTCTTAGTATCTGTGACATTGTTTTATCAAAAATACGTTTTTTTTAATAATTCTAAATAACTCTGTCTTTTTAACGATTTATTGTCGAAAAATATGCCATGACAAAGTTATGTTTACCTGTAAAAAGAGTACGTCTTAAACTATTAGCTTTACTTATTCAGAGTGTTTTCGTTCAATTAGAATGTTGTCAAGTTCATGTAATCTTAACTGAAGATTTTTTTTGTACGCTACTATTGTAAAGACCACTCGAGCTAGGGAGAACGGAATATTGATCTTCATATGTTTTCAGTGGCATGACCTGACTATTGCCTTAAATTTTTGATTTTGAAATAAATATTATTGACAATTTTACAGCTATTTTGTATCACTAACACATCAAGAAAAGGCATTTTGTTTGAGTTCATATTAATCTAAAATTTTATATCTTTATTTAATGAATTAAGTAGTTCATCAAAAACTGATAAATCATACAGTATGTCCAAAGAATAAATCGGTATATATTTTTTTTCCACTGATTGTATATATAATCTGAAAGGTTTTCCTCTTTGAGTTGTCTTTTTCCCAGTACTTTTTTAAACCTTCCAGTATGGGTGTTTGGTCAAATTTGTTATGAACGAGATTTTGAGTATTTTTGTCATCCAGTTAGAATTTTTTTTATATCTTTAGGTGTGTGGAATATTGTTATAAAGACTTACTACACCAAATGACACTAGAAAAGTGTTTATAGAAACTGTTTCTGAAGAACATTAAGGAAATCTATGTCATATATGAGATAGTCTTGGGCATTAGTCACAGATTTTTTTTTAAGTTTATTTGAAAAACAACTTGTTTCACAATAAGGTCCTACCACAATTTTTAATTATTTTTCTTTTTTAGGAATATTTAGAAGATCTTAAAAAGTACCCGTCTTCTAATCAGACTTAAATAAAAAAAACGCTTCTTGTTTAGTGATTGTTTTATTTTTGTTAATTAACCTTGCAATAAAATCAAATATCTATGTTGTATCTTCATATGGAATAGGTTTCAAACCTTTTGTAACTAAGGTCTAAAGCTATCACAGATATGACATAGATTTCCATGGGCAAAGGTATTGTGCTTGTTTCTTTAAGTTTTGGCCCACTTCAGGGATCTTATATCTTGCACTGAATGATTTATGATCAAGGAACAATAAACAACACTTCTTTTGAGATCACCCTATAATATTTTTATACAAAATAGCGCCAAATGGCCAAGAAACGAAATTCATAGTGTTTAATTTAAACATATCTATTTCCCTTAAGTTTATATGGAAATTGGGCTGGGCCACAAGTTGTTACAACTTGGAGTGTCATTACAACTTGGAGTCGATAGGGTTAGGTCCTTTTAGTAATAATATATCTCATGAGCATCATGAAATCGAGTAATTCTGATTTCCTCTTGATCGACTATAGAATGCCAAGTAGATTGGTGTTAATGTCTCTAAAAAAACGATTGTTGAAATTTTGTTCCAAGTGTAAAAAAATCGTCTTAATCAAGGGCTCTTTGCTTTATAAAAGTACATGATTTTCGAGGAGTAAATAAAGTTTGGTAATAAAATCAAAATTGATCCATTTTTAGCTCCACTGGCCGAAGGCCAGCAGGCTTATGTCATGGCCCGGTGTCCGTCGTGCGTCCGTCCGTCTGTGCGTCCGTCCGTGCAAGCGTGCGTTAACTTTTATTTCAAACATCTTCTTCTCTGAAACTACCCATCCAATTTTGATGAAACTTCACAGAAATGATCCTGCCACGATCCTCTTCAGAATTCCTTGAAAGAATTCTATTCCTTTAAAAACTCTGGTTGCCATGGCAACAAAACTGAAAAATTTTGAGAATTTTTAAAAATCTTTTTCTCTGAAACCATAAGGTCTAGGGCTACCAAATTTGGCATGTAGCTTTATCTAGTGGACCTCTACCAAGTTCTTTCAAATAATAGCCCTGGAGTCAAAATTGGCCCCGCCCCGGGGATCGCAATTTCTGTATGGGCTTATATAGGGAAAACTTTAAAATCATTCTGGTAACTAGCCATAGGGCCTAGGGCTACCAAAATTGGCATGTAGCTTTATCTAGTAGACCTCCACCCAGAGTGCCCAAATAATAGCCCAGGGGTCAAAATTGGCCCCGCCCCGGGGGTCACAAGTTTTATATGGGTTTGTATAGGGCAAACTTTAAAAATCTTCTTGTACCAAGCCATAAGGCCTAGGGCTACTCAATTTTGCATCTATCTTTATGAAGTGGTTGTCTATCAAAGGTGCCCAAATTGTAGCTCTGGGATTAAATTTGGCCCTGTCCTGGGGTCAAAAGTTTGACATGGGCTCATATTGGGATTTTTTTAAAAATCTACTTGTACCTAGCCATAAGGCCTAGGGCTACCAAATTTTACGCTCTAGAGGCCACATTTTCAGTCGGATACTCATGAAAGTTGGTCAGGATGTTTGTCTGGATGATATCTCGGACGAGTTTGATAATGGGTTATGTGGGGTCAAAAACTAGGTCACTAGGTCAAATCTTAGAAAAACCTTGTGTACGCTCTAGAGGCCACATTTTCAGTTGGATACTCATGAAAGTTGGTCAGGATGGTTGTCTGGATGATATCTCGGACGAGTTTGAAAATGGGTCATGTGGGGTCAAAAACTAGAACACTAGGTCAAATCTTTGAAAACCCTTGTGTACGCTCTTGAGGCCACATTTTCAGTCGGATGGTCAGGATGTTTGTCTAGATGATATCTTGGACGCGTTCGAAAATGGGTCATGTGGGGTCAAAAACTAGGTCACTAGGTCATATCTTAGAAAAACCTTGTGTACGCTCTAGAGCCCACATTTTCAGTCGGATACTCATGAAAGTTGGTCAGGATGTTTGAATGGGTCATGTGGGGTCAAAAACTAGGTCACTAGATAAACAATGGATATTTGCCTGAAGAATGTACAGTATAGGGTTATGTATGCATATATGTATGAGTGTGTGTATGTGTATCTGAATGCATGTATGTTTGTTTGTTAGCCGATTAATACTATTAACTTTTCGTAAATTCAACAGAAAGATTTTAATATAATTCACAATATGTATGTATGCTTGCTTAACTAACTAGCTGTATAGTCGGCAGTACTCGTAATTTCGATTATTCTATTCTGCTGTAAATTCGGGGGAACGAAAAAAATCGGATGTGTGTGTGTTAAATATTCGCAAGAATGACAAATAGGGAACTCGAAAAATGAAAATGAAAAGTTCTATTTTTTCACACATATTGAAATGTATAAGAATAAAATATATGATTTTTCTTTTTTTCAGGCTCTGTTTAAGACCATCAGTGGTGCCTTTCTGTCAGTTTTTACTTACACAATTTGCGTCACTGTATTGTTCCTTGGATTTCAGCTATGTGGATATATTGTTTTGGGACCTTACCATGCAAAGGTATTTTGAATTTTCTGACACATTTTCTCTGATCCAATTCCAGCTCAGGGTGATATACTATCTTAAAAGCCTTACAACTAAATCTGAATTTAGTCTCTATGTTTTGATTTTAGAATTATAAATTTAGAAGGATATATTCCCGGTATTGCAAATAAGTTTTCATATTCTTTATCGCCATTTTTCTATATAGATCTAGATAATGAATTGTTATAAATGATAAAAATAAGTAAATAAATAAACAATAAGACCAAGATGGGTCTGGTTCGCTCCCTTGAATTTTTGAGAGGACCATAGCTAATCATTTTTGGGGTATTAACACTTTCAACACAACTCCCCCCAGCAGATCCATGAAGATTAAGAATTTCTTTATGTCATAATAGTGCAAGTTGACCCCAAAGGGTTTAGGAGGAGAAGATGTATAAAGAAATCTTTGACTCCGCACGGCAGACGACGGGCACAGCGTCACCCTTATAGCTCCCGTTGAGCTCTTTGTAATTAGGTGAGCTAAAGAAAAGGAAATGCAGTCAACTCTCGTTAGCACGACCATGTTTAGTTCCAGCAGAAATGTCAATGTAACGAAAATTTCGTTGCATTGAAAATGAACAATTACACTTGGAACATGTTAATTTTTTTGTCATTTATTTACAATATACGCTCTAAAATGCAACATATAATCATACAATCTTTAGATATACACTGACTATACGAACCAGTTGTTTGAGTGACAATCAGTCAAAACTTAATGAATCCTTACATTTTTCATCTACCGTTAAACAGTGGTCTAAATGATACGCGTCATTTATACATTGGTCTAAATAATTCACGTTTTATGCCTACTTATGACAACATGACGCTAAACCTACAGCGCTAATTATTTAGGGTCGATGGTATGATAATCAATATTTCCAAATGAGAAAACCCTAATCGTAGATATAATATTACTTAAAAAATTGCCATAAAACAGATGATCTCTAGTATCATATAGTACACGCTTAAGTTTGGCACAATCTTAGCTTCGGCTAATGTCGTCTGCATGCGGATTTTTAACTCTTTATGCAGCTAAAACATTTATCGTGTCTAGAGAATACTGAAAATAGTTGAAATAAACATTATCGTGTTGGTTTCAATCAGTAGTACTTTCCATGTGGTTGATATTGATCCATGTCACGCTCAAAAGCTCTCATATTTTGACAATGGCATTGTAAGGGCCAAACTCCACATTTACAGTTAACATAGTTCCCGTACCCTCTATTTTTACCCGATGATATAAATATTCACTCTTTAATTATTTTTGGATAAAGGTCAATGGCACCATGAATAAATGTTGTTATATGTCGCATTGACAGCCAAGGTCATTTAGCGCGCAAATCTGTGTTCAAAGATTTCAAAAGTGGATTTTTTATATTGAAAAATGTTTGAATACATTAATGATGGTAAAAGGCTGAATTAAAAAGGATTAAGAATAAAGAGTATTATTAAATAAAATTTGGTAAATTGAGTCACAGGGCAATCCCTCCTACTCAAAATGTTTATGATAATTTTATAGTAAACAGTGTTATAAAAAGACTTGAAGAAAATATTGGATTAATATTTATTGAATAAAGCAGACATATGTGTTATTTTCAATATGCATAAAATATGATATTGAGTGACTGGGCGTCCCTGCCTACTCAAAAGTTTTAGATTAAAAGATAACACTGAGAATATTTCTTTTCCTTGGAAATGATTGTTAACACTGGTAAAAATTGGAGCCTCCAATGGGATAAATATACCCCCACTACAGAGGTTCTGTTTCCAATGCGATAAGATGCCCCAAAGGGGGCTAATCCTCCAATTAAGTAGATGTAAACTGAATATAAAAACAGTGGTAGAAAGGTTTAGATTAAGAAAAAAAGTAAGACTATGAATCAGCTGACAAGATACTCTAATGTAAAGATGTATAGAGAATGTAAAAAGATGGGTAAGAAACTCAAGAGTAAATATCACATTTTATTGTAAATGCCAATCTCCTTTATCTAAGCGATAATAGATTCAACGCTGACAGAATCAAAAATACTCTTTTAAACTATCGACGTTTAAATATTTTGAACGAACTGGCTGAAAGTAAATGCAATCTAGCAGGATATGTTTCACAGAAACAGAAAAGGATGCACTGTATGGAATACATTTAGGGGCATCGTCTCTGGTCAAGAACCAGGAATTTGTGATTCGTGAATGGCTAATTTGAAGTCGTGCAATTATCACTTCTTCTCGACGATAAGACCTGTAAACGGGTTATTATACACCGAGGGGCGGTTTAACTGAATGGAGTTTATTGAAAACATTAGCATCCCACTGGGATTGCCAAGAAGATTTGATATGTGTTAAAAATGGAGGATTTAGATTCTGTACACGTATGGAATTTTAAAATCTGAAACGGGAAGGTTAAGTGAAGATTTGGCAAATCTATCGGTCTTTGATGCCTACATGACTTTGAAGCCAGCAGAACACCAATCTATTCATAGAAGAAATGTGTTAGATCCTTTCGACTAAACTACATATTAAGGGATTCTCAAGTCGTTCATTTGAAAGGGCCTGTAATGTTGAAAAAGAGTCCGAAAAAATAATGAAACGGTTGGAATTAGGACGTTCAGCTAGATTAAGGGCAAGATCAATTGCTTTAATTTCAGCAGAGAAGATAGATGAGTTCTTTGGAATGCGGCACTTTAAGGTCCTTTGTCCATAAACAGCGGCAGCTGCTACAGACTTTACCTCTTTAGATCAATCTATATACAGGGTGTTTCATAACATCTGTCCCCATTCTAAACCATTATGGTATCGTCAAAACTTAATATACAACTAAAGCGAATACGTATCTGCATAGCAGACGAAACAAATTTCATATTTATATATAATTTGTATTAGTAGTTTGAAAGTGTCCACCCTGCCTGGCGTCAATCTTAAGGAGATGTTCAATATGACGTCCGTTTTGGGCAATTACGACGTCAAGTCTTTGAAATTATTGATCACGTTCCTACAAGTTTCCTGGCCAATGGAACGTATCTCTCTCCTGATGGCACTCTTAAGTTCATCTGTATTTCCTGGTGTGGGTCTGTATACCCTGTGCTTCAATTAACCCCATAAGAAAAAGTCAAGGGGGCTCAGATCAGGCGAGTGTGGCAGCCATTCCTGATCAGACTTGAGGGTGATGAAATTTCTACCGAAGGTTTCTGTCAGCCAATCTAACACGCCTGCAGCGGTGTGTGGAGCAGCTTGCTGAAACTACATGTATATCGTTCCTGTTCAGCGCTAGGACAACTTTCCTCTTAAGGGGATGAAAGTAGCGATCCTTATTTTTAGTTTCAAATTTACCTTCATCATCTTCGAAAAAGAACGGACCAACGATACCTTTGACACTCAACGCTGCTTAGACAGTACTTTTTTCAGGAGGTAGAGGTTCGGGTTTCTGAAGTTACCCAAAAGGGTGTTTCATAGTATTGGCCAGGAAACATGTAGGAACGTGATCAATAATTTCAGACAAAGACTTAACGTCGTAATTGTCCAAGACGGACGTCATATTGAATACCTCCTATAAGATTGACGCCATGCAGGATTGCCACTTTCAGAGGTACTAATACAAATTATATATCAACATAAAATTTGTTTTGTCTGCTATGCAGATACGTATTCGCTTTATTTGTATGTTAAGTTTTGACGAAACCATAATAGTTTAAAATGGGGACAGATATTATGAAACATCCTGTATATGGGTTTGAAGGAAAGATAATGCTCCTTTATCTCATTGTACCTAGCATGAAACACAGTTCTATCCGTGACAGATCTTCCTCGAAGTCTAGACCACAAATCTTTGTCAGATTAATCATTCTGTCCCTACGTCCAACAGCCAACGAGGAAGATCTGTTAGGAGATCGGGGTGCATGTTTAAATTTGTTATCTTTAGATGTAATGTTAGATTTATTGGTAGACTGTGAAGATAGAGGTTGGGGTTTCTTTGGAGGCTGTTGTGAAGGAGAAGATAGGTCTGACGCTTTTTTTCAAAGAGAAATTTTGCGAAGAGGTAGATTGCTTTGAGTTTTTATTTAGAAGAGATGCTTTCAGAAGAGGTAGATGGTATTTTGAGGGTTTGGATGGACTGTGGGTTTAGGTGTTGGTTGTGGCTGTTTTTGGAGGTTTTGGAGGTTTGGAAGGTTGAATGCCTGGGACTAAGCTCTTTACCTCATTGGCCATTTCTGGAATTTTTTCAAGACGTTTCTTTGCCAAGAGTTCTCAGGTTGTGCAATGTCCCTCTGATGACATGGGAGATGTGACTTTGGCATAAGAATTAGCACTAGTCAGCAATGTCTCCTTTCTTTCGGTTTTCAACCATTTTCAAAAAAACTAATCTTTCCCCTGAATTTCATGGATAGGATTTCCTTCTCTTCCTTCCATACTGGCAATTTTTGGAGAAGGTTGGATGGGAAGACTTGCAATTATGACAGAGAACTGGATTGTCGCAAATTTTCGGATAATGGTCGGGGCTCTCAAAAGCACATTTTAGGCAATCTGGAGTGTTTGTGTAATTGCTCCCATGATATCCGTACCGCTGGCACTTATAGCAACCAAGCAACCGACTGAATTCCTACCTTAATGGAAGCAGGTTAAGAGGGAATAGAGATATGTGTGAGTTTTTCTATGTACCCCACCTCTAAAAACAGATTCTCCTGACATCAGACACAGCTTGAAATTGTAAATGTGTTTTAATCTCTTCTTTAGAGTCGCAGTATGAATGTTCCTTGCATCGGATGACTCCTGTGCTGGTATTCAAAGATTTGTGAGGATAAATTTTATCATCTTAATTGAAGATTTTTTTGTGACGTAAAAGATTTTTGGGCTGCTGTTGGGAAAAGCATTCAACGAGCAGGGTTTCATTTTTTAATTTCATTACAGATTTTGGGTACCAAGAATAGAAGATTGTTTTTTCTATAATGAAAGGTAATAGTTTTGTGATTTGATCTGTCAGCTGACTTAATTACAATAATCCTAGCAAAACTTGAGGGTGATATGTGGGAAATATCTAATTCTGAATCCGACTCTGAGAGAACACGATTGGCTCTTCTTGGATTTTCCATGATAGTTGTTATTTATTCATCACCGCTGATGCCCACCCGCCTCGGAGCCCAACAAGGGGACATGATCTTGGGAAACCCAACTCGGATAATGGCAAGGATAAATCGGTAATATACTCGAAGTGAAAGGGCTAAACTGGACAAATGTAGGCCCGCAGAATGTCATACCAAACATAGACTAGCTTTGGGCATTTACATGTGCCAATCAAACACCATGCTTTCACCCGATTAGCCCATTAGCATCCGCCTTCTAGGGTATTGACATACAGCAAATGACGACAGAGAAAAGAAATGATGTATCTTTGTATGTGTGTTGTAAAGAAAACAAAGAGAAACACCCTAGGGCTTGGCGTGACTAGCCGATTGATCAGAACGGGCCTTTCTGACCCCTCTTTTAGTTCAGTTCAAGGCCAAAGCTGTGTGTTGCAAAAAAAGAGCTATCAAAGGGCTATATACCCTGAATCCACTCAACTGATCCCGTCATCGGATGTCATGAGTTGCAGCCTAAGGCAAACAGGCAGGCACAGTGGGAGTTCTTATCCATGCTGTAGTGCGATAGCTGAGCTATTTTTATTCCCGCCCAGCTGGGAGTAGGTCAATTTCAGGTACAAATTATCGAATATTACCTAATGTGAGGTGCTAAAAATAGCGCTGGGAATTTACCTGAAAAGACAATATAGTGTCGATGTATAGAACAAGAATATATAGGGATCCTGTACTTTCGTTCCCGAAAAATAGTGTCGGTGTCGGAAAACGAGAATTCTGTTGTAACGGATGAAAAATAGACTATGCAAATACGTTCCCAACAAATTTGTGTCGGTAAGTGAAAAATTCGATGCATCGGATTTCGTTCAAATGAGAGTTGACTTTAAAAGTGAAAAATAAACATGGGAGGGTTAACTTAAGCTCAACGGCTTGGTGTCAATAGCAGCGTGCGCCATGTCTTTAAACATTAACAGTGTACAAAACTGTATTATATATCCAAATAATACCAATTGCATAACCAGGCACTGAACGAAACTACTATACATCCAAAATAATTCATCAGAATCTGTATCACGGTACGAACGTCCAATGCCTCAAAGGAGACTATGCAGAGCAAAGGAACACATATTTTCATTAGACGAAGCCACGTTATCCTTTCAGAATTTTACTGTGCGAAAATTGAACATTTTTACGTAGAATAACAACTTTCAGATGCTAATAAATAAAACCTTTTAATTCTAAATGCTTTGGAACAATAAATAGAGTGTCTTAGTCTGGTATGACTGAATAGATTGAAACTCAAAGCGTCTCGGTTTGACAGAGCTCTATACCTATTACGCAGGTTATTGCAAAACAAATTCTTGGAGTGCCTGATGCAATGCATTAATTATTAATTGCAAACGGTACTTAGAAATGTATAAAAATAGGATATATAAAAGCAATAATAGCACGCAGATACTTACAAGACATCATGTTGAAACAAAGGAAATAAGTCGAGTATGCAATTGAGAATTTTTATCTCTGACAAGAAAACGCCAAATCGGTGTTTATTCAGCAGAGAAAAAAAAAATCAGGTTTTGAATGCGTCTTAGATGTCACTTTAAAATTATCTCTAGAGTGATGGTTCTAATTAAGCAAGAAACGGTAACCGAAATGAAACGCAAGGGTACAGAATGAACCAAAATACTTGTAGGACAAAACGGCAGACAACTCAATGTAACGAAAAGTAGCAAACCACTCATCCCCTTACACACAGAAAGCAAAATACCCCCTGTCAAACACATACGTATAACCAGACCTTTTTAAGAAGGCTGCTATGCAAACAGATAATTCAAATGGCGAAGAAAAACAGTTACTGGATCACCTGAAAATAAAAACTTTAGAAATAACAACTATCGATACAGTACAAATAAAACCCTAACGGACCCTACCCCCAATGTAATTTTAATAAAGATTTTAATGAAAATATTTCTTAAAAGGAAAGCCAGAGTTCCTCAACACAAACCTGGTTGGTTGGCCGACAAGCAGTAAGAGAGTAACCTCTTAGAAACTTAACAGACACCTGAAAAACAACGTCATCAAGTGTTAGAGTCGGATATATCTGATATTCACGGAAAAATGCGACACACACATACACACCCCCACACACATATATATTAATAATGAAGAAAAATAACATTACATGGGAGTAAATATCAATAACATTTGATGCCAACCTGTTTCGCTTTGAAAGCTCACCAGGGAAACAATAAATAACGTAGCAACGTTGCGTTGCTCTAAATATATTAATTGATGACGTTTTGACTTAATGTTCAGTTAAGGCATTTGTCGAGATAATTTCTATATGCCAAGTAAGGCGCTGAGAAAAATTATAGAAGAAAGATTATGTGCATTCCAGCAGCCATACTTGTAAGTGCATTCAAATGAGTAATTATCAAAATGTTGGTTAAAATGTTGGTCTTATATCCCTGAAGAGTTTGGAACTGGATAATGGTTGATTAAAATGCTCAGGTAAGCGACCTCAGGGCCATCGTGGGCCTATTGTTTCTCATTAAACTTGGCCAAAACACCAGACCAGTGGCGGTTAGAAACGCCAATTTCAGGAACTTAGATAGGTAAAAATAAATACGTAAACATAGGTATTTGATGAATTGGATTAAAATGATAACAGTTGTCTCGAAAATATAAACACGTTGAAGGGGATGATTTTCTTTTTGTGTTATTTGCGGAATTTTAGACTTGCAATAATATCAACTTTTACATTATTTCTCCTTAGTAACTCATCGAAATAAAGAGGTAGACACAGGTGGAGTAATTGTAATAATGAATAAAGTATTGTACAAGACAAAAGCATCCTGGAAATGTTTATTATCATTTTTTTAAATAAAGAAATAGCACAAAACTGCTCTAAGTAAACAATGCATTAATCTTTCAGATGAAATTTGTCTACTGCACTGGTTGGACTGACAAATTCTCCACCCTATACCACCCAGTTTATGTTTTCGTTATATGTCGCAGCCGAAAGCCCCTCGGTCCGCTGCGAGACATTCAGTTTAAGCTTTTCAATAAGCGGTCTTGAAAACCGAATACAAATAATACCTTGATTGGCCAATAATGTGGTGTTTTAGCATAGACACTTGGTTTTAGAGTGTATTTTCAAAAATAAAAAGGAATAATGTTAGTATTGTAATATTGACTTGTCAAGCCATATGTTTTAACGCTTTCGACAGTGTATAAACATTCTGTAAAAATAACGTAATGCTATATTTTCAGTCAAATATTCTGGGGAAAAAAGACAAAACCGAAAGGCCAAAACTGAAGAAAAACAAACTGTGAAACACGTTAAAAGTTATGATTCTAAATGCGTATTGAAAATTACATATTTGGCGTAGTCTGATTCCATTGCTTATACTGCAAAGTATGCCACTTAAATGTGACGAATTCGTGTTTAATAAACACTAAAGTTATTTTTTGACCAGAAAAAAACTTGAGAAACTCTGTCTACTTCCTATGGCTAGGAAAGAGTTATTTGAGTTCGCAATTTTGATCCAAGTGTTGTCCCTTACACTTGCCTTTAACAGAGGTCTGGTGGAGATTTTGTTTAAAAAAAGCAATGTGCGTAAATTTGTCCATGACGTCATTATTAATCCATGACGTTCACCGCAGTGTGTGTAGTTTCAGCAGTATCTTTTAGGTCACCTGAGCAAGAAATGCTCAGGATAAACTGTTTTGATCATCCAGTGTCCATCTGCATCCGTCTGCCGTCTGTTTACATCTTTAGCTCACCTTAGCACGAAGTGCTCAAGGTGAGTTTTTGCAATCGGTCAATGTCCATCATCCGTCTGTCCGCCTGTTCGTCCGTCTCTCCCTTCAAAAGTACAAAAAAAGATCTCCTAAACTAACTTCAGATTTCAATCAAACTTCACAGAAATGATTCTTAGGTCATGCTCTTTGAAAATGTAGCATCATCTAGTGGCCCTCTATCAAACTACTTCAAATTACGGCGCTGGTGTTGAAATTGGTCCTATGTTGTGTGTTCTCAGATTTCAGGTAGAGATAAAGAAGAAATCTTTAATAATCTTCTTGTCCCAAATTGTAAGGGCTAGAGCTTTCATTTATGACATGTAGCATTATCTAGTGGCCCTCTACCAAAATACTTCAAATAATGGCCCTGGCATAGAAATTGGCCCTATGTTGTTCGTTCTCGAATTTCACATAGAGAAGGAAATCTTTAAAAATCATCTTGTTTACACGTAGCATCTACAATTATTAACCAATCAGCACCAAACTTGGTCAGAATATATAAGACGATAAGATCTCGGATAGATTCGATTATTGGTCTTATCGGATTAGAATGACTGGAGTTATTTGCCCTTGAAATAGAAAGAAATCTTAAAATTACGTGTAGTTCTTTGTTCGGAGCGTAACTTTGTCATCTCCTAACTTAAAACATGGGATTTGTGTTTGTTGCAATATTACGGAGTGCAGTGCAAAAGAATCAAAACTCTTCTTAGCATGAATTTTAAGTTCTTCCCTATTTGATCTTCATTTTTATAGCATTTCTTGCTTTTCTGGGGCAAAACTTTGTCATCTTAAGTTGGAATGGCTTGAAATATGGTACGCTTATTTCTTGCAATATGTGGAATTGCATTGTGCAAGATTTGTAACTCTACTTTGTACTGTCTTTGAGTCATTTCCCTTTGATCTTCATTTTTACAGCATTCAGTGCTTGTGAAGAATAATTATAACTTTGTCATCTCGAGTCACACCGACTTCAAACTTGGAATGCATATTTGTTGCAATATTAAGCTCAAGACCAATAACTCTACCTAATTATCATCCGATATAGCTCAATAGAGCGTAGGACTCGTGAACACACGTGTCACTACAGGTTCGAATCCCCGGCTGGCCAACTAAAATTATTTCCTAGTAATCTTTCGGATGAGACATTAAAACCGAGGTCCGGTGTGACTGTGCTATACGCCGAGCACGTTAAAAAACCAGGCGAAGCTATCAGTAGTTTTGACCTGTATCCTTGCACTATCCCCCGTAACAACTAAGCGTCTTCTGGGGGCGTCGCTCTGATGGGCAACCAGTAGCGACGATAAATAAACGGAAATAAACAGACTCTACCTAACGCTGACTTCACTTCGATGTTCATTTTTAGAGTATTTCTTGCTTGTCTGGAACAAAACTTTGCCACCTCAAGTCAAATTGACTTGAGACTTTGTAAACATATTTGTTACCTGCCCTTTGCATTTATTATGCCTCCTCGACAACTGGCTGTTGCGACTATTTGCTGCTCTTGTTTCATTATAATTTGGCCTTGAACTCGATAT
Organism: Tridacna crocea; assembly: GCA_943736015.1. Lineage (NCBI taxonomy): Eukaryota > Metazoa > Mollusca > Bivalvia > Cardiida > Cardiidae > Tridacna > Tridacna crocea. The sequence goes on along the minus strand of OX031057.1, from coordinate 2,968,347 downwards.
TTGGGATTTATCTTCTTTGTTGACCTTTACTGCTTAGTACTCAGGTGAGCGATATAGGACCACCATGGCCCTCTTTTTTTTTGTTGTTGTTGCTTAGACTCCAACATCTACAGATATTAACCAGTCTGCACCGAACTTGGTCAAAATGTATATGATAATAAGAAATCGAATGAATTCGATTATGGCTCCAAGCGAACCAGAACAACTGGCTTTATATTCTTTGAACATAAAAAATGGTCCATTTGACTTTTTGTTTACACTCTAGAATACCAATTAGTACTAAACTTGGTCAATAAATATATATGACCATTAGTTTTAGGATGAGTTCGGTTTTGGGTCTAATCGGATCGGGTCAACTGAATTTGTCTGCCCTTGAATTCGAGAACCTGCTTTATTTGATTTTGCTTCCGCTCTGGTTTTAAATTTTCTGTCCGCTACTCGTGAAACTTAGTCAAAAAATGTCTTAATAATATCTCGGACGAGAGCCCTTCTTTTCAGTCCAATGCTCTTGAAAAATAGTAAGAAGATATGTGTTGATATATCGGACAGTTTTGAAAATGGGTTAGGTCGGGTCAAAGACTTGGTCACTTGTTAAATATTAAAAAAGAAAAACTTGTGTATGCTTTAAGCGCCGATGCAATTTGATGATGTCCTTTATGGGAGTGATCATTTTCCTATCCAGGAATCGGAAGTAGGTCCTTCAGTTCAGCAACGTCCTGAACGTTGCAAGCTTCACAACGCAAATTGAAAACAATTAAAAGAATATTGCGTACAATCAATTTTTCCCAGTGCTTTTGATGGTTGGGAACATGCTGCAGAATACTTCTCGTCCTTACTTTATTCGGCTGTTAAAAAACAATTCATCGACAAATCCAAAAGATCCAAACAAGCCGTGGTTTAAAGATGAATGCAAGAAGGCTATAGCAGACTGAAAGTCTGTTCTTCAAACTTTTAATCTGCAACCGACTCAACAGAATCTTCAAACGCTAAAAATTGCACGTGCAAAAGCACGAAGAACTACCAAGAAAAGTAAATGTGCGTCGACAGTGTATCTAGAATAATTCTAGGTCGTCTGTCAAAAAAGACATGGGACACGTTTCGAAAGATTAACGGGAAAAAACTGTTCGTCTAATATAGGACATTTGATTGCTAATGATATTGCAGATATTGCAAATGTCTTGGCTCACAATTTTGCGGAAACATCCTCCTCTTCAAATTATTCGACATCATTTCGAAAGTTTCAGAATACCAAAGAAAGAATTAGACTAAATTTCAGGTCGAATAACAATGACCGTTACAATACATAATTTACTTTAAAAGAATTTGGGAAGGCATTAAAAAAGTCTCATTAAACTGCTGTTGGATGTGGCGATATCCATTATCAGTTTATAAAGCATTTACCAATTCGATCCCTTGAGAGTTTACTCAATATTTTTTTATCAATTTGGCACACTGGAATTCTGCCAGATTCCTGGAAGGAAGCTATAATAAATCCCACACCAAAGCCAGGTTGACGAATTTTGCATTTGCTATTGGTACAATAAAACGGCAGTTGCAAAAAGCTTTAAACAATTTAAGCAAATGGTGGGTAGAAAATGGTTTTAATTGTTTTTAAGACCAAGACAAAATTCGTGCTCTTCTAGCTGTCACAAATATTTCATCTAGACCCAGAACTTACATTAGATGGAGTAAAAATTGAGATCGTCCATGAATCTAAATTCTTAGGTCTTTTGTTTGACTCTAAGCTGTCGTTTATTCCCCAGATAAATTATCTGAGCAATAAATGCCAAAACACTCTTAATCTTTTACGTGTTGTCTCCAGAATGGACTGGGAACCGACAGGAAAGTCTCGATGAGGCTTTATAGATTACTGAATCGTTCCAAGTTAGATTACGGCTGCGTCGCATATGGGTCAGCGCGACAATCGTACCTTCGTAAACTGGATTCTAGCCATTACCAAGGTGTACGATTAGCACTTGGCGCCTTTAGAACATCTCCTATTAATGATTGGTATGCAGAAGCAAATGAACCATTTTTTAGTTTATGCAATTTTACTTGAAATTAAAGTCCAACCTCAAAATCCTTACGCATAAAGTTGTTTTGGAACCATTGTATCAAGACGATTTTAAGAAAAAGGAAAACGTTATACCTTCATTCACTTTGCTTTGCGAAGCCGATATAAATCTCCTTGACTTTGGTCTGGAAAATGTAGCAAAATATAATTTTTCAGACGTTCCTGTAAGGGCATTTTTGAATTATCTTACTGCTAATAAAAAGGTACAACATATCCCTTAGTATTCAAAAGACAATTGTTTGATATTAAAGAGCAGTATTACAACTATGAACAGATTAATACCGGTGATTCTAAAGATGGGGATAAAGTTGCCGCCACTGCCGTACTCGATGGAGAATTATATCAGGTTCGCCTACCAAAGAATTCTTCTAGTCTTTCTTCGGAACTAAAGGAAGTTGATATTGCTGTAAACCATATAGAACAGGACGCCTACTGGCACTACATTATTTCCACTGATTTACTGTCCGCTATGCAAGCGCTCGAAAAATGGGAGAACGGACAATCCGTTGATAGAAAATCTCCGTGAAAAGATCTCAAGAATTCGTGCTGATGCGGATCTTGTGATTTGTTGGTGCCCTAGCCACATTGGTATACGTAGTAATAAAGAGGCAGATAGAGCTGCCAAGGAGGCATTGTCCCTTGATGGTTTACCTTCTAAAGTTCCTTTTAACGATTTTAAACCTTTGATAAATGATGTTATTCATGTCGTAAAGCAGCAATCGTAGAATTACCCAATTACTCAATCAAATAAGTTATTTACAGTTAAACCAACACTTGGCGAGTGGCTTCCAGGGTTACGCACAAGTCGCCGCGAGGAAAGTATCTTGGCTTGTCTTCGTATTGGTCATACCTACATGTATATGACACATTCTTATTTCCTAAAAAGAGACGAAGCGCCCTAATGTATTTCATGCAATACCTTCATTACTGTCAAGCACGTACTCATATATTGCATTTGCCTTGCACCTGCAAGAAATAGATTTTTTCATGTTGACAATATACACACTTCGTTCGATACTGTATAATTTGAAGCAATTTTTGAGTTTTTGAACAATGTAGATCTCTATAAAAAGATATCAATTTAGGTTCTAATGACCATTTGTGTTTTTAAATTGTGTATCACTTGCCGGTGTTTTTCCTTTTGGTGTTTTCACAGCTGCGACTTTACCCGTGTTTGTTTTTCGTAACAATACAGTGTGATCAGTTCAACGCTTTTCATAACTATTACAACGCGCAATCTAACCGTTGACGTCGACGGACCTTAAAATTTCATTGTTTTTTTCATTCATTGATGGTGGCATCTGATCTTTTGATCCGTCGAAAAACATGGCTGTGCTAGCATGAGTGTGTGTGGTCTTCTTTGTATTGTGCGGTAAATAACTTCTCCTAAACCGCTGTACCAATTACAACCAATCCTTGCAGGAATATTCCTTGGGAGGTCTTCTTAAATGAAATGTCAACATAATTCGATTCTATCAAATTCTATGGTTGCTATGACAACCAAATGGAATTTTCTAATATTACTTTAGATATTCTCCTCTGACACCGCTTTTCAGATTTTGAAATAATGTCGCTAAAAATGTTCGTGACATTTTGATCCGTTAAAAAACATGGATGGGGATGGAACTCTTTGCGTTCTTTAAGAACCTTAAACTGCTGGTCAGATTTTGAAATTATTTCATAGAAATGTTCAATGGGTGACCCTTTTCAGAATTTTGTTGGCAAAATTTTGATCCGTTGGAAGACATGGCCATGGTGTGGGAAAAGAGCCTCCTTTTACTGTACTGATTTAAAGAAATTATTTGAAATTCATTTTGTCTTAAACCGTTCGTCAGATTTGGGAATTAAGTTCACAGAAATGTCGCTTAGATGCCCCTTTTAAAGAAAAATGTGAGAGGGATTTTGAATCATAAAGAAACAAGGCTGTGGTGGAGGAAGGGAGGCTTTTTGCACAAAATAGACATGATTTTTTTTAAAATTTCTTTTGTATGAAACCACTAGTCAGATTTTGAAATGATCATTTGATGCCAAATAATGGCTCTTCTTTGAATTACAATTTCAAGTTATTATCCAGCACCTGAAAGCTAATTGTTGGCACCTGCATGTGGTGCTGTTGTTCTTTTTATTGCAGTTATTGAAGTAAAAAATCTGTAATAACAATAAAAAATCTTGCCATGGTCTACTAAAATATTTAGGTGAGCAATCCAGGGCCATCTTGTTCTGATATGTTATGTAATACATGTATTATTTGTTTTGTTAACTTTCTTTATATTTACTCAAATATCATATACAAGTTGTTAAGATTTAATTATTTATGACTCCTTTCAATTGCAGTTCAGAACACTTGAAACTACATTCTGTACATTATTTGCTCTAATGTTCGATGACGATATCTATGGAAATATAGTCGATGTGGAGTTATCCAAGACTGGACTTAGTATTGGGATGCAGTATTTCACAAGAGTATATGTTTGTACATATGTGGTGGTCTTCAACATTATTGTCCTAAATATCCTGATAGCTATTTTTGTTCAGACCTATGAGACGACAAAGGTAAGAAGTTAAAATAACTAGTAAGCATATATCTACAAATGACCTAGAACTAGCTAGAGAGAGGCCGTACTGTTAATGAGCAGTACTTGTCACCGACTTAAATATTCCCTCATTTTATAATCTTACATCCGACGTTGATTTTACCATCCGGATATCATGATATCACAATTAGGTCAAGGGTAAAGTAGAAGTGCTAAACAGTAAACTCTCCCCACCTCAGTTGCATTATGAGTAGAATTTGCCGCTGCCTGTCATGCAATGATAAAACCCCATACCTGTTTTCCGTAGATGGAGACTGGTAAGTCGTGTTAAAGGGCCCTGTCATTTGAGAAGAGCCCAGTAACTTCCAGCTCTTCAACACGCTGTCTTGACCTCCATTCTTTGGGGTATAAAAAAGAAACCCTAGTCAAATCCAGTCTAGTACAATCACCGAATCAATTTTATTAATCAGGGTATTTATTATCCCTCGCCGAAGGCGGGAGGATAGAGTTTCAGCGTTGTCCGTCCGTGTGACCGTCCCGGCAAATATATCCAATGCCATTGGACGGAAATTCGTGAAACTTTGTACGTGTGTACAATAACCCATTCTGCCGAGACTTTTTTTTGCTTTGATTCGATGCAAAATGGCCGACTGGGAGCGATTTTAAGTTTCACTTTAGTTACACTTAAGTACACTTTTGATGTTTGGAGTCTTGTCTTCAAAACTATACAAAGTTTTTTAGATTGAACTTTTTACATCTATCAACTATCATTAGGAAATACAGGAAAAACAGTTTCACCCAAATTGACCGTGCAACACCACATTGTTTTTGTACTAAGGTGTCATGGAAAAAGGGGGCTTCATGTTATATTTCATTCTTTTTCTTGTGAATGCAACTTCTCCCACATTTGTTCACGGTATCAAATAGAATTTTCACAGATTATTTTTCGTTATGTGACCTTTTGCATATTGTCAAGATTTTACTATTTGTAGCTGCGTCATGAAAAAAGGGGATTCATGCTTTCTTTCATTCTATGTCTTGTGAATCAACTCCTCCCATATTTCTTGACAGAACTGAATAGAATTTTCACAGAATATTTCTTGTCATGTGACCTGTCGCATATTCTCAAGGTTTTCCGATTTGTAGCTGCGTCATGAAAAAAGGGAGTTTCATGTTTTATTTAATTCTATTTCTTGTGAAGGCAACGCCTCCCACATTTCTCAGCAGATTTGGATGGAATTTTCACGTAAACATGTGACCTACCGCATATTATGAAGGTTTTGGGATTTGTAGTTGGAATAAGGAGGCTTCATGATATATTTAAGAAATAATCTTCTTTCTATCGTGGTATATCGTTCAATAAACCACAGTTGTGAGTTATGCGGCGCAATAAATAATCCACGAGGGCGATAGCCCGAGTGGGTTATTCATTGCACGACATAAATCACAACGTGGTTTATTGAACGATATACCACGATAGAAAGAAGATTATTTCGATTCTAACATGGCCAATTCTTAGTGAAATGAAAACAAGTTCAAACTTAGAGTAAAAACGCGGATGAAGATTATGTTCCATTGAATAACTCACTCATTGAATGACGTCACTCTACAGGGATTGTCGCAGATTTTGCCACGTTTTCCTTGCACTGTGTTTATAGAGCCAAAGTCGCGTGTCATGTTAGAATTCATTTTTCACCAGTATCTCTTTAATTACTGGACATATCTCAACAGATTTGGGTAAGATTTTCACAGATCATATGACCTAACGCATGTTGTCAGGGTTTTGCAATTTATCACCATATATCCATTGACCTACCCAGGCAGTTACTAGAACTTTCAACACTTTAGTCTCTAGCTAGCTGCTTGAAATGGCAGCAGTGTGGCGGCGTATATTGTGAGGATATCTTCTAAAGTCCTTGAACGGTGTTACCTAATGCATGTCTTCCATTGGATAGTCCGTTGATATATGTTTTAATATGTATAATGACATGTCATGGAAAAACAGGGTTTTATGTATATTTTATTTATTTGTTTTCATTTCATGAAATTGCCAAGTTCTGCAAAGGGCACTTAATCTAAAATCCTGTTGTGAACCTGTTATATATTCTTTGATGTAATGAAATGCTGTGCCATGGAACAAGGGAGCTTAATGTATAATTTCATCATGGACCAATAACAAAAAAGGCCACATGTACATGCAAAACACAATACCTCTAACATGTTTGTATCAAAAAAGATCTTTTTCGGAGGGGGATATCATTTCAACGAAATTGCTTGTTGACCTACTAAAGTTATCTATTGCAGGTTTATACATGAAGCCAAGCTCTATCATGTGTGTATCTCACCCGGAAGAGTTTTTGCCTTTCAATTACCTTGCATATTTCTGCTCTCCATCATTTTGAAGTTTGTTATATCATAGGGCCTGCCTATTCTTGACTTGGGTCGTAATCGTGGTGGGAGGGCGTAGTTATATGCTAGACCGAAAATGACCGTTCTGACTATCTACAATCTTTGAAGCTTTGCTTCGTTTTCATTGCCCGAGAAAACGTCATTTGGGTATCCCTGACACAAGGGACTGGTGGCTTGCTTCGGTATGTAACTCCTACTTGGTCTTCACGGTGGGGGTTACGAGTGATGAAACTTAAGAATATCAAATCATAGATCACTCTCGCGGAAGAAAGGTGAAACTCATAAATATTTTAAAACGTTTCTGCTTCTCTGCATCAACGAACGGCTATTCCCGAAGTCCAGGTAAAGGGTCTTGATATACCGAATAAACCCTAACAAAAGCCACCTTTTTCCGTTCAAATGTTCTGTTTCAATTATTTGATCACCAAAATCTGCCGAAAACACTTAGGAATGGTTTGCTTTCTCTTGAAGTATTGAACATTAGCATTTCGTAATATACCAGCTAAATGCATCGGACACAACCCTCTAACTTTTTTAATAGGTATAACACTCTGTCATGATTTAGCTAGTGTAATGAAGAGAAATGACCCTCTCCCACAAAATTACCTATGGGTCATTCCTTTACGTGGTGAAATGACTTCTGGGATCATTTGTCTACTAAGAATAATGACCCGGGTCATTTTGTAGTGGATGGTCATTTCTCTGCATGTCATGTCCGGTCAAAAAACTAGGTCAACAGGTCAGATCTTCGAACAGCTTTGTAGAGTCACTTTTTTTAGCAATAATCATGCAATGAACGTTGTCAGTTTGTTTGTGTTGATGATTTTTGGACAAATATGCTAATGGGTGAAATGCTTTCTGGGATCATTTCTCTACGTAGAATAATGACTCAGGTCATTTTGTAGGGGAGGGTCATTTTTTTGCATAACACAAGCGTTAAACTTGAGCTGTAAAGCCGTAATGTAATCGAAGTTAGACAGAGACGTGTTAATCGTGATAACGTCATGCGATATACAAATCATACAATCGTTTCTTTTTTCTTAATTCCAGTTAAATGCTGCAGTTCTCCCAAAGAGCTAAACAATCGAATATTTTGACGTTTACATTCTAAATCCTTCTTTTGTGCCTCATCTTTTTGGTTTAGTACTTGAACAAAGCTACCGAAATTGTCCATTTTCATGTTGAGAGACGATAAACTATAGTATCGGATTTCCATCATGTTTGCATATCTACACACAATTTCAATGAACTATCATTTGTTTATTGGCTTTCCTGTGGTCATAACTAGTAAAATAGGAGTTTTGGACGCCTCATCATCAGTCGCCTTGACATTCGCGAAGCATATTTCTTATCTCCCTACCCATTATGATAAACATGGGGAGGAAAAGTGAGGACTGATATACTTACCAAGCAACGGCCGCTCTGCTGACCCTGAGTGTCTCTATATTTCATGTATCTTGCTCCTTGGCATAAAGATAAAATCTAATATAAATTTGCATTCTATTTTATGTTGTAGTAATCCCATTTTCCTTATCTTTAGTTTTTTCTGAACATAGTATACTAGTTTTTCTTGGACTGGCCTACAAGATATTGCAGATATCTTATTTTGTGAGAAAAAAGAAACTCTGATAGGTCCTATTCCCGGTACACAAAGATGTACTAAATTTTAGACTGTATTTAAAATAGTACCAAAGGTAACACTTTATTAAATTAATCAGTTTTAAAGGACTTCGTGTAAACATTTCCAAATGTGCAAACGAGTATTTCTTATATCAGAGTATGTTCAGCTACAAAAAGTTGTAGATAGGGAAAGACTGGGGAAGGGTGGGAGGTCCTAGAAGTATTTGGGAACTGGGTGGTTTGATCGAAACGGCTGCCAGTATTTAAATAAAAAAGTTACAAAAAATGTAGAATTGTTTTCCTCTAAGTGGGACATTTCAGTTCGGTTCCCTGACATAAATGGTACTGAAAGGGCATTAAAATGGTGGCAAAAGTAATTTATGACAGGTATAATAAAAAATCTGAAATGGTAGGTCTTCTTGTTCAAACACACACACACCCACACATATATATGTATTTATATGTACACTTTTGATGTTTGGAGTCTTGTCTTCAAAACTATATATATATATATATATATATATATATATATATCTATATATGAAAAAAAAAAGACGATAAATAATTTGAAGAACAATTATGCATAAAGTATGAATATTTTTTTCGTATCGTATTGTAGTAGTTCTGTGTCGACCATATCTCAATCAGTCTTGTTAGATTTTGTTTTATTTTCCTAATCATATCTCTAGTTTTTTTCTCAAACAGGTAACCTGTTGTCGAGGAGAGTCACAAGGTCGATTCTAGAAAGATAACATTTCTTGATAATAAATCGCACTAGGTCAATGTTGAAAATGGATCACTTTAGTTTTAAAAGAAGGTCAAGTGGACAAATTTTGAAGAAAAAAAAAAGCCCTAGATGTCATATTTCATGTATAATGCCCTTGAAATTCGAACAGAATTTATATCTTTGATCTATATCTGTTATGATGGGTAAAAACAGTAGAAACAAATTAAAAATAGTATATGTGCATCCACGAATCACCGCTTTCTCCGCTTTCTATTAATGTTCATGAACGTAAGTTTGAGTCTTAATTGTTAGCTAACCTGAGCCCGAGGAGCTTACTGTGAGCTTTTTACTATTGTGCATAGTCGTCGTCGGTAGTTGGTTGTCAACTTTTACCTTGTTCAAATTAAAAACAATATATGTTATAGTTCAATTCGTACACAAAACCAGTGTAAGCTCTAGAGGCCACAAATATGCGTAAAACTCATGAAACATGTCAACTTAACCTAGGGCTGTCACTGAATGTGACGTAATACCACCGCCAGGGCTTTGACAGAAACAGGCAATTACCCTACAAACAGGCAGGCTGATTCAAGTATACCCCAGAAAACATTTGTTTTGCGGGGTATAAGAATGGGTCACTTCCTGTCAAAAACTAAGTTTCTTTATCAAATAGTAGAAAGACAAAAATAAATTACGTACCTTTTAGAGGTCATATTTTCTATTAAGAATTCTTGAAAGAATGCTGGTCTTGATGGATTTCAAACGGCTTTGAAAATAAGTCATACCGGTCGAAAACTAAGTAAATAGATCAAATCTTATTAAAACCTTGTTTACGTTATAGAGGCTATATATTTTTTTTTGTTCAAAACTGTTGAAAGATGATCAGTATGTTAGCCCTGATAAAGTATGGGACAAGTTTGAAAATGGGTCATATCCGGTCAAAAACTAGGTCAACAGGTCAGATCTTCGAACAACTTTGTACAGTCACCTTTGTTAGCAAAATTCTTGCAATTTTGTCAGTTTGTCTTGATGATTTACGGACGAATATGCTTATGAGTCATATCGGGTCAAAAACAAGGTCACGTAGTCAAATCTTTGAAAAACCCCTGTCTGTTCGCTACTGTCTGGGTCATGTTTGGTCAAAAGACCGGGTGAGCGACTTCACAGCAATCACGACCCTTTTTTCATAATATTTCAAACAGGGGTCATGTTTGGTCAAAAGACCGGGTGAGCGACTTCACAGCAATCACGACCCTTTTTTCATGATATTTCAAACAGGTTCTATTTTCGATCATAACACTGGAAGAAAAAAGAGGTAACTAGCTTAGATTCCATTCAAAACATGTATTAATTTTAGACAACATAATTATGTTCATGTCTTTTAGCATGTTTCCATTAGTGATTGCGTGAAAATTGGTTAAATCAGATAAAGAATGATCACTTTGGCAAAACTTGAAGCATGTTTCTTATGCTAGAAAGTAAGAGTAACGAGAAAAAAAAAAAAAAAAAAAAAAAAAACAGCAACAAGCCTTTAACAGTATCTATAATTGAACAAAGACAAAAGAGTACAAAAGAAGTGAAGTTTGAATGATTTTTTGTCAATTCTAATCTTAGAATGTTGAAATAAAATAAGTCTAAAATTTAAGAATAATGTTTAGACTACAAAAGACTGAAATTTCTGGTTTCGAAAACCTCAATTAACAACAGTTTCAAATTGGAAGTAGGTATGAGCACTCTGACTAATAAAAAGATCAATCTTAAAGATTTATATCCAAAGTTAAATCTAACACTTTTTTCACTAATTCTGTATCCTCCAAGCCACAAGTATAACTTCATAATCCGAAATCGCCCAATAAGTCACTCCTATTTCTATCAGCTTGGGAAATTGTAGACTAGTCTAAAATTCTAGATTAGTATTTTCTAGAAAGATGACGTCATTGATTAATAAAACAGCATTATTCTAAAATTAGCCACAATGAAATAAACAATACAAGTTCTTCATAGTTCTAAATTACTCTGAAAACAGTTCACTGAGTATCATAACATTTTGAATATAATTAACTAAGAATCGAAATGTAGGTCAATAAGTCAAATCTTACAAAACCATTTTGCACTCGGGGGATACAACTTAAGTTTGATTGGCATGACACTTTCACGAAATAAATTCGAGGATGATGGTTTGTACACTCCAGGGGAAAGCTTTTCAGCTAACCAATCATTATTCTCGGTCTTTTCTTGAACGAATCAAGTGTGAAAATTGGTCAGACCTTAGATCCAGATTCAAAAATTGCTCAGCCATGGGCCAAAAAGTTCTTACACAGGCTTATAAATTGAAAATTGCAGATTTTTTCTTGTATCATACAATAGGGCCTAGGGCAGCCAATATATCTAATAAAGTAGCCACATGGTCAAAATGAGTCTTTTTCGAGGGTCAATTTCTTCAGTGGCTTGATAAAAATACCAAGTGTGAACGATTTTATACGATTTATTCCTGTTTTATAGAAACGAAAGAAGATGAAGAAAGAAAAGAGCCGGCGGTTTGATCTGTTACATAGTCCCTTGACGGAAGAAGATAAACAGTTAAAGCTGCAGCTACAAAAAATTTTTGGCAATGCTCTCCTGGATGTTAAAATGACTGATGAAGATAAAAGGCTTAAAGCTCGACTTGAGAAAATATTGGGGAAAGAACTCTTTGATGATACGGAATACCAAGTAGAAGCACCGGAAATAATGGCTTCTGAAGATAAGGAACCAAAAAATATCTGTGACATAGTTGTACGTTACTGGAGCCTAGAAAACTTTGCGTGAAGAGTGATAAGAGTGAGCATTAAACGGAGAGTTGGTAAGAGAGTCCTAGAAGTATGTTTTGCTGACTCGCAATAGGGAAGGGTAACTGATGTTTGAATGACTTAGATTGATATACTAATCTATGTATGGTTATGTGTGACTTGATAATTTTAACACTTTTAGACCTTTTAGGTCCTTTGGTCAATTTAGTAGTTATTGCTAAAAACAGGGGGAAGCATTTTTAACGATTTTCCGACCAAAATACATGATATTGACAGTATCTAACCTTATCGACGGTGCATTTTTTTAAAGTGTCAGAGGAGAATATATGCACAAATATGGTCTAGATGTTGACAAGCCGTAGAAAACAGCCCGATTCATTCATTATTGTTTCATTCGTTCGTTCTAGAATTTGACTTGTGTGTGTGTGTGGTGGGGTGTGGGTGTGTGTGTGTGATTAGCTTCTTTTTTTCGATTGATGTAGGCCTGATCGGGTCATTTGGCGTATGTCTGCTTCTGTTGAAATTTTCAGATACTGCTTCAAGGATGCAAACCTGATACGGCACTCTTTACATCGAATGAAACCGAGATAAAGTAAAGACAAATAATCTTTCATGAAACCTCATGGCAAGCATTTACATAAATAGTGACATTATCTTTAGCATTTACAACAAACGATTTTTAAACAGAAACACAGAATCCCTAGTCAAGGCCAACCATATTCTCAATATGTCACGATATAACAACGATCTAAAGATTACCATTACTAGATTTAAAAAAAAAGACAAATTCCGGCAGAAGAAGCGTAATATTAACACTATGACCATTTGCCCTTGTGAACAATTTTATAATAACGGGGAGAATGGTATTTGTAATATCCTTATTTTTATACAATATATTTACAAAGGTTATTTTGTAAGTAATTATTCAGATAACTGGTCTAGAGGTGCTATGGACAAGTTAAAGGCTTGTGAGGATGAAATTGAAACTAACTGCACATTTAAGGGTGTATGCCAAAACATTTCCCCACGGAAAAAAAAAAGTTTCTTCATTTTTTTTATCTTATCATACTATATGGTATGTGGAGTAAAAGGTAAATAAATGAAAAGGAATTCATTTTTTGTGGCGCAAAAGACGAAGATGCATTTCTTCGAAGGAGAGCACTCTTGTCAAAATAACAGTAAATTTTAAACCTAAAAAAGGTTTTTAATTTAACAAATACTGATCAAATAAATCACTCTTTTAACAAACGTTTGTTTTCTAAAGGTAAAATGAATTACTCAATGATGTAAGGCGCTAGACAGATCACAGTGGCAATTACGAATGTTTTATCCTGTCAGATGAGTTATATTCCGATCATCTTTCTGTGATAAGACGCATTCTTTTTTAAAAAAAATTTCCCTTTCTTATATCTTGTAAAAACAGTAAACAAAGTTTATCACGAAGAGCAGTTTTAAGAGATAGCGTGTTGTTTTAAGTTATTAACATATAAATGAATTACCTCCCATTATAACAAATTTCTTTTTTGGCGTGTATTCTGATTGATGCATTAAATCTCCATCACATGTTATACATAATATAAACAATGAGAGAAGTTAACAAGGCAAGTCAGTCATTACTCCAAGCAAGAAGAATAATTGAAATAAAAGTTAACGCACGCACGCACACATAGACGGACGCACAACTAACGCCGGGCCATTTTTACGCTGGAAACGGTTCAACGCCATATTTCCAGCGTAAAAATGTACACTGTAGGTGGATTTCAAGCTACTTCATACAACCGAAGGACTTGATCATCGGAATTTTTATCATACTCTGTCCGACTTCCGTCTTATGTCGTTTGCCGTCATTTTTTAGCTCCACTGGCAGAAGGACAGCGGGCCTACGTCATGGCCCGGCGTAAGTAGTGCGTCCGTCTATGCGTGCGTGCGTGCGTTAACTTTTATTTCAAACATCTTCTTCTCTGAAACTAATCATCCAATTTTGATGAAACTTCACAGAAATGATCCTACCCTGGTCCTCTTCAGAATTTGTCGAAAGAATTTGATTCCTTCAAAAACTCTGGTTGCCATGGCAACAACACTGAATTTTTTTTTTAAAAATCTTCTTCTCTGAAACCACAAGGCCCAGGGCTACTGAATTTGGCATGCAGCTTTATCAAATGGACCTTTAACAAGTTTCTTCATATTATAGGCCTGGGGTCAAAAGAGGCTCCATTCCAGGGATCACAAGTTTAACATGGGCTTCAAAATATAGTCACTTCAATTTAAACATTTATCAGGGGAAATAACTTTTTTTTATAAAAGATAAAGTTTGTTACTGTTTACCTCCCTTCATTATCAAACTGCAGTCATACATGATTGGTGCTAGACTTTAAGTTTTTTTATAGAAAATATTCTGTTTTCAGGGAGAGTGATTCATTTTGATTCTAATAGTTATGCCCACATAAGTGGAATATTAAATTCAGAGTAAGGTTTCTATTATTCAGGTTTTTTCCCCAAAGAACGTTACCTTTCATGCCAATGAATTAACCTGCTTGTATTGCCTGACAGTGTTTATTGCTTTCGAAGGCCTTCATTTTCACGGTCATGAATACTTCAATTTGTGTGGTAAAGGGTTAAAAAGCCAGTGGAGCGATATAGGGACGCCATGGACTTTTTTTAAAGTGTGGTCGCTGTGTTGGCCACATTTTCTGTCCTAAACTCACGATTTTTTGAGAGAATGTCTTACTGAAATTTTGGACACGGCCGAAAATGGATCATAATATTGTTAAACTAGAGGCGCTTGAACGCCTGTATCGTTCCACAGGCCTGACTTTTCTGTAACGGTGAAGAGAAGTTTTTAATAATTACCATTCACTCCTGCAGTTTAGTTCACTGAAGAAAAAAAGCTATAAAAACATTGTGAGAAAAGAGGAAAATAATAATAACACGCATTTTCTTGGTTTTACACAATACTTTCTGCCTTTTTTGACACAAGATTAATTTGAAGATACATTATGTTGTCTGCAACATCTTTCAACTATGACCAGTAATAAAAATTTTGTCTTCTGGTTATAGTTAAAAAAGGTCTTGTTACAAACGATTTTTGGATGGTGAAACATCAAAATATAGAAAATATGTGTTGTAGCAATTGTTTTATTGAAGTTGCAGGATCAGTTTGATTGAATAACAAAATGCCTTATCACAACAGTAAAGCCATATCCTATCCTACTTCGTACTAGGTCACCAGTAGGTCAACAAACCTATACCAGAACTAATAAAGTGCAGAGGTTCTCTTGTATTCGCTGAAAAGGATTATAAATGATGTAAAGCAACCATCTTTAACTTTTTACCAAACGACAAAATTTTGGATGTGACCAAACTAAAAGCATTTGTAGACGATAAATTAAACATTGATGAAATGATGCCGTTTTTGTTTGCGAAAAATATTGTGATAAATATTAAATACTAAACAGTTTTTTTTAGAGTTTCAATAATCTAGCGTTCACAGAGACTCCGATTTATGATCTTTGAAAAGGAGGGCTAAATGAAAAACTATCGATGCAGACCTGCTTGTGCAGTCCGCGCAAGCTGATCTGAATCAAAACTCTGCTAGATCTAGACTTACTGGACGAGTATGCATGCCTCATGGTTCTGTCAGTTATAGCAAAACGGATTGATTTTATCTATACATTATTTAATTTAGTTGTACGGCCAGGTGGCAGGGGACTTGGAAACTTGTTCACGGCTGTGGTTAATCATGTCGCCCCGAGCCGAAGGCGAGGTGGCGACATGATTCACCACAGCCGTGAACAAGTTTCCAAGTCCCCTGCCACCTGACCGTACAACGAATTTATTATACTGCAAAGTTTTACCCTTCCAAAGCGCGTTAAGCGAAATTTTCCTGTTTTATAATTTCACGAATCGAGTATGCTGACGAAATAGAAATTCCCTTCTGTGTGCCCCAATTCAATGAAAACTGACGTCACTGGAAACTAACGTCACTAAAACGTGCATTTTGGTGAATAAATGTGCAGTCTGGTGATCGATCGGCGCCGCCATTTTGGTTGATGTATTGCACGTGTAGTGATGTTTACGGGGCACTGAAAAGGGAAACTGGTTTTTGCCAGGGAAGATGATATTATGTTAACCAATCAGATCACCAGAAATTTCTTTGCAGTATAATAAGAAAATCTGTGTGAATAACTTGCTTGATACCATTGATGCATTAAACCTTCTTTTACGGAAACATGGCTGAAGTGTATTTTTCAATTGTTGTGGGAGGTTGATGATAAAAATAAAAGTGTTTTTCTTTTTACCATAAGTTGAATATCTATCCGACAATTCAGCACATTTCTATCCTAGGATTGATGATAGATCTAGTTATTGCGACCTCTCTCAACACTGATCCCTGTTTTAACGGTGTTGGTAAAGAGTATGTCAATGAGACTAATTCGAAAAATAGGGTGCAATCTACAAGCAATACTTTCATTCAATAATCATGAAAAATTGTTAAAATATTCTCATGATATACAGGAAGAAATACGAAATGAGTTATGTTTAGCTAAGAGGCTCAGTTGGGCCATTTCAAGGACATTATGTTCATATTGCTGTATTAAAGCCAGTGCCTTGTATAAAGAGAGCCTTAAATAGTGTTTAGACCACGACTCGGTATTTCATGTCGAAGTAACTACTCTCAAACGTAAACAATGATTTTTAAAATCCGTATAGAAAATCACATGTTGTAGAATCCGGCATGGGAACTGTCTGTACATGTACATGTAAGTTGTTCGTATATTTTCAGCTCACAAAATGCTTAGGTTAAGTATTGTGATGGGTCATTGTCCGGTTTTCATCTGTCCGTATGTCAACAATTGCTGTAAACATCTTCTCTGAAACCGGTGGGCCAATCAT
The DNA here is from genome assembly GCA_943736015.1 of Tridacna crocea. Classification (NCBI taxonomy): domain Eukaryota; kingdom Metazoa; phylum Mollusca; class Bivalvia; order Cardiida; family Cardiidae; genus Tridacna; species Tridacna crocea. Next base: position 2,951,301 of record OX031057.1, on the reverse strand, counting down.
TTTCCTTGAGTGAAGCTCTACCAAAGTTGTTAAAAGAAGTGAATTAACCCATTAACTCCGTTTGTCAGACAACAAAAAAGGGAAAATTTACAACGCCTTTAAAAATCTTCTTGTCTGAAACCAGAAAGCCCAGAGCTTTGATATTTGGTATTCAGTATTTTCTTGTAGTTCTCTACCAAGTTTGTTCGAATGATATCCCTGGGGTTGGAAATGGCCCCGCCCCGGGAGTTACAAGTTCAAACATAGGAACAAAGAGTGAAAAGTGTAAAATTCGTCTCTGAAACTGGAACACGTGGATACTAAATATTTGGCTAAACCCTAACCCTAGTAGAGGTCCACTGGAAATGCTACCAATTCTGTACATATGGGGTTAAAACTAGCCCCGCCCCGGGGGTCACAAGTTCGAACATGGAATAAAGAAGGAAAACTTCAAAATTCTTCTCCTCTATAACTGGAAGGTACATGTATGGAGCTTTCATATTTGGTATGTAGCAATTCCTAGTTGACCTCTAACAGGTTTGTTCAAGTAATGCCGCTGGGATCAAAACTGGCCCCGCCCTGTGGGTCACAAGTTTGATCTAAGGAACAAAGAAGGAAAACTTCTTTTTTAAAACTGAAGGTATAGAGGTTTGTTAATTGGTATGTAGTGAACTCGCCTCAAGACAATAATATGTTCAGTCACTTCAAAATTGGGTCACCTGGGGTCATAAACTAGGTCTTCAGATCAAATTAAAGTAATACCTTGTGTGCATTCTACAGGCAACATTTTTTGCTTAATTGACTTGAAATCAGTGTTTGTCTTGATGAAATCTCACATCATGACATGAGTTTGAATTTGGATCAAGTGGGGTTTGAAAGTAGGTCACTGGGTCACATAAAGAAATTAAAGAGGGAAAACGTTAAAAATCCTCTTTTTCTAAAACTGAAAGGCATAGAGCTGTGTTATTTGGTATGTGGTGAACCTATTTTAAGTTTGGTAGCCCACTACAGCACAATGTGTTAGGCGTTTTAAATGAGTTCAAAATTAGGTCACCTTAGGTCATAAACTAGGTCTTCAGATCAAATTAAAGTAATACCTTATGTGCACCCTACTGGCAACATTTTTTGCTGAATTGATTTGAAAATTGATCAGAGTGTTTGTCTTGATTAAATTTCACATGAGTTCTAATTTGGATCGTTTGGGTTTTAAAGTTGGTAACTAGTTCAATCAAAGAAATACCCTGGAGACCACATTTCATGCCCAAATGACTTGAAAACTGGTCAAAATATTTGTCTTTGTAAAATCTCGAATAGTATGGTTTTTTGGTCACCTGAGATTATAAACTAGGTCACTAGGTCAACTTACCGAAATTCATTGTGGGCACTCTAAAAACTACATTTCTTACTACGTTGACTTGAAAATTGATCTTCATGAAATATAGGATGGGTTGAAAATTGGATAACCTGGAATCATAAACTAGGTCATTCTTCAGGCCACATTTATCGCTAAATTAACTTGAAAACTGCTCAGAATGTTTGTATTGATATTTTTTTATGAATTCTAAATTGGGTCACGTCGGTGATAAATTAGGTCACTAGGTCAATTAACGAAAATCCTTGTGGACGCTCTAGAGGCCACATAAGCTCAATTGACTAGATAATTTGTCAGATATTGAATTGCGCATGTGAAGTAAATTTCTCCTATTGACTCAGATGAGCGATCCAGGGCCATCATGGCCCTTTTTCTTGAAAACGGAAATACCGTCCAAATCGTCTGCTGTTCGTTTAATTAGCTCCTGGGCCAATAACGATGTTTATGATTGTCATTCTTTTTCCATAGAGAGATGTCAAGATTTGGTCAAATTTCATATCGTAGTTTTCATGATTTTTTTTCATACAGAGATTACAACATTAAGAAGATGCGCGAACAGATAATTACAGAATACGAAAATAATTATTAGGTTACAAATTATTTAAGTTCGGGTTCTAGTCTCTACATTTGTTTTCTTCTTCTTGTTTACAATCCATGATATATCCTCTTCTTGAGATATGTAACGCTTAATTAAAAAATAAACACAAGCTTTCGGCGGTACAACCGCCTTCTTCAAGTGTGATCCTGTGATAAAATGCTTGCAGTAATGTTCAGTTGTTTACGCAACGTCAAGGTAACGTTGACGTCACGTAAACAACTAATACAAAGTCCCGGGATGAAGTCGTTGCAGCTCTCATCCCGCCAAATGGGCCCGAACCAAGAATGTATCTGAAGCATGCTCCGACGAAAGGGGGCCCAATGCATCTCCGTGATACAGAATACCAAGCAATTCAATACATAATCACGGATCCAGAAAGTCCACTCTGTATAGTACCCGACCGAATCAGGAGGTAAACCATTACTTGGACATACAGGAAATTGGGAGATTAGAGAGGTAAACCAAGAATTGGGAAATTGGAGGTAAACCAAGTAATGGTTTACCTCCTGATTTGGTCGGTTACACCAAAAAATAGCAATCTTGGGATTACCCTTACTAATTTTAATAGTAAAATATTTACTCACATTCTTAAACTAAAGATTTTCCATTTTGTGTGATAAATCTAAACTTATAGGCAAAGCTCAGGCGAATAACCGTAAAATTATTCCACTTTCAACACCCAACTTATATTAACATCAGCAAAAATATTTCTCCAAAGAATGTGGCAGATATTATTGTATTTTGGTAGACCTTGTCCAAGCATTTGATAATATAAAGCATGAATAACTAGAACGCTGTACAAAGTAAAGTTATACCTTATTATGTTACGGGATATCACTCTTTCCTTACTGCATACTTTCCCGTATAAAATCAATATCTGACAACTGCGTCCGAGAGATTTTTTTTTTTTGGCTCAGTGGTTATGATAATTGTCTTTTAATCCTCGAAAAACGAGGTTATTTGTCCCTTCAATGGTTCGAATCCAACCAGATGCAGTTTGTATTTGAGCTATGCATTTATTTGTTTTTTTGTTGCCGACTTTGTACAGCTATGTACTCCACATTGATGTCTTGTGTCTAAATTGAAGTAAGTCTCACTGAATACCTAGGCTGTACAGTTGGTACGCAATAAGAAAGTGTTTGATCCCGAAAAACATTTTCATTATTTCGAAACGACCTTGTTTCCTGAAAGAACTGTATAAACATGAAAATAGACTCGAATGAAATACAAGATTTATTAGTCGCAGACGATGGATCAATTTTATTCCATGCAGTTAATCAGTTACAACGGCAGATGAACGCAACTGCGCAATTGTTTGATGGAGTTTGATTAGACTGAATTTTTTATAATCTTAAATAGTTAATTTCAGAAATGGAAGTAAAACAAAACGATCAGCAAACAATGGCTGATCAACGTACAAGTATGGGTATGTTAGCATGAGTCTGTCAAGATGAGCAACTCATTCATTGCTTGCTTTATAAACAACGAGACCTATAAAATGTATATTAAAAATCCCACATCATTTTTCGTTTACATATGTAAAAGATGTGTTTAAAATATTTAACACAACAGTAAAGCCTATTATGCTTCTTGCTGAGGAGGAAACCAATATGTAGAAAAGGTGAAAACATTTCATTCACAATTTAGTAGGAAAGCTCTCATCTCTCCGCAAATACATATGATATTTCTGCTTTAGGCAAATGTGGTAGATTATTCCTTTGTCTTTTTATGTACACGCACGAAATGTATCAACTATTGGTGAAAATAATTTGTATGGAACAAAAATTTTACTCAGAACAGTGTTATTATTATAATGTTATCAATTACATGATTTCCTTTACATGATTTTCAGTTACGGGTGCGAGGTCAGCCGTATTGGCCCGAGGCCGAAGGCCCTTCGGCTTCGGGCCAATACGGCTGATCGAGGACCTGAAACAGGGCCAGTACAAATTCACTTGATCAATGACATTTTTATTAATTAACTGTTGGCCTAGAATCAGACAATTTAACTTTTGACCAATCACGTTAAGGGATTTCTGTATTGGTCGCGGGTCATCAATATTGATACGAGGTCAACTATATTGATCGGAGCTCAAGTCGTATTAAGCCGGGTCACGATCTGTATACTATACGAAGCCAGAAATGTGACAAGTATCGCGTGGACTGGTTCCATGTATGACTTCTATATATCTAATACTTAATTGATAATAACTATTTTCCAGTGCATGAACTGGCCATATAACTTGGTCGATATTTCCTCTTTAAATGTCACAAAAATGGTCACTTCACAATGCTAATGATATCAATTAATTTGCTTTGAACTGTGTAATTAAACTCTTGAAAATTATTCTATATTCCCAGTAGTTATTCTGTGAAACGAGATTTGAACGACATTGTAACTTTGACCTGTATACGAGTTACAACTAACACTGTCAGATGTAGGTTCGGTTTCGTGATTGAAAATGTTATACATTATTTTCTCCGATTGACATAGTATGCCATGTAGTCGTAAATCTTTTGTCAAATATCTGATAATGTGGAATCATATCATGACTTGTCTTTAACCGAATAATTTTGCTTTGCATGATTAAATACTGTTTATCGGCAGTTTATCTTCGATATTTCATGGTTTCGACTAGTGAAAAATAGAAATTTTATTTTCTAACTGTTCCATTTAAGACGGAAACAGCAGCTCTTGGGCACTTAAGGAAACTCATCTACATTGAAATCTCAAGTAATTTACCCTACATTTCTGGTGCTGTACGTTATATTATAATGCGATGATATGGGTAGTGGTATGCCACGGGGAATTGCCAAACAGAATTGTATTTGTTTTTGATTGAACCCCCCCCCCCCTCCAAAAAAAAGGTTGTAAGCATGAAATGAATATGATCGATATTATTTTCAGTTGGGATTGCATCACTGGTGAAAATAGTACCGATGATAATTACTCGATGAAAAAAAAATCGATATATCATAAAAAAAATCATAGTGTAATATCATACATGAACTACATGCCTTTTTATTTCACCATTCTCTGTTTATAGCCTTCCTGAGCACAACCTGCTCAAAGAGAGCTTTTAGGATCACTCTGTGACGGTCGTACCTCGTTTATCGTCTGTCCTCAACAATTTCTTTAAGCATCTTCTCCTAAACCGCTGGGCCGATCCTCTAAAAAATAAAAATAAATAAATAAACTGGTTGCCATTGCAACCAAATATTTTTTTTATGAAAGTCTTTTGAAAAGATTTTGAAGTAATTTCACAGAAATATTCCTCTGGTGACCATTTTAAAAACCGTTCGCTTAATTTCAATCCTTCCAGAAACATGGCCGTGGTTGAAGGGGAAAAAGGGGGGTATATTTGCACTGTATGGGCATCAGATTTTAAGATAATTTCACAGAAATGTTTCTCGGGCGCCTCTTCTGAAAAAAAAGGTTTCGCAGAATTTTGATCTGTCAAGAAACATAGCAGTGGTGGTGGGGGGGGGGGAGTTACTTGCACTATACGGATATGAAGAAATTCTTAAGAATACCTCTTCTCTGGAACCGCCGGTCAGATTTTGGTAAAACTTCACAGCAATGTGCCTTTGGAGACATTTGTCGCAAAGTGTTCGATAAATTTTGATCCATCAAGAAACATTGCTCTGATGGTTGTTGGCTGTTTACACCACATCGACATGAAGAAATTTTAAAACATTTTCTCTTAAACCTCTGGTCACATTTTGAAATATTTCTATAGAGATGTTCCTTGGGCTACTAATGTCGAAAGAAGGTCACAAATTGTGATCTGTGAATTAGTTTTTATTAATATTTGAATCCTCTTCCAAAAGTATTTTACATACATTACAGCGTCCAAGGCACCGAATCATGCCTTTTGGTGGTTTTTTTTTCAAGTTTTTATTTGTCACAAATCACTGGCTTCTTTCTCTCATACACATCGACCACAAATTGATGGGAAATACTTTTGAAAAGGTTTACTTACCAGTATTGTCTCATTTTCCCGACAAAAAAGTTTGAAAGCTCACTTATTTACAGTCGTTGAGCATGCATTTTAAGCTCACCTGAGCACAACGTGCTAAAGAGGACCTCTTGGATAACGTTGTGTCAGTCGAGCGGCGACAATGATTTATTAACAAGTTCTCCTTAACCAAACTTGGCTGCAATGTTCATTGGTGCTCTTTGCGTGTTCGGTTTCAAAAATTTCCTAAACATCTTCTCCTCTTAAACCTATAAACCAATTAAGACAAGACGTGGCTAAAATGTTCCTTGGGAGGTCATCTTTAAAAATTGTTCACAGAATTTGATTACAGTTAAAACTTTGGTTACCATGGCAACTAAAAATATTTTTCTAACAAATTCTTTGTAAATCTTGTCCTCCGAAACTGCTGGTCAGATAATGCATTTTTTTCACAGAAAGTTCCTCGTTGTCCCTTTTCAAAAACTGTTCCCAAAATTTTATCTGGAGAAAAACGTTGCCGTGGTAGAGAGGAGTGGGGACCGTATGGACGTCAGATTTTAAAAATAATTTCACTGAAATGTTTCTTGGTTGCCTCTTATGAAAAAAAGTGTTCGCAAAATTTTCATTCGTCAAGAAACACAGCTGTGGTGTGCGTGTGTTTGTGGGGTCGGGGGGAGGGGGGGCTATCATCAATGTGTACGAAAATGAGGAAATTTTTAAAAATTCTTCTTCTCTGAAACTACTGGTCAGAATTTTTAAATAATTTCACAGAAATTATCCCTTTGATGACCTTTAAATTTTCATGCAATAGGTATTTTGAAGAAAAGATTTCGTAAAGACGTCAACCTTTACCATGAAAGAGAGTGCACTGGTGAGAAATACAAACATGTACTTTCTACTTGATGTATTTGATAGCTATGTATTACAAGAGGAAATATAAAAGTGTTATCTTGGAATATATGCATAATACTTCACCAGTTATCACAAGGGTCTCTATCGGGATGTTAACCGCGTGATCACCTATGATGGACTTTTTTCTAAGATCTATACAGATTTTATATGCAGAATTCTGATTCGTCAAAAAATGGCTGTGCTGATGATTGTAGGTATGGTGAAAGATTTTGAATGATTTTTACGGATGACCCTTTTGAATTATTTGGAAAAATAATGATTTTGTTTCCAAAATTTCAATACTTCAAAAAACAAAATTGCTATGTCCCTGTCAAAAATTCACGTGCGTGATCAAAGGACATCTTGGCCGCCTTGTTAACATAGTGCTACTTGAGGTATTGTGATCCTTCGTTGTCCGGTGTCCATCCGATCACTTTTCCTGTAAACATCTTCTCTACCTAAACTAGTGGAAAAAACATGTTTAAACTTACGATCTGTAATGTTCCTTGGGTGAAGCTCTAACAACGTTGTTAAAAATTTGATTTAACCCATTAACTCTGGTTGCAATGGCAATAAAACGGTCCACCTATTTTTCCCCACAAGATATAACTTGTAATTGAATTTACACAGATTAATTCATTTACCTCTTTTCAGTGCATTCATGCATGTTTTTTAAACTCACCACTGAAAATACTCCTGATGGCCCTGAATTGCTCACCTGAATATTCAAAGAACTATAGCCATTTGTTTTAGGTATTGAAACACTGGAAACAAAATCATTATTTTGCCAAGAAATTTTCAAAGAGTCACCTGTAAAAGTCCTTTAAAACTCTGGCCAGCAGTTTCAGAAAAGATTTTTTATGAGTTCCTTAATTTCCGTACAGTGCAAGTAGCCCCCATTCACCAGAACCATGTTTCTTGACCTATCAAATTTCGCGAACAACTTTTTAAAATGGTCATTCAAGTAACATTTCTGTGAAATTATTTTAAAATCTGATCAGCCGTTTCAGAGAAGATGAATTTTTAAGAATTTATTTTATTTCCCTATAGTGCAAATACCCCCCATTCACCAAAGCCATGTTTCTTGAATCAAAATTTCACGAACTTTTTTAAAAGGGTCACCCAAAGAATATCTCTGTGAAATTATTTCAAATACTGACAGCGGGTTTCAGAGAAGAAGAATTTTCAAGAATGTTTTCATTTCAATTTAGTGCAAGTATCCCCCATTCACCAGAGCCATGTTTCCTGACGAATCAAAATTTCCCGAAAACTTTTTTTAAAAAGGGTGACCCAAGGAACATTTCTGTGAAATTATTTCAAAATCTGACCAGCCTGTCGAGAGAAGAAGAATTTTTAAGAAAATGTCTTTATTTCCCTACAGTGCAAGTAGCCCTAATTCACCAGAGCCATGTTTCTTGACGAATCACTTTTCACAAACATTCTTTTCTAAAGGCTCAACCAAGGAACATCTCTGTGAAATTATTTCAAAATCTGACCAGCAGTTCGAGAGAAGAAGAAAAAAATCTCCATTTCCCTATAGTACAAGTAGTCCCCATTCACCAGAGCCATATTTCTTGACGCATCAAAATTTCACGAACGTTTTTTGAATTTTCAAGAATGTTTTCATTTCCATATAGTGCAAGTACCCCCCATTCACCAGAGCCATGTTTCCTGACGAATCAAAATTTCCCGAAAACTTTTTTTAAAAAGGGTCACCCATGGAACGATCCTGTGAAATTATTCTAAATTCTGATCAGCGGTTTCAGAGGAGAAGATTTTTGAAGAATTTCTTTAAGTCCATAGAGTGCAAAAAGTGTTCCCCCATGGCGGCCATGTTTTTCGACTGATCAAATTTCGCGAACAATTTTTGAAAACGGTCGCCCAAAGAACAATCCTGTGAAATTATTTCAAAATCTGATCAGCGGTTTCAGAGAAGATATTTAAAGAATTCCTTAAACTATCCCATTTGGTTGCCATGGCAACCAGAGGTTTTGATGGAATCAATTTCTGAGAACAATTTTTAAAGAAGACCACCCAAGGAACATTCATGCCAAGTTTGGTTCAAAGTGGCCCTGTGGTTTAGGAGGAGTTGATGTTTAAAGAAACTGTTGACGACGAACGACGGACACTGGGTGATCCTAAAAGCTCCTCTTGAGCTCGTTGTGCTCAGGTGAACTAAAAACACACTCACAAAGGGAAAACACTACTTTGAACGTTTTTGTTGTTTTTACTTATTTCATTGGTAGGTTAGATATGCGTCAAGTGTACATATCAGATTTTTACAAAATGATCTCAGATGATTCGAATAGTTGTTGAATGGTACGATGGGTTTCATTTCTTTCTTCTGTGGCTTAATAATCCAGGTCAGTATTCACTAACTATTCTCACAGACATCTTTAATCTTATTCTTCAGAATGTGGTCAGTGTGAAAATAATAGAACTTCTGATTGGCTAAACCATTTGGTTTTGCCGATCAGAAGTTTTGTACTTTCGAAATACCTTGTGTTACTTTCGCATTTAGAAAATATTGAGGAATAAAACAAAGAACGCTTTAAAGAATGGCTTGTGAATACGAAACCCAATGGATTTCAAATGGGTAACACAATTTCTTAAACGGTCAAATCAAACCCAAAACTCGTAGGTAATCTTCTTGCGAATCCATTTGGCTCACCTACAGCTATAACGTGTCTTATAATTTTCTGGTATTGGCATCTATTTGGAACCACATGTATTTGTATTTTTATTCCTTAACAATGATTATGTTGGCGTCAATCATGACCAAATTTCAACTACCCACAAAAAGCAAAACGCATATGTTTTCGTTGGATGTCAAATACAATGCAATTGTTTATCCAGTTTCACAGAAACTGTCATTGTTCTACAGTGGGTCACTAAAGTTTTTAGCACATAATCCTGACTTTTAACGACACTGAAAGAGAAGCTATTTGAAAACCTTGAAGGCAAAAGAGAAAGTTTCGGTAAACATCACTTGAATCGTCATCAGAACTCTCGAATGTGGTGAGTGTAAAAGGCGGTCTGGCTCAGAAATTTCTGTTAGATCTACTTTATTTGTGACATTTTTTGATACACAGTCTGTTTCGTCATGGTTTTATAGATAAACCCAAACAAAACAAAAAAACTGGAATAGGAAATAGACGTGTTTTTTTCTTTTTAATTTGACAGACGTTAAAAGAGATTTGTTCTATTGATTCGCTTGTAAACGTCCTCTCTTATAGTTATAATTTTACATAGGCTGACTTATCTAATCCAAAGGGATAAAATCCGTTAAAAAAGAATAGGAGTACCGCAGGAAAAGAGCGAGAGACTGGGAAAATCGGGAAGAAGGCCACGTAACTGCCATTGGAAGTTTCTGCGCTGCGGTTTTTTTCCCACACTTTCATTTAATATCCTACTTGTTTATTTACGTATACTAAATATGTTGAAATTGATACTGACTAGTTGTAAACATTGATGCTGACTTCTTCTGACTTCTTTTTTGAAGAAGCCAACTTTGTAATGTGACAAGCCGGATAGTAAGGAACAACTAGGCCTACTGTTTCATCTTTTTCTGTAGCTTTATTGACGATAACTGAACTAAAACCTGTGAATATACACAAGTTGCAAGAAAGAGTTTACAAATAAATGATTATCAGTACGGGGTGTGTCAAGCCAAAAGGGGTCTACAAGACTCAACAACCAAGGCATGGTTCAAACTGACTTCCCAAGACATGAAAGCATGTAGAAACTTTAGCAAGTTCAGATATGGTAGAATGATATCCCCAATATCACCAACTGCTGAAGCACCAATAAGTTTGCGCTGGTGTGCAAGCTGATCCGTGTACCCAACATTGGTATATAAGCAAAGACAACCCAGCATGACATGCCGGACTTACGAAGTATCGACACACAATCAAGTTCAGATGTGGTAGAATGATGTCACCAATTGTTGAAGAACCAACAAGTTTGCGCTGGTGTGCAAGCTGATCAGTGTACCCAACATTGGTATATAAGCAAAGACAACCCAGCATGACATGCCCGACTTACATTGAATGTTGTCATCAAACATCACCACCACCAGACAAATCATTTCAATACGAGAACAATTCGACTCGTCTTCCGTAACTGAAGTCCTAATCCAAAGAAGAATTTAAATCAATTAATACAAGTAATTACTTCATTACAAATGTAAGATTGACACCTGAGAAATGCCTTCCCGTAGCAATATCTTATTATGCAAAATATGCAAAATTTGCAGGCTTGCATCACGTGCAAATCTGGCAAATTATGCAACTCCTTCAACAAAACGTATATCTTGCCTCAATGTTTTATGACAAATGAATTATTTATATCATATGGAAAATGCACAATTGCTACAGTAATATACCTCAAACTTACCAACTTCATTAGCTATTTAGACCCACCTCAGCTCTCAGCCAAATAGACTGCTTTATATATCAAAATTAACAATCAAAGTTACAGTGAATGTTGACCCAGACCCGATGGCTTCCGCAGCCACTCGACCTAGGTCCACAATGATTGTAACGCAATAATCTGGCTTGGTACGACAAGGGTAAAATACACATAACCAACCGGTGGTTAAACGAGAATTCGATTGATAATAGTGCATGAGCATTCTTAACACATATATAATTCTATGTTCATGGCTAACCCAAGGATATTAGCCTGTTACTAGCTCAATTACTAATGCGACCAATATATGGTGTCTTATTTCTCAACATGCTGCAGTGGCTGCAGACAAAGGAGACAATCGTCAGCCCTTGACAGGCCCTAAAACACAACTTCAACGAATGCGATAGCTTTTAGCATGACCATCTCTCTATTTCAACACAGTACTTTGAGAAACTAAATACATATTACGATGCACTCACCCTAAATAAGTGTTTCAGATACCGAACACCAGTAGACCCTGTCGTCAGATCCGTACAATATCAGTTGTAACTTTCTGGCACACTAGCATGTAACTGAAACACAAAAGTATAAACCCTATTTCCAAGTTGATAACTGATCATTATTCTATTGCATTTACAACTGTTTAATTTCTAGTAGAAATTGAATCATGAAAATGCCTCATAAACCATGTCATTTTCATAGCAAGACCAACAGCCCTATACGACAGCTAAATGAGACTGTATGCGGTGATATAACACATGCTTTCCATATGCAGTATGAAACAATTAACTACAATTAACAGTCTGTTAAAGGGGGATAACTTCTGAGAAGCTTATTTCAGTGTAGACACAAAACAAAAGTCAGTAAAACTATTATACGACAGGCACATCCACATTAATGAACTATTAACTTGGTAATTAAAGCGATATGCCACTGCAAATATATAATAGGATTTCATACTGGTCTATGTACGAAAGAAATCGGTGTCGAACCCAATTTTCCTTCAATTGGTGATTTAAGGTCTAAAAGGTGCAGCCTAAATATCAGATATAATTACCTCTATAAAAAGACGATTTCACTGCATAACTTTGCATCTCTCAAGGCATCATTGACAGCACAAAACGCCGTATTTATTCTATAGAAAACATGGCTGGCGTGTGGCAAGAATGGGACAGTCTCAAACCCAAAACGCTGTGTGAAATATGATCCCTGTTGAATGGATATTCAACAAGGAGCGTATAACCTCACGCCGAAGTGCTTTTAAAATAATGAGAGCCATATTTACCATTCAAATTGTCTAAAATTACAAATAACCATGAAAATGACTCACTGTTTTTGCCTCGAGATTTCCATAAGAAATCTGAGGGTCGTCTCTGAAGTACAAAGATGAGGGCCAATCAATAAATAAACAGGACCCAAACAAGCAAATGTAAAGCAATTCACAGCAGCTTGTACAAGGAATGTTTGGTGATTCCCTCTTTGTCACATTAAGCTACATTTTATTTGCCGTCTGTAAATGCTGTCAATTTGGTCCAGTCACATCTATACATTATTGTTTGGTACAGAATTGATTTCAGCATATTGTAGCTATAATACGATCAAACGGCATATTTCAGGGAACATAAACTGAATTCTGGCGGTTGGCGTAGAGGGGTATAACTAAACTGAAATATCAACGGCCTGATGGCGAGTGTTCTTGGGTTAAAAAGAAGTAGCATTGGCTGAAATTGCTGTTCCAGTTTATTCAGCAGTCAAAATATAAAATGTAAATTTATCTCTCTAATAAACAATTCGACTCACCAAAGAAAATTAGTACTATCTTTTATCCTCAAAATTAAAATCTTGTAAACCTACTTTTTAAATTGAATCGGGCCGGGATCCACGTTAAACTATTATCTTGGTTTTCTAATTATCTTTTGACTCGATTCCAGAGAGTTATCTTACCAGGGGGAGTTTCATTCTTGTGTCATGTGCTGGTGTCCCTCAAGGATCCATTCTAGGACCTTTACTATTTCTGATTTATATAAATGACATAGTTGATGATATTCAGTCAAATATCAATCTTTTTTGCAGATGGGACAAGCTTGTCAATATAGGCGATCTGAATCATGTAGGAAGTATTTTATAATCTCACATCGATAGAATTTCAGATTGGGCACAAAGGTGGCTGGTCAAGTACAAGTCACAAACACTTGCGATCCATTTCTGTAGAATGAAATATGTTTAAATAAATCAATTCGTACTGGCAAGAAATACGTCCTTTGACAACAAAATTGAGGTAGGGACTCTGAAGAAGAATACGTGTAAAAGCTTAGTTAGAAAGAGAACCTGTAAATGGCAGCTAGCCTAAAATCTTAGTGAAGAAAAATGGGTCACTCGAGTAAAATTTCTGACACATTGTGCAAAAAACAGACAATGTTGATAACTTACATTTTCGTCTTTTCCAACAGCGTTTTTTTTTCTGTATCATACTACGGGTTGATTCATTCCAATATTGTGTCGTCTCTTAACATTTAGGATGCCAAGCGCAGATCATTTACATGTACCTTTTCTGGACAGTGTAGATTAAGATCAGACTACACAGAACGGGAGAACTCTTCTTTGATCTTCACTGTTTGATAAGGATCAGATAATAATAATACTGATAACAATACGAAAAAAATGTGAAAAAGCAAACTTGAATTTTTACTGTCGGCGCTACTTTCAGTTATCATTTAGCATGATAATGATAAACAAGAGGACCATGATGGTCATATATCGCTCACCTGAGTACAACATAGCAAAGGTCTAAAATAAAGATAAATACCACATATCAAAGTTCAAGGCCAAATGATAATGAACCAAGAGCTGCAATTGTCGCAATTTTACTTGGGACTTCGAAGTTCCGTTCCCGACAAGCAAGAAAAACTGAAAAAATGAAGATCAAAGTGAAGTACCCAAAATTCACGCTAGGTACAGTTATTGTTCTTGCACATTCTACTCCGTAATATTGCAACAAACATGCATACAAAGTTTGGAGTCGTTCTGACTTGAGATGATGATTTATTTCGGACAGGCACTAAATGCTGGAAAAATGATATTCAAAGGGAAATAACTCAAAGACATCACGAGGTAGAGTTACAACTCTAAGGCAATGTACTTCTAAATATTGCAAGAAATAAGCATAAAAAATTTCAAGTCATTCCTGCTTAAGATGACAAAGTTTTGATCCGGACAAGCAAGAAATGCTATAAAAATAAAGGTCAAAGGGGAAATAACTCAAAATTTGTGCTAGGAAGAGTTATGGTTCTTGTGCACTGCACTCCTTAACTTTTCAACATTCATGCATATCAAATTCGAAGATGTTCAGACTGTAGATGACAAAAGTTGTATTCCAGACGAACAGAGCATGCTTTGAAAATGATAATCAAAGGGAAATAACTTATAGACTGTATGAGGTAGAATTATGGTTCTCTGTATTGGTTCACTACACTCTGTATTATTGCAACACACACACATATCAAGTTTCAAGTCAATCAGACTCGAGATAACAAAGTTGTGATACGGACTAAGAACTATTCTAAAGAACTTTCTAATTCTAGAGCATATAACTCCAGTTGATCTAGTTCGATTACACTCATAATCGAACTCATCCGAGATCTAATAGTCATGCATATTTTGACCAAGTTTGAAACTAAACGGTTGATATTTGTAAATGCTAGAATGTAAAAAAAGTGAAATATAGCAATTTTTTCTAATTCAAGGGCAAATAACTCCAGTTGTTCTGATCCGATTACATCTATAATCAATTCTATCCGAGATCTTATAATCAATTTTATCGAAGATCTTATGGTCGTGTATATTTTTACCAAGGTTAAAAATTGTAGATGCTAGAGAATTAACATGGTAAAATGTAGCAATTTTTCAAATTCAAGGGCAAACAACTCCTGTCTTTCTAGTCCGATTAGATCCATAATCAAACACATTCGAGATCTTATAGTCATATATATTTTGACCAAGTTTGGTCCTGATTGGTTGATATTTGTAGATGCTACAGCGTAAACAAAGTGAAATACAGCAATTTTTCCAATTTAAGGGCATATAATTCCAGATGTTCCAGTCCGATTAGACCCATAATCGAACTCATCCGAGATCTTATAGTCATGTATTTTCTGATCAAGTTTGGTGCTGATTGGTTGATATTTGTAGATGTTAGAGTGTAAACAATAAAATGTGAACGTACGGACACCGGACGCCGACGGTCAGTGAGTGATCACAATAGCTCAGTCTGAGCACGAAAGGTGAGCTAAAAAGTAAATGACAAGAACTTACCTTCATATGAAAGAAAAAAACAATAGGAAATGGTATATAATCCAGGTATATTTAGTTTCCATCATATTTGTCAACGAAGGATAATTTCAAATAAATATATACAAATAAAGAGAATAGAAAGATTTTGTTCTAATACAGTTTGTACTTAATATGCAATAAATAAAATTGTATCTCTTAGAGAAAATTTAAATGTTTCTCCTGGAAAAAGTAGCACACATTTAACGTTAAACTACGAGGTTCCGGGAACGATTCCTGCTATTACCAAATATTAAAGAAATAAAGTTAAATTGACAGCGTAGTTTTTTTGTGAGTTGTTTTCAAGCATAAGTATTTTTTTTTTAAAGACTGGTTCCAAATCAAAATTCGAGACCGTTTTCCTTATTTTTGTAATTTCATAATGTTTTCACCCATGTGAGAAAACATGTGATAAGACGAGACAAAACGTGAGCTCGATATCTCTTTGGTTTCTTCCTTTAACTTGAACATTTTTTAAATGCAATAATAATTCTATACTAGTGGCTAGTAAGATAAAAAAATCTTCAGAGAAAGATCGAAATTTATTTCATCGAGTGAACATCACCAATAATTTACCTCACACGTGGTTGCGCCAGTCGTTACATTATTACCAATGATGTTCGCGAGATGAAATGAATTTCGATCTTTCATTTAAAAAAGAAAATTTATTTATGTCATGCCTCTAGCCCCTGACCCATACTTCTAACCCAATACTTCTAATTGGACTCCTAAATTTTATTTAGACTTGTCCAAATTGAAAGCATTTGCATACGACAAAATAAGTGACTAAAACTTTGAAATTTGATTTGTGAAGGGTAGAAAACATTGCGGGAAATGGAGAAAATGCTGGTTACCAGCATTTTCTCCTTTTCCCTCAATGTTTTCAACAGGCTTCTTTCTTAGGGTCGTCAAAAGTAGGAATTGTGTTGTGATGGGTTAACCTTTTACCAAGTAATTCCGAGTTACAACTATACCTTGAAGAAGGTGTTTGAAAAAATATTTTGGAAAAAAAAGAAAATCTGGTAGCGAGCATTTCTAACGCTTTCCAAAACACGTTTTCGGCCATTTTAACTCTTTACCGAACAATCACAGGTTTTCACGACTCTGAGAAAGAATCTTTGGAAACCTTGTGGGAAAAGGAGAAAATGCTGGTAACCAGCAATTTCTCCTTTTCCCACAAGGTATTCCAGGCTTTCCTGAAGAAAATTCAGAATTTAAGTCGCATTAACTTTGTCGTCTGCAGTTGCTTTGAATTTGAACCAGTTTGAAATTTTGTCGTTTGGTAAAGGGTGAAAGTGAACCCCCTATAATATAAGCCAGATTCAATTACTTGTAACCGTCTTCAAATGGATTTTAACGGTTATCCAGCTAAAACAACCAACATGAATATTTCAATTCGACAGTAAACATCTCAATATTGCCATTATCAAAGTCATTTTTTTGAGGAATAATATCTCCATGGCGGACGGAGTAGATCAAAGATCAGACTGCACATTATATACAGTCTGATCTTGATCTGCACTGTCCGCAAAAGGTCAGTGTGTCACGCTTACTGCACCCAAAAGGTTAATCCGTAACTTGCTTAATAATTGAAATGAAACTTTCAAGCTGAAAGTAAAAACCAAAATTTTGCAACATCTTGAGTATTTTTTGGAGGACTGTGTAATATCTAAGATGAGACTGCAAGTTTTTAGATCTTGATCTAAACTGTCTGCAAAATGTCATTGAACGGCGCTTAGCAGTCTCACAGTTAAATTGAACAAATGAAATAATTTACATTTGATATACAATCAACTTTCAGTACAACTGTTGTCGGCCGAATATTCTATTTTAGATCAAATGTTAGCCTTATCGGATAGTAAAGTAACTTATCTGCCAAAGTTCAAAAATGGAACTCTAGTTCAACAGTAAGAAGGGGGACAAATTCGTCCCAGTTTTTGAAACGTTTTCGTGTAGAGCAATGGTGGATCAAAATGGAATTTGGATCGTCTTTGTTATCATTCAGGTTTTCTATAAATCTGGTAGGAAATCTTTTCTTTTTGTAGATCTCATCCCATCCTCACTCTTATCGCTCCCTCTCTCTCCTGCAAACCGAGTATTTTCGGGGACAGACTAGAATCAGCCTTAATTTCCGTTTGTAACGATGTGAAAAAGTGTCATAAAAAATTGAATCAAAATTCTTCTTAGAGGAACAGTTGTGTCTTCAATGTATTGACACGATGTCCGAATTGTAGCCGAAAATCGCCGATGTAAAATACACTTCTTGCGGGTGTGTACAAATGCTAGCGTCACACTGTCCCGAAATTGACATCAGATGGCCATACGAATATGAAATTTCGAATTTCGCGCAAAGCTCGCCCGGAACATGGTACAGCCAATTAACAGCCGAAGCAGGGACGGTGCCTTTCAGAAGGCCATGCGATGGCACCCGAACCAGACACGAAGCTACAGAAATATGTGAACTATCCTATCCCTCACACAAAGACAACAAGATGGCTACACGACTTCGTATTGAGAGTATAATTGCGTTCGCACAGATCAAAACAGAACATAATTTAATCATAAAATCTACAATTTGCATCGTCAGTTGCACATACAATATACAAATACAACGTGGAAGATGGAGATACTGTCACGATGTTAAAAAATGTATCGTAGTTATTTGATATATAAAAGGCCAGTTTTTTCAGTCATTCCTCAGCAACTGTTCCAAAGCTTCAATCACAATAAACCATAATTCATTTCCAGCAGAGCGGTATACTTTGATGATAAGACAAGCGGGAAAAAGAAGGCAGCATCACTGCTTCTTTTGATGCACATAAGAGAACATAATGAGCAAACCTTACAGGCTAAGACAACATCTTCACTTTATCCTCTTCACTTTATGTCTTTGGTGACATGAATAAAGTTGAATAAATGATTGATTCTATTTGAAATAAAGCCTGAGAGAATATAAACTCTGATCAGCAATTGAATTTCCTACTGTCGACTGATGGTTTATATCATCGGTAGGTCATGTGACGTCTTGGTGAACTAGTTCTAGCTTTAGCGCATTTGAAGTGCCAAAAGCAGTACTTGTTCTGCAGCATTATAGGGCGATTTTGGTCGCTATTCTACGTACATTGCACGATATTGTAGATTGATAAAGTATTGTTGCACAATTGTTACATCTGATAATATCATTCTGAGAACGGTCTGTGTACAGTCAAACTGTATCAGACAGCAATAATGGTTTTAATTAAAAACTGGATCAGTATATAAAAAGCCTTCCAGATAACTACTGTCATTGTGTGTTAAAGTTAATGTATTTCATTTCAGCCTTATTCGAGCTTTTGTAGATCACACTTTAAATCTTTATACAATAAAGTTATGAGACTAGGCAGTGCATATTCAACAGCATTAGATTAGCGGCACGGCACGTAAATGCATAACTTTTTTTTTTTGTTTTCCAACGAGCTCGCCAAAGGCTCGCTTAATAACATTTCCCTTGACTCGTTTAATAAAATCTTGTCTCAAAAGCCCACACATGTCAGATCCTATATATCATATCAGAAAACAAGAGCTTCGCAGAGCGGCACATATACGCCCGAAGGGGCTTGTCAGTGATATAAGTTGCATTGACAGATGGGCCATGAATGCAGAGTAGTCATTCTCCGTGATACGTGAAAAATATTAAAGGGCAATAACTAAAATAAGAAGGGTAGCAAAGTTACAAATTTTGTGAATTGCTCTTATCCACAAGGTGTTCTATCAGTCTTTGAAGGTTCAAGATCATATCTTTTACATTTTAGAAATTATGGCCCAGACGAAAATTCAGAGTGAAAAGGGCAATAACTCAAAAAGAAGGATAGCAGAGTTATGGTTCTTGTGCACTGCACTTCTTCATAATGTGTTCTATTAGTCTTTGAAGTTTCAAGATGATGGATTTTGAAGTTTGGAAGTTATAGTCTTTAGAAAAATTCAAACTAAATATTAACAAATGGCAATAACTCAAAAGATAAAGGTGGCAGAGTTATAATTCATATCCAATGCACTTCTCCATAATGGGTTCTATCAGTGTATGAAGTTCCAAATTAATAGCTTTTATAGTTTGGAAGTTATGGCCTGGACAAAAATTCAAACTGAAAATTAACAAAGGGCAATAATTAAAAAAAACTAGGTGGCAGAGTTATGGTTCATGTGCACTGCACTTCTCCATAATGTGTTCTATCAGTGTATGAAGTTCCAAATTAATAGCTTTTATAGTTTGGAAGTTATGGCCTGGACAAAAATTCAAACTGAAAATTGACAAAGGGCAGTAACTCAAAAAATAACCGTGGCAGAGTTATGGTTAATATGCACTGCACTTCTCCATAATGAGTTCTATCAGTGTATGTAGTTTCAAGTTGATACCTTTTATAGTATGGAAGTTATAGCCTGAACAAAATTCGAAGTGAAAAGTTGATTATTTCAGAAATCAGGGGCAGATAATTTTAGAACGCAAACAGCGATCCAAATTCTAAGACCCAGGTGCACAACTAGACATCACGTAGATTCACTGTGGCAAGTTTCAAATAATTCCGATGGAAACTGTAAGAGGAGTTGCGCACACAAGAAATTGCTAACGGACGGACGGACAGACAGACAGACGGACGGACGGACGACCGGGGGTATAACATAATGCGACCCCTCGGGCGTATAAAAATTATCCTCTCTTTCAAGTATTTAAGTATTTCTCGTTCGCTTACCCACATACTCTTGTTTTGACGATGATCATGTGGGAAAGCAGCCAGTGACTTGGAAAGAAAATTGTGCGAAGTACTGGTAAAAGAAACTCCAGGAAAGTATTGATAGGCCGCTGCAATATAACTGAAATAATGTTGAAACAGCGTTAAACACCATGCAATCAATCAATCAATCATTACCAACATACTCGCTCATTCACGTCAAGCTAATTCTGTAATTATTGGAAAAAGATTCGATAAGTGCAATGGCTGAAGCAATTTTACTGAAAATTGTTGTTGAACATGACTCTGAACACCAAATAATCAACATTTCTTACCTAGGTGTAGCAGCCCTCAGTTGTTTTGAATGCGACGATCTGTACAAACCCTATTTATGTGATATAGTAGCTGAATGCTCAGATGGAGAGGTACGTAATTCATCACGAGACTTTCACTTCATACCCCATTCCTCACAGCTCGGCCGATTCCTTACCTAACCTCGTCCGTATTACGGTCGTTTCCATTTGAACTGAGAATCACGTAAGTCTATAAATAGCGCCACTGACCCTCGTTTAGCAACGACATAAACAACCTCGTTGAAGTTAATCACATCTGTCTACTTGTCGATGAAAACTTCAATCGGAATATGATAGACCACGTTAGAAATGAATATACGAACTGTTTGTCAATTGAAATATAGTAAGAAAGATTTTGATAGAAAATTGAAACACAAGTTTTCTTTTGTTAGAGGAGCCTTACAATTTTCAGAACGGTAAACCGGCGTATTTCCGCCGTAAAATGTATCGATCTGCTACATATCAATATCCCAGTTACAGCCGAGGGATATAATGGTTCCCATCACCCGAGGTATTCCGAATGTTCTTACCCCTGTGTTCATAGCAATGAATACGAATTTAAATCAAGAACCAAAAAGTTCGATCTCCGTTTATATGACACCTGTCGTGACGACGGTGTCCTTTTTCAGGGAAAATTTTTAAGAGCATTGTCACTGCTGAGTGTCCACACAGATTTGAGTCTCTTCAAAGACATTGGTAACTCACGTGACCAAATTTTGACCCGCACTCTTACTCATGATGACGTTGTCTTTTATCCAAGCAAATTCCTAAACCCTTTTAACCCTTATCCTGGTGAATATCTAAAATCAAATATTCAATCGATACTAATGACCGGAAGATTGCTGTTTCAAACGTTTTGGGGAATACCATCTCCTTATCGGACAGTGTAGATCCAAGATCAGACTGCACGTTCTGTGCAGTCTGATCTTGATCTACACTGTTCGCAAAAGGTCAGTGAGTCGCGCTTTGCAGCCTAGGGGCTAAATGTAAGCATAGCTGTTTCGCACTAAAATGTCCTACTATAAATCGGTGACTATTCAACCTAGCTTTTCCTGAAGACTGCATCGTGAATTTCCGAAAACATTCGTACGTTATCGCTCGTGTGCGCAATATGCCGTAAAGCCGGTTGGTCATAACAATACCTTACGGGATACGCTGAGATATTTACGGAGATGGTCGAACTTTGCCGAGTTAATTGTAGGCAATATGCATGCCAAAAATTATTGTAATTTTATACAATTTTATACTATTGATGTCTTCTTTTTAATTGTTAGGAATGTTTTTTGGATCAATATGTGACGTCATCAGGAAACGTGTTGTATAAATCTGGCTGCCGGTCCACCGAGGTAATACCTTACATTCTATATACATGAACACTGAAACGAACTTCTAATCGGCCATCTTTGTTTCTCATATAAATTGGAGCACGTAAAAGAAATGTTGATAAAAACAAATTGTGACACATTTCTAATCGTTAACCATGGCATTGTAGTGAAAAGATTCTCGATTTTGCCAAGGAAGGCACTCTCTTTTTCGAAAAAAAATAAAAGAAAGGAAAACTAGTTGTTTGCGCATGCGTGGTGTCTACAAGACCGACAGTTTAAAAAAGAGAAACATAAAATACTGAGTTTTTGTAAGCAATAAGAAAAAACATGAAAATTAATTTCTGTGAAAAAATGAAATCCGAAAAAAAAAACATACATGAAGTTTGAAAAAAAAAAAATCAATTTAGAATGTTGTGTGGATGAACGATAAATAAGTTTTATCCACGATAAAAATTGAATGAACTCTCTTCAGAATTTGGCTCAGGTGTGTTTTTAGACCGGTCAATTATTCTGCAAAAAATGAAACCAAATAATGTGTCCGTTTTATAGGCAGCGGACGTGAGAAAAGGTTTATAGGAAATTACAGCTTAAAGTGGCCGTTTAGAAGTTCATTTCAGTGTATGAACAATCAAACAATATTGATACACCACGTTCTGTACCCAAGGTACACCGCAATATGAATCTTAGTCAATACTTAGATCAAAGAAAAAATACTCATCTTAATAAAAATCGCATAGAATAAGTGGGTTCACGCATTTTCGTCATGGATTATGCCAAGACAGTCACATAATTAAAGATCCATACAATCCATTTTGTCTATCAATATCAACCGCCTATATCATGAGGTACAGTAGAATGGTACTTGAACATGTAGGAAACTTACAAATAGAAAATAGTTTCAACACCGTCCAGGCTGAGCGAACTGCTCATTTTACCACAATCATCACAACTCGGCCGATTCCGTACCTCATTTCATTTCCATTTGAACTGCCATTCAGGTGATCTTATACATGTTATGCCACTATCAGTCGTTTAGCAACGACTTAAACGAACTCAAAGAAGTTATTTGCATCTATCTACCTGTCAAGGAAATCTTCTATCGGAATTTTTAAAGCACGTTAAAGAAAGGGGATGTACGACCTGTTTCTCAACTGATATAATTTCGGAAGTAAAGTGAGACTCAAATTTTCTTTTTCAAGAGGAGCCTTACAATTTTCAGATAGGTAAACCGGCATGTTTCCGGTGTAATGCAGAGAAATGACCCTCTCGTACAAAATGACCCGGGTCGTTTTTCTACGTACAGAAATGTACCCCCGAAGTCATTTCTGTACTCAAAGACATGTTTTGCATTATGCATCACGGAAACGCAATTAACATTTAACACTCAAAGTTTTTGGACAAAGAATGGCTGAAATATTGAATACGAAACAGTCATTGTATAGTTTCAGAGATGTTCAGTGGCTGAACGAGACTGTATAATTACAGAGATGTTCAGTGGCTAAACGAGACATTCCAAGCAGACCACATGTTGATGTTGATGGAGCAATGGTTAACGGCACTGAAGCTGCAGATGTTCCTACAGACATTTTGACTTGTTCAGAATGTTGCAACAACACCGACTACTGTAACTTACAAGGTTGTAATGAATTTGGTGAGTTTTGTACTCGTCTTCTTCGAACATATGGTTTTGTATCTTTCTACTAGATCTAACCTAGTACGGTTACCGATGCAATAACAGATAGACTATGCGATATTTTCTTTGATATACCATGGATATTTATAGAACAAATAGAGGATATTTATCTTACACAGAGAAAGACCTAAATTTATTTCATATCATAAACATCATCGGTAATATTTGAACCTGTACCTTAAAAAAAAAAACAAGTATTCTTTATTTATTTCACCTTTTAAACCCTGTCTACGGGAACTTAATCAGAATCCAGTTAAGCTCTTTTCGGTTATTCCCCGTTGCGCACCCCCTCCACATCGCAACGCATTATGATAATTACGCTACGTGCGAGAAATGTAAGGTACGTACATTACATGTACGTCATATTTCTAACAGCAGAACTTTTTTTAGAGAGTACTTCACAGATTGCAAGGTCATAAAATGATCACTTTCAGCTCTTCCTCGCGCTCAAAGAGGTCCCTTGTGTTTTGATTGTGTTAAGCAGGGGAAACATGGCTGCAGACACATCACACAGTGTGATACACATTATGTAAGTACCATTTACCGTGTAGAAACAAACATTGCAACTTGTATAGCCCGTACAGAATCAGACCTTCTTTGGTAGGAAACGTAGGGACCGGCGTATTGAAACATATAGACTGACACAGAATTTACACGTTTTCCAGGAAATATTACACTTAGGTAGGACAACAGGAACTCCGTCATAATCTATCTAACTAGTTTCATGTATCTATACACATCATCTATTCATAAAGTTGTTCATGCTCTATGTAAAGTGGTTGTATTTCATCGTAAGAAACCTTCGACTCATTTCAGCCTCCGCTGGTTGATATAACAATGTCGAAACGTTTTGCTCTTAATCAGCTCTCTATATGTTAAATATCCTCTCTTCTTCATCGTTCAGCCGACTCTTTGACAAGCCTCTTTTATGGGTCTAGAACGATGTAGTAACTCCCTTGGTAAACTCTATGATGAAAATCTATTACACTTCTCTGTCTCAAGTTTAACTCTATTCATGTTCATCTGTTTTTCTGTTCTATTTCTGTCAGACTAACCATTTGTAACATGTTCCAGTTTCTCAGATCGAGTTTTTACAGACAAAAGGTGACAGCTGCTACCTTTACAGCTATGATTTATTCACCTTTGACCTGCAGCGGTTTAAATGAATTTTGTTTCACATTTGATGTTTTCCTTACGGTCTTATATTCTGTTTGAGTAATCTGTCTAACTGTTGTCGAAAACAGTGTTGCGCAAACATAAGTATATTTACTGTGCTCTACAAAATGTTGGTTTGATGAATCTCCATGATGCATTTTGTCAAGCGAGTCTGTGTTATGCAGAAAAATGAGCCTCCCGTACAAAATGGCCCTTGGACCATTTCTCTACATAGAGACTGAATGACCCGGGTCATTATTCTACGTAGAGAAATGACCCTCTGGGGTCATTTCCCTACGTAGAATAATGACTCGGGTAATTCCTCTACGTAGTGAAATGACTTCTGGGGTCATTTCTCTACGTAGAATAATGACCCGGGTCATTTTGTAGGGGAGACTCATCTCTCTGCCACAAATAATGACTCGGGTAATTCCTCTACGTAGTGAAATGACTTCTGGGGTCATTTCTCTACGTAGAATAATGACCCGGGTCATTTTGTAGGGGAGACTCATCTCTCTGCCACAAAACTTTAGACTCGTCAATTCATTTTGTCTGGAAATAGAATGAAACATGACGTAAAATTGTCTTTTGACAAGTCGAGAACTTACAAATAGCACGAAGTTCTGACTCATATCAACCTGTATGAAATGGTATACAATAAACACCTTTTCACTAAACATGAATTATAGATGGCCTAAAGCAAGCGAAACGGGGCATTCAGACATATGCGTAAATTGTCGTCTTGGATGGTCCTACACAGTCCGCGCAGGAGCCTGCTAATCCGAGACTTTACGACTACGATAGATGTGCTACAGTAGACTTGCGCAAAACAGAAAATTACATAAAAAAACGGAAAGTGTGGTTTCAGATTAGCCTGCACGGATTGCACAGGCTGATCCGAGACTATACTCTACGCTTGCCCCTTTTCGTGTGTTGCAAGCTGTATACACGTATTTAAAATGTATAGTACCTTACAGGCTTGTGAAGTTACGACGGAAGTACAGAGTGGAATGACGTTATACAACACACAGTGCGTTCACGCTCTCTCCTCAGTGGTAGATTTTCAATATTTCAAATTCAATGCTATCTTTTTTATTATTATTATTTACGTCAGTACTATCTATCCCCTGACGAGAATTATTTTCTTCAAACAGTATTATACATGTACAGTATAACCATGTCTTTCGTAAATCATATCAAATATGTGCAACAACAATCTGTCATTAAAAAGCGGTTCAAAAAAAGAAACGAGTCCGACGGACGAGAGGTTTGAATGTCGTTGAAAAACTCGTCCTTCGAACTCACTTTTAGAACCGCATCACACCCATTTTATTGAAAGATTTTTCATATCATACACAATCGGTTGATTATCCCATTACCACACAATCCCTACTTTTGACGCCCCTGAGAAAGAAGCCTTTTGAAAACACTGTAGGAAAAGGAGAAAATGCTGGTAACCAGCATTTTCTCCTTTTCCCACAGTGTTTTCAACCTTTCCCAGAACAAATTTCAATTTTTCAGTGACCTTTATTTTGACGTCTGAAAGTGCTTTCAATTTTAACCAGTCTAAAATTTTGTCGTATGTTAAAGAGTTATCTTCTACGTAATGTTGACGATGGTGATAATGACGGCCTTGTGTCCTGTTTGTATTCTCATTACCGACGATAAGTCGGATGAGATTGACCTCGGGCGAGGCACTTAGAACTATCCCTAGCCTATTAGGCCTACTGGTGAAAGTCGGGGATATATGAATAGATGAACTATTGCTAGATACAGCTTTCGATAATGTGGAGTCTAACACAATCAAAATACTACCACGGTCATACATACTATCATTAATTGCTGCACTGTTATTTCGATAGGTGATAAAGTGCCTGTTCTAAGTGCCTGTACATTGTACAGGCACTTAGAATAGTGTTGCACTCACCTATCGATTTATCGTGCCTGATATTCATACGATATCGAGTTGACAACATAGGTATTTTTCTCAGAGTGAATCGTATTATATTTATGAATATTTTCACTACAGCCAGTTTTGCATTATTTTTTCCTCGACTGGTATATTTTAGGTATTGTTTATAGAACGTGTCTTATTTTTATAATTACCTGTATACATTGGCAGAACTGCAATTCAACGGGTGTACGTTTAAGTCCGATTCTAGTTGGAAAACGGCAACAGGACTCCACAGACGTTTGTCCAAAATGTTGTTACGATGACTTCTGTAACGAGGACTGTTTACCGTCTCAGGGTAGTACTGTTATCACACCTTTTTTTCCCCAAATAAATTTCTTACCTTTGTATATTTGTAATCACCTCGGTTGATCATGAAACTCTCTATACAGATGTAAATGATGCATCGCCAAACTCAGCACATGATGTATGCTCTGCCAAATGTGGGTTCATGCATCTAGATGTGTATTATACAACAAGTGATTGTTAAAAAAACGCAGAGGAATTCCAAAGCCAATGATTTACAAGGTGACCAAGATTATTAATTTAACGGTTTCGTTTTCGATATCGGAATTTTGATAAGCGTTGTTTTTTTCCAGATAAGTTTATCAATACACATACCTTTTGTAAGGTGTTGTTGCACTCTAAGCCTGCTAAATAATCAAAATAAATTTTTCCCATCAATAGTAAAAACCCAAATATTGCTATTTCAAATTCATGCTTTGTAGAATAATATCTCCTAATCGGACAGTGTAGATCCAAGATCAGACTGCACGTTCTGTGCAGTCTGATCTTGATCTACACTGTCTGCAAAAAGTCAGTTAGTCGCGCTTAGCAGTCTAAGGGTTAAGTGATTATTTGACCTTTGAAATAAAAAAAAAATATGGAATCAAATATGTAAAATACCAAGTTTTGTAAAAATGCCCTTTAGAATGTGATTTTCCTTGCCTCAATGTCTAGGTTTAATTGTCGCCGGCAAGTGGTCGGATTGGTCCTCGTGGTCATCATGTTCAGTGTCCTGTGGTATGGGCACAAGTAGGCGGACCCGCACATGCGCAAACTCTTCACCGTCCACGACAGGGATGGATTGTCACGGTGATTCCTTCCAGACAGTTTTATGTGCTGTAAGACATTCATGTTCTGGTAAATCTATTTTGTTGATTTTTTTGCCCTTGAGATTAAAACCTTGCTATCAGACGATAACGTCTGGTTAACAAACCTAGCATCTAACAAATAAAGTACCTGGCTAACGTGGCACATTGCAATAAATAACATAGCAAATAACTAACATAGCAAATGACTATCATAGCATCTTGCTACATGTAATACAGAACGTGACAAACATTCCATCAGACTGACGTATATACGGCTACATGTAGTATAGCATCAGACTAAAAGAGCACCTGAGTGAAGAAGCGTCTTGTTACATGTAAAAAATCACTTGACTGACGTAGCATCTTGTTACGTGTAACATAGTATCTGAATGACGTAGCATCTTTTCACGTGTAACATAGCATCTGACTGAAGTAGCGTCTAGTTACGTGTAACATAGTGTCTAAAATACATAGCATCTTTTCACGTGTAACATTGCATGTGACTGAAGTAGCATATTGTTACGTGTAACATAGCATCTGAATGACGTACCGTCTTGTTACGAGTTAGATAGCATCTGAATGACGTAGTATGTTGTTACGTGTAACATAGGATCTGACTGACGTAGCATCTTTTCACGTGTAACATAGCATCTGACTGACGTAGCATCCTGTCACGTGTAACATAGCATCTGACTGACGTAGCATCCTGTCACGTGTAACATAGGATCTGAGAGACGTAGTATCTTGATACGTGTCTGTCCAACATAGGATTTAAATGACGAACCATCTTGTTACGTGTAACATAGCATCTGAATGACGAGCCATCTTGCTAGGTGTAACATAGCATCTGAATGACGAGCCATCTTGCTAGGTGTAACATAGCATTTGAATGACGAGCCATCTTGCTAGGTGTAACATAGCATTTGAATGACAAGTAACGTAGCATCTGAATGACGTAGCATCTTATTACGTGTAACATAACATCTGACTGTCTTAGCATCTCATTACGTGTAACATAGCATCTAACTGACTTAAAATCTTGTAACGAGTTACATAGCGTCTGAATGACGTAGCATCTTGCTAAGTGTAACATAGCGTCTGAATGACGTAGCATCTTGTTACGTGTAACATAGCGTCTGAATGACGTAGCATCTTGTTACGTGTAACATAGGATCTGACTGACGTACACTCTTGTTATGTGTAACATAGCGTCTGAATGACGTAGCATCTTGCTACGTGTAACATAGGATCTAACAGACGAAGCATCTTGTTACGTGTAACATGGCGTCTGAATGACGAACCATCTTGCTACGTGTAACATAGCGTCTGAATGATGTACCATCCTGTTACGTGTAACATAGCGTCTGAAAGACGTAGCATCTTGTAACGTGTAACATAGGATCTGAATGACGAACCACCTTGTAACGTGTAACTTTGCATCTAACTGACGAACCATCTTGTCACGTTTAACATAGCATCTGAATGACGAACAATCTGGTTACGTGGAACATAGCATATGAATGACGAACCACCTTGTTACGTGTAACATAGCATCTGAATGACGAACCATCTTGTAACGTGTAACATAGGATCTAAATGACGAACCACCTTGTAACGTGTAACATAGCATCTAACTGACGAACCATCTTGTCACGTGTAACATGGCATCTGAATTACGACCACTCTGGTTATGTGTAACATAGTATCTGACTGACATTGCATCTTGTTACGTGTAAGATAGCATATATGGCATCTGCCTTGTGAGTTGCTAAATACAATACTGGCTAACATCCAAGCCTGATATAAGATAGTGATCTACATAATAAAGGAATGGATACTGTGGAATATCGTGTTTAATTTCTGCCTTCGTTAATTAACTCTTTCCCAAACAAGCCCTGTTTTAATAATGTCTGCAGTACAAGTCTCTAGAAAACACTGTGAGTAAAGGAGAAATTGCTCATAACGAGCAATTTCTCCTTTTCCCACAGTGTTTTCTACCCTGTTTGAGAACTTTCTGCATTTTTCTCAAAATCTAAAATTGTCGTCTGCAAACTCTTTCAGTTTGGAAGAGTCCAAAATTTGTCAATTGGGAAAGGGTTAAAGACATTTAGATGTAGAGTATGTATTTGCATATGGTCTGCAACTCGCGAAAAAGGGCATTCGGACATTTGCGTAATGTGTCGTCTGTGCATCATCCTGTACAGTCATTGCAGGCTAATCCGGAACGAAACCTTCCGTTTTTACGTAATTTTCTTCTTTGTACATGTCTACTGAAGGGAAAAATCTAATGTAATCGTAAAGTGATGTCTCAAAATTAGCCTGCGTAACGCGCAGGCTGATCCGAGACGACACTTTAAGCAAATGTGTGAATGCCCTTTTTCGTGATGCAAACCATATTATAGAAAGTGTAATTGCAGAATGCCATTTCGTCGATATTGTCTTTGACATTATAATAGTTGACTACTTAATGCCAAATTTCAATAAAACCCATATAGTATGGTTACAAACAAAACATGTTATTATACAAATATTTTAGCTTAGCTCCAGCAAAAGTAGGCGAATGCATCTCCATGTTACATGGTATCAATTAAAAGCCATCACATACGTTTGAACCTCAAACAGCCACATTTTTGTAAGAAGTGACTTAAGGTAGTGGGTCCGTAATACTTCTAGTGCAGCATGGCATACAATTTATTGATAGTTGATAAAGACAGATTTATATAGATATAATACTTTTGCACATTTTTAACCGACCAGATATTCTTTTTTGATGTTTATCTTCAAATTATCTGTTGATACTTTTGTTAGTCTCCAGAAAAGGGAGGTAACTATCACATCTCTTTGTAATGAGAATAGAGTGCTTTTAGATTTATAAATGATAATTCCAGGAAGGACAAAAATGAAAAAGTAGCTCGGTGAAAGTAATACAATAATACTCTTTTTTAATATTAGCAAATTTTGTAGGATAATAATATAGTGGAAATAGCTGTTTTATATTACGGGTCCACTACGTTAATCATGAGGTAGGCTGGTCCTTCGACATACAGAAAATTGACCAATATCGAAAAGTTTAGGCCCTGGTCAGCCTGCTCGGACTGCGCAGGCTGACCTGGGTCAAAACCTTTCGCAGATGCATTCGGGCCCCTTTTTCACAAAATATGGCTCATTTACATTTTGCAGTAATTCCTGCAGTGAATGGAGGTTGGTCAGACTGGAACACGTGGTCTGCCTGTTCGGTCACCTGTGGAATGGGATCGCGCACACATAATCGCACATGTACCAACCCGACTCCCAGTGGCACTGGTAAATCGTGTCATGGTCATGCCCTAGAAACAGTTCAATGTACCGATAAACCTGAATGCCCAAGTGAGTTGAGTGACCCTTTGTTCCTTTGCAACAAAAAGTTCAATTTAGGTAGTACTCAACTATCTCCGTGGGGTCCCAGGTTTTTTTACTGTATAGAATAGTACCTCGGCCTTTCCCTATGGCCTGTCGTAGAAGGCGACTAAAATTAGAGACAAACGGCTGCTTTCCTCGTTATTCGTAGGGTTGCAGCAGGCTGGGTAGTTCTTATTCCAGATCCTATATTTTTTTTTGATGTAAATAGGGTTTGGAATGGGAATCAATTGGCCTGTGGGACCCCGTGTGGTTTATAGGGGGTATAAGAATAAACCACTGCAGTCCCGCGATCGTCACATCTGCCATTTCATCTGGCGGAACAAAAGTGACAGCATGCATGTCGTAAAAGGCGACAAAAGGGGCATCATTTTGTGGTTCATCCATTCCTCATTTATCATGTTTGTCTTACATTGTTGCACATGTATGTTATTTTCACCTCGATTTATTGTTTACTAAGTAAGTGCGCCTAATATGACCTAAGTTGTCGACGGGCCTTAAAACACTATTCATTCATTCAGTACCCTACTAATGGAAAACAGCTATTTCCGCTATAATATAATCCTTTAAAATACGTGGTGATAGTCCTATTGTACTGCTTTAACTGAGTCACTTTTCCTTTTCTTGCCTTCTTAGAATTATCATTTATAAAAATAAAACCATTAGATTCTCATTACAAAGGGAGATCATTATTTCCTCCCTTTTTCAGGAAGCTAACCAAAGGATCAACAAATAATATCAAGATAGACATCAAGGGAATTTAAAGTCGTTCAGAAATGTGCGAACATGTTATATCAGTATAAGCCATTTTATTTCATGTTGCTCTAGAAGTGTTAGGATGGTAATACCTGAAAATGATCAGTTTCGATAGTAAGTTCGTGCTGTTATTTGTGTTATATTGGTCAGCATGTTCGTAAATTTCATTTAAGGTAAAACAACTAAGCTTTAACGAGTGTCAGTTGAATAATTCAAATGTAGAATCAGTCCGAAAAACCAATGGATTTTTTTCATTTAAACCAATTACCACACGATCCCGACTTTTAACGACCTTGGGGAAAAGGCCTTTTGAAAACATTGTGGGAAAAGGAGAAAATGCTGGTAACCAGCATTTTCCCCTTTTCCCACAATGTTTTCTACCGTTCCATAAGCAAATTGCAGTGTTTGAGTCAAATCTTTTTCTCGTTTGCAAATGCTTTTAATTTGGACAAGTCTAAATTTTTTCATCGTGTACAGGGTTAAACTATGCCATATGAATAAGGATTTTAACACATCTGCGAAAAACATCTACGAAATCCAGCGTGAACATTTCGCACAGGCTGACTGTGGTCAAAGCTGTGTTTTTTTATGCTCCCCGAAGGGCGAGCATATAGTCGCCGCTTCGTCTGTCCGTCCGTCCGTCTGTCCGTCCGTCCTTCCGCCCGTCCTTCCGGCCTTACGAGCCCGACATTGTGGGGTTAGGGGTCATTTGTCCATTTAGTCTCTATGGGGTTCCTTCCGTCCATCTGGTAGGTTAGGGGTTAGGGTTAGGGTTTGTGGGGTTAGGGTTAGGGTTTGTAGGGTTAAGGTTAGCTTGTGGGGTTAACTTTGTGGGGTTGTTTGGTTGTATTGAATAAAGAGCAA
Organism: Tridacna crocea; assembly: GCA_943736015.1. Classification (NCBI taxonomy): domain Eukaryota; kingdom Metazoa; phylum Mollusca; class Bivalvia; order Cardiida; family Cardiidae; genus Tridacna; species Tridacna crocea. The sequence goes on along the minus strand of OX031057.1, from coordinate 2,918,473 downwards.
TTCGACCTCACAAGGTCCGTCCAGTAAGACCGTCCGTCCTTCCGTCCGTCCGTCCGAAGCCATTTCTCCACAACCCTTGGACCAAATTGAATGAAACTTCATACATGAATTCCTTAGGGTAAAGTGCCGACACCTTTTTCCCGGTTGTTCACTTTGACCCCGTGTCATGGAAAAAGGGGGCTTAATGCAAAATTGCATTGTTTTTACTAATAACTCATTCAGTTTTTGTCAAAATATCATGAAACTTCATGCTTATATTGTTTAAGGAAAGTTTCAGCATGTGCCCTTGCTATTTTTAATCTAGGCATTTTTTAAGTTGACGTTCTGTCATGGAAAAAGGGAGTTTCTTGCAAAATTCCAATTTTTACTAATATCTCATTCAGAGTAGGTCAAAATTTCATTAAACTTCATGGTTATATTGTTTTTTCAAAGTTTCACCATTTGCTCTTGTTTCTTTATCTATGTGTTTTTCAATTTGACCCCCTGTCATGGAAAAAGGGGGTTTCTTGTAAAATGCCAAGGAAAAAGGGGCCTTAATGCAAAATTGCAATTTTTACTAATATCTCGTTCAGTTTTTGTCAAACTTTCATGAAACTTCATGGTTATATCTTGTTTTACAAGTTTCAGCATGTGCCCTTGTTATTTTCAATCTATGAATTATTAATGCGCAAATACTTCTATCCTGGTTTCTCAATTTGAGGCTGCATCACGGAAAAGGGGGACTTCATGGAAAAAATTGTTTTTCACTAGCATCTCCTACATCAGTGCTCAAGACTTTATGAAATTTCAAATGTGAACTTGTTGGAACGTTGCCAAGGTACCTCTCTTCCGGTTTCTGAATTTCAGGCTGCATCGCAGAAAAAGGGGGCTTCATGTAAAAAATGGTTTTATATAATATTTACTACATGACTGCTAAAAATTTTATGAAATTTCGAATTTTGATTTATTATTCAAAAATGCCACAAACCACACACCTGTTTTATCTAATTCAATGACGCAATATTGTCTTATGGGAAAAGGGGACTTAAAGGGGGCTTAGTGGGCTTATTGTCCTCTACAAGTTTGTGTTGGCTATCTCTAAGATAGCAAATTTCTTTTCACTTCAATTTTTTTTTGGGGGGGCATGAACAAGTCCTTTTAGGATAAAAGAAGTGAATTTATATCAACTTCATATATTTTATGACAAGCACTTGTTCGGGGAGCGTAACCCGTCTCTGACGGCTCTTGTTTTTTTTTGTAAACTTACTGCATGTCAAAGGATCGTTTTGCCTCAAGATTTCGATCGGTAATTATAAAAAAATATGGATCTACATTTTGTGTACATTTTGACCAATTATACTTCCCGGACCAGCATGTTCATAAATTCGAAGATGATATAAAAGCCAAGTTTACAAATCCCGGAGATTATATTACAAGGAAATATACATGAGGATAGATAACACTAATGAGAGGCTAAAATATAATATAATCACAAGTACAGAAAGCAGAAATGGTAAACTGCAAGTAAGGAAAGCCTAAAAAAATATCAAAAATTGGAAGCTTAGAATGATATGGTTTAGATACAGAGGTGAGATGACTTAAGACGGAAAATGATATTAAATGTAAAATAGTAAAAAAATATACTTACCACATGTTGAAAACAACCAAACAAGCAAACAAACAAACACATAAGAAAAGAAACGAAAACAAAAAGTTCTGATAATGCACCACACAAAACAAAGCTTCATCAGAAAATACCTTTTGCAATGAAAACTATAACAATAAAAATATATATTACATGAATAGTTTGGAAGACATCGTCAATATCTAATATTTTGTTTTTATTCCGAGTATCACTTGCAGACTATACAAAATAATCTGATAGCTGTTTGATAATCATGTAATTTTAAAACGATAACCAGGGGAAGTTTTGAGGTCCATACTGTCACAGATGAAGTTACGTGATGTGCGTACAAATTGAAATAGAGATGATGTTTTTTTTTGTAAATAATAATATATACTTTTAGAGCGCTAACGTGCCAGTTAATCTAGTGGCTTTTTCTTTGTTCTTGTCATGGTAGAAAAGAAAACGATACCTTTATGTGATTAATTTCAATAATAGCTACTTTCTTCATATTCACATTTCAGTAAATGGGGGTTTCTCAGCATGGTCTGACTGGGGTCAATGTGACGTCACGTGCGGAGGTCCTGGCCATCAAATCAGAACGAGGCTATGCAATAAACCAGCTCCATCCGCAGGTGGAGAGGGTTGCAAGGGTGACAGCGCCGATGCTAGACCATGTGGAAACCGTCTACCTCCTTGTTACGGTATGTTAACCTTCAGAGGCCAGATATAATCATGTATGAGCTTTAAGGCGCAAGTGATCTCAAGTTCAGTCTAACCCTAGATCTAGAACATCGGTTTTGTTGATTTATTCTAGTCAGAAAATGTTGGAAATCAAATAGTCTTTTGACCTTAATATTTTTTTCCGCTCACGCGTGTATATTTCTGGAAGGAATAAAGTGCATTTTTTGCACGTATATTTCTTGAAGGGATAAAGTGCATGTTTTGCACGTTGGCAGTGTAACGATTTCCTGCAGTACCTATGTACTTGCCTATATCTGTCTTGTTTATAGTAGTATATTTGTTACATGTATGTCATTTTCATTCCCTGGTACAGTCTGCCTGGGGATAGTCGGGGTGTCCTTACACTTGTTGAGGTTTAGGTCAGTAGTCCAGACAAAGATTCTATCTACAGGCCCATGTACTAATTACTTATTTTCACCTTTACATTTACTGTCTTGTTTTTGTAGTATATGTACATTAAATTCGTGTATATTTTTCAGCCCCTGGTACAGTCAGTGCCTGGGGACAATGGTCTGGGTGTCCTCACACATGTGGCGGTTTAGGACAGCAGTCCCGACACAGATCATGTCTACAGGATCCATGTACTGATCACCTCTCTGAGTCTCAAGACTGTCGAAAACAAAACCACTGCCCAGGTACGGTGTTCACATTTATTGAAATAGTTCCTTGATTTTCTTCTTGGATAAAACACTGTCTCTACTTTTAATCCTTAAGCTGCTAAGTGAGACCAACTGACCTTTTGCGGACAGTGTAGATCAAGGTCAACTGAACAGTTCCAGTTGTATGGTCAGGTGGCAGGGGACTTGGAAACTTGTTCTCGGCTTTGGTGAATCAAGTCCTCTGCCATCTCTGCCACCTCTGCCACCTGACTACAACGAAGTTATTATACTGCAAAGTTTTACCATTTCAACGTTTGTTAAGCAAATTTTACCTATTTTTTTGGTTTAAAAAATGAGTGCGCTGACAAAGTAGAATTTCCCGTCTGAATGCCCCAAGATCAGTGAAAGCTGGCGTTACTGGGAACTTACGTCACTGAAGCCTTGGTAATAAGTGCTAAAACGTGCAGCTTGGCGCATAATCCTGATGTTAATCTTGATTCATGCCACCATTTTGGATTTCCGAAAGGGAAAGTTGTGCCTTTACGGTGGTTTTGCCGGTGTACATGATATAATGTTCGGGGCATATTATCCAATCAGATAACAAGATTTTTTTTTGCAATATAATAAAAAAGTGCCGTCCGATATAAAGATTTTCTGGCAGAGTAAGTGTTTAATAGTTGAAGTCATACGAAACGGTTTTATATTCTCCCAAAACGAAAATTTACAATACAGTGTTTTAGCCAACCAGGAGTTGCGTTGCTTTCAAAGTCTGAAATACTTTTAAAGTCTGAAATCTCTGGAGAATAGGACAGAGAGAACGTTTTTAAGAATAGTTGGTGAATACGGACCCCAATCCCTCTTAATTTTGTGTCACATTGGTTAAAGGTCAAGGCCAGTGGTAAATTTTATTTGAAATCTATTTCGGTGCTCCAACCCAAATCAAAGTACTGAAATTACTGTTGGAAGGCGAGTTTACAATACAGGCATAGCATATTGAAATACATTTTCCTGTACTTAAATCGCCTCTCCTGATACAGCAAAGTCTATAGAGTTGTGCAATGTTCCTGTGCAATGAAGACCAGTTTACCATCCTGAGTTTTAACGAACTTGAAGAAGGCTTGTGAAAATAAGTTGAAAAAAATTAAAACGAATGGACTTTTCTGAAACTCCTTTCCATTTCATTTGAAGGAAAAGTTTTATGTGATAGCAAAGAGTTTTGATTTACCGTTACCCGTATGTTTTTACGTTGTATAGAAACTTAGATGTAACCCTCTATTACCCCAATAATGTGTTTAAAAGTTCTAGGAAGAAGGCTTGAGAACTTTTGGTCTGAAAAGGAGAATACGATGCAAATTGACATTTTTTCCTTTTCCTAAAATGTCTTTCATCCTATTTCATACAGGTTCCATTAATGGTGCCAGATCAAAAAGTTGCTACCCGAAAATGCATTCAATTTTGGAAAGTCTGATTTTTTTTTCTTCGTGTAAAGAGTCAAGAAAGTTTCTCCTGTTCAAAATTTAGTCTTTAAATGGCCTCTTTCTCAAGATTGTTAAAACTGTACTTGATAGGGTATGGTAAAGGATTAAAGAATAGTTTTTTCTTGAAAATGCAATAAATTTTGGTCTAAAACTGTAACTCTGTAATGAGATGATTAATTTCTTGAAAGTCTTTAACATTTTATTCCACGGACAATTTTATTGAGAGAGCAAAGAGTTTCTAGAAAGGTACATTTTAGAGTACAGAAACTGAGATCCAGCCTTTTAGATCACACCACTGACTTTCAACAATGTTGAAGAAGAGGCTTTTCAAAGCATTGTTGGAAAAGTAGCAAATAATAATAATCAACTTTTTGTTTGACTTTCCCACAATGTTTTCCATCTTAGTAGCCTTTTACAAAACCCTTCAAAAATGACGAAAAATTAGGGCCGTCTACATTAAAGCAATTAGCAGACAATAAGTTAAGAGCAGCTCAAAATGTGTCGTTTGGCTGGGAAAAAGTACAAAACATAGTGGTAAAAAGAGAAAATACTGGCGACTAGCGTTTTCTCCTTTTCCAAAAGTATTTTGAAACTTTTTTTCCCATGAGGTTGTCAAAATTTTGTCATTCATTTAAAAGGCTTCTTTTATTTGTTTACCATTTTATTTGATTATTTTATCAAGACTGAAAAAGAGTTTCAAAACAAACGACTTTCAATGTTCAAAACGGAGATTTAACTTTTAGATTATAATACACAGTCAAGTGCTGAGTTTTAATGACCTTAAAGAATGGGGCTTTTTAGAAAGGGAAGGGTACTTTGAAAGTATGCAGGAACATGAGAAAATACTTGCAACGAACATTTTCTCCGTTTTACGCAATGTTTACCATCCTATTAAGGATAACCAACCAACATCATTTGACGGTTGACTTCTTAGGTCCTATAAGGAATGTCGGAAGGTGTTCTTCGTTTATACGATTCTTGTAATCTGTGGATCTGTTAACCCTTATACTAGAGCGCTGGATTGATAAAAATGGCATTTTACATCTCGGGAAAAATCCTTAATTATCGCAACTCCACCCAGGGCTGTTACAGAAGAGGACATAATTTTATATTACAAAAAAGACACATAGGAAAAAAGTAAATTGAAAAGTATCATGATTAGAAATAAATAATAAACAAACAGTAGAGAGTGAACATTTAAAATGTAAGAGTTATGATATTTCGAGTCGTTTTTCGATCGCATATTTGACGTAGACCGCGGTTTTTATAATAATGTTTTTGTCTTGGGGTTTTAGCAGTTCAGTAAATTGCAGATGGGCGATTTCGAAAATATATAAGCAAAAGGGAAAAAATCTCTGTCTAACTTCGTTATAACATGAGCATAAAAATAAAAAGTGATATGAGTCTTCAATATCTGTAGCGTTACACCAAGGACAAAATCTTTCAGAGCGGGGTACAGGGGGGTTGCTGTATCTCCCAGTTTCAATTCGCAAGTTGAGTGATGAAAATCTAAGTCTTGTAAAATAAATTCTCATATCTCTTGATAAAATATCTAAATATGGTTCGTAACCAAATGTGTGTTTAATTAATGAATAGTCTTTTAAAGCTGCGCTATTTTGTACGGTACTCAGCCAATCTTGAATAAAACAATCTATTGCTCTTTGTTTAAAAACTTTCGGGAATTGTTGTTCACGACTTGATTGTATTATGTTCTGTTCTGCTATTTAATTACAATATCTATAGTATCAACAATCCTTCTGAAAATGGCTTTTCATAACACTGTAAGAAAAGGGAAAAAAAATGCTGGTAACAAATTTCTACATGTCTCACGTTTTTTTTTTTTTTACCTTTACATGTCTCATTGATTAAAATATAGCTAATCAGACATAAGATTGCATATTCTGTGTAGACTATAGAATCATCAGCCTTGTCTTCAAAAGAGAAAGGCGTAATAAGCGAATTAAGGGTTCATCGACATTAACGCCTGTCTTTGATTAATCCCGCGTTACCGAAATGTACGTCCAGCATGTCGGCAAACATAAAAGCAAAATGACTGTCAACTCGTCAATATTGAGATGCACCCAATTCCTTTGTTCGACAAAAATATATCGTGTACAGTTACACAGATACAGGCCCTTATTCCGTGTTCTTAGAAAATCATGAACACGTCCGATGCACTCTAGGACAGTGGGATTCTCCGTATCAAGATCATTGTGTTATTCAGTTTTGGAAAAAAGTGTGTAGTTGAAGGAAATTCTTTCGAGGAAAATAAATGGGATATCTTAGCGTAAAGATGGTAGGTAAGTGATTATGATAACAATTCATTGCGATAAGCGTTTATTCTTTACCTGACAAAGAAATTCCAGGCTAAGTTGAAAGCACTGATTCATGCAGATGACAAATTCAGGGTGGCCCAAATTAGCGACGAAATTTGTTCTTGATATTGTAGAAACATTGAGGTAAAATGAAAACAGTGCCGGTTTCCGGTTGCAATTTCTCCTCTCCTCTCGATGTTGTTAAAAGCTTGATTTTCAGAGTCGTTTCAAGTGATGGGTAAAGGGTTAAATATTTATGAATTCTTGCTGAACTTTAAGCAACGTGACGACCAAAAGAAGACGTTAAAACTTTTTACGTGTTAAAACGGTTACAGATCATGTTATTGTCATTTTTGACGCAGTAAAATTCGATCATACTCGTATATAAGGAAAAAAGCGATCAGACTGGAACCCAGGCTATACTTCGGTACATTGTACTGATCAGAATTGTGATTTCAACTGATTTACCTTTTTCTTTTCACGGGTCTCCGGAATCAAAACTCGACCACGCCGACGCGTAACAATAACCTAGTCATTGATCATAAAGTCAAGCACAACTTTGATAAAAGAAAATTATATTTCTTTGAAAGAAAACATTTTCTTTAAACATTTGATGATTCAAAGGAATTTATTTCATTGAAATTTTACTTCTCACAAAGACAGAATAAGGTTGTCAACAGAGGAAAGGGGTCTATTAGACTGGTTACCGCCCCTGATACACTACGTGTATAGTTCAGGGGTCTATCAGCGATTCGTCATTCAAAGAAGCTGTCTGATTGGTTAGTTCTGGGATCGTAAATTTACATATACGATTACACTGGTTAGTTGTTTATGCGTTGTGAAGTTGAAGTAGGTGCGAATGACGTCATGTTAGTAGCTTTCGATTGGCTTATAATATAGTTACGGTTTATTTGTTGCTGTAGCAACATGATTGTATCAATGAACTGATCCAAAGTATTTTGCATTTGTCAAAAAACGATGCCTTTTACGAATTCGATTTCATTCCTTCTAGAAACTTGAAGATTCTTCTTGCTGTTCTGATTAAATTTACAATGGTCTCGACATTATTTTGTTCTAATGTACTCGAGAAATATCGAACTATTTGAAAGGCGTTTTGATAATGCTGCTCAGAGGCATTTTCAGCAAGCTGCTGAGCGTTGACAAATGAAGGCGAGAATGAAAATCTCGCCTTCCAAAAATTGTTTGACATAGGACCCTGAACCTTTATACAAGTGTTGCTCATGAACCAAGGCGATGCCCTAATGTTTTTTGGTAACAAGAGTCAAAGGTCAAGGTCACAGGTGAGCTTTGTTATAAAAATCACTTCACTTCACTCAATGAGCTTCTTCAGTGACAAAGTGCTGGTGGAGTTATTTGTCTGCTTTTCAACAGTTCTAGTTATAAATCTTACAACGTGTTACAGCACTGACTCTTTAGGTAGTTGAACCGTAATACTTCTAGTGCTGCATGGCATAAAGTTTTTTTGATAGCTGATAAATACGGATGTATACAGGTATAATACTTTTGCACATTTTTAACCGACCAGAAATTTCTGTATGCCTATCTTGAAATCATTTGTAGATACTTTTGTTAGTTTCCATAAAAGGGAGGTAATTACTATCTCGCTTTGTAATGGAAATATAGAGGTTTTAGATTTATAAATAACAGTTCTAAGAAAGAGAAAAAAGAAAAAGTGGCTCGGTTAAAACAGTACGATAATACGCTTTTTTTAATCATAGCAAATTTTGTAGGATAATAATATTGTGGAAATAGCTGTTTTCTAGTACGGGTCCACTAACTTAAAGGTTATTTCGTAGAAAATTGAATTGTGAGCCTAAGATTTTATTTTATTTTTAGCATTACATTTTGTTTGTCCTGCCAGATTCAGGATCTTGCAGATCGTACTGTAATTTATTGCCAGACTTATAGTAATATTTATATGTGTAATTTTACCAAGAATCTTTTTTTTTTTCTTTGACGCAAAGGGCCTTTTATTTCTTTTGTGGGATATTTAAAATAACTTTGAACTCGAGACCATGGGAGGAAACAGGGGCTTCTGTTGACGGTATTTACTTTTCACAGATTGCACAAAATGTGCAGTCTGATCTTGAATCTACACCGTCTATTTGCGGACAGTGTAGATCAAGATCAGACTGCACATAACGTGCAATCTGATCTTTGATCTAGACTGTCCGATAAGGAGATACTATTCCCCTCTCCCCAAATACCTTCGAAATAGCAATATTTGGATTTTTACTGTCAAATTGTAAATCTAATTTTAGTTATTTAGCAGAATAAGGGTTAATTTATTCACACCTATAAGATATAGAGGATAATCAATTGGTCAGTTTTGATATGAAAAATATCTCACGAGGATGCGTTGTTAGGCGTTGAAAAAACGAGTGCGCAGCACGAGATTTTTAACGCCTTACGACACATCCGAGTGAGATATTTTTCATATCAAAAATAACCAGTTGATTATTCTATTTATTATATACCTTATTAACATTATTATTTTTAATTTTTCGTTTGAAAAACAACAAAAACTATAAAAAAAGTAGTTCCTAGATTACGACAGGAAGTGAAAGTGAAAGTTGATATCGTCACTAGTGATGATATCAAAATTTATTACACTGGAAAATTCCAGGATTTCACTGCTAGGTATATAATAAAAAAAAATATCTATGAGTTTCAACTGGTTGTATATTCAAATGTATAAAGAGGTCGATTCTATGAATTGGCTTCCAACATGGGAAAAAGGACATTCGGATATTTGCGTAATGTATCGTCTCGGATCAGCCTGCGCAGTCCGATCCGAGACGGCACTTTACGACTACATTCGATTTTGTCTTACAGTAGACTTGTACAGAACAGAAAAATACATAAAAGCTAAAAGTGTTGTATCAGATTAGCCTGCGTGGACTGCACAGGTTGATCTGAGACGACACTTTACGCAAATGTCCGAAAGTCCCTTTTCGCGTATTATAGGCCATATATGAGGTGCTATACCACACAATTCATCATATAATTATGGATCCTTAATAGCTACTCTTTTAAGGACCGGACTTAAGGTAGTGGACCCGTAATAGGCCTAGTGCAGCATGCCATGAAATTTCTTGACAGTTGATAAAGACAGATTTGTACAGATATAATATTTTTGCACATTTCTAACCGACCAGAAATTCTCTTGATGCCTATCTTGAAATTATTTGTTGATTGATACTTTTGTTAGTTTCCAGAAAAGGGAGGTAATTATCATATCCATTTGTAATGAAAATATAGTGGTTTTAGATTTATAAATTTTAATTCTGGGAAGGATAAAAAGGAAAAATTGGCTCGGTGAAAGTAGTACAATAATACTCATTTTTAATCCTAGCAAATTTTCTAGGATAATATTATAGTGGAAATATCTGTTTTCTATTACGGGTCCATTACGTTAATCCTGAGGTAGACTTTCCTTGGACATACAAGAAAATTGATAATTTGCGAAAGAATTTTGGCCAAGATCTCCGCAGGCTGTTCTATCTTTAACCCTTTCAAAAACAAGCCCTGTGTCTGCCGTAAAAGTCTTTTGAAAACACTGTGGGAAAAGGAGAAATTGCTCGTAACGAGCAATTTCTCCTTTTCCCACAGTGTTTTCTAACCTTTCCGAGAACTTTCTGCCATTTACTAGCGATCTAAAATTGTCGTGTGCAAACTCTTTTGGTTTGGAAGAGTCCAAACTTTGCCGTTTGGGAAAGGGTTAAAATTTTCACAGATGCATCAAGTCCCCTTTTAACAGAGCAAGGCTATTATACTTGGAGCTGACAGGTTGAGTTCCAGACCGTGAGAGAGATAATATTTATCTTTAGTGGTTGCTGAAGTCTCTTCACGGGTCACTTTGTTTTCAATATCATTCCAGTGGACGGCGGTTTCTCGCATTGGACAAGTTGGTCAGCTTGTTCCCCGTCATGTGGGAACAGTGGACACCAAACAAGGTAGACGTAAAGTTTAAATATAGATCTAGCTATGTTTATTTTATTCTTTTGGTAGTTTATCGAGAAATTCAGCTGGATATTTCATGTTTACGACCGATGAAATGTATCGATTTCATATTTGCTAACTTTGCAGTTGAAGGCGGAAACGGTATTAGTTGTGCGGAGGCTCGGGGCGAAATGATTCGCCACAGCCGCAAACAGGTTTCCAAGTCAGCTGCCACCTGAACGTACAAAGAATTTATTATACTGCACAGTTTTACCCTTTCAAAGTGTGTTAAGCGAATTTTTCCTGTTTTATGATCTCACGAATCGAGTATGCTGACAAAATAGTAATTCCCTTCTGATTTCCCAAATTCAGTGAAAACTGACGTAACTGGAAACTGACGTCACTAAAACGGGCAGTTTGGTGCATAAACGTGCTGTGTGCTACTCGATCAACGCCGCCATTTTGGATGTTGTTTTGCAAGTGTAATATAGGGCTAATTCACGTTTTTGAGGTCGTTAACATTCGCAGAGGCCCGAAAAATGCTTTAACGCCCGAGTGCGAAGTACGAGGGTGTTTAAGTAATTTGAGGGCCTCTGCGAATGTTAACGACCGAAAAAAAAAAAAAACGTGAATTAACGCTATTATTGCATAACGTAAAGATATTTTAACAATAATTTGCACAGACAACAAAATTATTTCCATAGAAATGCAAATAAGCAAACTTCAAATGTACTGTACATTAATCGGTCAAAACCGAAAGTCGGCGAAGAAGTTTTTGTTACGGGTAGTAAACATGTAAAGGGCCGTTAGTCCTGTAGATCTATGCCAGTTTTGATTCTCTCGGTGTAAATTTATACACTTCTATTGATTTTTGATACACACTGGACTTATGTGGAATAAACACGTTTGGACGATTACACCTAGGATGATTGAGTGGATATGAATTTCTTTAACCCATTACCAAACGGCAATATTTTAGACTGGTCCAAATTGAAAGAAATTGCAGACGACAAAATAAAAGTGACTGAAAATTTGAAATTTATTTTGTGAAGGGTAGAAAACATTGTGGTAACCATCATTTTCTCCTTTTCCCACAATGTTTTCTAAAAGCTTCTTTCTCAGGGGCGTCAAAAGTAGGGATTGTGTGGTAATGGGTTAACTAAAAGACGATAATGGGTTCGATTGACATCAAGCGAGGCGCACCGATCACGTTAAAAAGTGGGTGGGATGTAGCTGGTTTAGAGTACATTTCACGGTTGAAGTTTTGTTCAGATCTCGATTAAACTGAGATCCTGTGCAAAATTTTGTTCGTGGTGTACTAACATCATCAAAGATATGCCGTGAAAATTCCAACAGTTTGATGTCGGATTCTAGGGAAAATCTGACAAGGACAGACGTTGTTTACAAGGTAAGCCTGAATGGAGGATATTGATAGAACAAAGCCTGGCGTTAACAGCGCGTGAATTTACTGATTAATACACGTTTTCTCCCGTTAACTGCCCGATTTTTACCCGTTTATACATGCTTATAACGGCCCGAAAAGGCACGTTTTATGCAATAATGATGTTTACGGGGCACTCAGAAGGGAAACTGGCTTTACGTGGTTTTTGCCACGGTACATGATATATGTGTTCCCGGCATGTTAACCAATCTGATCACGAGAAATTTCTTTGTTGTATAATGATACTTCCTACGTTCTAGTTACCTAGGTAACAAACGTGTGCTATTCGACCAGAGGAAAATATTATTTACATCGAAACAAATACTTACCCTTCACTTTATCTAGTATGTAAAAACGGTTATGTTCATAAACGTGATTCAGTGTTGGGATTGAAATTCACAGATAACAGATCAAAACCATTTCCTATTCTTAGATCCCGAACCTGTACTAATCCTGCGCCAGCATACGGGGGTCAAATCTGCAATGGTCCAATGATCGATACAAAAAACTGTCAACATACTCCGTGTCCAACAGGTATGACGAGATAGAATTTATCAGTCGCTCATTAATACGTGTATCATCTTCGCGAGCCAAGGTTACGATCACTACGTGGATCTTACCTTGGCTGATTGAGCCTGATTTCGAGATTACTTCGATGCGCCCTCTATTGGATGTTGGTTATTACCCCCTTTACATCATATTTCTAAAAGCCACTAAAACAACGTTTTACAAACCGCTTACGAATACACATGAAGCGATAAGCAGACATCCACGTGGGTTTCCATTTTTACCTTCTATTCGAAAGGTAGCAACCTTGTTCTATTTTTATCAAAGATGAAATGCTACGAGCGATTTCATTCTTTGCAGTTAGAGCTGGTTGCATTCAATGAAAAAGCGTATCGGGGGAATGTAAAAATCAAGCTTGATCCGCCGAGGGTAGAGTAACATAGTGAATCGTCAGCCTTGGCTCGCGAAGATGATAAATATAGATACCTGAGACCAACAACAATCAGGTGGAATGTTGTTTACATATCAGTTAAAAGAAATTACTGGTTTTAAAATCAACCTGAAAGGATGCGTTAAGTCAGTGTTTTTTTTTTTTTTTTATCTACATAATGAAAGCATAATTTGATTTGAAACCACGATATCATTTCAGATCTATTTGAAAAAAAAAAGATATCGATATGTAAACTACATGTAAATGCAATTTTGTTGCAATTTGCTATTAGCGCTCACACCACAAGTCTTTCCAGTATCAATTTACTTTATTATTTGTAAACGTAATTTTGGAATAAAGATTAAAAACGAAGAAAAAAATACATCAGTTGGCAGTACAGAATATAAATTTGTATAATTCATATTTTAAACTAAAAAAAAGCAAGCAAACAAACAAAAAAAAAAACATGATTGTTTAGCCCTGTGAGCAGGAATTTGGAGTTATTGATGATGGGAACACCGCCATCCTGGATTTATAATACTCTGGGTTTGATGAAAACGTCTTTGAGTAAATAGAAACCAACGTTCTGATTCCGACCATGGAGATTTTCCTACTCTTCACGTAAACTGATGAACACAAAATGTCTGATCTTGGCTCTCCGATACTGCATTGAATATTCTGATTAAAGCATCCTTCAATTTACACAATCACCACCACCACCACCACTCAACACAACAACAACTATGTGCGACACTACAGTCAAACTTTCATTATACCTAGCTGTCTCAAGCTACGAGAAATGGACTCCGTGGACAGGGTGTTCTGTAACTTGTGGGCCGCATGGTGTCAGACAGCGAACCAAATATTGTTATGATAGTAACCATCATATCAACATGACACTGTGTACCCAGCCTTTATTGCAACAAGACGGGTGTAGTGGAAGATACGACTGTCAAATAGGTAATGTCTTTATATCTATTTTATCAAAGGTATTAAACTATTTCACACATACAGAGCCAGGCATATGAAATGTCTTAATTCACAAAAGCGTATGTCAAGTTTAAAAAAGGTTAAATGAACCGCCTCTCTTGTATTGGAAAAAAAAAACATTGCGCATTAAACCGTACAAAGGCACGCTTATTTGTATAATTCCAAAGATGAAAACCGCTCTTTCTCGTAAAGTTACGAACACAGACACGCTTATTTTCCCAGAGATGCACCCATATTATTCATTTTCCACTCCAACCATATAAGTGGTCAAATATCATCTGTTTCCCCTGCATGCAGTATCAATACATTGTCGAAACTGTCACTTTATATCAAAGAGGCATAAAATTATATTCTTCTAAAAAGCGCTTAACGGATATGCTTCACACCTTTCTAGAACACGACTGTAATTATGTTTTTACCTTCATATGACACTAATAAGAAAACAGCATTCAGTCTGTGGTATAAAGACTTACATTTGGCTCAAAATCATGTACCTGGAAATCCATTTTGGACATTTCTTTGTATCTACCTCGATGTTTTATAAAAACCGCGAGAGAAAAAAATACTTAAGAATTTAGAATTTCATTTTAATGATTTTGTTTATTACACCCAAAGTTAATTTTGACACATGAAAATATCAGAGAGAATGCAACAACAACAACAACAACAGAACTATTCCCTGGTCAATTTGAAAACATTGACATAAGAAGTAAAGTATTTTAAAGAAAAAACTGGGTTCATTGAAACTTATTCCAACACAGACACATTTTCAGTTATTTGAATACAACAGTTTCAAGACATATTCCCTGAAACACTGGAATCGACTTTAGCTGATGTACTGTCTTTGTTTTCTTTCGGGAATTGAATATTATCAATTCCCTAAACTATGAATTTTATGGCAAGGAATATTGATAAACATGCTATGGTTAAAATGGCGAATAAATCAATAAAGGTATATCAATATTTATATAGTTCTATTTCTTTGGTCTTAAAGGTGTGCATTAGATAAAATGAAAGTCATCCCATTTGTGTACATAAGGTTACTTTTGAATCTAAATATGAATAAAATACTCCAAAACACATGGTTTTATTATTTATTGTTTCATTATTGTTCACAGCTGTTCTCCAGTTGTCCTCTCCTTAGCTTAGATAAGAAATAAAAAAAATATTCCTACAGGCTTGAAACAATAATTAACATGAAATTGACAACGACACGTTCTGAGAAGAATCAACTTGTTCATAGTTTTTGTAAATAATTAACATTGAATCAAGGAAGTGTTGAAGAGGTTGCTCCATTGAAAAGCATTTGATCAAAACGTTAGTCTTTAAACACACCAAATGGACTGTACACATAGGCATTTTTTGTTATAATCACGAAGGCTAAATGACTTCTTTTTTGTAAAGCCACAACGCAAACGCCATTACGGTACGAAGCATGTAATGTAGTGGCCCTACGATTTCGTTGGTATCGATGTACCTCCGTTTGCTTTCATGATCATTTTCGTGGATGGTAATCATTACTTTTTGCTCCTGCATTCAGCCCCATTTTTACAGAACATGTCTCATATATTTAGGAATGTAGTTTCTTGTTTGAAAGAATTATGTATGTATTCTTTGACATGTTCCTACCAAAAAAACCTCACGCGTACGAAGTGAAACAAGATAACTGTTTTACAATAGTTGATTATACGATGCAGCAACTTATAGAATGTTTATAATTGTTTAATCAATCATTTTAGTTGACGGTGGTTGGACGACTTGGACGTCCTGGAACAGCTGCACCTCACGCTGTGAGCATGGCTACATGCAAAGGTAAACGGTGTCTGCTTTTTAATCTTTTGATCTTAGTGACCCGCAAAAGCATGATCCAATTATTGCAATTTAAATGGTATCATTACCTAAAACAAACGGCAAAACGTAACTGACAGCAAATATTATCTGCAGGATTATCCTGTGCTCAGAATGGTATGTTTGTATCTTTCCTTTACCAGGATTACAATGTTCAGACTGTTTCTTTTCTTTTCTTATGCAATACATTTAGGCCTTGTATCCTCAAGGTACTGTTTGAGACTTTCCTTTCCTCGAGACACCATATTTTGACATTTTTCTCTCCCGTGACACTATTATGAGGATATTTTTGTGGTTAAAAATTGAAATTTAATTGATAGAATGAACATGGTGAACGTCATCGGTAATAATTTACTCGTGGCTGTGCCACTCGTGAAAATATTACTAATGATGTTCACGCGATGAAATAAATTGCGATCTTTCACTGGGGAGAAATATTCTATTGATTTCATGTTTCTAACCTCTTTTCAGGAGGGACTTGCATCAAAATCGATATCATTTGTTTTCTGTAAGTTCTCGTGTCGTAGACCCTCCTTATGGTACCATATTACAATATTACGTAAAGCGCGAGAAATAGAGGATAAATTACGTCATACTTCCATCTAGTTGAATGGCGTGCCCTGTTTGTCCAGGTAATTCATGCACAGGAGCGACTGTTGCCACCTTTAATTTAAGAGTAGAAAAATAAAATTTCTATTTTTCACTGGTCGTAACCATGATATATCGAATAAAATAATTTTTCAATAATTTACCGAAAAGCATGAAATAAGTTTTAAAGGTGGGTATTTAGAATTTTTACATCACACCAAATCAAGAAATGTATAATTATTGTCACTGAAATTTATATGAAAAAACAATACAAATCATCAGTAGTTAAGAATAATAAATTTACAAAAAAAAAGAGTTTTTTGGTGGTATTTCCTTAAAAGGCTACGTACCTTTTTAGCTATTTTTAGATTTCCCGCCAAAATAAATAAAAAAAGCATTGTGGGAATGTTGAGTGACTTGCATGTGACTAATGACTATTAAATTCCATAACATAACAAATATGTAATTATTTTCCATAATGTCTAAAACTTTGGATGCTATGCTTGAAGCTTGGTCTGTATATTCCCAGTATGTAAATGAGCGAGTTGTTCATATAAAAATAGACTGTTTTTCCCGTCAGTGTTGACCTCGGCTGTAGTAAGTCAGTTGGTTTTCGACTACTGGGGTTTAATGAATGAAAATTATAAGGCTTTGGGAGTATAAGGATGAATTTTTTGTATTTTTGTAAAATTTTTGGCCCAAAATCTGAAGGGCCACCTTTAATATTTTCTTTATGTATAACTTTCTTTCTGTTTTGATACTTTCTTCACTTCAGACACTTTGTTTCGGTTTCTTTACTCAAGACATCATGTTTCGATATTTTCGTTAATGAAGACACTGTGTAATGTTTTCCTCATTGATTAAATTCACATATTGGATTCTTTTCCGTACTCAAATTGAGTCTTTTTTGGACTGTGTTTTGATATTTTTCTTATCGGTAACACGTTTCTTTTCTTTTTTTCTCTACACAATAGTTTGTGGATTTTTTTCTCAGCCAGTACACTACGTTTTGATCTTTTTTCTTACTCAGCTTTCATCCTTTGTTTCCTCGGATCACTACGCATTTATCTTTTCTGTTACTCAATATTTCATCATTTGTCCTTGTCACTTTTTTCTGAGAAACAAAAAAGAAGATAGTTAAGTAAATGAATTATTAGATGTTTAAATAAATCACTATTGTAAGGATGAACAATTCATTTTTTCAAAGCGTAAATCCAAGAGCAGACTAAAAGTTTGAAGAAAAAAGATCTTCATCCACACTTTCCCGAAAAGGACCTTTAATTGCCACCGATAGATAGGTAGGTCAAGAATGGATTCTCTTTACCTTTTTGTAGGCATCGGTCCTGTTCAAACCCGACACCAACAGCCGGCGGTAAAACTTGCACAGGTGACAGTGTGGATAAAAAGCTTTGTGATAATACAGGGAAATGCCACGGTATGTACATGTTGCCTGTTTGAGTACATTAACATTTATATGGATAGATGGACAGACGGACCGGTGGATAGTCCTAGGGTTAGCTGGCCAGATGAAGGGATGCAAGAAGCGAGAGAAATATAAAACATACACGTGGATTGCGTGAGTTACGACCCTGTATGAAAGTATATAGGCATGTTTAAATTATCATATGGACTTGTTTAGGCATATACCTTGCCTGCTACACAAGTAAAGGTGCATTCGGACATTTGGGTAAAGTGTCATCTCGGATCAGCCTGCACAGTCCAGGCAGGCTCCTCCGAAAAGACAGTGACTTTTCGTTTTTATGTAATTTTCTGTTTATGGCAAGTCTATGTAGCACAAAATATAATGTTGTCACAAAGTTCCGTCTCGGATTAGCCTGCGTGGACTGCGAGACTGCTAATCCGAGAAGACAATTTATGCAAATGTACGAATGTCACTTTTTGCGTGTTGCAAGCCATGATTATGTGGATCGATTTAGGAATGACGCTTTATGAAACTATATGCAACATAATATCATATATTTACCATAAATGAAGTATAAGCTCAATCTATCTGTATGTATGTATGTATGTATTCTTTTTCTATCTATCTATCTATCTAACTATCTAGCTATCTATCTATGTCCTGACAGATTCTGGGTTCAATCACTGGGGTTCCTGGTCACACTGCTCTGCCTCCTGCGGAATTTTTGCTGTTAAAACAAGGACTCGAACATGTCAGCAAAACCGACATCACCAGTGCCAAGGCTCGCTGAAAGAAGTTCTTCCCTGCAAGTTGAATGTACCGTGTCCAAAAGGTAGCTATCTATTTGTTTACCTAACAAACTGATAGTCATGTTCGATAATAGAGTGAATAATTGCAGGAATAATGATTATCCTCTCTGTCTGTCTCTCTGTCCGTCTGTCTGTTTTCTACTGTCTCTTTCTCTGTCTTTTTCTCTCTGTCTATTCCTCTGTCTCTTTATATTTTCGTGAATGCACCTTTTACTTCTGTCATCTAGAGGCCACAATTTCGGTCCAATTTTGATGAAACTCGGTCAGAATGCTTGTCCAGATGACATCTTAAACCAATTCAAAAATACGCGTAGGTCCGGTCGGGGGTTAAAAACTAGGTCACTAGGCCAAACCTAAGTAAACCTATGTGTACAGTCTAGAGTCCACAATCTCAGTTCAATACTCATGGAACTTGGCCAAAATTTTTGTCTTGAAGACACATTTGATGCGTCTAGTAAAAGTTTGTTTAGAAGCTAAAAGTTTGTCGTAATATCTCGAAATCGATTTAATTTGGATCATGTTTGGTCAAAAGGCTCTGTGAGCGACTTCAGAGCCGTCATGGCTTTCTTGTTATACCACGTTACCATAGCTACACCCATTTCCCATTTACCTGTATACTTCTACTACCTCCACTAACACTACTATTTTTTCTTTATTATAATTAAAATTTACCAGTCGATGGAGAATGGACCGGCTGGGAAAGATGGTCACACTGTTCAAAATCCTGTGGTCAAGGTCAGCAAATACGATATAGACGGTGTAACCACCCGGCACCCAAAAATGGCGGCAAATACTGTGACGGGCTTCCATATGACACGATGAACTGTACCCAACATTGTCCAAGTAAGCATCACGTACTTAGGCAATATTCTGTGTAAAAATCAATCAGCAAAAATAATCGACCTATAGTACCCTGCGCAATCCGCGTAGTCTGACATGTGGTAAATTTTGTGCGCGTCCAATGAAACCATAATAAAATAATGATTTGCATGGTATAGTTTGGTATTGACTGATAATTGAATTATGTTTAAAAGGGTTATGTTAACAGTTGCTGCCTAATGAACTTTAATATCGTATATAAGATTCCAGATCGCTCTATTTCTTTTCCTTGTTTTAAAATTCATTTTTCTGCAATCAATTAAGATTGATTATAAAAATAACAGATTGTAATTTTAACGAGCATTTTAGACTCTAAGTATTAAAGTTTTTATTTAAATGAACTTTAACACTCTCATTGGTTTTTTTTTAGGGAGATATAAAGCCTTTCTTACGAACAAAGTCCATAACAAAGAAACAAATAAATGCATAGCTCAAATAAAAACCGCATCTTGCGGGATTCGAACCCTTGAAGAGACTAATATCCTCGTTTTTAAAAGACCAATACCATAACCACTGAGCCAAAAAGATACCTCTCCGACTCAGTTGTCAGGTATTGTATTTAAATCGGGACGAAGCTTTGCATGGAGGAATGGTCTCCGGTAACACCTTTGAAAGGTCTGTCTGTGTATTCGATCAGATTATTCGGATTAAAAAGAGCTCCTGATACCTTTCCAGCTCATCTGAACTTTTGTTTTCGTGCTATGTCCGTCGTGCGTACTCCTCATGCCAATATATATACATTGTATGCACTCTAGAGGCCAGATTTTTTAGACCCGAAACTCATGAAACATCGTCAGAATGTTAACCTTGATAGCATCTCGGACAAGTTCAAAATGGGTCACGTCCGGTCAAAAAGTAGGTCATAGGGATAAATCTTAGTAAAAAGATTGTGTGAACTCCAGGGGCTGGTATTCATTAAATGTGGTCAGATTTTCTGTCTTGATAAAATCGTAGAGATAGGTTTCAGACAAGACTGAAATTTCGATTTGTCATGTCAAAAAATAGCCCAATGGGGTAAATATTAGAAAAAAAATGTTTATAGTCTAGAAGCCACATTTTCTTTCTAATATTCGCGAAACATGTTGAGACAATTTGTCTTTTTGATGTTTTGGGTAGGTTTGAAATTTGGTCAGGTAAAGTAAGAGTAGGTTAGGGGGTCAAATCTGAGAAAAACACTTTTTGGACTCTGGTGGCCACATTTTCAACCCGATTCCCCTAAACCTTGGTCAATTTGTTTTTTCTAGGCAAGTTTTGAATCGGGTCAGGTTGGGTTGAAAAATGTGTCACCTGGCCTAATCTGAAAAAAAGGAGCCCCCCACCCCCTGGTTAGACAAGAGACCACATTTTGAGCCTAATACTTATGAAACCAGATAAAAGAAAGGTTGTGCTTTTTTTTAAATTCCACAAAGTTTGAAATTGAGTCATAACACAACAACTTTATTTGCTGTGTACTTGTTGTAAAATACGCCATTCGAAAAGTGTGTGAAAATTTTAAATTCGTTAAATTGCAAAAATTTCCACATCGCAAAAATGCCCACTTATATAGTAATACATTCCCTTAATGCATTTCACTTTGCAACAAGCCACTTGGTTATTGACCCATAAAATCTTATTTGTTTAACAAGTAATTTAATAGTGATCTGGAATCATCCCTAGATATACGGATAGTTTACCGATAGCAACACTTTTCGACAAAGGTCAGCATAAGCGGACTACACCCATAAATGCATCAAGCCTTTTTTACAGAGTATTACTCAAGTGCTTTGTAATGTTCTTTTCATCTGAAATACTTCAGCGTTAAATAAGATACAGAAACTGCACGTGCTATTTGAATGTCTTAAAGTTTTACTAAATAGACAGGCTTTTGACTTAAATGCTCTCTCTAAAGGACTAGTACCATTCTTTGTCCATTGCAGGTATTGAATGTACTTCCAGTCATGGATTCCATATCTACACCTATCATACACATATCGGCCCATCGAAAAGCAACGCCTACCTGTGTCTGCACTTTTCAACAAAGATGGAGTCATGGTTCAAGGCCTCCCGGACTTGTCTTTCACTGGGTGCCAAGCTTGTGGCTTTTGACTCCTGGGAGGAGGATAACACAGCCTTCGCCTTTAACATTCATAGTGCTTATCCTCGGGCCCATGATAAACGTATGTACATGGTATCTAAGACTATCATATGTATAGATATACCACAAACACCTAGACACAAATGATCTTTAAACAAAGGACCCGTCCACAGTAAAGGGTGTAAAGGAAATGATAGGTTGCAAACTTGAGCCCGTATTCCTCAACCATTCTTAAAAACGTTCTTTGTCTTATTCACCAGAATTTTCTACATTTGTAAGTAACACAACTTCTGATCGGCTAAACCATTCGGTTTAACCAATCAGAAGGTGTGTAACTTATACATTTAGAAAACCTTGGAGAATAAGACTAAGAATATTCTCAAGAATGGTTGGTGAATACGGGCCTTGGAGATATTTAATCTATTTCTGCTTAAATTGGAGTTTTACACAGTTTTAACAGGTCATATCATGTTGTGTAGTGCACTCATTTATGTGTTTCCTTGCTTTCTAACACTAATACACACACAACCGTCTTTTCAAGCCGATGAATAGATTGTGTTTTATATATTTATATATAGATCGATTTATTAAATGTTTTTTAACATCGATGTTAGACTACGTGTCCTACTTTTATGCAAAGCAGTCGTAATATATTTCATTGAAATCAACAGACAAAATCCGACTATCCTAGTAAAGTTACATTCGTTATACTGAGGACGTCATCGGCATCGCCGGCCTGTCTTGTTAGATCTGTTTCTTTTATATAATTATATATATATAATCGTCCACATTTTCAATCGTTTGCGAATCAAGAAGACTATGGTATTATCTTTTTTTTTTCATCCGAATTTTCGAAAACTTCATCAAGGTTTGTAAGAAGATAGGATTGTGCGGTAAAATGTGTCACTGCTGATTGCTAACGCGTATTTTCTTTTGAAGAATCTGATCGCACATGTACAGTCTAGTATTCTCTTCTTTATCTTCATTTTTCTTTTCGAAAACTTTTACCACCAGGGCCGCAAGAAGACGGTAAGAATTTTGGTAAGCGGTATAAAAGCCGTTTGCTACCAAGTTTTTTTAAACCTTCTTTTGGCAAGACACATTGGTCCATGTAAAGTCCAAAACTGTTGCTAATTATTATGGTACACTTTACGCTATCCGAATTTGCTTGTTGTGTTCTCTGAACACAGTAAAAAAATTACGGTAAAAATAATCAGAAATTGTTGGTGTGAAATCTATCTTTGGCTAAAAAAGAATTTCGGAATGCGTTTTTTTTCTTGGATTACTTTTTCCTACTTTTGTTTTATTATTATTACCATTATCATTATTATTATTATTATCATCACAATTATTCATTGTTTCTTTCTTTCTAAAAGAAATAGAAATAAATCCATTGTAACAGATATATGGATTGGCCTAAAGTATGTAGACCCCTCATGGCAATGGGAAGATGGTACGCACATTGGATATTATGCAAGACACAAGCTGGGCAACAATTTGACGACGGTACCGTCCTTTGCCCACGGCGCATGTGTAGTGGATGATGGAAATACATGGACTCCGGTTGATTGTAACGAGAAACATTTCTACATGTGCGAAAGAAATGTTGGTTAATGAATATATAATGGAAACCGATTCAATACAGTTTTGATTAATAGACTTTAAAGCAAATCTACAGGTTTGAAATTGACTCAGGATAAACTCACTCACAAAGCTGCTTAGAAAAACTGAGGTCCTAACCTCTGAAATAGAACAAACAATTCATGGGCAAAAGAAATCAGGTAATACAATCTATTCAGAAAGCATTTGTAGTGGCAAGGACTAGAAATATACTCATAGTTCCTTTGAATCCCAACTCGACGATTGGGCACAGGGACGAAGAAAATGTATCAAGAATATTTAGCCTATCAAAAGTAGTGTATATTGCAGGCCAGATGCGCCGTTTAGTGAGGATAAGCATTTGAGGAGGTGAGTTATTTCCTCGGCGTTGATGACCGGGTTTAAACAACCCCAACAAGTCATCATGGTAACGTACCGTTTCCTCAATGATGATGGGATGGTTTTGAACCTCCCCAATCAATCATCTCGTTGATGGATGATTTCGAACTTTTAAGGTCAAATTTGTTTTAAATGTTTTACCTTCGATGCTTGTAGGTAGCATATTGCTCCACTGAATTTAAAGAAATGAGTAAACAATCAAGTTAGAGAAAGCTCTTATACAACTGAAAAAAAAACCAACAACAAAAATTAACTCGTTTCTACAAAGCACTTTTTTTTTTGAAATTATGATAATGAAACAGGAGTTGTTGAAAGCATGAGTGATTATTTCAAAAGGATGAATGATTGTTGTAATGGCCATATCAATTGGCGACATAGTGCTTTTGACAGAGGATGATTTTCTGTGTCCTGTGGATGTCGTTACGCCACAGTGAATTTGGCACGTATAATCATTTATAAGTGATCCAGTCAGCGTGGAGGAAATGGTACGTCATCGAGGTGATTGATTGGGGCGATTCAGAACCATCCATGAAAAATAACTTAGTCACCTCCTTAAATGCTCATCCTCACAGAGAGCCGCTGGTGAGCAATATACGCTACCATAGAAAAAAAACTAAAACAACAAGCTCAGATATCCAGCGACTTGATGTTGACTTTACCCAACAAATCATATTATTCTTTATTCTTTATTATAAGGTCTGTACTTTTTTCGATTGTCATGGAAGCTTTTTTTGCCTGCATATTGACGAGGAAATTATTCTTGAAAAAAAGACAGTAATGTCAGTCAAATTGACAGACAGAGTGATTCGTTTTTAGAAAATACTTCACACTTATGCAAAGAAACAGGGAACGTGTTTATGCAAATGGGTTGCTAAAGGTGTCACTCGAATTAATTTCAATTTCACTTTATATATTTGTTTGTGTTTAGGATAACATAGACTAAAATCACGGACCATGATGAGAGAACTAGACAAGGTTCATGCTAGCTAGTCACAGTTCGTGATTTTAAATTCTTTATTAAAAATCAAACAATAATAAAAGCTTTTAGTGAAAGGTTTATAGACTTAGAGGGATACATATGGTCACAAAATGACCCCCTTGTACAACCGATTACGTCATCTTTGTTTGCTTGCAACGAGAAATAAATACAATATACCGGTTTATGTACTCCATGCTCTGACAAAAGGGGACTTGATACACCTCCTTGATGTACCGTAACCACCAAGTCATTCTAAAACTATAGATCCTTGAAATCCTTTTGCAAATCATGAGGTGCACTGGTCTTTTGACGGGCAGAAAAAAATGACAAATAGCAAAAAGTTTCGTCCCAGTTCAGGCTGCACCCATTCATTTTTGAACCAATTCTTTTCCAAAATTAAGTTATGTCGACCCCAGTTTGTAAATATGTAGGTAATTTCGAAACATTTTGGCGTCAGATACATTCGGTTTAACTCCAATACCACTAGGCGGCGATTCAACTGCACTCTTTGCGATCCAAAATCTTCCAAAGCGCCGAAGATGAGACGTCATGTCCATCAATTGGAGCTCATGCGTTTCCACATGGTATGCTTATAGTACGCCTCAATCACGAATTTGCTGCACTGGCCACGATCCTCCTACGCCGTTGTTGCTCTTTTACGTCGCTTCCAAGACGTTCCTACTACGCTTTCACTACAGAAGTCTACAGCACGGCATTTCAGACTTACTATGTTGCTGCAGCGATCTTGCTACGACCCCGAAGGAGCTGCCTTTCTGATGTCCTTTGGAGTGTTTCTATATAGCACAAGCTGACTATCGGCTTTCGAAGAATATGTACCAAATTGCTGCAGTAGCTGTGCCCCAGCTTGAGGTTATGAACAGGATATTGAAAGAGTTGGGTATTGCTTTTGTTACAATGCACTGCTCTTGCGCTAAGTTACTTCTGCGTTCACTAATTTCTCTTTTACGCTTTTACTACGGATTGCGGCGCTTCGAGCACACAGCAATCCCGCTACGTAACCTTTAAGCAAGGTTAAAACAAGTGCTGTTAAATGGCGATCATGAGGCTTTCCATCCGCTTCTACTAAGGTCAAAGCGTTTCCATCGCGCTTTTGCCGTTTTTGCTACCCTTTACAGCGTTTTTACTCAAAATTCGAAGCGTAGTGGAATCTCCACTCAGTGGAATAAAGTTTAAAGTGGCGACATTAAGCTTCCGATTCTCTTCTACGGCGCTGTTGCAGTTTCTCTTACGATTCACGGTGTTTTGACCAAAATTTAGAAGCGTAGCGGAATCGCCCCTCAGTGGAATCCATGTGTTAGTCCTTCTTTGTCCTACTTTACCAATATGTATACATGCATGTAAATCATAAGAGGGAAAAAACTCATGTTGAAAAAAACAAAGAAACAAACAAATGAATGAAACAAAACAAAACTCGTCACATTAAAATTCCCGAATTTAATTCTTGCTTATAATTGTACTGTGTTCTACATAATTATAGAGACGAAATAAAATTCAAGGAAGATATTGATCACTGTAGCTTTTAGTTATTTATACTGATGCAAGTGTCTTTATTTCATAAAGATGTCATCGCCAAAGTCACTATGAATACTTTCTGCATTCGAATATAAAATAAGCAGACTTTATTTAAGAAATGATCTTCTTTCTATCGTGGTATGTCGTTCAATAAACCACAGTTATGAGTTATGAGGCACAATAAATAATCTACGAGGCTGATGTCCCTTGTGGTTTATTCATTCTACCTCGTAACTCACAACTGTGGTTTATTGAATAAAATACAATGATAGAAAGAAGATTATCTCGATTCTATAACACGACTAACTCATAATGAAAGGAAAACAAATTTATACTTAGAGTAAAATCGCGGGTGCAAATTATATTCCATTGAATAACTTACTTACTCTTTACAGAATGACGCCACTCTATCTAGACTGACGTCATTCTATGCGGAATGACGTCACTGTATATATAGAATAAAGTAGATATTACCATGCTTTCTTTGAATTGTGTCTATAGTGCCGAATTAACTTGTTATGTTAGAATTAAATAATATTCTTTCTATCGTGGTTTATCGTTCATTCTAACATGACACGCGACTTTGGCTCTATAAACACAGTGCAAGGAAAACGGTAAAATCTGCGACAATCCATGTAGAGTGACGTCATCCTATATCGAGTGACGTCATTCAATGAGTGAGTTATTCAATGGAACATAATCTTCAACCGCGTTTTTACTCTTAGTTTGAACTTGTTTTCCTTTCACTAAGAATTGGCCATGTTAGAATCGAAATAATCTTCTTTCTATCGTGGTATATCGTTCAATAAACCACGTTGTGAGTTATGAGGCGCAATGAATAACCCACTCGGGCTATCGCCCTCGTGGATTATTTATTGTGCCTCATAACTCACAACTGTGGTTTATTGAACGATATACCACGATAGAAAAAAGATTATTTCTTAAATAAACCATGTGCAGCTGAGAGTTAGGAGGCACAATAAATATTCCACGAGGGCGATAGCCCGAGTTGTTTATTCAGTGCGCCTCATAACTGACAACTTGAACGATAAACCACGATAGAAAGAAGATGATTTCGATTCTAACATGGCCAAATCTTGATTAAAGAAAAACAAGTTCGTAATTAGAGATAGAGCGCTGATGTAGATCATATTCTTTAGAATAACTGACTCAATTGCTTCATACAGAATGACGTCATTCTATAAAGAGTGTCATCGCGTGTATGTTAGAATGAGGTTTTTAAAGACACTTGCAAATAGGAATATCTTTATTTAGACTCCCGTAAACCCTTTACCACGCAATCCCAAATTTAAACGACCCTGAAGTAAAATAATTTGAAAAACGGGATGGGAAAAGAAGAAAATACGGATAACCAGCACTTCCTTCATTTCTCACAATGGTTTCTACTATTAAAAAATAAGCATTCACATTTTTAGCTTCACCGCAATTTTCATTTGCAAGTTATTGTAATCGGGTCTTGTCTAAAACTTTCTCAAGTGGTAAAGAGTTTTAAAGTGTTAAAGTAGGCAATACAAAGCTACATGCCTTTAGTTGGCAACAATTGGAATCTGAAATAATTACTTAAAATTAAACCGATCATATTTTACGAGTTTTAATTTGTTTAAAGATACCCATTACTCATTGTAAACCAAAAATAACCGATTTCATCGATATTTTATCAGACTATAGTGCCTTCATGCAAAATATCACACCTGGTAATTGCAATATTTTATAGATTGCGAGGGATAGAAACTGTAAATGATGGCCTTGGCTCCTATCCACTCGTTCAGTCGAGGATGCCACATGATGCTTGTCACGTGATTGTGTACAATCTTCGTCTTGCATATTCATGTAGCCAGCAAAAACGTTGAGATGTACTATACTGGTCCAATGCTGTAACAATTTATATAACTTACTGGAGGGTGTCGGAATTTTTTATCGGCGGTGCAGTGGAATGATTTTAAAGACAGTAGAAATTTCAATTTCGTATGTGCACATTAATATTCAGCACTTTTGGGTTTCTGACAGGGGGGTGGGGGGAAAGACATGATACTACAAATAGACGAGGGCGTCATTTCCGGTGTTGAAACAACAAGTAGTCAAGCTTTCCTTTTTCAGATGGAGCGTATATAAATGACTGTAGTGATATACTCCTCTATCAACCAGCACGTATTGCTCCATAGGTAGAGCGTAGGACTCGTGACGTGATGTCTAGGGTCACTTGAGAGTGTGGATTCGATTCATACGGATGGCCGTCTAATATTACTAATAGTGTTTCTGGTAAGACGTTAAACCGAGGTCCCATGTGATGGTGCGATACAACGAGCACGTTAACCCTTTACTCCGTAGATACTCATTTCTACACATTGCTTTTAGGAGTCTTTGGAAAACATTGTGGCAAAAGGTGAAATTGCTCGTGCCGAGCAATTTCACCTTTAGTCACAATGTTTTCTATGCTATCAAAATGCGTCAATTACACATAAGAAAGAGCTTCATCCTTGCTGTTATTTAGGGTCCATTAGAGATGCCATAAGAATGCCTTATGGGGTAAAGGGTTAAAGAACCAGGTGAAACTCCGGATGGCTTTTGTCCCGTATTTGCACTAGCCCCCATAACAATACTATCAGCCTTCAAGGGACGTCGCCCATAATATGAGCAAGCGATACTGCCCCGTATTTTTTATAATATTGTTTTGACGTACTGAGAAAATGGGTATCTTTAATGTTCCTAAACGATTATTCCCGAATTACACGATCACCGAATGACGTGTTTTAAGGACCTTCGGGAAGTGCTTTTTAGAACATTGTAGGAAAAGAACTATAAACTGGTGGGGAAAAATCCCTTTTTCCCGCAACAGTTTCTTCTAATTCCAAAATTCCATTGTTTTATCCAAATGTTATCATCTAAAATTGCTATCAATTTCAGAATTTCCTAAATCGTGTCGTTTAGTGAAGATTTAGACAAAAACTCTGTTTTAATCAACGGTACAAATAAAATAAGCAATATTCCCCAATAGTGAAAATCTAAAAGCAAAAAAAAAAAAACCACACAAACACACACACATAAAAATACATGTAATTAGTTTAAATCAATTTTAACCCTTAGGCTCTTAAATTAATGAAATGACATTTTCAATTCGATAATAAATAGCCAAATTTTCCAACTTCAAACTATTTTAGAGTTATGTTTTGGGAAAACAAACCCATTCGGACAGTGTAGATCTATGATCAGACTGCACATTCTGTGCAGTCTGATCTTGATTTACACTGTCCGCAAATCGTCAGCAGCCTAAGGATTAAACAATACATCGAAAATGGCCAAAAAATGTGGTTGGTACATACATTGCTGTTCTGTAATGCAATCTTATATGTGTAAGTCATTCTCTGTTAACAAGTGCGACTCACTGACCTTTTGCGGACAGTGTAGATCAAGATCAGACTGCACAGAACGTGCAGTCTGATCTTGGATCTACACTGTCTGGTAAGGATATGTTATTTCTAAGAAAACATACCTTTGAAATAACAAAATTTGAATCGAATAAAAAAAATCATTTTAGTTGTTTACCAGAATAAGTGTTACAGGGGTATCTAATACGTCAATAAAAGATGTCGACTCGGGTAAGCCTGCGCAGTCTGGGCGGGTTAACCCTCGGTCAAAATCTTTTTGCCACTGGTCCAATTTCTACTTGTCAAATGATCATTCTACCCTATGATTCAGTCAGCTATTTGACAAAATATATTTTTTAGGACTCAAAGTTGTGAGTTGCCTTGGCTGTTGTGGTGCCCGGCGAGGTTTCATCAAAACCCCTTTGGCTTGAACTTGACTCTTATTTTTCTATTACTCAGCGAGTCGCCGTTGCTTTATCTTACAAACATTGACATAATTATTAGTCATGTCACTGCACATATCTATGTATTTTTATTGTTTATAATTTTCCATTTTTTTTTCAGCCATTTCAAAAAACAAGCAATATTACGTCAACTATTAATGCTACAAATATAGAATATTTTGTATAATTATGGAGTAAGCAAAACATTTTATTATATATTATATATGTTATTATATTCATATTCTGTAAGTGTTTTCTACGCTAACTAATCAATATTGCAATGTGCAAGCTCATAACTATGCAAAATGGTATTTTGTTCACAGGCAATGACATCTTTTAAAAGCATCTTGGATAAAGGAGTATCTGCATCAAAAGCTCTTATTTCAACGCCTGTTTATAATTCCTATTAACCATGTACCACACAATTCTGCTTTTTAACGACCTTGAAGGAAAAGAAATTAGGACAGATTGTTAGGAGAAAGGGAAACTGCTTGATTTCAAGTGTTTTCTCCCTTTCCATTGCTTTTTCTATATTTATTGAAAGACAACTTTAATGCTTCCAGTAACATTTATCTCGTTGTCAGCAAATGCTTTCAATTTTGTTAACCCTACTTTAACAATCCTACTTTTGACGCCCCTGAGAAAGAAGCCATTTGAAAACACTGTAGGAAAAGGAGAAAATGCTGGTAACCAGCATTTTCTCTTTTTCCCACAGTGTTTTCTACCCTTCCCAGAACAAATTCAATTTTTCAGTTACCTTTATTTTGTCGTCTGCAAATGCTTTCAATTTGGACCAGTCTAAAATTTTCTTGTGTGGGAAAGAGTTAAAGCTAAAGTTATGTAGTCCAGTCAAGATTAACCCTTATCAGAGGGTAAACATACAGACCAGTTTAAAGTGAAATTATTTGAAGCCAAACCTTTAAATTAGGATCAAAAGATGTCATTTGTGAGCAGAAAACATCGTGCAAAGAACACACGGTTACTAGCAATTTCTCCTTTTCCCATAACGATTTCATAAGGCTTCCTCCTTAGTAATTTCTCCTTTTCCAACAATGATTTCATAAAACTTTCTGCTATGGGTCGTTAAAAAGCGTGGAAGTTTGGTAAATAAAATGACCGTTGTTTGTGCATTAGAACAGACTTTTGATTTGTGTACAATACAATAGATGCATTGCAATCGAGGAAATCTTTATTTTATAACAGAATTGCATTATTGATTGATAGCTACATATTAGTAGTAATAATTATATAAACCTGAGCCTTAACCTGCTAAGCGCGACTCGCTGACCTTTTGCAGACAGTGTAGATTAAGATCAGACTGCACAGAACGTGCAGTCTGATCTTAAATCTACACTGTCTGTTGAGAATGTTTTCTCTTTAAAGAAATGGAACTGGCATTACTGTTTTTTCTTCTTTTTTTTCAGTCGGCTTGAAAGTTAAGTTTAACTTACTTTACTTAGCAGGATAAGAGTTAAAACAACAACAACAATAATAAAAAAAATCTGATTACATGTCATCTATTTAGGAATAATTCATTGCTATAAGCATAAAACGATAATATGTCTTATCTGACCTCAATATCACACGCTCTTTGTCTTTTTTATTGCATAGAGTAGCAACATAATAATATTATTGTTTCTCGAACGCCTCTACCTACCACAACATCATAGGGTGTACATTTGAGATGGGGAGGGGGGAGGAAGGATCTATTTTGGGAATAATTGTTCTGATAAATTAGAGGTAGGATCTGTTTAAAACATTTTTTAGAAAAGACTACATTTAACACTGACCTGCTCAATATCACACGCTCGTTGTCCTTTCTATTGCATAAATCACTATCAAATTTATTTCTCGAGCGCCTCTACCTACCACAACAACATAAGGTGTAAATTTGCGATGGGAGAGAGGGATCTATTTTGGGAATAATTGTTCCGATTAATTACAGGTAGGACCTATTTAAAAAATAACATTTTAGAAGACAACATTTAACCCTTATCCTGCTCAGTAACTAAAATTAAATGTTCAATTCGATCGTTAAAACCCAAATATTGCTGTTTCAAAGTTATGCTTTGAAGCAGACTATCCTCTGATCGGACAGTGTAGATCCAAGATCAGACTGCGCGTTTTGTGCAGTCTGATCTTGATCTTCACTGTCCGCAAAGGGTCAGTGAGTTGTGCTTAGTAGCCTAAGGGTTAAATTACATTTAACTTAAATCATAATAAATAGAAATGGTTAAGGTAACCATTGAATAATTATATGTTGTTTCTAGAATTTGAGCTATTTCTTTTCAGGGATCTAATTTGTTTGAACTTTCTACCAAACAACAAAACAAGCTGGCTGGAAGGATGAGATTTATTGTAAATGGTTTGAAAATATTGGAAAGGAGAAAATGTTGTTTCTCTTATAGCCAGTCAGGCCAGTAAGAAGCATTTCAAGATTGTGGGGCTAACTTCGAAATACTGAGATTTCTTGCGTGGTTGTTGCATTGCACTAAAAACTCATATTTTAGTTACTATGATTTTTCAAAATTACCTCTCGCCTCCCCCCCCCCCCCCCACCCTGTTCCTACGGGCCTCCCCCACAATGTTTTCCAAAGTCTTCTTTACAAAATTCCAGATTTCATGTCTTTAAAAATTTCAACATAAATGCCAAGCTTAATTTCAATACAATTATAAATATATTTTACTACTCAGTAGACTTCCTAATCCCCCTTTTAGACAGGTGTGAAATAAATAGAATAGGCGTTCAGAGAGCACATCTCAACATAATGTGATCCTTTCTTTGTAAAAAGCAGGTTTTATGTATATGCAAACGTATTAACACAGGATAGCCTGTATAGTCTGCTCAGATTGACCAAGTGAGAAACTATTTGCTATCGTTAATTTACTTGGTATCCAAGAAACATTCTATTCCATAATTTAAGTCGGATGATAAACAAAATGGATTTTATTTGTCCATAATTATGTAGTTATTTCCTTGGTATTTTGCAGGAAGGGAAGCATAAAACCTCTTTTTGCTAGAGCGCGGATGAAGTACATGATAAGTACATAAAAATATAAAGGATAATGTTACATTTCAAATCAAAACAATCTAAAAACGACACATTTAAAAAAAAATACATAATGAATGAGACTCGCTCTATGAAAGATATTTTGTCTACAAAAAGTACCGAGAAAAATCAGCCTGGCCTGTTCTCCTAGTCGGAAACCTTTTGCTCCTGGTTAATTTGGTGTATGTCAAAAAACCAGTCTACCTCAGTCGAATGTTTAACAAAATGGATTGTTATAGTTCTATAATTATCTAAGAACTTGTTCAATATACTGCATCACGAACATGCGTTATTTTATTTTTATTAGAACGAGTCTCAAATACATTGTGACAAAAGATAAACATGCTGACACAAATCAAAACATCATTGCTGGTATTTAATCATATGATTGCTCCTACAAACAATCTGCATTATATAGTATAGAGTTACCGATATATGAATTAGCATAAACAGATATGTCACTAGATGTAAACATATCTGTGTATAATGGAGTGAACATACATGTAATTTGGCCTGCAACACGCTGAAAAAGGGACATTCGGAATTGTCGGTAAAGTGTCGTCTCAGATCAGACTATGCAGTCCGCGTAAGCTAATCCGAAACGACACTTTCCGTTTTGATGCAATTTTCTATTTTGCTCAAGTCTACTGAAGAACGAAATCTAATGTAGACGTAAAGTGTCGTCCCAGATCAGCCTGCGTACATTTTACGCAAATGTAAATGCCCCTTTTAGCGTGTTGCATGCCTTTATGATCCTTGCTCTGTAAAAAAAAAGTTTTATGCCTTTACAAAACGTATTGATATGGCTTAGACTGTCCAGACTGCTCAAGTTGCCCTCATGATACCCGGTATATTATTTGCTACCAGTCAATTTTCTGCGTGCCAAAGGAACCTTCTACCTCATAATTCAGTCTGATGATAAAACAAAATTGATGTTATGGTTCCCTATTTATATAGAGATTTGCTTGGTATCATGCAGCAAGGAAATCATAAAACCTCTGTTTACTAGAGCGCGGATGAAATACATGATAAGTACATAAAAACATAATGAATAATATTAAATTTCAAAACAAAACAATCAGAAAGAAACACACATCTACAAAAATTATTTCATAATAAAAAGAGTCTCGCTCTATAAAAGATTTATTGTCTACAAAATGTACCGTTAAAAGTCAGCATACACTGTTCGCCTAGTCGGACGCAAAATGTACTGACAAAAGTCTGCATGCGTTTATCGCCTAGTCAGAATCATTTTTGCGTTTGTTCTATTTGCTGCATGCCAAAGAACCATTCTACTCTACATTCAGCTGGATCTTTGACAAAATGGTCTTCTTTATTTCTACATAATCATATATATGCCCTTAAGCTGCTAAGACCGACTCGCTGATCTATTGCGTACAGTGTAGATCCAGATCAGACTGTACAGAACGTGCAGTCTGATCTAGGATCTACAGTGTACGATTAGGAAACATGTCTTTTCCAAGATATAAGTTTGCAGAAGCATTAATCGGGTTGTTACTGAGTGCTTGAGAGTTTTAGCCTTTAACAAACCATCCCAGGGCCCGGTTTCACGAAACAACTTAAGTCCGTTATTTTGCTCAAATCTGCTAACGGACTCAGTTTCTGACTTAAATTGAGTTCGTTATTTAAGTTGCGTTTCAAGAACATAACAGACTCAGTAACGATCTCAAAACCTTGAGTTGAGTCTGTTAATTTAAGTCTACTCTTCCCTGGCTTAAGCTGCTTGTTGTCGACTCAAAAATGGCGGACACGTCGACGCTAGAGCGATATAAACCGACACAATTTCTATTTAGAGACAGAATTTGTCTATTTCAAGCCACATGGAGGAATTTTTTCAAGGATCGTCCCTGTTCGACATACGTGACAGAGATCTATGTTCTGTGTAGTTCTAAGCTTCTTAGCTGCTGGAGAAATCGTCCCCTGGAGAAATCGAACCTAAACTCGGAAATCGTTCCTAAATACAGCTTGAAAGACAGTGACGATGTGTGTGTCTTTGAAATTCACGGGGAGTAAAAAGTTCGAATATTGGTAAGGGTTACGAGCAGAAATACGTCAAATTATGTGCTTTTCAAGAACGAGATGTACACAACGATCATCGGCTCAAGGACAGTCACGGAATGAGGACACTGGACGATATAAAGATCTACTGAGTCCGATGATAATTCAGGTAATGGCAACAATCTTAAATTTTGAAACAAAAAAAAAAAGCAAAATCTGTATGTATGTGCGCTGGTCTATATTTTTGTTTAAGGTCCAAGGTTTTGGTTAAACAATGGCAAATATTGAAGTGAAATTGTGTTTTGCATCTCTTGACTTGTTCTCTTGACTAAAACTTGAATGACAGTGTAATAGGATGAACATGTTAGGTGTTAAAAGTTATCACTATTTGCCTATTTATCATTTATCATCTGGCTTCAGTTATGCTTCAAATTAACTTGGGCTGGGAGCTCGATGGCAAACATTCAGGCATAAAGGACGTAATTAATCATTTTCAATTAAATTGACAGAGGATCAGATAACTGGTTGATTTCTGATTATCAGATGGTGATTGGAATTTTTAAAACTGTATGGTAGATATCGATAGGTAATTCCAATGAGTACCAACAACATAGGTTTCATCTTGTTTTCATCTTGTTTTGTAGTGTCTTTGTTTAATACAAAACTTTCATTTTCTGTTACTCTCATCTTAGGTAAATAAACACATATTAGAGTGATGACAGTGAAGTGATTAGTAATGGGATGGTGTAGTTAGCGTGGCACATCATTTCTGATGCAGGATGTAGAGGTCAACATAGAAGAAAACGACAGGTATGTCTTGTTAAAAAGTCTGGCAAATTAAATATTTCTTTGAACTCTTTTGAAATAAATAATATCAACTTATTTCATAGTCTGAAAGTGAATAAGTAGCGTACTGTATGATAGTAAATTTTAGTAAAATATTAGCATCGAGTAGCAGACTACACTCTCTGATCATGATCTGTAGTTTCCAAAAGCTATTTCAGTCCCCACTGGCAGAGAGAGAGAGGAAACGGAAATTGGGTATACTGGAAAAGTATCTGTCATCTATGGAATAATGGAGTTGCTCATAGATCATCTTCAAATACATGTATATACATTGAAAGGCACCCTTTTGTCCCACATTTAACATGTACAGATGACTTTTTCAAGTAACATAATTATGATTTATGATTAGGCTCTGTTTTTCACATACATATTTTTGCACCAAATTCTGTACATGATTGCAAGTGACGGAGAAACAGCTATTTTACAGACCTAAAGCAATTTTCCAACTATACTGCTACATTACTTATACTTTTTCTCATTTACAAACATGAGCTCATAGTCTATGAAGTAGTGCTGCATCAATGGTCATAAAAACATAATGTGATTTTTTTTAAATACACTGCACATATGGATCTACTGTTAGCAGAAAAAAAATTAAAATGTATTATAGACTTGTCCAAATTGAAAGCATTTGCAGACGACAAAATAAAAGTGACTGAAAGTTTGAAATTTGTTTTGTGAAGGGTAGAAAATATTGTGGGAAAAGGAGAAAATGCTGGTTACCAGCATTTTCTCCTTTTCCCACAATATTTTCTAAAAGCTCCTTTCTCAGGGGCTTCAAAAGTAGGGATTGTGTGGTAATGGGTTAAGAGGATATTCCAATGCATTATCCATAACCTTGACTGCCATATCTATACAGTTTTCTGTATCATTTTCAATTTATAACTTTCAGCAGACTTTTTCTGTGATAAATTTCTCAAAGGAGTAAAAGTAAGAAACTAAAACTTGACAGATTGGAGAAGGAATGCATGAACATACAGAGACTGATTTTGGTGTACAAAGGCAAAATTTCACACATGATAGAAAGCATCTAGGTTACTCTTTAAAGTGAACTGGATAGATCTCTGCAATTGCCATTTAGAGATAACATCCATCACTCAACTCTATACCAAATAGAAATTTTAGGACTGGTTCAGATTGAAAGGATTTTCAGACAGCACATTAAAGTGGGGCTCAAATGATAAAAACAATCTTAGAAGGAATTGAATGTTGTGGGTTATGGAGAAAATGTTGGTTACCAGCAGTTTCCTCTTTTCTCACAATGGTTAGAAAGTCCCTTCTTGGATTACTATAACAAAGTTGTTTGGTAACAATGAATTTTCACCCTTTAAAGGTTTATTTTTATGTTTTAAACAGGTAAAAACAAAGGCATTCAGTACAGTATGATGATATCTGGTCAGTACAAGACTAATTTTTCCTCAGACATGAGATTTGATCCACATTCTAGAAACAGCAGAGGAATGATGCAGATTGATGGAACAGCAGTTTTTACATCTTCAGATACTGAAAGACTTTAAAGTTTTCTTGAAAACTTTGCAGCATGTTTAGATGATACTGAATGAGATCAGAATTTTGTCATCAGTGAAAATTATTCAAAATATTGGAAGAAAAGGATAAAATGCTAGTAACTAGCATTTTTCCTTTTACCCCAATGTTTTCTACAGTTCCAGAGACAAATACCATTAGATCTATTTGATAGGCCATATTTTGTCATCTGCTTTATGATTTCAATTTAGACAAGACCAAAATTTTGTCATCTGTGAATGTTATCCCAACCCTACATGCAATTTTAAAAATATTTAGGCTTTGAAAGGAAATTGTACCTGTTTTGTTCCAGAAGAAAGCAAGTAAATAGACTTACTAGATATTTTAAATGCAACTGAATTACAAATGACAGTTTAAATGTGGCTCAAATGTTAGAATATGACTGAATGCATTGATAACATTATGGGAAAAAGAGAATATGCAGGTTACAAGTATTTGCTCCTTATCCCACAATGATTTCAAAAGGCAGTTTCCTCAGGGTCATTAAAATTTGGTATTGTGAGGTAATTGGTTCAACTTTATTTGTTTACTTTCACAACAAAATGTACATTTTTTTATTATAACTGTTCTGAAATTGTACAAATGCTATCACGTTATGTGTAAGAGTAAACCCTTTCCCAAAGGACAAAATGTTGGACTCCACCAAATTGAAAATGTCCACAGACGACAAATCAAATGTACCAAAAATGGCAATTTCTGATAGAATAGAAGGATAGTAAACAGTATTTTTATAGGTTGCCAGTATTTCCTCCTTTTTTTCCATAATGTTTTCAAAAAGCCCTTTCTCCAGAGTCATAAAAGCCAGGGACTGTGTGGGAAAGGGTTAAGGACATTGAGTGAAAAGGGAAAAATGCTTATAACAATTTATTTATAATGCATTTCCTGTATTGTTTCAAAGTCACTAGTGGCTTAACTCATTACCAAACAACAAATTTTTGGATTTGTTCAAATCAAAAGCATTTGCAGACGACAAAAGTGACTGAAAATTTGAAATTCGTTTTGTAAAGGATAGAAAACATTGTAGGAAAAGAAGAAAATGCTGGTTACCAGCATTTTCTCATTTTTCCACAATGTTTTCCAAAGACTTCTTTCTCAGGATTGTCAAAGATACGGATTGTGTGGTAATGGGTTAAAGAAAAGTCTTCATAAGATATATGGAAAAACATATCAGCTTGCAGTTTTTAAAAGCATAGTTAATTTTTAAGTGGAAAAAAAAAAAGTAAAGTAAAAGTTATATGTAAATGGACTTTGTTATATTTCCTTCATTGTCCCTCAATATTGCTTGTTCAGCTTCAGAATAGCTTCATGTAGGCGCTATGTTATACTCATATTTCATGAAAAAGTCTGTATCTATAGATTTGAGTGCAACGCTATACTATGTTTATTTAAACATAGTATTACACTGATTTTTTAACTAAGAAAGCATAGAA
Organism: Tridacna crocea; assembly: GCA_943736015.1. Lineage (NCBI taxonomy): Eukaryota > Metazoa > Mollusca > Bivalvia > Cardiida > Cardiidae > Tridacna > Tridacna crocea. Next base: position 2,879,553 of record OX031057.1, on the reverse strand, counting down.
ATCTGAGTGCAAGACTATACCCAACTAAAACTAGGTACAGTGTTGCACTGACTCATATCGGCTTGATCAAGAAATTTGGGTGCAATACTATATCTAATTCATTTTTACTGCAATGATAGGTTTACAGCAAATCATATGTTAATATTAATTTTCCCATGGTATTTCAAACTTAAATGAGCATTGAAATAAATACCATAGGTTTTGGAAAACCCTTCAGAGGAAAAACAGTGCTTTACGAAATGTAATGTAAAAAAAAAAAATCACCAGTTCAAGGACACTCCTAGACTAAGAGCTCTCAACGACATCCCTTTTTATTTCATGCTTTCCGGTAGGATATCGAGAAATAGCAGTGAAAATATTTTTCGATCTTACACTGGTATCACCAGTGAAAATACCAACTTTCACGTTCTTGTCGCCTAGGTAGATTGCGCGTGCCCGACAACCAGATGGGAAATATGACGTCATTTACCTTAGATTTCTCGCGCATGACGTTATATTGCAATGCTATGCTGGAGGGGTACGCCACAGGGAATAACGGAAAAGAACTGTACTGGATTTTGATAACACTCCTCTCAGAAAGGGTCAAAAGCATGAAATAAATAGAATATTTGTTTTGTTTTTTTCGGTGAAAGATCGAAATTTATTTCATCTCGTGAACACATCGGTAATATTTTCACTCGTGGCTGCGCCACTCCTGAAAATATTACCGATAGTGTCCACTCGATGAAATAAATTTCGATCTTTCACCGAAAAAAGCCCAAATATCTTCTATTTATTTCCTCTCTTTTTTTTTGGCCTCAAACATGGAAACAATTTCAATAAATTTTGACTATAACCACAGCGATACAGTCTTTTACGACAATGAAGTGCATACCGATGCATGAATACACGGATTGAATTCCGTAAAATAGCTTTTTAAAAGTGCATGTACGTTTTTCATGCGAAAATATTTGTTTACTTTATTTCAATAACTGCGATATTGACAGTTGTTCCCGTACTTTTTCAGTTTATTACCTCGACTATTGGAGAGTAGCAAAAATACCGCTTAAGACGTTTAAAAAATCATCAAAATAAGCGACTTAGCTGAGAACGTGTTCGTGAAACGCACTCAACGTTTCAGACTCAACTCAGCAAATTAACGAACTTAAGCCTGTAAACTCAGTTGAGTTGAGTACGGACTTAAGTATTTTCGTGAAACCGGGCCCTGGTTTTTATGACCCCGAGACAGGAGCCTTTTAATACATTGTGGGAAAAGGAGAAAATGCTGGTAACCAGCATTTTCTCCTTTTCCCACAATGTTTTCTATCCTATTGGAGACAAATTTCAAATTTTGACTAAGTTTATTTTGTCATATGCAAGTGCTTTTTGATATGGACCAGTCCAAAATGTTGTGGTTTGGAAAAGAGTTAACTGATTTCTTCAGCAGGATAAGGGTTAAAGTGTTTTATATAACGCATCACAGAGATGTATTAAACTCCTCTTTAACCAGAACGAGGCTCTAATATGGCATACTTAATAAAAAGGTACACATACAGACATACATCAAAACATAATCTACAATAAGGAATTATTTGCGAAAAGTATCAATGTAAACCAGAGTTTACATTTCATTCTTACCAACATGAAAGTCTGCAACAATTGCATAGCTCAAATACAAACCGCACGTGGTGGGATTCGAAGCCGTGCGGACATGTATCCTCATTTTTTCGAGGTTTAATAGACCAATACCATAACCATTGCGCTAAAGAGAGTTCTCCCTAACGCAGTCGTTAGGTGTTGTATTTTTAAATCGAGAAGTGCTCTCCCTTAACAATATTTAAACATGTGTAAAGGCAATGAAGTAAAATATACATTTTATATTTGCCTTGATCTGCGATGCCATGAGGTGGGGTGGGCGGGGGTTGGGTTATTGCCTCTGCAAAAAGTCTCGACGCGGGTAATCCTGCACAGTCCGCCCAGGATAAGTTAAAGATAAGATACCCTTATGGGACTCGTATAATGTCGCCTTTCATCGCCGAGAAAAACATACGGATTTGGCTAAGACTCGGGGAATCCGAAATCTATCGGCCGATACACGCTCGTTTCCCGAACCGATTACACATTAACCCAAGGATTAACCAAATCCTTAAAATTTTGCCAATGAATGGCGATGTTACACGAAGAGTAAAGTACCTTATCCTTAACGAATTACCACACAATCCCGACTTTTAACGATCCTGAGAAAGAAACCTTTTGAAAACATTGTGGAAAAAGGAGAATCTCCTTTTTTCCACTATGTTTTCTACCTATTCAAGAACAAGTATCATTATTTGAAAACATGTGAATTTTCATCTGTGAATTTCCTCAATGAAGACGGGTATGAAATTTTGCTGTGTAGTAAAGGGTTAAGTTGATAGAAAAGTTTTGACTTTTGTAATTTTTCTGCATTTCAAGAGACAATTCTACCTTATAATTTTGTTGTTTGAAAGACAAAATGAATTGCATCAATGATTTCTTACTTGGTATAGTGTGGTACAAGAGATGCATTAAACCTCCCCGACATTTTTTTCCCTGAATACAGTGTTATGTACATACCCAGTTATTCCTAGCTTTGTTCATGTGTGTATCTATTTTTGAATGGTTTTCCCCTGTTGCTATTTTTAGAACTGGATTCTCTCTTGTGGAATATTGTTCTGGAAGTTTCCGGGCCTTTTTACAATCTGATTACTAGAAATTATGCAACTGATTTTAACATGAATTTTCTGGAAGTTTCTCTGTTATTATAAAAGGAAAAGCTTTTTACATCTCGGCGTTCACTAGTTAATACATGATTGCCAGACTACAGTGGGGATTATTTTGTGTTTGTGTCATAATTAGTGCTTGGATTACATTCAGTTTGGATTCGGATCAGACTAGACTAAAGTGAGGATTATTTCGTGTGCTTGGATTACATTCAGTTTGGATCAGGATCAGACTGGAATTAAGACTGGAATAGTTTGTCTTCTGTATTTAACGTCTAAGGTATTGTTTTGTACTATTGTAATATTTTCACTTATTATTTGATATTTTTTTTAATAAATTCTGTTAATTGTTATCGTTTGTTGCTGGCTTCTACTTTCTAGTTACGCCTGACTCGTAACAACAGCTGTATGTATTATTAGCTATAAAAATAGTAATAATCATACTGGAAACAATTCAGTTTTGGCATTTTAAATCAAAACTTTTTACAAGATAAAAAAAATTACAAAAATAATCAGGTTGAATAGAGCTAGCATTCAATATAAACAATTCGTATCAAAATTGTTTTCAAGATAGAAATATTTACAAAAATAATCAGGGTGAATAAAGATGACATTCATTTTTAACAATTCATATCAAAATTGTTTATAAGATAGAAATATTTACAACAATAATCACCATGGATAGACATGACATATACTATAAACAATTCATATCAAAATTGTTTTTGAGGTAGTGGACCTTAAACACTTCCAGTACAGCTTGGCATAAAATTTCTTGACAGTCGATCAAGACAGATTTATACAGATATAATATTTTTGCACATTTTTAACCGACCAGGAATTCCGTTGATGTCTATCTTGAAATTACCTGTTAATACTTTTGTTAGTTTCCAGAAAAGGGAGGTAATTATCATACCATTTTGTAATCAGAATATAGTGGTTTTAGATTTATAAATGATAATTCTAGGAAGGACAAAAAGGAAATAGTGGCTCAGTGCAAGTAGTACAATAATACTCATTTTTAATCTCAGCAAATTTTGTAGGTTAATATTATAGTGGAAATATCTGTTTTCTATTACGGGTCCACTACAATAAAATAATCAGGATGAATAAAAATGACATTTACAAAAAACAATTTATATCAAAATTGTTTACAAGATAGAAATATTTCCAAAATTAATCAGGATGAACATAAATGACATTTGATATAAACAATTCAACAAAAACTGTTTACAAGACAGAAATATTTAGAAAAATAATCAGGACGAATAAAAATGACATTTACTTATAACAATTGTGTGTATACTAGAGTTAAACACTCCGATAAAAAAAATGAGTCACGCTTCATTAGGATTTAACGAATCTGCAAAACGTAACGACCAGGTCAGCTGACCTGCGTCGAAACTTTCAGTTAGCTTTCAATTTTCTGCATGTCAAATAACCAGTCTACCAGATAAATTAGTCGGCTCTTAGACAAAACGATTTTAACACTTAGACAACTATGCGCTGCTTTACTTGGACAATGCATCTCGGGGATGTATTTAACTCCCATGTTGTCATAGCGTGACTCAGTCACATTGTAAATTATTCATGAAGGAGATAAATAAAAAATACGAGCCACGCTCTGGCAGAAGGGGGCTTAATGCATAACCGTGATACATGGTACCAAGGAAGCCATCACATGATCATGAATCTATAAAAGCTACTTTCTTTAACAATCGACTTACTCATGAGGTAGACTAGTCCTTGGACATACAAAGAAATGACCCCGCGCAGGCTGATCTGGGTCGATCCTTTTCGGAGATGCATTAAGCACCCTTTTCACAGAGCATGGTGCATATTTAGATATTCAATTTTTACAATAGAAATCAAACCAAAATAATACAGGGAAATATCTACAAAATAAGAAGTCATTATGACAGGGAAATGACATCTACTTTGGACAATGCTGAGGATACTGGAGTACAATAGACTAATAAAATATTTAAGACGGCCATGCTTTGTGAAAAGGGAGCTTAATGCTTCTCCAAGATCGTGGACTACCTCGTTATTTTGAAACCTACTACACGTAGAATTACACAATCATCTATGAGTATCAATTATCTGTTAACTTACTCAAGCTTTCAAATGTCCTCATATCCAAGAAGGTAAGGTATGACGTCATATACCGCATTAGTGGTACTTGCTTGGTATCATGTCTCACGGACATACATTAAACCCCCTTTTGCAAGAGCATCAATGTTTTGGAAAGAAAGCAAAATGGATGATATTCAGTCTTTGAATTTCCAATCAAAACATTTTGAAAACTATCATATCTCGTGACAATCCTCTGTGAGAATTGGGTGGATCTTATTGTTTCTTTAGTTTAAAGATTAAGATACAATGTGTGCAACTGTTTGTTGTGTGAATAGTTGTATAAAAAACCCGGGAGAGTCATAGAAAAGCCTTACCAGCATCAGCCACGTAGGAAGCATTTCAATATTGGGGGGGGGGGGCTAACTTCGAAATACTGAGATTTTTTGCGTGGTAATTGCATTGCGCTAAAAACTCATATTTTAGTTACTATGATTTTCAAAATTATTGGGGGGGCTGAGCCCCCCCTAGCCCCCCCCCCCCCCTGTTCCTACGGGCCTGAGCATTGAAACTACAGGCATTTGCTTAGAGAAATGAAACAGTTTCTGGACTTGTGTACACTGTATACCATAGAACGATACCAGCGGATGTGTTCTGGCATGGAGGGTTTCTGAAACGAGGGAAGCAAATACGTCAGAAGAATGTCGCAGTAACCCAACTGCATTGGTTTTCAGGGCACGTTAACCACAATCAAACAAAATGACACAACTTATGATTCAAGATGCCAGTGAGGGCTTTGATCAGTCTACTAGTATTAACGGAATAGTGTCTCTTAACGTGACGGCAGCAATAAAGAACAATGAATGATCTTTTTGAATATCAGCTGAAAAATATAAAAAAAAATATTAGGGTCAAAACAGCGATATGTCATGCAACATTTTAGATATTTATAGAGAAAGTACATCAAAAGTGAAGTAGCCTAGTAGTGAAGATTTCTGCCAGTAGTTATAAAAGAGATAAACACAAAGACCCAACCGAACGATGACACGGAAAGTTTTTCCTGGACATCGGTAGAAAATCAGAAATAACAACATACAATTTTAACTGAAGGAAATGGCCCCCACATTGTTATAATACAACTGTTTCCCTTTTCTGTGTCATTTATTTATAGACTTATCTTAAATAGCTTAATCTCCACGTTCGTGATTTCTTTAATTTCTTTATCTGTTCAATTGCAGTTTGCATAATCATAATTCTACTTGGGTGACGACGCCAATATACTTTGATCTAACATGCTTTAATTACGTGAAAATGCACAGCCCATAGTCAAACCTTTTTATGCACAATAGAATCTATGCCTATGCGTAGGTTCCTGTTCAGTTTTAATCGTCTTAGAGCAAGTCCTTTACAGAAGATCTTTGCTTTAAATTTCTTTAATTTAGCTATTTCCGTTGACCTAACAACCTCGGGAACAATACAATGCCCCTGGTGTTTGGTGTCCGCCGCTCGACTTAACATTGTGTCAGAAACTCAGGTAAGACCTAAAATGATTGACCAATCGACATCCCATTGGCAGGTCTGCTAACTGGTATTACAAAGTCTTCGAATAAAAACTACGAATAAACAGTATGCTATTATGGCGTGCTAGTGCATATCACCAGAAGGTGAATGTTGCTGCAATTCATTTGTATTTCTGTTGAAGGTCATGTGCATCACAAAAAAAAAGCAAATATAAATTTATGAAACAAGAGGCCCGTGAGTTCCTAAATCGCTCTATTAGCAGCTGCTGAAATGTGTTTTTCCACTAAAGAATATTAATTATACATCGTCATTTTGGCCTTTACCCAAAGCAGTGAAAATAAAACTCTTTCATTTGAACGAAAACAGAAAGAAGTTATGCACCATTTTAGTATTTGATGTATAGAGAGTACGTTAAGGTGTGACAGCTTGGAATTCATGATTCCTGAAGAAGGGTATGTCAAAGTTATCATCACCATCAGCATTATATTTTTCATTTATTTTTCCTTTTGTTTTTACTGATGGGGTTTAATGATATACAAAAACAATGCAGGTTTTACGGCATTCCAATCACGGGGGCGTACAAACAAAAGGAAAAACCTATAGGCAAGCGGAAAGATTGTTTCATTACGGAATCTGCCATTCCATTGCTGATCTGACTTTTGGCCGTTAGATCTACGAGAGAAAGTAAATAGTCACATATCTTGTCCAGAGAGAACATCTTAACTATCACTTTTCTTGTCAAGATTCTCCAGAGATTTTCTAACGTAACCAAGCAGCTCCTCCTGTAAAATGAAATAGATAAATGAATAAACTAATAAAGTAACGACGTAATATATAAACATAAGAAAGTGGGCCTACATTGAGATGGTATAATTTTATATTCTATGTGAATTCAATTTATATTATCTGTAAAGAAATGTGTGTTTTTGAAAAAAAAATGTGCTGTCTGTAGTCTCACGTGATGTGTCTTAGGCAACAACGTTTTTACTCGTCAGAAACAAATCACCAAGTTTTGGTTCTGTATATAATATAATAGCAAGTCCTTCACAAACTATCATTGCTTTATACAAAATAATGCACGAGGGGTATTCGATAAATATTCGAAAAAAAAAACATACCTTTTTATTCATATACGTGTCTTGATGGAATTTTCATCGCGGGTACTTTGATGAATGTGCTCATAATTGGGCAGGAAAAAAGTGAAGTGTTTGCTTAAATGTGTAACGTACATTCACTATGGCACGATAGCGTGACGTCGAGCGGGACAACTCCGGTAAATTCAGGAGATTTATCACATGTTTACTTGTTGATAAAGACATAATAAAATGTATTTCAAACGCCAATATCCTGCCAATAAGCAGGATTCGTGCATGTGGAGACATCCAGACTCGCTTCACCAGTAAAGGCCTTAGTGAAACGCTCAGCAAAGAGGCCCATGTTCAACATTTTCTTCGATGCCAAAGTCGCGATCTTTGAGCCATACGCAGGTTGGAGAGTAACAGCTAAATATTATTCAAAGGTAAATGTCATTGATAAATTGTTACATTCAAAATATATTTAATTTCTTCGTAAATAATTTATGCTTTGATAAAAGCATCTGGTTCGATAAATCTTAACATAATTTCAGGTTATCAAGCGTGATCTGGTTAGAGCTGTATAGAAGAAAAGGCACATTAGTATAACATCATGACAATGCACATCCCTACTCCTCTGTAATTAACAAGATAACAATAAAAGAGTTTGAAATTGAAACTGTGATGCATCCTACATATTCCACAGACCTACCACTGTGCAATTTCTGGCTCTTTCCGACGTTTGAATCACAGCTGGACGTTTAATGACGTTCATGACTTACCAAATTTTTTTCTTTTTTTAATTTTAGAGAATCGTTTTCAAAAAGAGACTATTTTTCTATTTGCATTTCATTTTAACTTCGTTTTCAGAGCTTATGTCATATCGCGGCGGACAGCGCATCTTCTCATGTGATTCCTGGCGTTCTCTCATCAGTACTGACACAAATTTTCATTCAGGGTCACCAACAACTTTTCTCACATGCGTAAGAGAAGGGAGGCGGAAAAATCGCAAGAAAGAAAGTTTAAGTGATCCTGGGTATCGACTCACAACTAGCAGGTCAAACCCTAGATCACACTGGAGAGACCTTACGTACTTGCTCCAGGTCAACGTTACTACTTTTGTCAATTCAACGTGCTCGCTCCAGTAAAAAACATGGCTGCACCCATAAGATTCCACCAGGTTAGCAGAAAAAAAAAAAAACACATATTCTATTTTTATGTTATTGAATATATATGCAGTTGAAGCTTGTCGCACGTTATGTCTGGGATGTCAGTGAACGTTAATATGTAGTTCCTTTGGCGGTTAATCGTTTGTTGAAGACGTTTAATGCGACAAAGTTCCTTCGGCGACTACGATTTCTGGAAAAAAACACCACTTTCCAAATAACCTTAATAAAACATATACACTTGGTATTCAGAAGTGTGTGCCGTGTCAGATGACCAATATAATGAGTATCCTCACAAATATAAACAAACAAAAAAGCAGTTATTAAATAATAGTTTGCCATTTTTGCATTACAACGTCACTTGCTCCTAAATTCAATTCAACGATCCGGCTCCTGAGCTGAAAATACGGTATGCATATGGATTCGTGTTGCAGTAAACAATTTTGTCATTTTGGTCAAGATTCTGTATTAATCATCATTGTCACAGTCATAGGTTCGTCATCGATAATGATAGCAATAATCAGCATTATGCACGACCGATTGTAAATTCAAATCAGTTGAACATCTATAGATGTCGGTTTATGTAATTACTTAGAGGCTAAATAGTAAATTTTACAGGAATATAATATGCCCAAAACAACAAGTGCAGTATCTGTTTTAACCGTGTAACAAATATTTCCCAATTTCAATAAACTGATGTAGAATGCTAAGGAAAACATTGGGCATGTTCCTTTTCTCACATTGTATGCTATCAGTGAGATAAGTATCTTTAACTTAAGTCACTATTTAAACTATTTCCTGCAACTAGATCCCTGTCGATATAGATCGGTTCACATGAGTAGTTTGATAAATACTTGAATTGCAGTACAATTCTTAAACACGTCCAACATTTTTTTCTATCAATAGGCCTAATCTTATTGGGTATGTATTCAAGCGATCTAGGGTTCTCTGTTTTTCTCCCCAAGCTGTCAGAATCATACATCGTGAAAAAATACAGAGAGAGAGAGAGAGAGAGAGAATGACAGACAGACAGACAGAGAGTGAGGAAGGAAAGGAGAGAAAGGGAGACTGGGAGGAAGGGAGGAAGCAAGGAAGGGGGAGAGAGACATAGGGAGACAGAGAGAGAGGGCAGATTTGTCTAATAGGAATTGATGTCTTCTTTTTCAGAAAGTAATGATATTAAGGTTGTTGAAACAATTTTATAGACACAGTTGTGTATGAAAGTGGTCAATGCTGTATATATTTATATCATACATTATTAACACTCAGTTTAAAGTCGCTTATACTTTTGTTTAAAAAAAAAAAAGATAAAAATATGAAAGCGAAAACGGTTTCGGAAAATGATCACTTTCTTACAAAAGCCTACTAGGGTCAAAATGAAGGTGAAAATTTAATTAATCAAAAAAACGTTATAGAGTGAATATAAAACACCTTATAACGCAAAAAGAAAATCGCACTAAGGCGAGAAAAATCGTAATAACGTATTTTAAAACACCTTATAACGTCAATTGAATCATAATAACCTAAAAAAGTTGAACGAACTCGAAAAATCTTATACTAACGTGTTTTAAAACACGTAATAACGTGTTTAAAAGTCTCAGTAACGAAATATCGTAATAACGTGAATTCAAAATACAACACAACGAAAGTCGCACTTACGTAAAAAAAATCTCGTAATAACCCGTACATCGAAAAAATCGCAGTAACAGCCTTTTTCACTTCATCAACATTAGATAGGTACAGTTTAAATGTATGGCTAGGGTTTACAAATATACGGAGTGTAAATCCTTTTGGTGTCATGTAACATGATTTCTTTCAGTTCAAATATTCGAAAATACACGTACTTAAAAAGAAAAATATATTTTATTCATTTTGTTTTTATCCCATATCTGAAGTATCTAGTGTATACGCAAAAAATCTCATGATCAGACACTGCTAGCTTCGGTAGAGGTTGATCCGGAACTACATTATCTGCCCATGTCGTTTTCTTATGCCAAAAGATTTAAGGATTTATCGGATCTGTTTTCGTGCCAAAAAAAAATATGCATCTAAATAGTGTTTTTCAAAGAGTTGTTTGTTAATACTGAGCAAATTCGTGATTCGTAAGCAACTACAGTACTACGATTCTAATTAGGTCGAATTAGCTATAGGTTCTACTGTTTTCCAAAGGTGTGAAAAAAATACAGGTTGTAGCCATGCTCTATGGAAAGAGGACTAAATTCATCTGCGTGATTCATGGTATAAAGCAACCAAACGCATACAGGGTGTCCGGAAAGTAAGGTAACATATTTGCACATTTAAACAATAAATTTTAATTTCTGATAAAAGGATCGAAATTTGTATGCACGTTATTTAAAAAACATGTAAGTTCTTCTCTGTGATAATTGTATTCAATTATCTTTACATTACGCAAATTTATTCAGCTTGCAAATCTGTTGTACCCTTTGGTCATTATCGTCAATTTGGTTGTCAATGACTTTTTTTATGTGACGGCCTATTTTGTTCTTTCCATGGAGGATACGCACGATGCAGTTGTCACTCACTTGAGCCCTCATTCCAGTATTGATCCTCTTGACTCACATTACATGTACTTAAGTAATATGTCAGTCCTGACCGGCTCAGGATTGTAGGGTTTGACTTCAAATAACCCCAAAGGACGCAATGTGAAAAACATATTTGTTCGCATTCATGAAAATAAGTCCGCTTCATCGCAAAAGCATATGATTTAACCAGGATGGGTCTATGACGCACTCATCTAATACTGTTATAGACTTTTTAGTCAGCGAAGCTCTCAGCTTCGCGGACTTAAGTAAACATACAAAATTCTGTCCTAAAACGAGTTCAAATTGCCCTTGGAGGCTTAACCACTGAACTCTACGCCATTCAAATAATCCTACTGGAATTTTGATACTTGTAACAAGTATCTATCTATTTGCACTTAAAATGAATAAATTTATGTGAGAAATTCAGACACAAAAGCTGGACATGTGTTCATTTATAGATCTAAATACAAAGGTTTGGCCATAAAGTTTAGCGCAATAATATTTCCTTCATAGCTGAAAGGGTGACAGATGTTTCGGTAACAGACGAGTTCGGTAACATAGACTTAAAGAGTAAATCGATTGGATGTTTCGGTAACAAAGCAATTATTATTGTGTTTGTGTTCTGTGACGTTCTTTACACCTAATGTATGGCTTTTACTTTTGCACTTTTCATCCACTGATAAATCATAGGTTCAAACCTTTTATTTTTTCACTCTCTACCGCTTTTCGCTTGATAGATGGGCAATCCACATGGTCGATACTCGTATAAAGCATGAAATGGGGTACATAACAAAAATATTATATATGAAACATAGTGGAATTTACAAAATAATGTTTTAAAGGTCGGTATTTAGAATTTTCAAATCACACCAAATTAAAAAAATATATATATCATTGAAATTTATATGAAAAAACAATGCAAATCATCAATAAGTTAGAATCATAAAATTAAAAAAAAAGTTTTTTTGATGGTATTCCCTTACAAGGCTACGTAGCCTCTTAAGCTATTTTTAGATTTCACGCCAAAAATCAATAAAGCATTGTGGGAATGTCAAATGACTGGCACGTGACTGATAACGCTTAAATTCCATTACATAACAAACATGTAATAATTGTTTTCCATAATGTCTTCTTCGGACGGATGTTTGAAACTTTGTCTGTGTTTTCCTGTATTTAAATGAGAGAATTGATAATCTAAAAATAGAACGTGTCTCCCGTTGGTGTCATACTGGTCCGTAATAAATCTCTAATTTCTCGTGATATCGGATGGTTTTCGACTAGTGGGGTTTTGTGAAGGCAAATTAAAAGGCTATGGGAGTATAAGGATGATTTTTTTGCCTTTTTGTAAAATTTTCGTCCAAAAATCTGAAGGGCAACCTTTAAATAACGAAGGTTTGAAAAAAAATAAATCCATGCGTTGGGTGTGAAGAATGTCACGATACATAAAAACTATATAATTGCTTTGTTACCGAAACATCCAATCAATTTAGTCTATAAGCCTATGTTACCGAACTCGTCTGTTACCGAAACAGCTGAAGTAGGCCTAAATTGAACGAGCATCTTTCACGAAAGAAGGTCACGTTGATGAAGCGGACAGATTTCAACCTAAACCGTTAAGGTGAGCCATAAGTTTCGTTTTGGTACAAAATGGGCTAACTGTCACAGTGCAGATGCAGGCCGACTTCTCACTCGTAATGGGGCCTTGTCACATATTGGGACATTTCCTGTTATCACAGTCTTATGGTTTATGCCTATTGCTCGCATTTTTATGCTCTCTGTGATTGTTAAACTGTTCGAAGCGATTGTTCAGGACTTGTGCAATAAAAGTGTCTAATGAAATGCATTTATTTGTTCTGCTGACGATTAGTAGGCCTAACTTGTAACAGTAGGCCTAGATTTTTCTAAGCAGAAGAAGATTCGGACCCGAGAAGATTCGGCCTAACCTGAAAACTGCAGAAGGTTCGGCCCACATACGAGAAGATTCGGCCCAAGTATGAAGAAGATGACGGGCTATTTCAATGTATTGTAAGCAGAGAAAGAATTGGCCATCATTTTAGACTTTGATACCCTCGTAATATTAGATCGAAGATGATTAAAGGAGCAAGTTTTTCATAGATCTACATTGTAGTTTGAAGACAATTAAAGCTGTTTGAAAGCTATGGATATCAAGGACACATTCTACAGTTTTAAAACTTTAATACTGTATGTAGTTGAAGGTTTTGGACCGGTCTATTCAAAGTTTGAATCTCATTATCTATACCTGCTCATTAATTGGAGAATTGTAATTGATATATTATGGGTACCTGTATTATGATTAGTTAATTTTCTATTGTTTGTACCATATTTATTTACTTTGTCATTTAAGTCTGTACCAAACAATCCAAGGTTTTTATGACCCTGAAATGGAAGCCTTTTGAAAGCACTGTGGGAAAAGGAGAAAATTCTGGTTACCAGCATTTTCTCCTTTTCCCACAACATTTTCCACCCTGCTGGAAACAATTTCAATTTTTGAGTTACTTTTATATTGACATCTGCAAGTGCTTTCAATTTGTACCAGTCTACAATTTTGTCGTTTGGTGAAGAGTTAAACATACAAATCATGAAAAATATTAAAGGTGGGTACTTAGAATTTTCACATCACACCAAATCAAAAAATATACAAATCACTGAAATTTATAATAAAAAACAATACAGATCATCAACAATTAAGAATCATAAAATTACAAAAAAAAAATATGTATTCCTTTAAAAGGCTACGTAGCCTCTTAAGCTATTTTTAGATTTCGCGCCAAAAATTAAAAAAAATGCATTGTGGGAATGTTAAGTGACTGGCACGTGACTAATGACGCTTATATTCCATTACATAACAAACATGTAATTATTTTTCATAATATCTTCTTCGGACGCTATGTTTGAAGCTTCGTCTGTGTATTTCCAGTATGTAAATGAGCAAGTTGTTAATGTAAAAATAGAACGTGTTTCCGGTCGATGTCGACCTTGGCCGTAGTAAATCTCTAATTTCTCGTGTTGTCGGATGGTTTTCGACTACTGGGGTTTTATGAATGACTATTATAAGGCTTTGGGAGTATAAGGACAATATTTTTGTATTTTTGTAAAATTTTCGTCCCAAATTCTGAAGGGCCACCTTTAAGAAAATGCCAAGAAATTAGCTAAGGAAACATTATGGCAAAAGGGAAAGGAGCTTTCATCAGTTATTTCTCATTTCTAACAAGAATCTTCAGCTCTACCCAATACCACCCCATTTCAACCCAATTTCAATTTTAACAAATGTCAAGGTCATACAATGCCAGAAACAAAGGCATCTGTGTTTTCCACAAATGTATATTGGTCTGCTTTAATTAACCCTTTACCTCATATGCCAACTTTAGGCTCAAGTTTTCAATCATTTTTATTTTGTCGTCTGCAAGTGCTTTCAATTTGGACAAGCCTAAAATATTTTTGTTTGGTAATGAGTTAAGAAAGTTTAATCTGATGTAAAATATGGCTTCTGTGGATGGGAGATCATTTCTTTTTTATTGTATGCACTGATTTTTTCCCCCAGAAACTATTGAGTGAATTTCAACTTAATTTCACATGGATGGTCCTGGTGTGAACCTTTATTAGATTCGATGAAAAAGTCACAGTCCCTTAAAAAATACGGCTTTTGTGGGCAAGGCTTCTTTCCTCAATGGGATATTTTGAAAAAACCTTGGGAAAAAGCAGAAAACTATGAACATTCTTCATTCTACTCAATAACTTGTAAAATATTAGAAATTAATTATTTCACCCTTTGTGTACTTTATTTATATCTTACAGAAAGGAGATGCCCCATCTTTTACTGCTAGTGCTTCCATTGTGGCAGTATCCACTGGTGACACAGACTACGAACTTCTGTTAGAGGATGATCGTGTCGTGAAAGTTAGCAAAGACTAGTTCAGTCTGCGACGGATGAAGACCATGAACAGCTGGTTTTAGATGGTCCTTTGAGGGCGAACATCACATTCAAAGGAGCAGATGTCGTTCCTTTAACATTTGCACAATGAGTTCAGAAAGAAAGACTTTTTTCTGTTTTGGCATCATGCTATTT
Source organism: Tridacna crocea (assembly GCA_943736015.1). Lineage (NCBI taxonomy): Eukaryota > Metazoa > Mollusca > Bivalvia > Cardiida > Cardiidae > Tridacna > Tridacna crocea. The sequence goes on along the minus strand of OX031057.1, from coordinate 2,864,370 downwards.
CAAACTTCAATCTAGTCATCCATTTACATTTGTGTTCTTGTTTGTAAAATGCTTTAACCCTTTACCAAACAATCCCTGGTTTTCACGACACTGACAAAAAATAAGGCTTTAGAAAACATTGTGGGAGAAGAAGAAAATGCTGGTTATGACAAATAGTGAAAAATGCAAAGACGACCTGATACATGATCTAATGATAGCTTTTGGACTCGTCCATAAGGTGTTTCTATGGATGCAGCTTCTTCTTTTTTTTTTAATAACTGTCGGTGTAAACAAACTATGATATGACTGACTGCAAAAAGTATTGGTACTGTAGGAAATAATGATTGACATACTTTTTCATTTTTATTTTCTTTTTGTAGACATCAGAGATGTATTAAATTTTGACGTTTTTCAGAAGATACATACTATTCTTGTTGTTTGTATTTCAAATGACTACGCCCTTCTTATCAATTATCCTCTTGATTTAATGTATGAAAATACATTTTCCTTGACTGATTGGTGCTCCAAGAAATGTGCATCTCGGCTCTTGGAAAGATGCTTATTATTCCCCATACATTATATTATATAAGGTGCTGCATAACTTTCCAGGTAGCCAGATTTCACAAATACGGATTGTCCTGCATAAGAATAATAGGTGCCAACTTTGTTCCATTACAACTCTGCAGTTCTTGTCAATAGATTGTTATAACCCCCCCACTCCCCCCAGACACACACACATATATACATACATACATACATACATACATACATAAATACAAACACCTACAAAGGAGAGGGGGTATAATGGTTTCACCATGTCTGTCCGTTCGTATGTTTCGTGCTCTAACTGAAAGGCCATTCTATGTAGGACCAAGAAACCTAATTCAAGTGTTGCCCAACAGCCAAACGGGGTTCCCTATTGTATTTTCGTCTCATAGGTCAAAGGTTCCTGTGCTCTAACCTTTTAGCTATTTAATTTATAATCACGGAACATTGCACACTTGTTGCCCTTGATTCAACCTGTGACTAAGGTCAAATTTCCTGAAGCAGTCATGCTTCGATGGCTTACAGTACTTTCAGTACTTTGATTACATAATATGACCGGTGATAAGGTAATACGAGACGATATCTGAGGGTAAAAGATTGCAGAATATCGTGGCCTGCGCTGAGTTCCGACCTCAATCTATGCGACATTTCCTTTAGGACTGTTTGAAGTCAAGGTCTACAATCTCGAGCTAGACAGCACAGACATGCTGCTAAAGACCATGACATGTGAAATCAAGAAGATTGATACCAGAATGATTAACAACTTTATCATGCGTATTTGGCACGGAAACCCCGAGCATAAAAAGTCACCACAACGAAATCGACAAGCATGAACTACTAAAATGACACCATTGAACACAAGGTATTTCTGATTTAAAATTTGTATATAAGTGCGTAATGTTATGAAAATTGAATGAAAATATCACACAAAAATCTTGCACATTTTATATACATGTATAAACATATCTTTTCTCTATAGCTGGTATTAAAAGCAATATAACGAATGTACAAAAGTGTTACCTTACTGTCCGGACACACTGTATTTATGGATCCATAATAAACATTCTTACGAACAAAGTCCGTAACAAAGAAACAAAACAATGCATAACTCAATTACAAACGCCATCTTGCGGGATTCGAACCCACGAAGGACAAATATCTTCGTTTTTATCGAGGATTATAGGACCAATACCATAGCCACTGAGCCAAAGAGATATCTCTGACGCAGTTGTCAGGTGTTGTATTTAAATCGGGACAAAGCTATGCATGAAGGAGTGGTCCCCGTAACACACCCCCTCTTCAAGTCATCATTTATTGATGACTGAAAACCTTATTAGGCAGAAAGTCCGATGTTGGACAACAAATGGGATTAATGGCTCAATTGCAGATCCTGGACGAGCCTCCGTCTTACGAACAAAGTCTGTAGCAAAGAAACAAATAAATGCATAGCTCAAGTACAAACCGCATCTTGCGGGATTCGAACCAAGGTAGGACAAATATCCTCGTTTTTCGAGGATTATAAGATCAATACCATAACCACTGAGCGGAAGAGATATCTTTCTGACACAGTTGTCGGGTATTGTATTTAAATTAGGACAAAGCTATGCATGAAGGAGTCGTCCCCCGTAACAATATCTGAAAAAAAAAACAAGTCATTCCTGAGGAAGACTGGTCCTTGAACACTAAAAAATTGACCTTTTGCGAAAGTCTCTACCCAGGTCAGCCTGCATTAAGCCCCCTTTTCACAGAGTATGGCTCATAGTATTAGATATAACTAGAGACTTTTAGGTGTGCAGCTGACAAGGCTTATGAATGGTTGTTCGTTGAGGAATCTTGTGATGACGATATCGAAGGTGACAGTTATGATAGTTACGTATGTATGTATGGTAGATATATGATAGTTATCCATCCTTTGCATGATTCTGTCATCAAGCTCTTCATGTATAACAACATTTCATTTCAAAGCACCAAAAGGACAATAAACCTGATGGACAGAAAAACCGAAAGACGGACAATTAGAGAGTTATACATATTGAAAGAAAAAAGGACTAAACTTGGACACAATCTCATGTAAAATCTTTCTCTGTTTAAACTCAGGAGCTGGATCGTTTTATTGAGTTTTGGGGCGTGGAGCGTACAACAATTGACAGAAAGTTGATCTTTAATGAATGTCGTATGATTTTGTTTAGAACTGTGGTTAATAAAGCATATATAAATCACTTGGCAAAGCAAAAACTTCAGATTATTGTTTGAATGTTTAACAAAGCTTTTCGATGACTCTCGCATGTTGATTATGTAACATAATGCGTCTAATGTCTCGATCGTATAGTGGATTTTAGTACGTCAATTATAACAGAAACACGAATCTGCTATTCTATCTGTTTATTAATTACGACACAAGTAAACTACTCAAACATAATATTCAAACATGAATCAATTACTCAGTAAAACTCTTCTTAGTTATTAAAACCAGCTGTTCTCTCATTCCAGATCTTATCACTTCATCTAGATGGCAACACAGTCTGTCCTGATCTTAACCTTCTCTCCACAGAGATCTTAATTCACTCTCTGTCCTCACATCTCTCCTCCCGATCAAGCATCCTACACCACATATATAGGAAGCCAAAACACTCCCACTATCAATATCAATATTCATATTGCGAACCAGGCAAATAAGGCATCAACAGCCAAAATCTGAGAAAATTAGATTCTCTAAAACCACGCCTCCTCAGTCTCAGTTCTTGGTATCTGAGTTTTAGCTCATAATGTTACAATTATTCAGAAATCAGAGTCGCTGACGGAAGTTTGTTGGCTTAAACGTCTTTAACAAATAACAAACCACCAAAAACAATACAGGAATATGCACTTACATCCCAGACATTCCGTGCGAAAACCGTCTACTGCACATCTACTTATCCAGCTGTTATAGAAGTATGTGTTGGTGCTCAACTAGAAAATATTTTGGGCGCAGCCATGCCTTTTACTGGAGCGGGTAGGCTAAATTGATAGGAGCAGTAACGTTGACCTGGAGCAAGTACGTAAGGTCTCTCAAGTGATATATGATATAACCGACCGGACCTTTCCAGTGAGTCAAGCTTGTTAAAGCCCTTTCTTTCTTTGAAAATGAAGAAATTTTTGACGGATAGACAGACGAATAGATACCTGGACGACAGAATCCGCCAAAAGATACATTTATTTAGTTCTCGACTACGACTACAGAGATAACAAATTCACTACCATTTTCCTTACCTCTGTTTTTCTGAGCTGTTCAATATCTTTTTTATGAGTCTGTAAACAAAAATCAGAAGTAACGACGTCAGATTCAAATAAAAGCAAATGGCTGCACGATGCAATGTAAAACCCTCAGGGTAAATCCAGGGCATATATCTATAATAAGCAATGTTTATTTCGAGCAGAAGTAGTTTTCTTTATTATATCCCCGCAAAACGAATGTTTTCCCGGGTATACTGGAATCAGCATGTCCGTTCGTGTGTCTGTCCGTATGTCCGTCCGTCTGTGCGTCCGTCTGTGTGTCTGTGTAAAAAATACTATCAAAGCGCTGGCGGGGGTATAAAGCCATATTCAGTGACAGCTCTAGTTTCTATTACTCCACAAAATGCGATTAAATAGCTAAATCTTGATGTGCTTGTTTTTTTCTCTTTCTTTTTGTTGTTTTTTATTTCAGATGTCAATCGAAAAACCACACTGCCACTCGGTACTACAAGGTTCACTTCAGACAAACACTTTGACATTATTGCTGAGCGACATCAACAAACCGATGGAATTCATGATCATTTTTTTATCATTTATTTATTGAGTTCATTTTAGAAAAAAACTAGTGAAAAAATAAGGAAACGCTGTAATGTCTATTTTTTTCTTTCTTTTTTCTAAATAATATAATTGGCAATTAAAAAAATACTAACAATAAGACAGGCGAACAGAAAGTCGACCGACAGAATCCCCTGTAAGATAAACTGATCTCGTCTTCGACCACCAGGTGTGTGAGATATAGCTAATATTCAGAGACTACCAGAAAGATAAAAAATAACTGAAAATTGTTTTCTTACTTCAGTTCTCCTATCTTCCGGCACCTTCTGTAATAAATAAGAGGTATCAACGTTACATTTAAATACAAAGAAATGACCCACTTCCCATTGTTATTCCTTTACGGCAAGTGAAAAGTTGTGTTCTTCATATGTTGCAAAACCAGGAGTCTTTACCAAACAATATATTTTCAGACTTTTGAGAGCAGACGACATTTCGAATGTAGTTAGCATTTTCTCCTTCTTCCACATTGTTGTCAAAATGATTCTTCCACAAGGCTGTTAATACTCGGTATTAACACAATACCTTAAATGGTGCAAACCTGAAAAATCTTCTTGTCCAAAGCCAGATGGCCTAGAGTTGAAATATTTTGTAATATCACCACGTGGACTTCTACCAAGTTTGTTCAAGTGATGCCCTTAGCGTTAAAAATGAGCTAACTGTAATGTGTCCTAATTAACAAACGGCTTGTTATTTCTTTATTTAAATTTTCATTTCAAGTGGCAATCGACGAATAGCATCGCCTAAAATTTGTACAGGGTCCACTTTCAAATACTTTAGATAAATATGCTATCATTATTAAGTAACCTCAAGTAACAACAAGAGATTCTGATTATTTAAATACAAAGAATTGGCCACTTATACCATCCATCTATAATGAGCCAATGTTTTTGCAAACACAAACGTATTTCTTTATTTGTACTGATTTCAAAATGACAGCTGAATAGCTAATTTGCGGTCGGCTTTCTTTCTGTTGTTGTTTTTATTTCAATTGACAACGAATCGCGCCTTTCACCACCCACAGGGTCCACAATCAAACATTATTCCATTGTTGCTAAGCTACCTCATGTAACCAATACATTTTAGAATCATTTTTAGCAAGTGAATGACTGTTTTTTTAAAAAGATATCTGATTAACAAAATCAAGAATAAAATGTCCTTTCATTCATTGTTGTTGGCTGTCTTAAATCCTATATTCAGTATTTCAAATACTGAGCTGCGATATAGACGAGCCAACAAACCCGGAGAAAAAAAAAATACTATCGAGTGGAAAGACGGAATGATAGTCAGACGACTGAAGAAAAATAGATAAATCGATATTACACCACCAGATCTATAAAATAAACTTATTACTCAGTTCACTACCAGTATAAAAGGAACTTCAATATCTTTTCCTTACCTCTGCATCAGCAATCCTTTTCTTGACATCATTCTGTAACAAATCATCGTAAGATTTCAATACAGGTAAACCGCTGCACACACCCTCCCTGGGTGTGTGTGTGTGGGGGGGGGAGGTCGTAGTCCAAACTGGAATCTAGGCAGATCCGGAATCTGCCTAGACCAACATGGAATTCTATTTTGGTCCAGACCAAATTAGAATTTTAGAATTCTACTTTGGTTTAGACAGATTCCAGATCTGCCTAGACCAAATTAGGATTCCAGTTTGGCTAGGCAGATCCAGAATCTGCCTACAACAAATTGGAATTTTTTATTTAAACCAAAAAATAAACAAGGTTGTCAATCAGAAATTCAGAGTAAGAATAAATTTTGAATGTTTTGCACTTTAGCAGGAAATACATGTATATCTTAGTTGTAAACATATATGGATGTGTTTGATTTAATAGCAAGAAATCATGAAATAATCCAATACTAAAGTAGTAAGCATTGTTGGAAAAGGAGATATTTTTGTAATTTCCTAAGAATTCTACCACAGAGTTGTAGTCGTACACCTGTTTTATTTTTTTGTAGGATTGATATTACAGAGATGAGAAAAGTGATTGATCAATCCGGTAGAAATTATGATGGGAAAATGAGAATAGTTCATACTGTATTTTCTTTATATTTTTCCCCAATAAATGGTAATTTATAATATGTGATGGGTCAAACCTGTCTACCTGGCACAAGTATGATGTGAAAATATTGATAACCCTTTACCACTCAATGCTGACTCTTAACGAACCTGGGAAAGGAGCCTTGTGAAAATATGTGGAAAGAAGAAAATTCTGGTAACTAGCATTTTCTCCTTTTCCCACAATATTTTCTACATTATCAAAGAAAAAATGCTCAATCTTAACCACATTGAAATCGATGTCTGCAAATGCTTACAATTTGGAAAAGGCTAAAATTTTGTCGTTTGATAAAGGGTTAATTGCTAAAAGAGTTAGCTGTAAAAGTATGAATGTGTGATATCTTTTTTACCAATCACACATACAGGGACCATCGGGCAACCCTTTACATGTAATAAGAGAGATCACAGACAGTGCATGAATCAATAGTTTTCAAACGTGACTGTTTATTAGATAGGTAAACATATCATCTACAGAAAATCCATGCTCGGATACCCCGGGGTCTCCCTATTTGCTACGCTACATCGACCCTGGGACAATTGACTAATAAAACTTTGAATCAGCCGCCGAAAATTGATACGAAACGTCATAGCGTACAGTCCACTCGCCCATCACAAAATGATGATGGAACTAATGAAAAGCCAGCATTCGGCCAGCAGTAAAGCGAGGGAAATTCAATTAATTGTCCCAGGGGTCGATGAAGCGTAGCAAATAGGGAGACCCCGGGGTATCCGAGGATGCAGAAAATCTACCTGAAGTGAAATTTTAGTCTTTATGTCTTAGTCTTTGTTTTTAGTCTTAATGCAGTTACTGCATGGTCCTTTTTTACATAAAGGGTCAGACTTACTAAACCGTTTTAGCTTTTGAAATATTTCATTGTAATTAATTGCGCTGTTCATGAATAATAAACGTTCAAATGAAAAGAAATAATAATGATAATAAAATGTTTACTAATTCCAAATCCAGTATAAATTATAGAGATGAAGTGATTTTAGTGGTGGATTTTCAAATTGTTTAGACGATTTTTCATATCTTGATCGTATAAGGAACGGGCCAAACTATTTTGCGAATTAATGGAGGTTTCTCGGTTTACATGAAAATGTCTCTTCATAAAAATGTTTTTATTATTAACACTTGTTCCGATTTTACAGACTGTGTTGTATTACATGTTAAATCAAACATATTTAAATCAATAGCTGATATGGTTAAAAAGATTACATCATATTGCCTCAACAGGTCTGTTCATATTAGTCCAGTATTACTGTACTCGGGTAGGATTAGTCATACTATCTACGCGTCTCTGCATTGTGTAAATCAAAAGGAAATACATGGCATACGAAGCCTTTTTTCCATCTGTAAAGGGAATGATAACCTAAAAAAATGATGTTTTTTTCTCAATTTTTCAGATCAGATTTTCAAGCATTTTCAGTTACATAGAAATGATGCAGTTTCGTGCATTCATATCAGTGATTGGCCTCGCAACACTTGTTAAAACAATGATCCTAAAATGAACCATTATGGGTTGAAAAACTTAAAACAGCAAATTACTTGAAGTACTCTGCTCTGGTGACATTTTGCAAATTATCATAGAAGAACATTATCTTATATACAAGTTTTAAATTAATCTGAATATAATCATATCAAAAGGCAATTAAAACAAATGTCATTCAAATGATTTCGTAAAAATGCCAAGTTGCTTTGGTCATAGTTCATAGGTCACATTAGATGAAATTGTTTAGTTTATTGGTTGATTGAATGACGCTTATATTTCTCTTTAAACATTCAACAGTCACAGCATTCCTGGATATCCTTAGGTACAAAGTTAGGGACCTGAAGCATCTTGCCCAAGGACATTTCCGCGAAGTTCATAGTTTTTTTTGAAGTTGTAATAGCTAATTAACACTATAATCGTCTAACATATAATAAATCGTACTAGATCTCATCAAGTGGTCCACATGATATTCATTTTTTTCAATTTTGTTTTTGCAAACTTGATACCTTACACTCTGGTTAATATACATGTATCTTTAGATTTTGTATGAGAAATTTGTTTATCTACTTTACAAACTATTACACTCGGCAAATGGGCTCGTTCACTCTCCCCCCCCCCACACACACATACACTTAAAACAGAGAGTAACCTTCCATTATAAAAAAAGACATCTAAGCAGAATTCTGCCTGTTTCAGTAGCCTTTATCAATCCCTAACACCTTAACGCTTATCCTTTTGTGTACATTAAAATATACCTTAAAGTGGAGACTAGAAACTCAAGGGTTGTAGTTAATTTTTATGGCAGAAATATCTCGGACAATGTAGATCAAAGATCAGACTTCACGTATTGTTCAGTCTGATCTTGATCTATACTGTTCGCAAAAGGTCAGTGAGCCGCGATCAACAGCCAAAGGGTTAATATTTCCAGGGTGGTTACCATTTTAAATTAATTAACACTTGAGTTGAAACGTATTCATTTTTTATCATTATTTCTCGCATGTCCTTGGGTTATTCTAGCATCGCAGAGACATAGCACATTATTATATTGCAAAGAAATTTCTCGTGATCTGATTGTTTAACATGCCGGGAACATATATATCATGTACCCTGGCAAAAACCACGTAAAGCCAGTTTCCCTTATGAGTGCCCCGTAAACATCACTACACTTGCAACACAACACGAAATGGCGGCGTCGATCGATCACCAGACTGCACATTTATGCACCATACTGCACCTATTTGTGACGTCAGTGTCCAGTGACGTCAGTTTTCATTGAATTGGGGCACACAGAAGGGAATTTCCATTTCGTCAGCATACTCGATTCATGAAATTATAAAACAGGAAAATTTCGCTTAACGCACTTTTAAAGGGTAAAACTTTGCAGTATAATAAATTCATTGTAAGGTCAGGTGGCAGTGGACTTGGAAACTTGTTCACGGCTGTAGTAAATAATGTCGCCACCTCGCCTTCGGCTTCGGGGCGACATGATTAACCACAGCTGTGAACAAGTTTCCAAGTCCGCTGCCACCTGACTGTACAACTGATAATGTATCTTTTGTTAAGGTGTTACCATTATAACCCTTCTAGCGCAACATGGAATGAAATATTTGTTGATAAATAAGGATTTATGCTTACATACTATTTTTGCACATTTCTAACGGATGAGAAATTCATTTGATGTCCATCTTGAAATTATGTGTTAATATTTTGTTATTTTGCAGAAAAGGGAGGTAATTATCACCTCCTTTTGTAATGAGAATAGAGTAGCCCGAGATTTATAAATGATGATTCCTAGAAGGAAACAATGGAAAAAGCGGCTCAGTCAAAGTAGTATAATAATACCCATTTTCAATCGTAGCAACTTTTTTAGGATAATATTACAGTGGAAATAGCGGTTTTCCATTAGAATGGGACCACCTTATTTAGTGAACCTGCTTTTGTTTTTGTTTTTTAACCAGAATTACACCAAAAAACTGACATTTTATCTACCTCTTCATTCTTAGTGTACGATTTTTTCTTTGTAAAAAGCAGTTCAAATCAGTGTCATGTCTTAGATTATGATTAGGAAAAATGGTTATGAATATCATTTCCTAGTGCCGATCGGTTTCGCCTTAAAAACTTATGACATTTCTTAAAGGAAAAAAATAAAATGAATAAAAAAAATGAAAAGCTATCAGACCCATTTTTTTCTAAAATATAGCAACAAGCAGAAAGAAAAATAAAAGTTATTGAACTCACAAGGCATTTGCACCGCATAACGAAGCTTTCTAGGTCTTTTATATCTTTAACTATATCTTCCATGTTCTGAAAGTGATACTTTAATGCCGAACAATGTTGGCCAAGTCTTGCACACAATGCGATGTTCTCTGTTTTATCTACAGCTTCTCCACAAACTTTTCTCAGCATTGCAACAGAACATTCAGCTATATTCCTCAAATTACTGTTTTCTAGACTAATAGAAAACCTAATGAATTCCTGAACAAGTGGGTGTATTCGCAAAGTTCCGTCACTGTTTTCTCCCAATAATGAATATTCCGTAAAAAGTATGATAACTTCATTCTTTCTGCATTCGAACCTGAAGATTTCTCTGAGCTGCTCATCTTTGACTTCAGGTTTTCCTTCATTTATCATTTGAACAGGTATATCGTCACTTGCAATATATGAAAGAAAATGAAACATAAAGTTTACAGCACTGTTACGATCACTAGAACGAGCTTTTTCTCTAATATAGCGTGCATTTATTTCCCATGTAGTCAAAACCGATTTCCTGTTTATGTCGTCATTTTGTGGGTCAACTGGAGGTATGGGAATGTCTAAAACTTGTATACGTTTTTTCTGAAATTCTTCAACATATTTAGAAACCGTTAAACCACGTGAGTTTATCGCCGTTGCTGCTTGTTCAATGGCTAAAGGCAGTCCGCATAGGTTCCCGGAAAGTGCCTTTAAGCTATTTATATTTTCATCACTTTCATTTTCTAATACTCTCTGTAGTAGTTGGATACCTTCGGTGTCAGATAATTCAAGCACTGTCAGACATTTGCTGCATCTAAAATCTGTTTGTGCCTTGACCTCCCTCCTCCTCGTTGTTATTATTAGGTGATTATTTTGTCCGAATCTCTCATGTTCTGTAATGAATGCTTCAATGGAGGCATGAATATTCTCTTCATCAACGTTATCTATTACAATCAAACATCTTTCCTGACGATGAGAAATCCAGTCGAATGTATTTTCTTGCATTTCCGTCAGATTGTTTCCATTTTTGCCTATAACCTCAGCTATAGAACGAATGGAATTCTCAAAAGCTTCTCCATTTTGTCCTGAAAACCAGAATACTCCACCTTGATAATATTCAGTTTGTGTCATCGAAGCATATTCAATCACAATGTACGTTTTTCCAATTCCCCCAAGTCCGCATAGTGCTATTTTATTCTCTGATTTCTCTGAAATGAGTAAGTAATTCTCCATTTTTTTTATATATTCCCGTCTACTTACAACTCCTCGTCTTCTTTTTGGTAACGTTTTCTTACCAATCGAAGCAGTCGGAATGTCCTGCACCATTCTGCGTAGGCCTTGAATGTCGTCTTCATTTTTTTCAATTTGTGTGTTATGCTTACTAACAACTTCCTGTTGGTTCTGTAATGTTTTTTCGGTATTTGAGATTCTTTTTTCGTAATCATCGAGTACCTCAGTATGATGTTGCAATTGATCATCTATTCTCTTAAATTCTTTTTCAAACTTTGACAGGTATCCCTGTATTTGTATAAGATCGTCAATGTTTTGCTCAAAATTCGCTTTAGTCTGTTCTGCAAGATTTCTGATATATCTTTGGATGTCTGATATTTCTTTGGCAGTGCATCTGACTAATTCTAGTCCTAGGGTTGATCCAGTCAAGAAATTTTCTCCTTCAAGACATAAAAAAAAAGAAAGCGCTCATAAGAGTTATGTTCTGTGAAAAGAGGTCTAATGCATCTACAATAAGTATCGAGCCGGAGCAACCTGCTCAGACTGCACAGTTGAGCTAGTTTCATCCCTTTTGGTATCAGTCAATTTTCTTTTTCTCAAAGACCAGTATATCGTATGATTTAATGTTTCTTCAGAAAAAATATATTTTAGGGATCAAGAATAACATGCATATGAAAAATTGTTTGATTAGTTTTGCCAGTGTACCAATTTTTTCGCCTAAAGTCATAGAAAATATATATAGCTGAGAATTTTTTTTTTATTATCACAGTGCGTTTATTGTCTTCGAGGCATGATCTTCTGTATCACCCCTTGTCATAATTCGCACTCCGCACACTTTGTCACGGGGCGATGCATTTTGCTTTTGGTAGATTTTTACATGTATATACCCCATAATTCTGCTGGTTGTTAGATAAAATTGATATTTGACATTATGGTCTTTTAATTACTTGCTTGGTGTAATACATCAAAGCAATTTATTAACCACCATGTTACCAGAGCAAGGCCTTATCCATTCTAAAAGCTACATATAAAAGTACATGTAGCTATATAGAAAGAACCACATATGATTGGTATTCAGCTTGATAATCTCTTCGAGATCTCTCATGTTTGTGACGGAAATGGAACTTATTTACAAACTACCATGGCTTTTTTTAGCTATCTATCCAAATGTATACATGGCAAAACTAGTACAATTTGTTAGCTACTCTTGCTTCCTTGTCCACCACATACCCAAACATGTCATCTTGCGAAATAAAACTTGAATGTACGAGAAAAGGAACATTGCTTTAAAATAAACTTTTTGATGACATGTCTTATAATACGTTTAATTTGGTGAGTTGTTAGGCAGCTATTAGAGACTAATTATGGTGATAAGAACACTTAATAACGAGCGAAGTTGCGTTTTGCCGTAACACCGTTCTAGATTTTTAAAAATGAAAAAGCCGACTTCGTTCTTGTTTTTAGTCTAAATCTAGATGGAAATCACTTAAAACTGAGTGTTTTCCGGTTGGTCGCACAGCGTCACACTTATCACAATCTTTGGTAAAAAAATTACAATAATCATCTCAGTGTCTGATCAAGGATTTTAAGAAATAGTGGGGGACTGTCCCACATCACTCTGAAAAAATCGCAGATTTCTAAAGAGTATCGGGTATGTCTAAAAAGTATGGGGGATTTCTAAAAAGCATGGTGGATTTCTGAAGAGTATGGGGGAATCAAAACTAGAGCTATCACTGACAGTGATCATTTCCCCCCCCCCCACACACACACACACGCTCCTTGTCACAAAAAACAGCTCTTTGTAACAGAATGAAGCATGGTTTAGTACAAAAGAAAAAGATATAAAAAAAAAACCTAGTTGGTATAGACTGATGTTTTTGTACTTTGCACTTTACATTAATGTGGTCTATCTGTATATGAAGTTTTACGTCACTAGCTTTTATGCTTTGGAAGTTATGCCCCAAACAAAAATAAAACTAGAAGGCCCTGAAGGGCCTAAAATCGCTCTTCCAGCAGAAATTTTGCTTTTGTGCTAGCATACATTATGAATTCATGACGCAAAAAGATAACCAGTAAAATCAGTGTAAAGGAAAGCACTTATAAACAAGAAACGGAAATTTTCAACTTTGGATTGCTACTTTTCCAATACTGATAGTCAGATTTTTTAGAAATCTATACGGTCCCAGCTACTGATGAGACAAAGCAACTGGGGAAGTTTCATGAATATCCAATCAAAATGCTGACTTCATCATGTAAATTATAAATCCAAATGTTCAACTCAAAATGGCTACTTTTCCATTTCTGTTTGTTAGATTTTTTAAAGTCAACAGTTTTAAAGCTATTGACAAAGTGAAAAATTCACGAAAATCTGATCACAAATAAATACTTCATCATATAAACAAGCAATAAAAATGTTCAACTTGAAATGTCTACTTTTCCGTACTGTTTGTTGGTTTTTTTTCCAAAACCAATAGGGTTCAAGCTATTGATGATATAAACAAGATATGCAAGTTTCATGAAAATCTGATCTCAAATGCAGACTTTGTTACGAAAACAAGAACAGAAAGTTTTCAAGTTGAAAAGGCTTCTGTTCCCATACTGTTTGTCGAGTTATTTCCGAAATCATTAGGGCTCAAGCTATTGATAAGATAAACCAACTCTGCAAGATTCATAGAAATCTGAGCACAAAGACAGACTTTATCGCATAAACAAGAAATGGAAAGTTTAAACAGGAAATGGCTACTTTTCCCATATTGTTTGTCGGATTTTGTTCAAAATCAATAGAGTTAAAGCTATTGATAAGATCAACAAACTGTACATGTTTCACGAAAATCAGACCAACAAAATGCCGTCTTTATCGTGTAAACAAGAAATGGAAATTTTAAAATTGAAATGGCTACTCTTCCCATACTGTTTTTTGGATTTTTTTCAAAATCAATAGGGTTAAAGCTATTTAAAAGATAAACAAACTCTGCAAGTTTCATGCAAAATGACCACAAAGACAGACTTTATCGCCTAAACAAGAAATGGAAATTTTAAACTTGAAATGGCTAATTTTCCCACATTGTTTGTCTGATTTTTTTGTTTTTCAAAATCAATAGGGTTAAAGCTATTGATGAGAAAATCAAACTGTGCAAGTTTCATGAATATCTGACCTGAGATGCAGACTTTATCGCGTAAACAAGAAAAGAAAGTTTAAAATTTAAAATGGCTACTTTTCCCATACTGTATGTTGGATTGTTTTCAAAAACAACAGGGTCAAAGCTAGTGTTAGGTTAAACAAACTTTGCAAGTTTCATGGAAATCTGACCAGAAAAACAGACTTTATTGCGTAAACGAGAAATCGAAAGTTTAAACTTGAAATGGCTACATTTCCCATACTGTTTGTCGGATTCTTTTTAAAATAATTTTTTTTAAAGCTTTTGATGAGATAAACAAACTGTGCAAGTTTCACGAAAATCTGGCGAAAAATGCAGACTTTATCGCGTAACCAAGAAAAAGACTAACAGACGTACGGACGGAAACCACCCCATGGCCTAAGGTCTGCTGGCTTTCAAATTTACAAAGGGAAATAACTCTGAAAATAATGGGAAAAGAGTTACGGTCCTTCTAAAGTGCACTTTGCTTTATGGTGATCTAATTGTTCATAGAGTTTTAAGCTACGAGCTTCTGTACTTTGCACGTTATGCCCCAGATAAAATCTGAAGTTGAAATTTATAAAGGGCAATAACTCTTAAAATAGTAGGAATAGATTAATGCTTCTTGTACCCTGCGCGTCTGGTGAACGTGGCTTATCTGTATATGAAGATTTTTTTTATTTTGAAAGTTATGCCGCGGACAAAAATCAAAATCTAAAATTTACAAAGGGCAATAACCCCTAAAAACGTTGGAATAGAGTTATGGTTTCTGCACATTACACTTTTCCTGCATGAGATCTACCTGTGTGTGAAGTTTGAATTTACTGGCTTTTTTATCTTTAAAGCTATGCCCCGGACAAAAATCCAAAACTAAAATTTATAAAGGGCAATAAGTCATAAACTTAAGGGAATAGAGTTATGGTTCTTGTATGGTTCTTCTTCTTAATGAGACCTATATCTGTATGTGAAGTTTGAAGTCACTAGCTTTAAAACTTTGAAAGGTATGTAGCGAGGTATGTAGCGGACAAAAATCCAAAGTTGAAATTTACAAAAGGCAATAACCCCCAAATAGTTGGGATATAGTTAAGGTTCTTGTACACAGTACTTCTTCTGAAGGTGGTCTAGCTGTGTGTGAAGTTTGAAATTACTAGCTTATATTCTTTGGAAGTTGTGCTCCGGACAAAAATGAGAAGTTAAAATTTACAAAGGGCAATAAATCAGAAGATTGTTGGAATAGCGTTATGGTTCTTGTACACTGCACTTTTCCTAAATGTGATCTAGCCGTGTGTGAAGTTTGAAGTTCCTAGCTTCTTTACTTTGTAAGGTGTGCTCCGGACAAAAACCCAAAGATTATATTTATAAAGGGCAAATAACTTTAACACATTTGGGAATAGAATTTTGCTTCTTGTGCACTGCACCTCTCCTCAGTGTGATTTAGCTATGTGTGAAGTTTGAAGTTCTTAGCTTTTTTTACTGTGGAAGTAAGGCCCTGGACAAAAATCCTAAGTTAAAATTTACAAAGGGCAATAATTCGAAAACTAGTTGGAATAGACTTAAAGTTCTTGTACACTGCACTTCTCCTTAATGTGACCTATCTGTATTTGAAGTTTGAAGTCAATAGCTTTTATAGTTTGGAAGTTATGACCCGGACAAGATTTCGTGACGCACGGGAAAACGGAAAGGGCAATTCCAGAATACCCCTCCCCCAATCGATTGTCGCGCACTGGATTTGAAATTGTGCTTGAATGATGAAAACGTGCGATTCTCGAAATCGCGCGCTCTGGATCAGACACTGATTATTTACCCTTTAGATGGTTGCCAAAAAATCATCGTCAGTGTAATAAATACAGATTATCTTCGTAAGTTCCTCCTTACTTTCAGCGTAATATGAAAAAGGCAAAGCCTCATTACGAGCGATGTGAATGTGTTGTGGAACAAATATCTATTAATTCAAATGACGAGCTAGATCCTAGATCTTGAAATCAAAGGGTTTTGAGTTTAAATTTCGGCTTTGCGAAAAGTAATTTTGAGCGCTGTCAAAAGTAGAAAGCATTTTTCCGTCGTAGATTTATAGATGTAAAATAGGACTAACTGTCCGTGGTTGTCTTATCAAAATAAGACAGTTCCTTGACAGTTCCGTTAATTCATATCCATTTGGAATGATTATTGGTTCACATACTTGTAAAGACCATTTGACGAAAACGTTTCCTCACTGCATGTAGATATAGATCTATAAAAGAAATACTTTGATTTTTACAGTCAGTAGGATGAGAAGAAAATAAAACAGTAAAAGGAATGCATGGGTGGTGCACTTGCCGCCACAATGAATATGCACACACACACACACACACAAGAAAGAATCTTTGTTTTATTTCTTCGTAAGTTCACACCCACTCCCCCTTTCGCCCCCATGATTTACCCGGGTTTTCTTTAAAATCAGAGATCGCTTAAATCAGATTAGATCTATTTGTAACTTTCCTTTTTCATCCCACTTACTTTCCTACAAGTCCATCATTGAAACAGTGATCAGTGAAGAGGCAGGAATGAATTCTTTCGCAATGGCTAGATTTAGATCATCATCAATCATCTATCTTGGGAAAGACATTTGCCGTGTTATCGGATAGATCTATCCTACTTATTAAAAAAAAAAAAACGCCATTTTTTTTAGATCTATCAACAAGTTTTCGTAACACGAAATAATATATTTGAGCCATGTTGCAGTAGAAGAGGGTTTAACCCTTTACTCCATAGATACTCATTTCTACGCATTTCTTGTAGGAGCCGTTGGAAAACATTGTGGCAAAACGTGAAATTGCTCATGACGAGCAATTTCACCTTTTGCCACAATGTTTTCTATGCTATCAAAAGGCATCATATACTGTTACGAGTCAGGCGTAACTAGAAAGAAGAAGCCAGCAACAAACGATAACAATTAACAGAATTTATTAACAAAAATGTCAAATAATCAGCGACAATATTACAATAATACAAAAACAATACCTTAGACGTTAAATACAGAAAACAAATTATTCCAGTCTTAATTCCAGTCTGATCCTGATCCAAACTGAATGTAATCCAAGCACACGAAGTAATCCTCACTTTAGTCTTGTCTGATCCGAATCCAAACTGAATGTAATCCAAGCACTAGTTATGACACAAACACAAAATAATCCCCACTGTAGTCTGGCAATCATGTATTAACTAGTGAACACTGAGATGTAAAAAGCTTTTCCTTTTATAATAACAGGGAAACTTCCAGAAAATTCATGTTAAAATCAGTTGCATAATTCTTAGTAATCAGATTGTATAAAGGCCTGGAAACTTCCAGCACAATATTCCACAAGAGAGAATCCAGTTCTAAAAATAGCAACAGGGGAAAACCATTCAAAAATAGATACACGCATGAACAAAGCTAGGAATAACTGGGTATGTACATAACACTTCCCCCCTTGAAAAGAAAAAAGAAAGGTTTATGAAATAAATCTTTCTTTTTTTCAATATTATTTATATACATGTATATAATACTTTAACTGAAGTATTACAGAGGAAATGGCAAACTCAAATATTAATTATGTCAGACTTATGAAAATAATCCAGGTAATGAAAGTACAATTTAAAAATTCAGTTTAAACATGATATAGGGAAAATAACTATTGGAATTTCAAACTCTTGAAAGAGCATCTGATATAATGTTATCTTTCCCTTTTATGTGTCTTATGTCAAGATTAAACTCTTGAAGCAATAAACTCCACCTCAGTAATCTTTGATTCTTATTCTTAAGTTTGTGTAGAATACTTAAAGGGTTATGATCACTGAATACAACAATTGGTGAAGTCGAAGAGGTTAAATAAACTTCGAACTGCTGGATTGCCAGACTTAAAGCAAGACACTCTTTTTCTATGGTAGAGTAATTTTTCTGATGTTTGTTAAATTTCTTAGAAAAGTAACAAACTGGGTGATCAATACCATTATTATCTTCTTGTAAAAGAACAGCACCAATACCAACATCACTTGCATCAACAGCTAATTTGAAACATTTGTCAAAATCAGGTGCCAAGAGAACTGGTGCACTCTTTAGTATGGCTTTCAGACGATCAAATGCATCTTGACATATGTCATTCCCTTTGAACTTTGTGCTTTTCTTTAGTAAATTTGTTAAAGGTTCAGCAATACCTGAGAAATTTTTACAGAATTTCCTGTAGTAGCCAGCCATACCAAGAAATCGCATCAGCTGTCTTTTACATTTAGGCACAGGAAACTCAGAGATAGCATTGACTTTAGCTTCTAAAGGTTTAACTTGACCCTGTCCCACAAGATGTCCTAGAAATGTTACAGTAGCGTGACAAAATTCAGTTTTTGCAAGATTCACAGTCAGTTTCGCTTTACTGAGTCTGTCGAAGAACTTCCTGATTCTTTGAAGGTGGTCACTCCAACTGTCTGAGTAGATGATGACATCGTCAATATATGCATCACAACCATCTAATCCACATATAACGTTGTTTACAAGTCGCTGAAACGTTGCAGGAGAATTTTTCATCCCAAACGGCATAACTTTGTACTGGTACAGACCGTTTGGAGTAGCAAAGGCTGATACTTCTTTTGCTCTATCAGTCAGTGGAACTTGCCAGAATCCTTTTAGCAGGTCAAATTTGGTGACATATTTAGAATTTCCAACTTTGTCAATACAGTCATCAATTCTTGGTATTGGAAAAGAGTCTGTTTTTGTCACAGAGTTCACCTTACGATAGTCAGTACACATTCTATAAGTTCCATTTGATTTGGGTACCAATATACATGGTGAACTGTAATTACTCTGGCTAGGTTCAATAAAGTCATTTTCCAGTAAGTATTTTACTTCATCTTGGAGGTATTTCTGTTTCAAAGGATTCATTCTATATGGATGTTGCTTTATTGGTTTAGAATCTTCCACAATGACATCATGATAGATTTTATCAGTTCTTGTGGGGATATCAGCAAATAAATGTTCATATTCATGTATCAACTGTTTCAGCTCTTCCTGCTGCGATGGTTCCAAGTGAGATAGTTTGTTGTTAAGGTTTCTCAAAATATCTGAATTCTCAAGTTTAGATGGACCAGGATCAGATTTATCATTAAAGTCAGAATTTACTTCAATTTCAAATACACTTGATTTTTGTGGGACAGTGTTTACAACTGTAATTGGTTTTGAAATAGAGCTATCTCTGTCAAAGTATTCTTTTAACATATTTACATGACACATTTGTTTGTTTTTACGCCTTCCTGGAGTATTAATTATATAGTTCAAATCACTTGTTTTCTTGTCAATAGTGTAGGGTCCAAAATATCTTGCCTGTAAAGGTCTGCCAGGTATTGGCAAAAGAGCAAGGACTTTGTCACCTGGTTTAAATTTTCTATCTATAACATGGTTGTCATATCTTGCTTTCATTTTGCCCTGAGACGTTTTAAGATTAGACCTAGCAACCTCACATGCCCTAGACAGTCTATTTCTGAAGTCAGAAACATACTGTAGTAAATTCAAAGGTGTTTCATCATTTGAGAGAAATTTCTCTTTCAAAAGTTTTAAAGGTCCACGAACAGAATGGCCAAAAACTAGTTCAAAAGGACTGAAACCAAGAGATTCTTGTACAGATTCTCTGACTGCAAATAGTAACAAATGGATGGCCTCATCCCAATCTTTTTCAGTGTCAAAGCAATATGACCTTATCATATTTTTTAATGTCTGGTGAAATCTTTCTAAAGCACCTTGACTTTCAGGGTGATAAGCGGATGACCTGTATTGCTTTATCCCTAATTCATGCATAACCTGTTGGAATATACCAGACATAAAATTTGACCCTTGATCAGACTGAACTGATTTTGGAAGACCAACAAATGTGAAAAATTTTATAAGAGCTTTGACTATTGACTTTGTTTTGATGTTCCTTAAAGGAATAGCTTCAGGAAAACGTGTAGAAGTACACATAATTGTTAAGAGATACTCATTTCCTGACTTGGTTCGAGGTAAAGGACCAACACAATCTATAAGTATCCTACTGAAAGGTTCATCAAAAGCAGGAATAGGTTGTAATTGAGCTTTGGGAATGGTTTGGTTGGGTTTACCTACCATTTGACATGTATGGCAAGTTTTACAATATTTAGAGACATCTGCTTTGAGACCAGGCCAAAAAAATGATTAATAATTTTGTGATAGGTCTTGTTTATACCTAGATGACCTGACATAGGACTTTCATGGGCTATACTTAGTATTTCATGACGATATGACTTTGGAACCACAATTTGGTGGTAAACAGCCCATTCATCATCAGCTGGGACATCAAATGGTCGCCATTTTCTCATAAGAATCCCATTCTTTATATAGTAACACATTGGGACCTGTGAAATTTCATCTTCAGGTAAAGCCCTAAAAATTAAATTTGAAATCTCAGGATCAGTTTGCTGTTCCTGGATAAATTGTGACTTTGACAGCGTATCGTGACCTTGGTCAATAGACCGTGGTGGTGAATGACAAGACATTGACGAGTCTGTCTGAGTATCAGACAAACTGGGATCAAGAGACTTTTTAATCTCATTATTAAAATATTGACCGATAAAAGTATCCGTCAAGTCAATGTCAGAGTTTGAGTTTTTCAAAATGGCCTTTTTAGCCATAGCTCGGGTAACTGCACAAGAAGGATACAAGTCAGGAATTTCCTGCTCGATAGGGTCATCTGTTTGACCTATATTTGGTGTGTCAGTTACAAGTGGATTAACCACAACCTTATCTCCAGCTAAGTCATTACCTAGCAGTAAATGGACACCTTTAAATGGTAAGGAAGGTTTAATACCACTAACCACAGGCCCAGTAACCAAATCTGATGACAAATTAACATGATGGAGAGGGATATTAACAGTTTCACACTCTACACCCTGAATAAGGACACTAGTACCGGAAGAAGTCTTCTCAGAAAAAGGCAGTATATCTGCCAAAATAAGAGATTGAGAAGCTCCTGTGTCTCTTAAAATTTTAATAGGGGTAGGTGGGCAATTATCACCTGAAAGTGATACAAAACCATTCAACATAAATGGTTCAAAAATCTCCATAGTAGAATCAGACTTGGGTTTTGTGACTATGTCAATTGTATTGGTTTTAATAGAAGACTGTGGCCTTGGTCTATGAGTGGTGAGCCCTGTTGGTTTGGCTTCATCACTTTCTAACTTCCTTTTTAATTTCAAACATTCAGAAACAAGGTGACCAGGTTTCTTACAATAGTTACAAGTGGGTCGAAATAAGGGATATTGACTTTTGGTTTCACTAGTAGAATTGGGTTTGGGTGTATTGGATTGACTGGGCATGCCAGATGAATTACCAGACATAGATTTATTATGGGGATGTGAGGAAGTAGGTTTTGCTTTAGCAATAAAAGAAACTTTATGTGTAAGGTAGTAATTATCAGCCAGACGAGCTGCTTCTTCTAAAGTTTCAACTTGTTTTTCGTCTAAGAATGTCTTAACATCAGATTGACGTTTGAATTCTTCAACTAACATAAGTTGTCGTAGTTTATCATAATTTTGGTCTATTTTCTTAGAACAGCACCATCTATCAAATAACTGTTCTTTGTTTCTAGCAAATTCAACATGAGTCTGGTTAGAATCTTTTTTACAATTTCTAAATTTTTGTCTATACGCTTCTGGGACCAGCTCATAACCTTTGAGAATAAGTTCTTTAACAGTCTCATAATGATGACATTGTTCAACACCTAGTTGTGTATAAATTTCACGAGCTTTGCCTATCGAAACACTTTGCAGAAGCAAAGTCCAGTGCTCTTTTGGCCAATTTAAGTTTTCTGCAACTTTTTCAAAGTGTAGGAAGTATTTATCAACTTCTTTTTCTTGAAATGGAGGAACAAGCCTAATATGTTTTGTAACATCAAAATTGTATTCAATCTTTTGCTTCGGCTGATTTGCTCTTTCTTGCATTTCTATTTCCCTCATTCTTAATTGAAATTCTCTCTCCTTCTCTCTCTCTTCCCTTTCCCTTTCTTCTCTCTCCCTTTCTCTTTCCCTTTCTCTTTCCTTCTCTCTTTCTAGTCTTTCTTCTCTCCGTCTTTCCCTTTCTCTTTCCTTCTCTCTTTCCTGAATTTCTAATTGTCTGATCTGCAATTCTAATTCAAGTTCTTTCGAACTTGAAACTGACTGAACGTCAACTATCAGGGAAAGAGCATTTTCATTAAAAATCTCCTCATCAACAAAATATTGTACCAAAATGTTCTTAATTTCATGTTTACGCATTGAAGATTTTACTTCAGACAATTTATAGTGTTTAGCAAGATTAAGCAAATCAGTCTTTTTACCTAAATTCAATAACTCCACAGACGGTTCAGCCGTAAATTTATCTAAGTCAAAAGACATGTTTGTTTGTTGCTGAATTCAAGTACAAAATTGTATTATAATTACTGATTAGTAATTTTGACTAACAGGATGTAATAGATTTATTCAAATTGTGAAAAGCAAACGTCTATGTCTGTTTTTTTTCAATCGATGGTTAATCCCAAAAGGAAAACGAATGCGTTAGTCTATTTTCCAATCCCGAACGATCCCCCAATTTCTGTTACGAGTCAGGCGTAACTAGAAAGAAGAAGCCAGCAACAAACGATAACAATTAACAGAATTTATTAACAAAAATGTCAAATAATCAGCGACAATATTACAATAATACAAAAACAATACCTTAGACGTTAAATACAGAAAACAAATTATTCCAGTCTTAATTCCGGTCTGATCCTGATCCAAACTGAATGTAATCCAAGCACACGAAGTAATCCTCACTTTAGTCTTGTCTGATCCGAATCCAAACTGAATGTAATCCAAGCACTAAGTATGACACAAACACAAAATAATCCCCACTGTAGTCTGGCAATCATGTATTAACTAGTGAACACTGAGATGTAAAAAGCTTTTCCTTTTATAATAACAGGGAAACTTCCAGAAAATTCATGTTAAAATCAGTTGCATAATTCTTAGTAATCAGATTGTATAAAGGCCTGGAAACTTCCAGCACAATATTCCACAAGAGAGAATCCAGTTCTAAAAATAGCAACAGGGGAAAACCATTCAAAAATAGATACACACATGAACAAAGCTAGGAATAACTGGGTATGTACATAACAATACACATAAGAAACATCTTCATCCTTGCTGTTATTTAGGGTCAATTAGAGATACCATAGAAATGCCTTATGGGGTAAAGGGTTAATACTAGTACATCTCCGTGATGCATGCTACAAAGCAATTCATTACATAATTACATGTATATACCCATATTGTGTGGGAACTGACTGGCATGCATACTGGTCCTTTGACATGCAGAGAGTTTTGACTCAGGTTAGCTTGCTTTGACTGCACAGGCAGACCTGGATCGATAGGTTATGCAGTTGCATTAACGCCACTTTTTACAGATCATAAATCCGGCTTTCTCTGTAAATGGTAATTCAAAACAATTTAAAAGATAAACTAACTTACAATGTATTCATGATTTAGACACAATGTTTTCCGCGAAAAAATAGCTCGTGCATGACGTAAGAATAGTATGACAAATTCATGACTAGCATGGATCAATGCGTATGTTTTTACACACATAGGCGCTTAATAAGCTGGAAGTAAATGAGAAATTAGATTATCAATACTTATTAAACTGATAATGATTTTTAAGTAATCATCCGATCGGTAGATATTTATTGTCATTTTTTAACAATAAGGTACTTGTGCGAAAGACTGTGATGCGTGTGACGCTATGCGACTAACCGTAAAACATTCAATTTTCAGTCATCCCTATTTAGTCTTTGACTTACTTTTCTATCCAATCAGAACGCTCATATTTGAAATTTTTTGACTGTCTATTTTCTATAAACTATCCAACGCAGGTTTATTTTGATCATTAATCTATTTAACGTCACAGTTTATCTGGATTTAGTGCGCATGCGTACAAAGATCCTACCCCTCCCCACCCCTCATTAATATTCAACAATTAATATTCAACAATTACTTAACTTAGATCTAGCACATGCCAAGTACTTATGCTGTTGACAGAAAAAAAAAAATGGTAAAACACAGATACAAATTATGTAATAAGGGTCGATCAATCTACATGGTCAGTTGGCCTCCAAGACATACCACCTGCGGCGTGAAACAACCTGTAGTTACGAGGTTTAAGAAGTAAATCGACGATATGTTGAAATTTAAAGAAAAATTAATGCTACAGTAAATCAGTAGAAATGTCCATAAGTTGAGTCCAGTCGTTATTTCCTCAAAATCTTGGTAAAGAAATAGATCGTCGAAATCGCCAAATTCTGCCATATCTGACATTGTTTAAAACAGGCGACAGTCAAGTGTGAACTAGAAAAGATGCTGATAGTGAAGGTGCGTTAAACCTTTCGCGTACGAAAAATTTTAGACCATTCCAAATTGAAAGCATCCGCAGATGTCAAATTTTGAAAGTAGAAAAAATGAAGTTAAGTTTTTTGACAAGGTAGAAAACATTGTAGGAAAAGGAGAAAATGGTGGTAACCAGAATTTTCTCCTTTTTCAACAGTAATTGCAAAAACCTTCCTTCCCATGGATTGTTTGGTAAATGGCTAACTATCACGTGGTCGTGTACAAGTTGTATAGCCCCGATATTCAGGTTGAAATTACGTCATTTTTAGCGATGATGCAATGATGACGTTTCCTTGTCAATGAGCGAATCTGCCAACGCCATATATGGGTGAAAGGGCGTTTTTTGTGAATAGTTGATTCCGTATATGGCACAGTATTTTAGCAATGATGTAATGTGGGCGGAAAAAGACTACTCGTAAGTCGGTTAAATGCTAAGAAGTTCAAAGTTAAGGTAAGACCTGTGTAATGCACTTCCGGTGAAAATTCTAATTGGTTGATAAATAAGGATAAATAAGGATTTATGCAGAAATAATATTTTTGTACATTTCTAACGGATCAGAATTTCCGTTTATGTCTATCTTGAAATTATCTTTGATACTTTTATTAGTTTTCTGAAAAGGGAGGTAATTTTTATCCCTTTTTGAATTGAGAATATAGTGGTTTTAGATTTATAAAATTAATGGTAATTCAAAGAAGAAAAAAATTGAAAAAAATGAAAAGGTGAAAGTAATTCAATAATACTCATTTATAATTATTGCTAATTTTGCAAGATGATATTTTAGAGGAAATAGCTATTTTCCATTACACAGGTCTTACCTTAAACGATTTACCTAGCCACAGTCGGTCGCAACGCTCTCTCCTTTTGGCTGTTTAAATCGTTTAATTTTGACTTCCCAGCGTTTAACAATTACTTAGATTTAGACTAAAACCCACAACGAAGTCGAAATTTCGTATTAGTTAGTATTTATTAATTGAGAATTTAACAATTGATACGTAATTTACACTAACTGACTCCATGTTTAACCCTTGACCTGTAGAACGAAAGCCAGTGAAATCCTTTTGAGGTGCGGTTAACATTATTGAATCAGAACGACAGCCAGTAAAATCGTTTTTTAAGGTGGAGCCTTCATTTGATCTCGTGACGTAACAATTTACGCCAAGAAGTTCATTTTCCCCCTTGATGCAATACCCCGCGTGCCCCATTTCTTATACACATCATAAAGTAAGCCTCAGCGATGATTCACACTGCGTCTTAACCGTTTCCCAAACAAGCCCTTGTTTTTACGTGTTTGCAGTGAAAGTCTTTTGAAAACACTGTGGGAAAAGGAGAAATTGCTCGTAACAAGCAATTTCTCCTTTTCCCAGAGTGTTTTCTACCCTTTTAGAGAACTTTCTGCCATTTTCTCCAATTCTAAAATTGTCATCTACAAACTCTTTTGGTTTGGATGAGTCCAAAATTTGTCGTTTGGGAAAGGGTTAAACACTTAATCATTAGGGGGCGAACCCTTAATAATTGTTCAGGGCTCCAGGTTTAACAAATAAGACGGACACTTTTTCAAAATATGGCGCCAAAATGCTTAATCTTTTAAAAATCTTAAACGGTGTGACCGCAAAACGAGCTTCGCTGGTTACGGCTATGTTTAGCGGATTTGCTATAGAAAATCCGCTTACTGTGATCGTTTTGACCGGAACAAATGCATCAGGCATAACGACGCATACGCGCTCACTTTCAGTTTTGCATGGCTGAACGGGCCGAATAACGCAGATCTACACATGGTATTCAGCTCTAACTTTGAAAAATTCATGGTATATTTCTTTATTGAAATTTCGTTACAACTAAAATCTAACTTAAAATCAGTTAAAACTACTTTGGAAAATTATGCAAAGTTTATTTTTTTATATTGCAATATGCGTATGAACATTGATTACACAGGCTGGCCTCGTTTTCATTCAAGAAACATTCATTCACTTCTGCCGTCCACCTTCAAAACAAACAAGGAGATTCTAAGCACTGAATTTTTTAACATTTTCAATTATGCATTTTATCAAATATCTTTAACTGTTCAGATAGCTTGCTAGAATTCGACCGTAAACGATTTTAAGCCATTTCGATAACCCATAGAGTCACTTCGGCACCTTGTTACCCGCCCTTCTTATATCGATGAATTTCCGAGCTGTTTAAAATATTTCAGTGAAACTTTTAAAGAAATGGAGATCATATGGTCTATCAACAGAAATTCATTTGACGATCGATTTATGCAAGATTGCATTGGAAAAGCCTCAAAGATTTCTCTCCATTTATCGAATGAAATCGACGAAATCATTCGTTACAAACGGCCCCGATCAAGTACGAACCCGTAATATGAATCTATACTGAGGATTCGTGTCCGTCTTCGTGAACTAGACATCTACTAACTTAGCCTAATATCCTGGACTTTAAGCCTTAGCGACTTACATTTGTTATCAAGGTGTGAAAGTCCTTCTAATACGCTTGAATTTTACTTTGTTACCTTTCATGCAACAGAAACAACAATACAAGATTAGGAATGTAGAATTTGCAGGTAGACTAGATTTTTGATAAAGAGTCCACAGGAACTCAGACACGTTTTATTGTTTGGACAATAAATAAGTATCTCATAATGTTATATTTTTTTCTGCACATGTCCCTGAAGTGGCTCAATTATGTAGTAATGTATGAATATCAAAGTCATTAGGATAGGGCTGAAAACTTCAAAAACAAATCTAGATCTATATGTTTGAAGAAAACTTACATTATCAGACAAAATTCCAAACTACAATCATAAACTATAATTGTTTCTTTCAATATATGCGAGACTAAAGTCTACTTACTACATAGTGCTCATTCACACCTGCATTTTCTGACTGAATAGAAATAGACATAAGAATGTGAAGTCTGAGTTTGCATATTAAATTTAGGTCTGTTATGTTTTATGTGAAACTAATAAAATGAATTTGAAGTTATTACCTCTTTACCACACAATCTCGACTTGTGACAACCCTGAAAAAGAAGGCCTTTGAAAACATTGTCGGAAAAGTAGAAAATGCTGGTAACCAGCATTTTCTCCGTTTACCACAATGCTTTCTACCCTTTTCAAATCAATTTTCAATTTTTGATTTACATTTATTTTGACGTCTGCAAATGCTTTCAATTTGGACAAGGCTGAAATTTGTCGTCTGGCAAAGGCTTAAAATAACAATAATGGCCATATATAAACACATGGGGTTTTTAAATGCATTTTAATTTATTTCATTCAATCTAAAAGTGTGGCAATTATTGTGAAGATGACAATCTGTCATTGTACGGTCGGTCCAAGTGTTAGTCACTGACACAGAAATATATTTCAAAACTAGGTTAAAACCTGCCAGGTAGATGTGCCTTTTGATTACTTTTTGCCTGTTTTTTTTGCCAGTCACTAATATATGACCCGACCACAAGATCACAGACTGTCATCTCCACAATATTTTTCATTCTTTAAAATGGTATGATTTAAATTTAAATGTATTATGACAGCTGCTTCTTTATAGTTAAGTGTAACACAAGTTTGTTTTTTGAAACTGTATTATAATTTAAGTTCAGACTGAGGCTGAATCTACTTGACCTATTTTTTATTTTTCTTTTTTAAAGTTGCACAAAAATAGCAGTGAAATTAAATAATCTCATTCATTTATTTGGTGAGGTGCTTTGAGACTGTGGTTGATTGGTGAAGGTGTAGGATGGATTATCCTGGACTTTTTCCTCACCTAGGTGGTATGATTTGTAGGAATGCCTATAGAAAAGACACTACAGAGAACCAGCCTAGCCCTAGTACAACCACAGAGGTACACAAATGAGTTGTTGTCACTGTAATACTGAAACAGTGTTGTTCAAAACTAATGTAATCTCCAGAAAATAGTATCAAATTACTCTTGATTCCAGTTTCATGGTTTGTGGCACGGCACGAGTTGACATTCCTTTTGTTTAGTGAAATCATTATTTGTTTGATTTGTGTTTTTATGATGATACAAGGCTAATTTTCATTTATGTAACAGAAGGTTGGTTGGTTGTATTAGGTTTTAAACTCTTTACCAAATGACAAAATTTCGGACTTGTCGAAATTGAAGTATTTGCAAACGACAAAATAAATGTGAATCAAAAATTGAAAAGTGATTTGGAAAGAGTAGAAAACATTGTAGGAAATGGAGAAAATGCTGGTTACCAGCATTTTCTCCTTTTCAAACAATGTTTTCAAAGGCTTGCTTTTTTAGGGTCGTTAAAATTCGGGATTGTGTGGCAAAGAGTTAACACCACTTTAACAGCTTAGGTCATACCATGGCGGTCAATGATGCACACGTGTTCTGGCTTTCTCATACCAGTACTAACACAACTTTCTTGCCAAAGCCACCTACTACTTTGCTCACATGCTTCAGCAGAGGTGAGAGGCAAAAATACGCCGGAAAAAAGTTCGCCTTAACCGCGTATCGAACTCACAACCACCAGGTCATGAATCGGACACGCTCACCACTGAGCCACCCGAGCGGGCTGTCCCAGAATGAAGGTACATTCAATATTTATGAATTGAACATGGCCTAAATCTTGGCGAACATGGCGAAAATACTGAATACACCATTTAGTTTTCAACTTTCAGATAATTACATAACATTCTTAAGTTCAGAAATAAAACCAAGAACATTCCTTTCAAAGAAAAGAAGAAACCATTGCACCTGAACAATCTAATATTGTATCTAATTTGACATTTTATTTTTATTTTGAAATTAGTACATGTTGTTTCAAGTTGTGCAGTAATAAGGAGGAACCCTTCATGGGATTTCTGGGTGTTATAGTCATGGAAAGGACAAGGTACATGTGCTCTCAGTAAAACCTGTTTCACAACAGCTTTATGGCAGCAGTGCAAGAACATTTTTGACAAATCATAGGACTTCGCACGGGCTCACAAGTCTGCTGTACAAAATTCGCAACGCCGTTGACGTCGCAAGCTGGTTTTTCAACATGCTCATTTTACTTTGCGATTTTTGGAGTTCGCAAGGCAACTCTAGGGTTGCAACAGAGCAGGCGTGCGGCTACCCTGAGACCATCGCACATCACTCGTATAGTTTTATACTTGCATTTGTAAAGCACGATGGTCGCACGAACATCATACGGCTGTCTTTTGAATGCCTTGCATTTTGTGAAAGTCTGTCTTAAGACTGCTGCGAAACGTACAAACAACATATAGTTCCGCACAGCTGCCCTGCAAATTCCTTTCAAAAAGTTAGTGTCATACTTCCTCTTTTAGAAAGTTTGTATGTGTTGTTCATCATCAGTCGCTGTTGATATTTTAGGAAGAGAAGGTCATGCTTCCGAAAGAACTATCTCAGAAAGAAAAGGAGTAGGCTCAGGTTGCTGAACCAGAGACAACCAAGGCACCATCAACCCAGGTTTCAGATGAAGAAGGCACTTGCTTGTACAAGGGTGACAAATATGCCTTTAGCATAAAAAAGCGTTGCCCCTTTCTTCATCCGCGAGTAACCTGTTCATGGCTGCAATACGCAACCTATGTGCCTGGTTAGCCGAAGTTAACTCTGTGAAGGCCTGCTACTGAATGAGGCTCTTGCCGCATACCAATGTGTGTATATATATCCAAATTTGGACAAAGAGAGATGATTCCTCCTCCTTATGCCGATTGTAGGAAGAGCGTACAGCTGTCTTGCAAATTCCTGCTTGCCGTGCGGTGGTGCTAAAAACTTTACAAATTTTTACAGTGCGTTGGTGCTAAAAACTTTACAATTTTTTACAGTAGTCTTGCAGGTTCCTTGAGAATTTGTATAGCAGCCGCACGATAACCGCATGACAGCTGGGTGATCAGTTTCCTTGTTTTTTTCGTGCGTTCAACCTGCGAATACCACACGGTTTGTGTGTCAGCTGTGCGAACAATGTACGGAGATCGGTTTGCAAATTTGCAAATAGATAGCAATTGTGTTTGCTGCGGTAATCATAGGACGAAAAAAACTGCACGGCTGATGTGAATCAGACTTAAGAAAATGCATACAAAATACCAGCTTCTAGTTTTCATTGAGGACTCCTGTGTGTGCATCTGTTTTTTTTTTTTTTTTTTCAACCTAAACCATGGTAGTGTAACGGGAGCCGTTTCAGCCTTGTCAGTGCTTTGATATCACATTCTTCTTGTATAATAACCAAATGTTATCTTGACAGGTTTCATTGCAGACAACATACATGCATTTCCTTCTTGGCATCATTCTTCATTAATTTCCATTTAATCTTCTGTATTTTGTATTCTATAACTCTATTGTCATCTATACTAAAGTTAATAATCATTGTACTATGTTGTAGTTTCCTATACTTGTCTTCTAAACTCTGTGTATAATATGTCAAGTTATAAGCAGGTTACTATACTTTACTCTCTTTACATGTACATTTCATGTGCCGCACGTGCACAGTGTCCACTCAGGCTGACCAATGCTATAAAAGGCCTGTAGTCAGCTCTGTTCTGACTAGTTGTAGATCAGCTCTAGAGGTAGCGTTTACCTTCACTTGCACTACACTGGCACTCTTCCCTTTTCTCTACCGTCTCTCTATCTTCTCTACATTTTGTCAACCCTATTTCATTTAATTATGACAATCATTTTCATTCTGAAACATTAAAACTCATTTAAATTACAAACTGCCTCTTGTTCGTTGTATCCAAAAAGAACCTAGCCGGTTACATTTTGGTCCCGCGAGCCGGATACAACGCAATATTAGGCTTTTTCACATCTCTGAAGTAATTTCATTAGGTCAATACTTGTAACATAGTTAGGGTCTTCATGGTAAGGGTTTCTTTATATAAGGTTCAATCTATGTATGTTAAGATTCAGTAACTATGTACAATCACATAATTTTAACGAACCGTTTAAAACTTAAGGCACGTATTTTTAAATTGTTTCATGATATTGTATTCATTACAAAAGTAATTAGAATAATTAGAGTAAGTAAACAAGTTGTCAATCAATCTTATTCATAAGATTTTTGATTGGTTGGAATGGACTATTCCACTAGATGGACTCGTCTGACCAGCCCACTAGGTCAGTCGGTATAAAAGGCATGGCATTGAGTGAGAGAGATCGGGACTGGGTAGAGAGAGAAGGTCAAGAGCTGGAAAGATAGATAAAGAGTTGGAATGAGAAAATACTTGCGGAACATAGCTTAATAGTTACATTTATTTTGGACGTCAACTAACTTGATAAATTTTTTGAACTGAAAATAAACTTAGTGGAAATTTAAACTTTGGTGGTGACTTTGTTTCTTCAACCTATACGATCACGACTACGCTACACAGCTGTTTATTGGTGCCAAGTACCAGGATTCGAACTAGACTTCCACGATGCAAGGTAACAGATTTCTTTGTTACATGTATAAGATTTAACTGAGTGAAGAAAATGATAGTCGATTGTGCAGGGTTCTTAAAAAAAAATGTATAGATGTGGTTAGATTAGAATGAACTTTGGATTACATTTAATTTTAACTGAAAGCAAAATGAAGTGTTTAAAAAAAAAATGTAAGCAAACAATTTGAAATTTTATTTTATCTATTTAAAGATTCTTCCGTGTTATTATTATTAGGATTTTAGTCTGTAATGGTCTTACTTTTTCAAATTTAAGTGAAATAAAATAATTTAAAATGGCTGAAGGGGGAGAAATCAGAGAAATTTTCGATGGCTTGAGACAAGAGTTGGAACACGTGTCACAAGCGCTAACTACACAGAGTGTTAATCAGGCTGTCCCAAATTTCGACGGCACCCCATCAAAATTTAAGGAATGGATTAAGGCCATTGACAAATACTCTATCTTAGCTTCTTTAAACAATGATAAGAAGAAATTAGTTATACATGGATGTGGTCAGGAAGGCCACATATTAAAGTTCTGTAGGCAGAATGAAAACCCAGAGACCAAAAGACCGATGGGTCATGGACGGGGTTCTCGGCAAAATTTAAACTAGAACCATCTGTTCATGAAGAGGTCGATGACCAGATGAAAGGTATCTGTAATAAGAAATTCTCTATCAACATTTCTGGAAATTCAAATTCATGTATAGTAAAAGTAGGCAAACAAAAATATAGAACTCTTGTTGACACAGGGGCTGAAGATTCATTGATGCATCGTCGGGTATATGATCAACTTTTGTATAAGCCTAAACTTGATCGAAAACTGGTTAATCTACAGTCTGCTAATGGCACATGTTTAAAAGTAGATGGGTGCGTTAGTGTTTCTCTAAGTATCGGTGGTACCGAAATGTCACAAGATTTCTATGTTGTTTCAGACTAAAATAAGGAATACATGTTCAAAAAAGTGTTTCTAATCACAAAGACTTAACCATTGTTCAATATTTATCGGCAGGTGTTTGGATGCTTATTTCTAACAGACCTCACGATGTCACTATAGTCTGTAAAGAATCCATAATGAATCAACAGTTGATAAAAACAACTCCACCGTTATATATGATTAAATTAAATAACTCTTGCCGCGCTGCTAGTAATAAATTTGTAATACCTGAATACTATGAATGGAATGAAAGAATCGGGAAGCCTGATTCACTGAGGAAACTATTGAAAAGTTATGAAATTTCAAGCATGCAATTTAAAGACCAACTTAAGACTGAGTTTGATAATGTGTCTCATATTGAAATACCAAGTTCACTGCACGATATTAAAGAAATGCCGTTGGATTCATTTTTGGACAAGGTCTCTCTGACTAGCCTAAGACAAATAGAAGAAAATGAATCAAAGCTTAATCCTTGGGGCTTTGTTATCGCAATTATTGGATTTGGCATTGTCTTCATAACTGCTATTATCATTTGTTGCAAAATTGGTATTTGTCCGTGCTCACACCGTTGCACTCAGTTATTTCATATGCAAGGTAACACTAGAACTATACCTGTTGCGTATCGGGCACGTGAAGATGAACAACCCGATGTAGAGATGGTAATGATGGAACGTAATGTAAACGACGTTGATGACGCCGGTGGAAGACAAAATCCTTCCCCATCATTGGTTATCGAAAGATTGTTGACGTCGGGAAGACGTGAATAAGAAGAAGATATGAGTTGTGTACACACACACACACTCACACACACACACACACATATATATATATATGGAAAAATCAACTGGTTCCGGCTCAAGGATATTACATAAAAAAGAAAAATAACATCACTTGGGAGTATATATCAGTAACATTTATTGCCAACCGGTTTCGCTTTCGCTCATCAGGGCAACATATATATATATATATATACCGGTAGTGGTTAAGCGATTGAACTTAACCATGTTGATAAAATAACTGTTCTTAGATTTGTGTACAGATATGACATTTAACCATGTTGATAAAATAACTGTCCTTAGATTTGTGTACAGATATGACATTAATCGGTCATTATAAAGTCTGTTTGTAGGCACTCTCAAAGTACCCACAATAACAGGGAAGATTTCAAATACATGTGGAACATAACGTGCTATTGAGAGTAAGACATTCGCATCCACTTTCTTTCAAGAAAACGACATAGATGTCATGAAAACCTACTACAGAGAAAGCAGTAGCAGACTAACTCCAAAACCAATAGCTCTGATACAGAATACATATGCAACCACGAACGGAATCAAGTTGTTTGAAAGTCATTATCCGACCCCACAGACGATATACAGCTACATACAGAACAGCGGAGGACCAATCATCCATAACAAACGAGCAGACGAAACCAAACCAAGACCATCTACTTGAAGAAGAAGAAAATAACTACCAAGCATTACCATTGTTAAGACTTTACAATAACAAGTGATGTTAAGATATAATTTCAGTTGTTAATTAGGACTGAGTTAATCATTTCACTAGCTGTTATTCCTGGTTCAACATATGTTGTGTTTTGTTCTTTTAATAATTTATGTGAATTTAAGCATAAATTCAATAAATTACTTAAGGTGGATAGGTGTGTAACATAGTTAGGGTCTTCATGGTAAGGGTTTCTTTATATAAGGTTCACTCCATGTATGTTAAGATTCAGTAACTATGTACAATCACATAATTTTAACGAACCGTTTAAAACTTAAGGCACGTATTTTTAAATTGTTTCATGATATTGTATTCATTACAAAAGTAATTAGAATAATTAGAGTAAGTAAACAAGTTGTCAATCAATCTTATTCATAAGATTTTTGATTGGTTGGAATGGACTATTCCACTAGATGGACTCGTCTGACCAGCCCACTAGGTCAGTCGGTATAAAAGGCATGGCATTGAGTGAGAGAGATCGGGACTGGGTAGAGAGAGAAGGTCAAGAGCTGGAAAGATAGATAAAGAGTTGGAATGAGAAAATACTTGCGGAACATAGCTTAATAGTTACATTTATTTTGGACGTCAACTAACTTGATAAATTTTTGGAACTGAAAATAAACTTAGTGGAAATTTAAACTTTGGTGGTGACTTTGTTTCTTCAACTTATACGATCACGACTACGCTACATACTTTAATTTAAAATTTCAAATTACTTGATTTATCTTGAAATGGCCGAAGGGTTTGATTCATCATGTTTAAATCCTCCTCCATCAGTTGTACAGAGAGTAGGTAGAAATGTTAAAGGGGTGTTCAATAATGGCACAGACCCTTCTTATGATACACAAGGGGTGTTCAATAGTAACAGAGGCCCTTCACATGAACAAATTAAAGATGTACAAGGGGTGTTCAATAATTACCAAGTCCCTTATTATAAACAACCGAAAATAGAACATGGGATGTTCAAAAATTCTCCAGACTCTTTTGTACATGGTATATCAAACTTTAACTCTTTGCCCTTACATACTGAGACAAAAGGTATGTTACCTAAGCCCACTATAACTCAACAATGCTATGATGTACACAAGTGTCTGCCTCAAAGTTACCAACCTGAATTGTCTCACAAAACAATGAGAAAAGCTAAGGAACCGAATACTTTTGATGGAAAATCTACTGATTGGCAAGATTACATTATTCATTTTGAATGTGTTGCATCTTGGAATGGCTGGACAGATTTTGAAAAGGCTCAACAATTGATAATGAGTTTAAGAGGGTCCGCTCAAAAACTACTTGGTGAATTAAATGTTGGAACAGTTGACAGATTATCAACAAATAAAATTCTTTTTAAGTAGTCGATTTAGCCCAGTTGAAAAAGAAACTGCCTATAGGTGCCAATTCAGAAATCGCAAGCAGCAAAGGCAAGAATCTGCCTCTGATTTTGGGTATTCATTACAAAGGATTTGCTTACAGGCCTTTCCCCATATTAACTCTGAGGCAAGGGAAATATATTTGATTGACCAATTCATTCATGGCCTTGCTCGTCAAGAACTTAGGAGTCATGTACAATATCGCCATCCGCGGACAATTGATACAGCCATCGTATTAGCTGTTGAATTCGAAGCATTTGAAGGCACGCAGGGTATTCTGAAAAAACCTCACTTCGAAAATGAAGAGCAAATTAATTCTGTGAAATCCTCTGAAAATGTAAAAATACAAAATCATGCAAGCAGATCCGAAAGCTTTACATTACATGATATTGCAAAAATGCTGAAAGAACTTATGATCACTGTAAAAAGATCAAATAGTTCAAGATCAAGATCAAACAGCGCAGACAGACGTTTGAAATATGACAAACATGAGTGTTACAAGTGTCATAAGAAAGGTCATATTGCTACAAATTGTCCTTCACATCAGGAAAACTAGGATCGGCTGATCTTAAGCCCGAAGTTTCAGCCTCCTCTACAAGTTTGTTAAATGGGCAAGAAAATACTACTGATAGTCAAAATAAGGCTTGTCAATTCACAAAAATTGTCATAAATCAGTCAATCATACATGCTCTTGTTGACTCTGGGTCTGCAAGTACAATTATTTCTAAGGATACTTTTAAAAGGTTAAACTTAGATACAAATATAACCACCAATGAAAGTACAAAACTGACTGCAGCCAATGGGTCTGAAGTATCTGTATTAGGAAGAGTGTCATTGGATTTTGAACTTGACAATGAAAATTTTTCATATCAATTTTTGATAGCTGAACTTGATGATATAGACTGCATTCTAGGAAGTGATTTCTTAGAAGAGTTTGATGTTGCAATTAAATTTGGACAAGGTATTATGCAGATAGGAAAGCACAAAATAAAACTTCAAAGACAAAGTAAAAGCAGAGTTTGTAGGATAAAACTCTCTGAAACAATAACCTTACCGCCAAATTCTGAAGTAATTACTGGTGGTCATTTTGATGGTCAAACTACAAAATCAGACTTTGTTCTAGAACCTTTAAAACATTTGTCTCAAAAAGGCATCTTAATATGCAGAGCATTAGTTAATACAGACAGAAATGAAATTCCACTATCCCTTTTAAATGTTACTGACAGTAAACTTAAAGTTAAAAAGGGCACTTTTGTTGGAAATGTTCGAAAGGCAGATGTTATCACAGAAGTGTTGCCTAAACAATCCAGCAGCCCTGATAATTTTCCCGAGCATTTACAACCTTTACTTGATGAAGCTTCCACAAATCTTAATCCAAAAGAAACTGAAACGCTTAAAAATTTATTGACAGATTTTCAAGATGTCTTTGCTGATAAATCTGGTACAATCAGTCAAACTAATTATGCTGAACATACAATTGATGTGGGTGATACTAAACCGATAAAATTAGCTCCTCGTAGAGTACCTATAGCTCAGAAAGAAATAGTTAAAAATGAAATTAAAAAGATGCTGGATCAGAACATTATAGAACCTAGTAATAGTCCATGGTCTTCACCCATCGTATTAGTTACAAAACCTGACAACACTATTCGCTTCTGTATTGATTACAGAAAATTAAACGCTGTAACGAAAAAGGATGCTTATCCTCTTCCTCGAATAGCTGAAGCATTAGACACATTGTCTTCAGGAAAATAATTTTGTACCCTAGATTTAGCTTCTGGTTACTGGCAAATTCCCATGGCTAAGGAACATAAACATTACACTGCTTTCAATTCTCACTTAGGATTCTTTCAGTTCCGTGTAATGCCTTTCGGTTTGACCAATGCTCCTGCAACTTTCGAAAGGTTAATTGAGAAAGTTTTGTTTGGTCTACAGTGGGAAAAATGCTTATGCTATCTAGATGATATAATTGTTTTTGGAGAAACTTTTGACAAAACCCTAGAAAACTTAAAGCTTGTTTTGAACAGATTTAGAGAAGCAAATCTAACAGTAAAACCTAAAAAAATGTCATTTATTTCAGAAATCAATAGAGTATTTAGGCCATAATATTTCAGAAGAAGGTATTTCCTGTTCTAAAAATAAGGTTGATGCTGTTTTAAATTGGCCTGTACCAAACAGTAAAACAGAACTAAGAAGTTTTCTAGGATTGATTAACTATTACAGAAAGTACATTAAAGACTTAGCTACAATAACATATCCTCTGACGCGACTCACGCAAAAGAACAAACCATTCATTTGGTCCGAAGAGTGTCAGATCAGTTTTGACAAAATGAAGGAACTGTTAGTTTCTGCACCTATTCTTGGTTATCCTCAGCAGGATGGACAGTTCATTCTTGATACCGATGGTAGTCAGTTCGGTATTGGAGCTGTCTTATCCCAAGTCCAAAATGGAACAGAGCGTGTCATAGCATATGCAAGTAAAAGCTTAAACAAAGCACAACAAAGATATTGCACTACATTCATTAAATTGCTAGCTGTTGTCATTTTCATCAGGCATTTTAGACATTATTTGTGGGGTCAACATTTCATTGTTAGAACTGACCATGCATCTCTGACATGGCTTAGAAATTTCAAAGATCCTGAAGGAATGATTGCGAGATGGTTGACAGTACTTGAAACTTACAATTTCACCATACAACACAGAAAAGGTTCTAATCACGGTAATGCAGATGCAATGTCCAGGATACCTAGAAGGAAATGCAAAAGGACAGACTGTCCTGATTGTGGAATATGTTGCAACTGCTCAAGTGTCTCAGAACCTCCAGTTGAAGAGATTTCAGTTTTCGCAATTAATGATTCTGGTGATACACAAGTAACTCAGTCAAATTGGATAGATAAATGGACAGTTGACGATTTGAAAGAATTACAGAGAAATGATTTAGTAACAAGCAAGTTATTAGACCTTAAGTCACGATTTATAAATAAACCCCCAAAACATGTTGTTAAACAATGTCCTTTCAAAGTCCGTGTTCTGTGGAATATTTGGGAATCTTTGTTGGTATGTGATGGCTTGTTATATCGTAAACATTTATCTGTAGATTTCTCTGAAAATGAAAGGTTACAACTTATTGCTCCTTCTTCTTTGCAATTAGAAATCTTTCATTAGCTACATTCCAATAGAATTGCTGGTCATCTTGGTCGAGATCGCACCATGAAGGCAATTAAGAAAAGGTTTTATTGGCCTGGTATGACTAAGGATGTACGGATTTGGTGCAATGGTTGTGAATTGTGTGCACGTAGAAAACCTGGTCCTGGTGTTGGAAAGTCATTTCTGAAACAAGATTTATCAAGTCACGTTATGGATAGAATAGCTTTGGATATACTTGGTCCCCTTCCATTGACTTCAAATGGGAATGAGTACATTCTAGTTGTTGGTGATTATTTTACTAAATATTCTGAGGCTTATCCAATTCCTAACCACACTGCTTTGACAGTAGCTGATAAACTTGTATGTGAATTCGTCTGTAGATACGGAGTCCCTTCAGTTATTCATTCTGATCAAGGTCGTGAGTTCGAATCTTTATTATTTCAGCAAATGTGTAAACTTCTTGATATAAAGAAAACAAGAACCACACCTTACAACCCAAAATCTGATGGCATGATTGAACGGTTAAACAGAACTCTGCTACAGATGCTTGCTATGTTTGTCAATGATAATCAAGATGATTGGGATGATCATGTTCCATTCGTCATGATGGCATATAGATCTTCTTGCCATGACAGTACTGGTTTCAGCCCAAATAAATTAATGTTTGGTCGAGAAATAACATTTCCAATAGATGTCATGTTTGGAAATTGCCCAAACTGTCCTTCTCAGTATGTGGAATGGTTAAAACAATCCATAGATTTGTCATATAATGCTGCTTTTCATCATTTGCAAAAGTCTGCATCTAGGCAGAAAAAGGCATATGAAATTGGCCTGAAACCTAGAATATTCTTTGAAGGTGAATTTGTTTGGCGCTGGTATCCTCCACTAGCTCATCAAAAACTTGCTCTTGGTTGGATTGGTCCATATAGAATTACTCAAAAGGTCACTGATGTTACCTACAGAATACAACATGTTGAAAATAAGAAAGAATTGGTAGCTCATGTTGATCATCTTAAGAAGTATCTTGGGAATAGACATTTTGAGGTTGAAAATCAAGTTTTTGAAACAGAATCTGATTACCTAGATATGGATTCTGAAATAACCGATCAAAGCTTTGTCAGTTTTCAGGATAATCAGTTAGGAGATGCTCATTCTGAAAACTTAGATGTATCAGACCATACTACCCCTTATACGACTAGGGCAGGTAGAAGGGTAAAACCTAAACAAATATTTTCTCCATCCTAAGTTTCAGACTTAGAGGAAATTCTTCCTGACAAAGTAAAGTGTGTATATAGCATATTACTGATCAGTGATTCACAATTACATTGTACATTAAGTACATTTTCATGTATAGTATTGAATTATGTAAATCTCATCAAAACAATTCATTTTTCACCATTTTTGAAACAATATGCAATCCTTCAATGTTAAAATGAAAGGAAGTAATAGTTTAGATTATTAGGAGTTTGGATAGATGTAAAGATAAGGTCATTACCGCATCGAAGGCAGAACACAAGAGTTAAAAGGCAATGATCAGTCCTTCCTCTTACGTACGTCCTGACCTTCTATAGCAGCTTAGGAATTATTTCCAGTGATAGGGTTCATCTCAGGAATTGTAATGACCAGGCTGAGAGATCTTTCAGATTTTATCTCAATCCTTATGTTTCTTTTCCTTTATTTCCTTATTTATTTCCTTATTCAGATGTCCATCGATCTGTTAGACGGAATTGACGAGGAAATTAATTCCTTTTCTCAAGCAGAAAGGCCTTTTTGGCCTGACTCTCCAACCTGCTGTCCAGTTACAAACTGTGACCAAGCTTTGCTGTACCACAGCTTTTCATCCTTCCAACGGCATTGGGACAACAAACATTTGCCTGTAGTGAAACTTTTTGAATGTCCCTCTTGTTCTTTTGTGTCCGCAAGGGAATACAACGTGCGAAGACACCTTCGCCTTAGGCATAAATTGAAAACTTCCCAGGCGCTAGTTTCAAGGGATAGACCAAATACAACTTGGATTGACCCTAAATATGTAATGCCATTCAGGTTTAACCATCGTG
Organism: Tridacna crocea; assembly: GCA_943736015.1. NCBI lineage: Eukaryota > Metazoa > Mollusca > Bivalvia > Cardiida > Cardiidae > Tridacna > Tridacna crocea. The sequence goes on along the minus strand of OX031057.1, from coordinate 2,823,062 downwards.
AAAGGATGGCCAACAAACGGAGAAGCCAGGATACCCCAGCAGAGGTACTAGTACGCGGAGGAGAAGTCTGTAGAGACCAGGAAGCCACACTGGATGGAAGTGTCATTTTCAAAAATAAAAGAACTCTCCAGACAAACACTCATTAATTCATTGACAGTTCATTAAATCATGTGTATTTCCAGTTTGTTTTCAGTGCTTGTGTGTGTTCTTTCTCTTATCATATAGAATACTAAATCAAGTTTGTTTAATTATCATTATAATTTCATTCACTTTTCCTCATTAATTAGTCTATTAAGTGGTTCCGGCCGTCTTTCTTTGGACCAATGTTTCTTTGAACAATGGATCTTGAGGAAGGGGGAATGTAACGGGAGCCGTTTCAGCCTTGTCAGTGCTTTGATATCACATTCTTCTTGTATAATAACCAAATGTTATCTTGACAGGTTTCATTGCAGACGACATACATGCATTTCCTTATTGGCATCATTCTTCATTAATTTCCATTTAATCTTCTGTATTTTGTATTCTATAACTCTATTGTCATCTATACTAAAGTTAATAATCATTGTACTATGTTGTAGTTTCCTATACTTGTCTTCTAAACTCTGTGTATAATATGTCAAGTTATAAGCAGGTTACTATATTTTACTCTCTTTACATGTACATTTCATGTGCCGCACGTGCACAGTGTCCACTCAGGCTGACCAATGCTATTAAAAGCCTGTAGTCAGCTCTGTTCTGACTAGTTGTAGATCAGCTCTAGAGGTAGCGTTTACCTTCACTTGCACTACACTGGCACTCTTCCCTTTTCTCTACCGTCTCTCTATCTTCTCTACATTTTGTCAACCCTATTTCATTTAATTATGACAATCATTTTCATTCTGAAACTTTAAAACTCATTTAAATTACAAACTGCCTCTTGTTCGTTGTATCCAAAAAGAACCTAGCCGGTTACAGTAGTTTCAAATTAATAATATACTTTATACCTCAGAATGAGGACACTTTGTTTGTAATGGAGCAAAAGTAGATAAGATCAGACAGCCTACCATAGTAAAATTCCAATTATGTAGTAGTGCTATTTTAGATTTGAAGCCCTCGTTGTCTATATGATTATATCTACTATATTAAAGTTTAGAAAGTGTTGTGTTTATAGTCTAAGCAAATTTGTAATGCTTTAAACTCTATGGAAAAGATAGATGTAGTCATCATGTTTAGAGTATCTATTTGAGTTTACATGTTTACAAAACCTAGGGTAAACTATTAGTATTTTCAATCTGATCTATATCTGATTCAATCTGATGCATAATCTCAGACCACTTTCAGAGGTTTTTCTGAAAACCCTTCATCACGGGGGTAATACCAAAATCGCTATTTCTGCTGTCGACCGAGCTGGTACTGCGTAAAGCTGCTGTCGACCGAGGAATACGGTTTTCGACCGAGCAGTACGGCTGTCGATAGGGGGACAAGGTGACTTTGATGCCCTTGGAGAAGCAAAAACGTAAGTATTAAAATTTACAAACGCTATCAATCTTTTAAACAGACAACGTGTTATTTGTTTGTTCACTTATAGAGAGTTGTGACGCTGAAAAACACTATAAAATACCCATTCTTTCGAAAAAAATCAATTTACATAGAATATCATTAATCTAATGCATTATAAAAGGTACGAAAGCAACAAAACGCCTTATATATTTCATGTATCATTTACGCTTCTACAACAAAGTGTGTTTGGCATAATTCATGCACTCTGGAAGATTTTATGGACCTTTGAAAAATATCAGGATACGGCTGTCGATTACCAGTGATACGGCTGTCGATGGTTTCGTAGTATGAATGATACGGCTGTCGACAAAATATGAAAACTACATTTCATGTATCTGTGTTAAAATACATGATTTATTCTATGACTATTACTGAAATCTCCACTATAAGGCAGATTTCACTGGGAGCCATGAAGAAAATTGTATGTTTGTGCGGACTGGTGTCTTAAAAGTCGCAACAGTTGCCAAGAATGACTCCACCCTTAACTCGCCCGTATATAGTTCACACAACAGACTACAATGCTGGTCACAGATGTAAATACTTAAACATGTAAAGGTCAAATCAGATTAAGAATAAAACTGCAAAATATGATTTTACACTAGCAAACCTAGTCTATAGGCATCCAGATTGAGTCAGACCCAATGTAAACAAAAAAACCCACAGTTTCAAAATACTGCCTCACAAAAAATACTCCTTACTGTTAAGAATCTTAATTCAGTCATTACGACAACTTTGACTTCAAGCGCAGAGTCTCTACCATCCCAATTTGAACTTGTCCACTTTCAAAGCAGTAGATTGTACAAGATGTCATTGATAAGGTACATGATGCTTGCTTATAGGTAAAGTAAGTGACCTATATGCAAATCAGGCTCATATCACTGATTCCTACCCCGGAGTACATAAAAGTATGAATGGATCTAAAAGTAATACCTCCAGGTGACTTGTAGCAAATCCCAGCTACACAAACCCTAACTGGCCAGGGAACCTTTCTCATTCCTCCAGTCATTCCTTATTTAGATCATTTTAAATGCGAAAGTGATATGTTAAACTGTTGTTTAACGTCTTGTATATTAACCTTTTACCACACAATCCCAAGTTTTCACATTAGTGGGGAAGAAGCCCTTTGAAAACATTGCGGGAAAAGAAATAGGAAATACTAGATACAAGCATTTTTCCCTTTTCTCGTGTTTTTTCAACCCTTTTAGAATGTTTTCATCAATTTAATCACATTTAACTTTATTGTCTGGAACAGCTTTTAATGTGGAGGGCCGTAAAATGTTTGGTTTTGTAAAGAGTTAAATAGTTGACTATTGCATCCGTTGCTGTTAACCCTTTACCACACAACGACAACTTTTAACGCCCGTGAGGAAGAAGCCTTTTGAAATCATTGTTGGAAAAGGAGAAAATGCTGGTAACCAGCATTTTCTCCTTTTCCCAGGTTTTTTTTCCTATCAAAGCAAAATTGCACCATTTGAGCCACTTGAAATTGTCATCTCCAAATGCTTTCAATTTGGATAGATCTAAAATTTTTGTGGTAATGGGTTAATTAACTGTATAATCCAAGTTATTCCTCAACCTGCTTAAAAAAAGGTTAAATAAAACATTCTGGCGGATGTGTGTATTTCTGTAAAAGAAAAATATCCCATTATCGGTTATTATTAATTAACTATTGGATATATAGAAGTTATACATGGAAACCGGTCCACGAGATACCAGTCACATTTCTGACTTCGTATAGTACACATGTGGTGACCCAGGCTTAATACAACTTGGCCTCCGATCAATACAGTTGACCTCGTGTCAATATTGATGACCCGCGACCAATACAGAAATCCTTGAATGTGATTGGCCAAAAGTTCACTTGCGTGAGCGTCTGCGCTTACTTTTAGCCAATCACGTTCAAAGAGGCGGCAAAGTAAACGTAAGCCAAAAATTGGTATTTGTTTCCAGCAGGATAGAAAACATTGTGGGAAAAAGGAGAAAATACTGGTTTCCATTATTTTCTCCTTTTCTCACAATCTTTTCAGAAGGCTTCTTTTTCAGGGTCGTAAAAGGGTTAATTAATAAAATTGTCATTAATCAAGTGATTTCGTATTGCCCAGTTACAGGTCCTCGGTCAGCCGTATTTATCCTCGGCCTCGGGCCAATACGGCTGACCTCGGACCTGTAACTGGGCCAATACGAAATCACTTGATTAATAACATTATAGTTTAGATCCAAGACCAGATTGCACAGACTGTGTAGCCTGATCTTGTTCCACACTGTCTGTCTGCTCCTCTGTCCAGACAGACATCTTTTAAAATCCTTGATGAAAATTGGTGAAACATCCGATAAAGATTCCTTCTTCATTTTTTCATTTGATGCCGTGTCATCGGAAAAGGGGGGGGCTTGATGTATGTTTCCATTACGGACTGATATCTTTTTAACTATTGGACAAAATTTCATGAAACTTCGTATTAATTTTGTTTATAGGCCGCATCATATTTGTCTTATCTTTTCAAATGCTATGCTATGGAAATAACTAAAAGGCAAGGTGTTCATGCAAAACACAATTTACCTCTTATTTCTTTCTATCTGAAGATGTCTTTTTAGGCAGGAGATTTCATCTCAACAAAAAAACCTGTTTTAAATTGAAAGTTAACAAACCGAAGGTTATCGTAATATTTCCTAGAGAAGAAAATAGTCAAGAGCGTCGGGTAAAGTCAATGGATTGAACTGCATTTGAATTGAACCAACTTGGATTAATAACCAGATTGAACCGATGGACCTGGAACGGACCCCGAAACCAAATATGACAATATTTCTTCAATCAGGTATAAATCAACAAAGATTTACATTTACCATAACCACACACTAGTTCCAAATTCGCTAGTCTGTCAGTATTTTCAGTACTTTGATAAAGGAATAGGGCTGCAAACATGTGCAAATACTCTTGAAGAATGATGTCGGAAAGAGTACATGCGCTTGACGTATAAATGCAAAAACAGGTCAAAAATTCTAAATATTTTTGCTACATGAGCCATTACGAAATTGCATATAGATTGCGTCAATATTAACCTTGATATTTAGCATTTTGAGGGGGTTTTCAGAGCGAAGAACTTCAAGCGCCTATGGAGAGAGGAACATTTCGCAACAAATGTCATGGTAATCGGTAGGGTTGCTCAGCAAATATGGCCCTTGAGTAATTTGCAATGGCTATCTCTAGAGAGCGGCTGCATGCTTTGAAATATTTTGACCTGGTCAAAGAAAACTTTCCAGATTTTCAGCAAACGGTTAGGAGTTTCTAATCAATAAGAAAAAAATTCAGTTGCACTGAATGCAAAGATTGCATTTTGTCCATTATCTGGGATTTTTTCTATATGCCGTCAACTTTGAGTGTATTTGCTTCAAAGTAACTATTCATTACGTTAACAATCCTGTGCAGTTCAAACCCCTGTTAACCCCACTTTATAAAGTGAAAAGTGGGGTTTGCAGGGGTATGGGCTATTTTTCTTATTTTTGTTTAAAACATAGGTTTTGGTTGATCATTAGAACCGCCTCACCGAGGCGGTTTCAAAGAAACCTTAAAATCTATGTTTGGATCAGAAATAAGAAAAGATACAAAGGTTTATATTCCGAATAAATGCATCTTCTGACACCATGTCACACAGCATTAAATTGCATAGGTATGTTAATTAAGATAATGATTTCATATGTGATGATCAGCTTACAGTCTCATTTTGGACTCACACAACAGAATTTTAGACCTCTATAATTTCCTTATAAATTTGGACGGATTAAATGGAATTTACGTCAAAATGTTTCTCTTTCCAAGACCATTCTTCATGTTCCAAGATCATTCTAAGTTCAAATTTTTTACTGATTTGACACATATAACACCGATTTGAGAAAAATTATTTGTTTGAGAAAATGCAAGTGTTTGCCTTTTACAAAATCATAGCGGTATGCAGGATTTTAGTATCAGAAGCATGGTATACGATGGATACCATTGCAAATATTCTCTTTGAAAGTTTTAAGTGAACAGAAAACAGCATTTTGGTTGCTATGGTAACAGAGCCATGACATAATATCCTACTTGCAAGGATATCCATCGTATATCATGCTTCTGACATCTGCATACTGCTATGATTTGTGAAAGGCAAACACTTGCATTTTCTCAACAAATAATTTTTCTCAAATCCTTTTATTTTGTGTTATACGTGTATATGTGTATTTTCAGGTTAATGTATACTAGCTGGGCCAATTCCTGGACTTACAGTGACGCATTTTGGTGTAACGTCGAAATGCTTGAATACATATGCTGCTACTATTCGTATAAGTGCACTGCCCATCACGAAGTCATTGAACATGCGCGCTCAAGGCATCCGTCACAGGCCCTACAATTTCGTAAAAAACTCTAAATCCAGAAAATGGAAAGTTTGGCTACTTCCGTATGTTGTATGATGATCTGATTCCATTAGAGAAAGAGACTGTGGGGGTGCTCAGGATCGCCTAAACCTTTGCTGTACACATATGCAATAACTACTATTTTCCTGCGTCACAGCTCACATGTAAACCTGATTTCGCACACGATAACTGCAGAGTTAATAATTCCTTACAAGCTATTGGTCCAAATTGTCGAACTAAACGGTCCACACCAAACATTAAACATTGCTATCTGCTTAACTGCATGTTCTTGAAGAGTGCACAAACCACAGGACTTGCTTTTTACCCATGAGTAAATGCTTGTGCCAAAAAGTACGGATACACAACGGTGTTTTGCATTTATCAGGACGTACAAACTGCATGTATACATCCATTTTATTCGTTGAAATGAATGAATCATAGCACTAGTAGCGACACAATCGTCTAGACTGACATCTGAATCAACAAACTGTAACCGTTTCGAAGGACACAATGACTGACGAAGAATGTAACAGAAATTTTATTGTTTAACTGGTTATTTCCCAGAAAAATCTGTCGGTTGCACTCTCGATCAATCATCGACAGCCGTATCCAGTAACGTCGACAACCGTACCCGGTAAACTTTCAGATCATCGACAGCAGTATCAGCGAAAACATAAAAGGTGCCATAGATGCATATAAGCGCATGCACACACACAAATAAAAGGTAATCATGTATACTTATGATATATCTGCATTGTACCGCCCTCGATTTGCCATGACACTGAATAAGAATCACACATTTCCCCGAAAATACTTATTTTACATATTTTCACGATTAACTGCGCTCAGTGTTAAAACAGGATATTAGCCAAACTTCCAAAACACTTAAAACAATAGCAAAATATTTCAGAAACTGTTTAAACCCAAAAATATAGAAACATATAGTAAAATTACACACTTATAGCGTATTTAAATCACCTTGTCCCCCTGTCGACAGCCGTACTGCTCGGTCGAAAACCGTATTCCTCGGTCGACAGCAGCTTTACGCAGTACCAGCTCGGTCGACAGCAGAAATAGCGATTTTGGTATTACCCCCGTGTTCATCCCCAGCAATGGAGCACAGACTTACCTGGATATCGTATTGGTATACTGATAGATAAAGCGCACAGAAAACAATGGACTGCTATAGGGCATGTTAATTCATGTTCATTTTACACCATTTAACCTTCGAATAAATAAATTATTGTTGATCATTCCTAAATCTACATTATATCCTCTTTAAGATGGTATAATTCTCAAAACTTTTGCTTAAAAAAAAGTTAGGTCATTTTAAACCACAAATTTCTAACCCGTGATTCTATTAGATGATAGGGAAAATCACAAAAAAGAAGCACCCCATGGTTGGACAAACGCTTAGAAAAACATTATTTCTTCTCTTAAATTCAAAATTGTTGATGGATCCTATAAGTTGGAAAATTGATCTTTCTAAAGATATAAATTACACATTTCTAAGTGAAATAAAAGTTAGGTCAAATTTGAAATAATTACAGCCAACTTTCACGGACATGCCTTATCAAGTCTCGCATGACAACAAATCGATGAAAATAATCGATATCATACGTAAAGGTCCGGAAGTTTCCGGAGTTTGGCGAACTTACATTGTGTATACAAGTAATCGATATTCAATAGCCTGCAGCGATAAAAGATAAGAGAAACGTAACATTACGTAACAGTAGCCTGCTTCAAATTCACAATCCTTGCCTAAACGGTATATCTGTCCTGGCATTTTTTTCTGATTTTAACCTAAACCCTTTGTCTGGTACAGAACAGTGTGGCTCTTGAATATCAGTATCAGACTGCACAAAATGCGTACCCTTATTAGACTCAACAGCATATTACACCCCGAGATAAAGCGAGAGTTTCTTGAGAAGAGAACATTGAAATCGTTATATTTCAGCTTTATTTGTCGGTTTGTAATTCATTTATCCTCGGATTAAGGGTTAAGTTTTGATTCTCTGAGACATAAACTGATTGGTCCTAAAACTGCTCTCGACAAGTGCACTTTTTGTAGTCTGATCCTGAAATCTAATCCGTCCAAATGCACTTTTGCTGACATTGTAGATACAGGCTGCACAAAACAAGCTGTCTGATCTTGGACTTGATCGATTCTGTAAGTCGACAATTATTTTGGTTAAAAAAGAAATCTTTGATATTCATGGCGAAATCAACAAGTTGAATTCAGCAAAAAATTCGGTGTTTTGAGAATACTAGTTAAACACTACAGCAATCTAACTGACCAGAGAGAAAAAGCTTTTGTAAACATTGCTGGGGGGAGAAAATTTTCTCCTGTTCCTAAAATGTTTTCTACCTTTTCAAAGACAGGCATTATCATTTGAGTTGGATTTTATTTGTTGTCTGCAAATGTTTTTAACTTGGTGGTTTCCAAAATTTTATCATTTAGTTTTTTGATGAGAAAATTTGCTTTATGTGGCAGTTACATTACCAATCCGACCCTGGGAAAGAAAGACCAATCCGACCCTGAAAAAGCAAGAAAAGGAGAAAATACTTGTGGTGGGCAATTTTTCATTTTCCCTAGGGATCGTATATAACATTTATCTACGATTCCTGTTTTCCCACAGTGTTTTCTACTCTTTCAAAAGTTTCATTATGCAAGAGCTTTCAACTTGAAAAAAAAAAAATATCATAATATATTTTGTCGGTTAGTAAATAGCTAATGGTTTTATCTTGATTGGGTAAACTTTGTCTTTTGTGTGCAGGTGTGGTTTGATGGTTTTTATTTTTACAATGTCTACTTTCTACGATTTTTGAAAGAAAAAAAGGTTGGGAAGGCGGATACATAAAACTGTTATAGCACATAGAATAATTTCAACGGCTGCTCAGAACCATTAGAGTGAGTTTACATGGTTTTATGCACACGAAAAGTTATAGATTCGGCATATAAAATAGCTTTCATTCAAAGTTGTTTTTTTTTTTTCGAACAAATAAAAGAAAATGGTTCGTTTCGAACACTCCATATACTGTGTGGCGCCGATTTGAATATTGGCTTAATGAGCAATATTGCATTTGCTTACAATGTCTACTACTATCAATAAATATTTTCAGCGAGTCTAAAAGGTGTTTAAATGTAAGTTTTTCGGAACAACTTAGGTCTATCTATGCACTAAACTATATCTTTATACATAAAAGTACATGTAGGTCCAAGTTATTATTATCACACAAGTTTAAAAACGCTGCCGATGTATTATATATACTTAAGATTCTTTTTATTGCATCCGAAGTGGGGGGAAAATGTGCTCGAGACTCAACAGAAAGTTACTAAAATGTTCGTGTTGAAAGTATCATAACAGATCAGCACTTGTGAACTGATCCGATGCTACACTCTAGCGCCGCTTACAGGTATGATAAAGATAAAAAGGTATTTCTTCCTCTAAAAAAGTTATGTACGGTGTCATTTCAACTAATCATCTGTAGAATTCACCAGCAAGCTGTGTTAAAATTCGGTTTCAAACCAAAATACATGTAGGTCATTCTTAATACAAGGTTGACTAAATACTATCTCTTGAAATAATAAATAATGATTACGCAGCAGGTAACTTTTTAAGTCACTGGTAAAGGAGAAGTAGCTTGTTTTATTCCCTTTTCCATGTACATGTATGGTCTATGTCAATTTTTTTTTTTCATCTTTTATTTACTCTTAGCGGTTATACTTTTTTGCAGGTTGCGTCGTTTAAAGATGGAATGAATGAATGAATGTTGTTTTATGGCGCATCGACAGCTTTGGTCATTTAGCGCACGTATCTATGTTAAAAGATAATAAACGTGGAGTTGTTTAAACTGAATAAAGTTTGAATGACAATAAAAGAATTGAATTAAGAAAATTTAATGCATTAAGGGCATCATCGAGTTACAGGGCAATCCCTATATACTCAAATGTTTTAAATGATAAGAACTGAATTAAGAAGAATGCATAAAGGGCATTATCGAGTTACAGGGCAATCCCTATATACTCAAAAGTTTTAAATGATAAGATTTAAGAATATGATAAAAAGGTTTAAACTCAATGCTGGTTTAATAAAAAGAAGATTTTAAATGGGAAAAAAAAAAATGTGTCATTTATAATGTGCATAAAATATGATATTGAGTGGCTGGGCGTCCCTGCCTACTCCAAAACTTTAGGTTAAAAGGTAAGACTGATAATATTGTTTTTCCTTGGAAATGAGGTTAAAACTGGTAAAGATTGGAGCCTCCAATGGTTAAAGATTGAAGAACCTTACTGTTTAGGTTAATTCTTCCAATGAACAATTCAAATATTAAAGATATTGAAGGGAAGAGGACATCTGAAAGAAGGGAGAAACTGTTTGATGTAAAAAAAAAAATAGTTGTTTCTAAAAGTTGGAGATCAACTGCACGGTCGTCATAAGTCGTATTTGTACAACAATAGGTTAAATTTGTTCTACTTAACCCTTTACAAAACGACAATATTTTAGACTTGTCCAAATCTTTATCATTTTCGTGACTAAGACGACGAAATTTGTCTCAAAAAGGATAAATTTCGAAAAAAGGTTTATACGCATGCAATTTACCAGCATTGTCTCCTTTTCTCACAATGTTTTCAAAAGCCCTCTACCTCAGGATCGTTAAACCTCAGAATTTTTTTATATTTTTAGTAGAATAAACTCTGATGTGATGTTTAGGCAAAATGTCCACATTAGAGACGGGGTTCGAGCTTCGATCTTATAGTACCGAAGACCACCTAAATATCTGGTCTGCCAATTTCGGTATAATATAGGTGGTGAAATGCATTTTTATCAAGAAAACCTTTTGAAACGCCACCATTCACCATGAATTCATCAATCTAAGGGCTGTACAGCGGATAATTCTAATTCTTGCATACCGTGTTTTACAATTTTGATTTCAGGAAATAAGCTAGAACTATTACATCTAAAAGTTATGTCAAATATAAATCGGATATCAAACAACCCCTAATGTGGATATATCAAAGCTAGTAGGGGGTCTGTGCAAAATAACATTGCGTAATACAACACATGTGTCCGATAAGGCGGCTTATCGTAACTCTCAGATTCGGCTATCATCGGATATCTCCGTCACAATCTGAACATTCGCGAAATCATCGGGTATTGGAAATCACGCAATCAGGCCCAAAAATGGTAGATTATTTCCCTTGATCGTCATTTCTGACCATGATTTTGTAATGTAGCTAAAGAAAGCTCAGCCAATTGGATAATTAAGCTATATAAAAAAAAAGAATTCTAACCATTCTTCAAAATGGGATAATATAGCCTCACTTACATTACCTAAAACACTTTGTAGCCTTTATGGTTTTATGGACGGTGAAAATGAGTTTAGAAAGAATGAAAAAAAAAAAAAAAAATGAAAATTCTGTTAGTCTACCAATGTTTTCAAAAACTTAAGAGCTACATTTTGTAAGACTTAGGGAAAAATAGGATAAATGTTACCCTTGCAGGCCAATTTTAGAATCCACATTTACTAATTGAAGTGTGTTTAATGTTGCTTCCAATATTCAGTCATATAACTGCTACAACTAGCTTAATTATGTATGTCTAGGTTAAAACAGTACTAGGCTAGGGCTCTGTTCAAAGTGTCTTGCCTAAGGACACTCCCGCAGTAAAATATGGAGCTTCCAGTGAGGCTGGAACCTACACCATCAGGCAACAAGTCCTACACATTACTGATGAGCCATGCAGGACCCCAGATCAACATTTAGAGGGGAGGTAATTTTTGTAAGATTGTATAGATTAGCCTAATCAACAATCTGTGAATAAGTTACTTTTAATAAAAAATGGTAATCAAATGGATGCCATTGTGTTATTCATTCCTTTCCATTGTGACAAATTTAGGCACTTTAAATGCATCTTCAGACAAGTAGCCAGAAACTGATACAAAATGGGCTGAATTTTACACATATGAATTGATTGTAAACACTGATAGAAAAGGAGAAAATAATGCATATCAGAATTTTATCCTTGTGCTGTAATGCTTTCAATTTCCTATTTCCTTCAGGGTTAGTAAGATGGAGTGTTTGGAAAAGTGTTAAAAACCAAACAAAATTTTCTTCAGATCCAGTTGTCAAATGCCAAGGAAATCTGACATGCATATACTGTATACTGGTTTATCCCACACATTGGTATAAATGTATAGCATCTGTTTGTAGGCCTATAAGTGTACACTCATACTGTCTTTCTACAGAGCTAGCTTTTATAGCAATATGGTAGAGCATTTGCCTCAGGACCTTAAGGTTCTGGATTCGGTCCCAGCCTTGGGAGGCTATTTAACAGAACTGTTACAGATTTATGTATTCTGTACTCAGAATTCATAATGATTTGTCCATAAGGCATATATTTGACCATTGAATTTTGTATCATAAAAAGTCACATTGTGAGAAATTTTGAGGATTCTTCTTTTTTTAGCCTTCAACCACACAATAAACCCTATGTTTTATGAGTTCTGTGTGAAAGGGCTTATGAAAACAATGTTAGATAGCAAAACATCAGTATTTCTGTGAGTGTCCTTTTTTTCTTCCAGAATTTCTATTTATCCTTTACCAATACAAAATACATAATCTGAGCCATATTAATGGAAATGTTTGTTAATACTCAAAAAAGGGAGCTGTTTAGTTTTATGCCATGTTAATACTCAAAAAAGAGAGCTGTTTAATTTTATGCCACAAATCATTTTTTTTTTTGTAAAAGATCAATAAATACCACATATGTATTTATTTTCATATAAAGTGTATGGTTAGATTAAGTAAAATGATGCATTTTTGGGCGTTTTATACATTAGCAATGGGTCGCTCTGTTTATTTTTTGTTACTCCATGAATGATGTCTTGATAATGATGTGAATATGAATCTTTGTCGATGGCGCTTGTTATTGATTATGTACCCTTCTCACAAGGCTTTCCAGAACTGTGTCCTGAAATCTAACAAGTAATACCGAAGAGGCTATGTAGCCCATTAGGTAAATACTATTTTCTAGCTCCACTGGCTGAAGGGCTGTGGGCTTCTGGCATGGCTTAAAACATTTCAACAAGTCCGATTTTCAGGACTTTCAGTCCTTTGATTGTAACTATATACGCAATGATCTAAGCTAGCAAATGATGACCTCATTAATTATGCATGAGCCAGATTTTCACAGAAATTCTTGGGTTGACGAAATTCTGTCTCAACTAGTATCTTGACTGGTGTTTGATTGATTTACATTATCCCCCGCTAGATGGCATTCTACAAATGCTCATCAATCTAAGTTGGGCATCCTGGGTACAGAACCGGACCACTTTTCTACGCGACAATCGTTACTTTATATTTAAAACTAAAATAAACGTTTACTCAATATAACGCTACCCAGTGCGATTCATTCAGCTATGATCAGCAGTTTAGAGAAATTTGAAGCTAAAAGTAAAAACCGGCGTGATTTTTCCTCAAACGTATTGATAAAAGCCATTTTCTCCATTGCTACTTATTCGCGCGTATTACTACAATCTCCCCGATATCGGGGAGAGTGATGTGTCACATAAGACACATAGGTCGAATCTTCGAAAAATATGACATGCGCAGATAACGGATTGTCTTTTTGAGTTTAACACCATTTTCAACATTATTCTATTTGAACCGCTCTATTCATGCTTTTCTGGAATTTTTTAACCAGTACTCTGAACGATTTTCTTTCCAAACCACTGGCTGCTTTCTAACATAATAATCGTCGAAACAATGATCAGCGGTGAGAGAGGAAGGAGTCCTGTCGCAATGACTATCATCAGTCCTAGGAAAGAAACTTGCCGAGCCAGGGATCGAACCAGTGAACTCCTGTTTTTGAGTCCTGAACGCTCGACTGCGTTTTTTCAAAATGCTGCGAATACAGAGAAAGTCGGATTTGTTATCCGTGAAATGGTGGCTTAATTTCTGAGAAAAATATATATATCGACACAAAGCTGCCTGTGCAGTCTACGCCAACTGATCCGGATCAAGACTCTATGTTAGTTTTATTCATCTTTTTTTGCATGTCAGGACAAGTATGTATGCATCGTGGTCCAGTCAGTTATCATACAAAATAGATTTTTAATTACGTGATCACTATCTGGGCATCATGCATCACGAAGATGCATTAAAGCCTCTTTTACGGCAACATGGCTCAAATATATATTTTTTCAAATGCTATAACTTAGAAATTGTTGATGGATCTAAAAGTTTTTTTTTTCTTTCTAAGATAAGCTGTATATCTATCTGATAACTCAGCAAATTTGTATCCTAGGATTAATGATAGATCTATTCACTGCGACAGAATTCATTCCTCTCTTTACACTGATCACTATGTCAACGATAGACGTGTAGGGAAGCACATAGGGTGAACAAAGGAAGTCTACAAATAATCTGAATTTTGCCATCTACGCACTTTCATTTTAAAGAAACCCAATATAATGATAATGTCGAAGTATTAAAGTGTTAAAAATCATAGTCGAAATATAAAAAAAAACAACAGAATTCGCAAGAGATGGAGAGATCATGATGTGAATAAGGTCTGAAAATGATCAGATGTCGCCGCAGAAGCGCCCGGGTATGGATGGAAATAATCCACTCGACATTTATCACCAACTAAACCTTTCAAAACATGGCGGTCACATGATTACCTGGCGATCAAACCCAATAGTGGTATTGCGGAAAAACAGCAGCGTTCCATGGAAATTTGTACAAAGATCTATAACAAATGTAGGTTTTTTTCCCCTACCCCTTTCTACATGCAATGTGAAATGTTACTGTGAGTCTTTCCTTTCCGACTTTTCTTCTTCTCTCTCTCTCTCTCTCTCTCTCTCTCTCTCTCTCTCTCTTAAAGATCAAGATCTACATGCAGTGAGGTAATGTACCTGTAAAATGTTGTTTAAAAGTACTTAGACCACTTATATATTTTTTTCTTTTAGAAATAAACACATTTGCAGAGGAACTGTCTTAATTTTGAGAATACAGGACCGTTCGCCCATTTATCACATGCATGTCTACATCCACGAAAGTAAATCTGGCATGCATTCTACTTTTAACAACGCTCAAAATTAGTTTGGCAAAGCCGAAATACGAGCTCCAAAACCCTTGATTTTAAGATTCAGAATCTAGTACATAATTTGAACTGTTAGACCT
The DNA here is from genome assembly GCA_943736015.1 of Tridacna crocea. NCBI lineage: Eukaryota > Metazoa > Mollusca > Bivalvia > Cardiida > Cardiidae > Tridacna > Tridacna crocea. The sequence continues at coordinate 2,807,950 of OX031057.1, read as the reverse complement.
TTCTTCCACACATTACCACACTGGAGAGACCTTACGAACTTGCTCCTGGTCAACGTTACTGCCCCTGTCAATTTTACGTACCTGCTCGAATAAAAAGCATGGCTGCGCCCACAAGATTACACAAGGTAAGCACAAAAACATAATTTTTTCAACATGTTATTGAATAAATATGCAGTTGCAGGTTGTCGCACGGAATGTCGGGGATGTCAGTACACGTTAATCTTTAGTTCTTTTGGTGGTTAATCATTTGTTGAAGACGTTTAATCCAACAAAGTTTCGTCGGTGACTACGATTTCTGGAAAAACACTACTTGGAGTCTCCAAAAACCTTTGTAAATCATATACACTCGATATTCTAAAGTTTGTGCCGTGTCAGATGACCAATACAGTGATTATCCTCAGAACTATAAACCGATAAAAATCAAATTGCTGCTATTAAAGGATATTTTGCCGTTTTTACATTACAACGTAAGATGTTCCTCAATTGAATACAACGATTCAGCTTCTGAGGCTGAAAATACGGTAAGCGTATGGGTTTGTGTTACAGTGAACAATTTTGTTACTTTGGTCAAGATTCTATATTAATTATCGCAGTCACAGTCGTAGTGTAGTTAAATAAATACTTGAACGGAAGTACAATTCTAAATCAGACACCCATCTTGAAAGAGAGATAGAGAGGGAGAGAGAGGTATCCTTAGGTAGACTGGTCCTTGAACATACAGAAAATTGAGGTCTGGATATCGTATGACCTGTCTGTATTTTGTTGCAATATTTTCGCGCGTTCCCAAGCTTCACCGGGATTTTTCTGAAACATGACGTTCTCACCTGGCTTGATTAGAGGAAGGGGCTTTGCTTTTTGATCGTAATAAAATTTAGATTTTTCTTGTAGCGCAAGCATGTTTTCGCGGACTTTTTCAATGTTGACTTGTGCGGGAGTCAATTGTTGATTGGTTGATAGAAGAACTGAACGTAGGCGTCTTCCCATCAAAAGTTGCGCGGGCGAGTATCCGCACGGTAATTGCGATACTCTAACAGAGGGAGGTAAGGGTCGCAGTTAGCATCCTTAGCTTTCCGAAGAATTCGTCTGGCATGTTTGACAAAGATTTCGCTCAAACCATTCGAACTTTGATGATTTGGGCTGGTTGTACCATGAGTAAAATGCCATTCTTTTGCAAATTTAGAGAATTCATCTGACGTAAATTGTGGTCCATTGTCTGTTTTTAAATGCTCAGGTATGCCAAAGCGGCTAAAGTGTACCTTCAACTTACGAATTACAGTGATACTCTTTGTACTGGGTAACAAGTCTATTTCTAAATGTCGGCTGAATGCATCTACTGTAATCAAGTATTGCTGGTTGTCAAAAGCAAATATGTCACAAGATATGTTTTGCCATGGTCTAAGTGGTATCTCATGTAGCATTAAGGGTTCTTTTGCATTTGCAGAGCGATGCTTTTCACAGATAGGGCATGACAGAACACAATCTGTGAGCTCTTTATTCATTCCAGGCCAAAACATAATATCACGCGCTCGGCGTGTAGCTTGATTGCAGCCCTGGTGGCTGTTGTCGTGGACAGCTTTTATCGAGTCTGAACGGATTGATCTCGGAATAACAATCTTTGGTCCTTTAAATATCAGCCCGTTTTCGAAACATAACTCGTCTCTATGGTTCCAAAAGTCGACGATAGACTTCGGGCAGTTTTGGCGCAGTTCAGGCCAACCTTTAATCAAGTTTTGAGATTGCTGATCACTTTTCAGTGCCATACGGACTTTTTCTAGTCTTTCGTCACTTATTGGCAATTGTTTCATAACAGTATGAACATGGGTATCGAGACCATCAAACATATCTGAGTAAGTCTTACACTCATAGTTTCTACTCAATGCATCACCTAAAGGAATACTGGTACCTTTTTTATGTAGAACTTCAATGTCAAAGGGCTGTAGCTGCAACAACATTCTTTGAAGTCTTGGTGGGGCAACACAAAGGGTTTTTTTTTCATGATTGACGATATCGGTTTGCAATCGCTTTCGATTGTCGTTGGTTTGGCATAAATATACTGTTTGAATTTCAAACAACCAAACAAAATTGCCAACAATTCTTTTTCATTTTGTGCCCATAAAGTCTGACTTTCTGTCAAAGTTTTCGACGCGTATGCAATTGGCTTTCCACCTTGTAAACAAACGGCTCCGATGCCTTTCGAGCTAGCATTGACTTGCAAAGTCACAGGTTTTGCGGGGTCAAAGTATTGCAAAACTAGTGCTTGCGTAATTATCTGTTTTACAGTCTGAAAAGCTTTATCTTGCTCCGGTCCCCAGATGAACCCGGTGTTTTTTTTCCAAGAGCATGCGCATGGGACTGCTTATGTCTGCAAGATTCGGCGCGAATTTGGAGAGGTATGTGAGCATGCCCAGTAGGGTTTCAAGCTCATGTCTAGATTCCGGGGTCTTCATATTCAAGATCGCGGAGATTTTGTCCTTGTCTGCGGACAGGCCTTTTCAGTTATCACGTGACCAAAATATTTTACTTGCTTTTGACTGATTATGGCCTTTTCTGGGTTAAATTTTATACCCTTCTCTCTTGCACGGCAAAGCAAATTTTTGAGGTTTTTATCGTGCTCTTTCTCTGACCTTCCAAAAATTATAATGTCGTCAACAATGCAAGCAATGCCGTCTAACCCTTCTAAGATTTCGTCCATTTTCCGATTGTATATGTCCTGAGAGGATTTCAGACCCATAGGAAGACGTAGGTAACGAAATCTTCCAGATGGCGTCGCGAAGATCGTAAGTCGTGACGATTCTTCGGTTAGCTGGCAAGAATAGTAACCTTTTGTTGCGTCCAGTATGCTAAAGAATTTTGCGCCTGTAAGCTTAGCAGTAATGTCATCGATGGTACGCATCGGGTAGTATGGTCTTTGAATGCAATCATTCAAGGCCTTCGGGTCAATGCAAACGCGAAGGTTGCCATTAGGCTTCTCGACACAAACGAGAGCATTTACCCATTCTGTCGGCTCGGTCACTTTTGCGATTATGCCTTTATTTTCCATAGAATTGAGTTCTGCTTTCAACTTGTCTTGTAAAGCATGGGGCACTTTTCTTGTGGCACATACTACAGGTGTAGCATTGTCTTTTAATTTGATAGAGCACTGACCTTCGAACTGTCCAATACCTTCAAAAACGTCTTTATATTCGCATAAGAGAGGTTCTAGTTCTGAGTTTTGCTGAGATACAGCGTATGTGTGTTTTATTAACCCTAATTCGCGTGCCGTTTCTAAATTAATCAGCGCGGGGGCGTTTTTCTGGTCTACTATGTAAAATGTGGCTTGTATTGACCTATCTTCATATCTACAGCGTAGCTTCATTTTACCAAGAAGTGTCAATGTATCTCCACTATATGACGTTAATATCGAGTCTGGGGAAACATTGGGGCATTTATTTTTAATCGTTTTAGCAATTCGTGTGGTAAAATATTGACCCGGCTCCTTGTATCGATTTTAGCATCAAGGTTTGAGTTGCAAATAGTGAGACGCACAAGTGCTTGGTCTGATCGAGAAGAACCACTTACCGTATAAACGTGGAATTCTTCCTCACTAGAATCCGATTTTGCATAGTCTTCCGAATTTTGAACCAAATGGACACTAGATTTACTGTCATGTTGAGATTTACACATTTTTGCAAAATGGTTTAGTTTTTGACATTTGTTACATTTCTGGCCCATGGCTGGACAGTCTTTTTTACTATGTTTCTTATACCCACAACGGGAACAGATTGTCTCTTTTTCGTAGACTTTCTCCCTTTTCCGGTCAGTTCCGTCTCTGTGCCGGCGTTTGGTTGGACTTTCTTGCTTTTTGGGCCTAGCTTTTACGGTGTCGATTTGTTTTCCGTTGTCTTTCATGGCGTCCATCTGTCTTTTGTTGTATTCGTGAGCCTGTACGATTTGTTTCGCTATTTTCATTGTTAAATCTCGCCCTTTTTCGATCAATTTCTCTCGGACTCGATCCGATTTGCATCCGAACACAATTCGGTCTCTTATCATTTCATCTGTTTTATCGGCAAAGTCACAGTCTTTGGCCGAAAAAGTAAGTCTAGCGATAAATTCGTCAATAGAATCATCGTTTTGAAGTTCGTGGTAGAATTTGTATCTAGCGAAAACCGGGTTTGCCTTAGGCTCCACGAATTCCTTGAATTTATCACAAATTATTTTTAGATTTTTACTCTCTTCTTCTGTTAGATTCCATGACTCATGGATCGTTCTGACTCGTTCTCCTACCCACAATAAAACGTACGCGCATTGTTCCTTCGCGGATTTGCCTTTCAGGGGTCTATCGAACATTAGGCGACAATGCTTTTCAAATTTATTCCATGTATCTGGCATGTTCGATGAATTCCAGTTCATTGTTGGGCGAGGTAGAGCTTCCGCCATTTTCCAATTTACTGTCCAATTCATTTTTCTTTTATGATGCGACAGTAACACAAGAATAATGTTCTATTAATAAATCCTATTGTTAGATATGAAAGAACACTTTATATCCCACTTTGGTCACCATGTTTCGTTTGCCAGGTTTTGGCTAGTCCACAATACGTGTGTGACGTTCTAACTTTAATAGGCGAGTCTGCCTGGACCTAGTCCGGGTCTTCAGAGGCGGGAATATATGGGCATGCGCATTAAACAACAACTATATACATGTACAATATGTAACATCCCCTATATAATGTAAACACAAGGAATGCAACGCCTCGATTGTCTCATTAAAAATCCTAGAAATGCGCCCAACTGTCTCATAGGAATATGGAAGTTGCGCCTATATTTTTTTGCAAATCTTCTAAAACTATTAAAACAAACGAAAAATGAAGTTAGGTATTCTCGTATTTTGTGAATATTATTATTGATCGTATGCGTAACATCGGTATTCGGGAATGTTACTCGATAATACATTGATAAAATGCGACTTTATATCCGAGATATTGTGATTGAATAATTGGGACTGAGCCATAAATTAAACTGCTCATTGCAGGAAGTCCTTATAGCTATCACAAAGTGGTGGGCTAGACTGGTGTCAGTCTGTTAAATAGAGCCTTTTCATTAAAACAAAATCATCAAGTAAAATTGCAAAATGGAAACTCTGTGCTCTCAATGCACTGAATGTCCGATTTAACCTGTATTTCAGACGAAGGGCAAGTAACAACACATATTTCTGTGACTTTGCTGTAGTTGTGTACCTTGTTTATTAGATTGACTTAAATGCAGGGCCTGAATGCCAGGCTAAGTGGTGGGCCAATGATCGACTATAGTCGAAAGTCATTTGGTTTTGGCTTCCGATTCCGATAATCGATTGAAAGTAGTCGGTTCTTGAACTCGCTTGGTGCTTAAACTTGAATTCTTGGTTTTGTTACTATTATTAATCACAATCTTCGATTGAACAGTGGATAACAAACATCAAAATTGGCCGGAAAAATGAGAAAGAAATTTTTGTCTATGGATTATTTGACAAAACCTGACAACTCGGCACGTGTACGCTTCTCATTTGATCCCTGAGCCCGGGTTTTGAGACTTGGAAATTTGAAATGATCTGTCTTTAACAATGGAAAACATCTGACGCATGAAATTATCGTCTAGAGCTTCATAAAATCTAGCTTGCGCGCATCCGGTAGAAAATTGGGCTAAACACGATCGGTATAAAATGCGAAGAACACGCGGATGATAATGAGGCTGTCGAGTCATCTATGACAGAGTAACAAAGGTGTTATTCCTCTTATCTAGTGTAAAGTGACAGATTTTTTAATTTATTTGCTATTTAAACTGACTGGATGATGTCAAATCATGTACCAATACTTCTCCAAAAATTAATTGTCACGAAAAATAGATCGCCAAAAAGGCATGAAAACCCATGACAATACAATGAGCAGCTTGGCATCGTCCGATCATCTGCCGATCAGGGGGACTTCAAACTATCTTCTCATCAATACTAAAGAATTTATACAGTGAATTTACACAAATCTCTGAATAAAGCAATAATAGAAAGCTAAATTCCGTTCATGAGTGAAAAAAAAATGTTGTTTTATGAAATGAAAATATTATCTATAGCAGAAGGGTGATAATGAAGCTGGCGATCATTTATGACAGAGTAACAAAGGTGTTTTTCCTCTTATCTAGTGTAAAGTGACAGATTTTTAAGTTACTTGCAATTTAAACTGACACACTGATGTCAAATCATGTAGCAATACTTCTCCAAAAATTAATTGTCACGAAAAGGTAGATCGCAAAAAAAAAGCGTGAAAACCCATGACACTACAATGAGCAGCATGGCATCGTCCGATCAGTGGACTATCTTCTCATCTTTGATAATGAATTTAAACAATGAATTTACACAAATCTCTGAATAAAACAATAATTGGAAGCTAAATTTCCGGGTTCATGAGTGAAAAAAAAAAAATGCTGTTTTATAAAATAAAAAATATAGATCTATAGCAGACAGATGGGTGGGGGGTGAAGTCGTCGTCTGCAAATGCTTTAAATATGTATGATTGTTTTTTGTTTTTAACTCGTTTGGAAATTAAAATATATGGAAAAATGAACAGTACTGATTATTCATTTGTTAAAACAATAAAATAGAATAAAGTGTTTTACTTGAAATCTTTATAACGTCTCATCTGAAGATAAAAATGTCTCATTACTTTTGAAAATGTCTTATTGGTTTTCAAAAACAGGAGACATTGTCTCATTGAAAAAAAAAATCTGTACCAATCACTGTTAGCCTAGCGATAGACAACACAAAAATGTACCTGCTACATTCGGCGACTCCTCAGTAGACCCCTTTTAACCGGAAGTATCCGTCATGTTTTACATTTTTTTTTTGACAATTTCTATCCATCGAGGAGGCCATTCGCTAACGTCACGGGATTCCCAGGAAGGGCCAGGAAGTGTATTTTCGGATTACGTAGTAGGGTCAAATATCTTTTCTTTAAAAGAGAATACGGTCAAATACTTTTGTTAGTTACTTCTAGAAAAATCTTAAGTATCATGTGATGTCCATAAATATATCTTAAAAACGAAAAAAAAATAATAGTAATACGTAATCCGAAAATACGCTTCCTGGCTCTTCCCGTGACGCCAGCGAATGGCCTCCTCGATGAATAGAAGTTGTCTCTGGTTATTAGGTGTCCACTGAGGAATCACTGAATGTCGCAGGTACATTTTTGTGTTGTCCATTGCTAGGCTAAAGGAAATAATGATCCGATCAATGTTTGTTTTGTGGGTGATTTTGGGTGGGAAAGGCTGTCTTGTGTTGGCGCTTGCAATTGAGAAGTTGCATTCCTTGTGTTTATATTATAGAGGGGAAATTTTTTTTTCCATATTTTATCATTTATTTTGGTTATAGAATGACAAATTCCTGTGTCTATATCATGTCATTTCATTTCAAAAGCATCGAAATGACAATAAACTTGACGGAAAGAAAAACCGAAAGATGGACAAGTAGACAGTTATACATATTGATTAAAAAAAGGGAAAAGTCATTAAACTCGTACACAATCACTTTATGATATCGTTCACTGTTTCAATTCAGGAACTGGATCGTTTTATTGCGTTCTGGAGCGTGGAGCGTTGCCTCCAAAAATTGACAGAAAAGTGCTTTTTAATGGATGTCGTATAGTTTTTGATTTCAACTGTGGTGAATAAAGCATATGTGATTCACTTGACACAACACAAACTTCAGATTATTGTGTTTGTATGTTTAAACAAGCTTTTTGCTGACTTCCGTGTGTTGATTATTCAGAAATCGCAGTCGCTGACGGAAGTTTGTTGGATTAAATGTCTTTGACAAATAACAAACCACCAAAGGAACAATACAGAAATATGCACTGACATCCCAGACATTCCGTGCGACAACCATCAACAGCACATCTGCTCATCTGGTTGTTATAGAAGTATGTTTTTCTGCTTACCTTGTGTAATCTTGTGGGCGCAGCCATGTTTTTTACTCAAGCAGGTACGTAAAATTGACAGGGGCAGTAACGTTGACCAGGAGCAAGTTCGTAAGGTCTCTCCAGTGTGATTACTGATGTCACTCGTATAGAGCCTTTGACTTTTTTCATATAACTTCCCATTTACTAAATGATTTAGCCGGGTTTTTTTTGTTTTGTTTTCAAAATAAATAGCCTTACAGAAAACTATGAAAAATTAAATCAAACAGCCTGATTGCATAACAATTACTTTAACTTAACTAGTACAATGTTTTCATTCTATTTGACGATCTTAAAATACTACTAAATCAAAGAGAAAAACGACCAGTGTCTTTTCTTCTTCCCAAACTGCAAATAATAACTCACGGTCATTCCATGCTTCCCCCCACACTCCCCTGGCAGAAATTACATTAAGTTCGGGTGAAAGGCACATGTAGCCTTTGTCCTTAGATACCTGACGATGTCATACGACAACGGAACTGTTTTCTTTTGCTTTAAAAGTGCTATTAAGTTTAGTTCAGCAATTAATCTTCCATTTAAGGACAGAGAACTTTTTTCTTTAGCAGCTTGATTGCACTATGAACTATTTGGAAGCCGAAGAAACCTTAAATTATTATCTTTAGCCAAGAAAGCTACGTTAAACAATAATATTTGTTTTACTTCCTGAACTCCTGTGATGCCTGCATGCATTCCCTGTCCCAACATGTCCCGATAACAACAAACACATATATTTGGTGCACGCCGTTGGGAGACCAACCGAACAATTTATTACATGCACTGCATTGTACAATACAATGAATAACATTGTTACTTAAAAATTTCATACAGCTGCAGTATTATTGAACATGTCAAATAAACCTAGCCAAACATATACCCTAATTTAGTACTAAACTATCTGCCATAAACTAATAACATCCTTACGTCTTTTAATGAGTTACATACATATACAGGAATGTACTATGTAACTAGTACAAACCTTAAGGAAGAAATAAGAAATATATTATATGGAAAAAAGAACAAAAAACACGTCCGGTCTCTTGTCGGTCCCAAGGCTGAATGGACATCACCTAATAGCACGGACTACACGTGCATAACTTACAGCGCCACCTATCGGAACTTATTCCAACAGGGAAAGCAATTTTCGTCTAATTCGTTATCTCAAACGACGAATAATTACATTTCCCTGTCCCAACATGTCCCGATAACAACAAACACATATATTTGGTGCACGCCGTTGGGAGACCAACTTCAGACACTTTTAACCTTTGCTCAATGGAATCTTTTATATAGCCATCTTTTGCTGATTCACTTAACCATCTGCCATGGCGTTTAAACATTCAATCTGGTATACCCATATTAGCAGCAGCCGTAGCTCCTCCTGCCCTCAATGAATGCAAACAGTACTGGTTTATATCTTTAACGAAAGGTTTAAAAGCATCTAAGAAGAGTTTTCTAAGGTTACTATATGCTAAGTGTTTACCATCACTACGTATATTGTAACCGGACTTGGTTGCTGTCAAATGTGAAAATATATATACATCCGAATCACTTTCAATATTAGCTCACAAGAAATAACGTTCCAAGTTAACAGCTGGACATAATGTAGTTCCTGTACGAGAAATCAAAATCCAAGCATCATCTCGATACTTGTCAGTCTTACTTCACTCGATAAATACACTCATATATTCAGTATTTATAAGCACATAGCTTCTTTTTAACTTCAACAATTCTGAGCTTCTCAGAAATCCTGCATATGCTAACAAACGTGCACAAATAGTGCGTTGATTCTTTATATTACCGTCTATGTATAAGCTCGAATACATTTTATTCAACAACTCTATATTAATAGGCTGTTTTTTAGTAACTGGTCTCGACAATTTCCGTTTTGCTGCTTCTAAAACATTTTTCACTAATTTTGAATCAGTCACTGATGAGAAATCAATTAACTCATGAAATCATTTGATGCTGTAATAAGCATTAATTACTGGACTAGGACTACAGGACGATTGAACTAAAGAAGATAAATACATAGCCACATGGAACGTTTTAGCCTGCAAGATGTCCTCACTGGCAATACCATTACCGAAAGCCCAAGCAGCCCAACGTCTGAAGCCTCGTTTGTAGGAAATGCACGTGCTTTCTGCCCTTGATCCCTCAAGTAATTCTGTCAGCAAGGAGACCCTATCAACCAAAACGTCCGGCAACTTTGCTATCTCTGCATTGTAACTCTGAAAAAACAAACGTATAAAAACAACCTATTAGTACTAAAACACCTTACCTTCCGTCCCCTTTACTCCTAATAGAAGCCATCCTATATACATGAAATAAATGCTGCTGTAATTCGAGCAGCCAATTAATCACATTCATTAATAAGCCTATACAGACTTTCCCATTTTAACACATGTGCAGATACCCACACATGACACCAACAAGCTGATACCAACTTGTTATAGGCATACGCCGTGTTCCGCCCATGCAGGCTAATAAAGTTCAGTCTAATATAGTCATACAACTGCCCGTACAATAAGGCATACGCCTAACATGTTTGTTTAAGCTAACCCCATACATGCTAACGCAACATGTAATTTATATACAAAGCAAGCATATTGAATTTCAAATCTTCGTTCCCGAACATTCCAATTCCATTTCTACATGGCTTGTTGTACTCTTTAGTAATGGGCAAATAGATCATATCCTGAACGAACTGCCTGAACCGACCCTTATCATCACACAACAAAGGCCAAAAACTGGCCGATCTCCATTCTGGTACAACCAATACACCCTTTGCCCTGCAATACTGCATTTTCTTAAGCACTCGTGCAACGAGATGGATGGGGGGAACAAAAAGACCGTACCAGCCAGACCAGTCAACTGTAAATGCATCAACCCCCGACGTCCCTTCACACAAAAAACGTGAAAAAAAAAAATACAGGCAATTTTGCATTATGCTCTGATGCAAAAAAGTCTACTTCTAGCGAACCCCATCTAGTCTAAATCATATGAAGTAAAGGATCACCAATTGACCAATCATCCACTTCTCGGACCTTTGACAAAAGATCAGCCCTGGAATTTTCGGTTCTTGGTAACCACTCTGTTTCCAGGTGAATGGAATTAGCAGACGCACAATTAAATATCGAAATGGCTAAATCTTGCAATTCTACCTTCATAGAGCCCTTATTTATAATACTACACACAGCCTGGTTATCTGAAAACCATTTTACTCTCTGTCCTTTCAGAATATGGACAAGTGATTTCATGACTCTAAATACTGCACTTAATTCTCTCCATGATGAGGATTTTCTCATTTCTTCAACTGACCACACCCCGTGTGATACCCCATTAACAGTATTAACCTCATACCCGCCATACGCAAAACTCGATGCGTCACTATAAACAATTTTGGAGCAAGCCGCGGAAGCATGCAGTTGTTTAACATTAGCGGACACTAGAGCTTTCTGGCAAAACAATAATTGCTGGTGACTTTCATTTGATAATGAAATAAAAGAACTCCATGTTCGAGCATGCGAAACATGGATACTCAAATAGCGCGTCATGATTTGAGTTAAGGGTTCCAAAAACAACACTCATTGAAATAATTTGCCCGACAAAACTGGCCACCGTTTTGACAGGTACCCTACATGTATTTACAAGGTATTGTAGAGTTGACAGTGCCTTTTGCACTCTACGCTCAGGAATGTAAACAATGAACTCTTTACTATTTAAGACAACCCCTAACCACTCTAAAACCTGAACTGGCGCCCAAAGAGATTTATCAGCTTTCGGGATAAGACCAGAATCAAGTAAGTCACTTTTTATCTCATTGGATAAATCCTTGGTACTACTATAGGTATCCGAATTGCCAAAACCATCATCCAAAAACATAATGACTTTTTTCCTTCTCCCCTCTATTTCGCTATTAAGGGACGCGTGAACTTTGTATATAAATAAGGCGCAACCCCTAGCCCAAAGGGTAAAACCAAGAATTTATAGAAAACAATATTGCCACCTGAATCCGTAAAACTAAACCCTATGAAATCGGTATGAGGGTAATATATATATACATCCAACTGTCCCGCTCTAAATACATGAGAGCGAGTCTCAAATCTTCATACTTCACAGATTGTTTCCAAACATGTTGATTTACCATACGGAGATCCAAAATCAAACGCTTTTTGCCATTATTTTGAACAGGCACAGACAAGGGATTCACAACAGTAGGGACATTATAACATTTTTCGACCAGACCCTTTTCTAATAAATCGCTAATAGACTGTCTCACAAAAATAGACTCATCGAAAGCGGATCTATTGTTATGAAGACAACATTTTGAAAGTGTCGAATAAAAGGGAATCTTATACTCGTTTTCAAAAGTATCCAAAATGAACTGATTGGCATCTATCCTTTTCCAGAAATCAATGTGTTTTCTTAAGCGATCTTTAATAATAATTTCCTTTCGCCCTTGTTCATACACAGTGAAATCGTCCGTAAAACGGTCACTGTCGAATTCGAAATCGTGAGCAGAATCATACTTATCTTCAATGTTCTTATCTGGTTTATTGAAAGCCTCACTTTTGAATGGGCTGTTCTGGTTGCTGAAATGGCTGAAACCCTTTGATGTGGGGACAGTTACGTCTGAAGTGATTGAATTCGCCGCAGGCACAACAGGGTCCTGGCTGAAACCTCGGTCTGGAAGACGCTGGGTTGTAGGAACGAAAGGAATGAACGTCTGGGTTCTGGCCACGAAAATCAAGTGGTCCCTTGCTAAGTGCAGCACTATCTGTATAACCATAAGTAACATCAGGTGCTTTACCCTTGGGCTTAGTCTTATGTTGCTTCTTCTTCCGCAAAGCGCGGGAATCTGCTCTGTTAATACGTGACTCGTCATCGCTGTCGCTAGCCAGTGGGTGACTTTGGTATTGACGGACAGTTTCCCAGCCACTATCTGAGGAATCTGCGATACGAATATGCTTATTACATACATGCAGTTTATCACAAATGTCAGATAAAAGCTCTTTGGTGTAATCTGTTTTTCCATTCTCAAGAGCCCAAACACTTTGTTTCGCCAAATCCTCAATTTCAGAATTAAAAACGAACTGCAGACGGTTACCTTCAAATTTCCAACGAATGTCCTTTTCGGTTTTCAATTTTTTCACTTCGTTCACAGTCACCGAATGACCCCGAACTTCGTCTTTCAAAGCGTTAAGTCCGACTTCTGTCCTCGTAACTCCAGCAAAATAGCGTCCAAACTATTATTAATTCGAATGTTTGCCGAAACTGAATTGTCAGTAGCATACGAATTTTCATCACACGTGGCAGTTTCCATTTCAAGCGAGGTACAGAAAAAACACGTCCGGTCTCTTGTCGGTCCCAAGGCTAAATGGACATCACCTAATAGCACGGACTACACGTGCATAACTTACAGCGCCACCTATCGGAACTTATTCCAACAGGGAAAGCAATTTTCGCCTAATTCGTTATCTCAAACGACGAATAATTACATTTCTTTGTGCGTGTGTGTTTATCGGGTGGCAGGGTTGGTAGTCGGGTGTGTGTGTGTGTGGTGAATACATCCTACTGTTTTCTTCAATTGCCTTATTCTGTTACGTTGAAGTCGAAGACAAAGACTGATATCAGTTTCAGAAAAGCAAAACACAGCTAAAGACAAAAATGGTGAAAGAAACACGATTCTTGAAACAGTGACACATTTTATCAAAAAGCCTCCAAGTCCTACCAAAACAGTAAACGTGAAGAAGAATGATGACTTACCGTCCGTTTTCCATTCAATAATGGATTGTTTGATGCCCGTTTCCTCCGCAGCAGGTAGCCCCAGACTGCATACAAAGTCTGTCATTACTTGAAATGCATCGATGTAGGTTTGTCTTGTCCAGAAACGGAAGTTACAATGTGCCCAAGGATTTCTTACCTCTTTTCTAAACTAGAAATAGAAACAAACATGTCGACCTGGAGCCAAAGTGATGGAAAGAAACATACAGGATGTCCTGAAAGTAAGGTAACACTTTCATACATTTATATTTTGGCTTAAAATATGAGTTAAAAAGATATAAATATATGTACATGAAAATAAAACGTGTAGGTGTTTTGTGTTATAATTTAATCCAATTTTTATTAACTTTTGCGTCTTTATACAGATTTTAATTCAAAAGTGTTTTTTCGGTCAATGGCGCCATTGTAATGCTTAATTGCGTTTTCAAAGTGACGATCGATTATGCTCTTTCCGAACATGCAGAATAAAATTGTCCATCACTTTAGCGTACCTATCAATATCAATCTTCTTGATTTCACTTTTAGTGTTCTTTAACAAATATCTGTGCTGTCCGGTTGGTATTGTCGACTTTTGACTTCTCATAACCCCAAAGAAAGAAGTCGTACGGGTCGAGGGCAGGATGAAGCCATAGAGATATGCAAACAATCGGTCCATGCTGTATGGTGCTAAGGCACACGCATCTAAATCTGTGAAAGACTTTTAAATGATACGTTCGGTGATAGGATGATATCAAAACAATATTCCTGCACACAGTCACAACCTCAATCTGCGTAATTTCTTCCTTTATATTACTTTTCTTACGAACAAAGTTTGTAATAAAGAAACAAATGCATATCTCAAATACAAACTGGCGGGATTCGAACCCTTGAAGGGACAAATTACCTCCTTTTTTGAGGATTAAAAGACCAACACCATAACCACAGAGCCAAAGAAATATCTTTCTGACGCGGATGTCAGGTATTGTATTTGAATTGGGACGTAGCTACGCATGAAGGAATCGTCTCCTGTAACACTTTGAGGTCGAAGGTTTACGATCCCTACCAACACAATACAGACATGTTGTTTAAAAATCTTTCACGCAAAAAAGGACCATCTGGATACTGCGACAAGTGTTGACCCAGAATTGACACTTTTCGCTTTTATGATATTTTATGTATGAAAAGTGGTCATTTAACTTTACTCACTCGTAAATAATCATTTTTAAGCTATCACCTTAAAGTGACCAGCACTATGTTTGATCTGTTTTCATCTAATTGATGTACGTAATTCCCAGATTACCATCTATTTGTGTGGTAGGTCACATATGTAAAGCGACATAGCAAGACTGCGTGCACCACAGCTATGGAAAGCCATGGCTGTCTTATATCGTTCTTTTACAGTTCATTGGACCAAAATGTGTTTGTATTAATGCATTTGTCGATATATTCAACCAAAGAAGCATGGTATTGTTTGGATTCATCGAACTGTTGAACCAGACTGTGTTTATATTGATCGTTTTGTCCATATATTGAACCAAAGAAGCATGGTATGTTTTGAATTCATCAAATTATTGAGCCAAACTGTATTTGTATTAATTCATTTGTCCTTATATTGAACCAAAGGACTATGATATGCTTTCACTTAGACATTATATTGATTCGTTTCGTCTTTATATCGATACCAGCTCGGGAGTTTTTTATACTAACACCGGAGAAAAATCTGGGCTTGATCGAAAAAGATGACAAAGCATTTTTGCCTTTCACCTTACAGTGCTAAATAAATGCACAAGCCCTTTTCATTTAGAAAAAAAAAATAAAAAAAAAACTTCATTTCAATGTTGCTTTTGCCAGAATGTGCAATAAGGTAGCAGACAGTGAAGATTCAAGATCAGAATGTACATCCTGTGTAGTCTTATCTTGATTTACACTGTCCACAAAAACAACTACTGAAGACAACAAAAGATCAAGATCAGACTTCCCTTCGATTGCAATGCAGATTGGTATCACAGACACACATGTCTAAGATCTTAATTGTCTGTTAATGTAGGATATGATTAAAAAATCAAAGTACTGATAGTACTGAAGGCCAGGAAATTGAAGATACGAAACAATACAAGAGGTCAATTTTAATTGATACAAACAGGTAGACGGACAGGGATACAAGCGGATTCCACTAAGCCCCTGGAATTCTTGGTTTTAACAGGAAATTTTGAACTGATACAAGAAAGCACCAGCCAGAAACTAATTAAGCCAGAGCTAGGCATGTGCTCACAGTTATTGGGTGCTTGATAATGGCTTAGAATACTTAGTAATTTGTCGTGCTTGTAAACAATCTCAAGTCAAAAGTGAACTATTCAATCAGTGCAATACCAACTTTGGTTATCTAAATTTTCTGAAAACATGTGAAGTCCTGAATGACGTTATTTTTCACATTTATGAGTCGTTTATTAACAGTAGCATATTTTCCCCCAAAATTTATCCATATCAAATGACAAATTTCTTTATTGTCAATTACGTTGCACAGAAGATTGTATACATGTATTAAAAATGTTTTATCACTATTTTAATTGCCAAATCAACTACATCTATTTAATTTCCATTGATGACCCACATGAATTAGTAGCCACTTCATGAGAGATTATAGGACCAACATATAATTAAAATTAAAAACTGAGATTTATAAGCAACTTTTACAGATGATAAATTAAGGTGCTTCATCAGTAGCAAAATTTAACATGGTGTTAGCCGAAAGAGCCTTGAAAAACATTGTGGTTTTGTCTCAAAATCAGGATGCTCTGTGGACAACACGCTTTTTAAAATCAGCCTGGTTGGTGTAACGTAAATTTGAGAGAGAGAGAAAATAGGCTGTTTGAAAGATATTTGTAGCTTGCACTAGTCAGTATGCCTCCAATCCCCAGATTTTCAGAATTATCAACATTGAAAGTATCTTGCAGACAATTGAAGTGTTGCTAAAATGATGGTTTTATCAGTGGAATATAGTTCAGTTGGTAGCGAAGTACACTTTAAGAGTCCACAAGCTCGGTCAATTTCCTATTGAGGATTGATGATAGGTATTGTGATAGGGTAAAAATTCTCTCTCATCACATACAGGTCTCTGAAAATCTAAGTCCTTTGAATCTCTTTAAATAAGTGTTGCTGTTTTTTTGTTTTTTTTTTTTAAATCTCCCTTACTAAAAGACATTTTTTTTTCAGGAAAAAAACATTGAAAGCAGTTGCAGAAGACAAATCAAATGTTAACAAAAAGTACCATTCGTCTTTCAAATGCTAGAAAATATTGTGGGAAAAGGAGGAAATGCTTTTATTGAAAAGGGTCTCTATATATACAGTAACCAGAGATGTGATTCAATAAAACACACTTTATGGGATCGAACTAGTGACTTCACGATCGACTGCTGGACATGAATCTCGTACTGGGTGATGGAAAAATGTGCAAATAGGAAACGGCAGGAAAAATGTACAAATAGGAAAGTAGTTAGTAGAGTAAACAATGAAAATGGGGTGATAGGTGTTCTAGCAAGTGTGCTGTGAAGCATGCAAGTAGTTAGTAGAGTAAACAATGAAAATGGGGTGATAGGTGTTCTAGCAAGTGTGCTGTGAAGCAGTTTTACTTTGCAACTTTACTTTGTGCTGTGAAGTATGCAAGTAGTTAGTAGAGTAAACAATGAAAATGGGGTGATAGGTGTTCTAGCAAGTGTGCTGTGAAGCAGTTTTACTTTGCAACTTATTAGAGTAGTAATTTGATGCAACGATTTGACGATTTTATGATGTACAGTATTGTATTCTGGACTTTAAACACGCATAGGGTTGTATATCGTGTTTAAAAAACATGAAGTTTGGGTGTATCAGCTAAAAGTTAAAGTAAGATGGTAAGTGTGCAACCGATGTACACATGACAGCATCTGCTTTAGGTCAAACCGATAACAACGAGCAGTCTTGAAAAAAGAAATATTTTCAGGGCTAGCATCAGCATAAAATGAGGAAGTTAGACAGGTATTATAATACGGTTTCAAATAAAGAGCCTGATGTTACACTTAACTATAGACAAGAGGACCATGATGTTCCTATATCGCTGACCTGAGTACTAAGCAGTAAAGGTCTACAATGAAGATAAATACCAAATATTAAAGTTCAAGGTCAAATAATTCTGACAGGGTATGTAACTGTGCAAAATGCATCTTCTAGTTTCAGAGAAGAAATTTTTTAGAGTTTTCCTTCTTTGTTCCCATTTCAAACTTGTGACCCCTGGGACCGGGCCAGTTTTGACCCCAAGGCATTATATGAACATTCCTAGTAGAGATCCACTAAGAATTGCTACATACCAAATGTCAAAACTCTGCATCTTCTAGTTTCAGAGGAGAAGAATATTAAAGTTTTCCTTCTTTGTTCCTATGTTTCAAACTTGTGACCCCCGGGCCCGGGCCAGTTTTGACCTCAGGAGTGTTATGGGAGACCACTCCTTCCTGCATGGCATACTCCCGATTTAAATACAATACCTGGCTACTGCGTCAGGGAGATATCTCTTTGGCTCAGTGGTTAGGGTATTGGTCTTGTGTCCGGGAGTTCCGGAGTTCGAATCCCGCTCCGACCCTTATTTCTGCCATGCATTTATTCATTTGTTTCTTTGTTACGGACTTCGTTCGTAAGATGGGGGCTCGTCCGGGATTGGCCATTGAGCCATTAGTCCCATTTGTTGTCCAAAATCGGACTTCCTGCCTAATAAGGCTTCGAGTCATCAATAAATGATGACTTTAAGAGGGGGTGTGTTACGGGAGATCACTCCTTCCTGCATGGCATACTCCCGATTTAAATACAATACCTGGCTACTGCGTCAGGGAGATATCTCTTTGGCTCAGTGGTTAGGGTATTGGCTTTGCGTCCGGGAGTTCGGAGTTCGAATCCCGCTCCGATCCTTATTTCTGCCATGCATTTATTCATTTGTTTCTTTGTTACGGACTTCGTTCGTAAGAGGAGCATCATATGAACAATCTTGGTGGAGGTCCACTAGGAGATATTCTACATACCAAATATCAAAGCTCTGCACATTCTAGTTTCAGAGAAGAAGATTTTTAAAGTTTTCCTTCTTTGTTCCTATGTTTCGAACTTGTGACCCCCCCGGGGACAGGCCAGTCAAGACCCTAGGGGCATCATATGAATAAGCTTGGTAGAGGTCTACTAGGAGATGTTACATACCAAATATCAAAGCCTTGCACCTTCTACTGTTAGGGAAGAAAAAGTTTTCCTTCTTTGTCGCTATGTTTTAAACTTGGGACCCCCGGGGCCGGGCCAGTTTTGACCCCAGGGGCATCATATGAACAATCTTGGTAGGGGTCCACTAGGAGATGCTACATACCAAATATCAAAGCTCTGCACATTCTAATTTCAGAGAAAAAGATTTTTAAAGTTTCCTCCTTTGTCCCTATGTTTCAAACTTGTGACACCCGGGGCCGGGCCAGTTTTGACCCAGGGACGTCATATGAACAAACTTGGTAGAGGTCCACTAGGAGATTCTTTATACCAAATATCAATTCAGTTCAAGTTTAATGTGAAATGTAGGCCAAAGCTATGCACCTTCTAGTTTCAGAGAAGAAGATTTTTAAAGTTTTCCTTCTTTGTTCCTATGTTTCAAACTTGTGACCCCTGGGACCGGACCAGTTTTGACCCAAGGGGCATCATATCTACAATCTTGGTAAAGGTCTACTAGGAGATGCTATATACCAAATATCAAAGCTTTGCACCTTCTAGTTTTCAGAGAAGAAGATTTTTAAAGTTTTCCTTCTTTGTTCCTATGTTTCAAACTTATGATCCCTGGGACGGGCCAGTTTTGACCGAAGGGGCATCATAGCTACAATCTTGGTAGAGGTCCACTAAGAGATGTTACATACCAAATATCAAAGCTCTGCACCATCTAGTTTCAGAGAAGAAGAATATTAAAGTTTTCCTTTTTTGTTGCTATGTTTGAAACTTGTGACCCCTGGGACCGGGCCAGTTTTGATCCCATGGGCATTATATGAACAATCTTGGTAGAGGTCCACTAAGAGATTCTTCATACCAAATATCAAAGCTCTGCACCATCTAGTTTCAGGGAAGAAGAATTTTAAAATTTTATTCTTTGTTCCTGTGTTTCAACCTTGTGACGCCCGGGGCGGGGCCAGTTTTCACCCCAGGGGCATCATGTGAACAATCTTTGTAGATGTCTACTAGGAGATGCTACATACCAAATATCAAAGCTCTACGCTTTCTAGTTTCAGAGAAAAAGATTTTCAAAAATATTGCTATTTTTTTTCCCTGTTAGTTGCCATGGCAACCAGAGTTATGACTGGAATTCAATTTCTTGAATTTCTTGAACAACCTTCGTAGAGCTTCACGCAAGAAACATCCCTGCCAAGTTTCATCAAGATCGACCCAGTGGTTTAGGAGGAGAAGATGTTTAAAGAGATTGTGGACGACGGACAACGCACGACGGACATTTTGGGCGATCACAAAAGCTCACCATGAGCACTTCGTGCTCAGGTGAGCTAAAGAGCAGCTGTTTTAATACATTCAGATTTAGATAATACCATTTTAGATAATGGAAAATATTTCAGATATGACAGGCTGTGATCTTATGGTCAGGTCATATGTTAGTCAATGGTAAAAAAAAAAAATCGGGCAAAAAGTAATCAAAAGACACAGCTACTGTACCTTGCAGGTTTAAACCTAGTTTTTAAATTAACTTTTCTGACAACGAATAACACTTGGACGGACCATACAATGAGAGATTGTCATCTTCATAATAGTTTCCATGCTTTTAAATTGTATTATAGAAATTGAAATGCATGTAAAAACCCGTTGTGTTTATATTTGGCCTTTATTGTTATTTTAATAACTTAAGTTCATTTTAAGAGTATGGCATAAAACATAAAATACCTTCACGTAACATGCATACTCGGACTTCACATTCTTGGGTCTATTTCTATTCAGTCAAAAAATGCAGGTGTGAATAAGCACAATGCAAAAAGTAGACTTTAGTCTCACGTATGGAAAGAAAAAGTTACAGTATGATGGGAGTTTGAAATTTTGTTAATAATGTTGGTTTTCTCCAAACATATAGATCTAAATTTGTTTTTGAAGTTTTGAGCAATGACTTTAACAGTCATACATGTACCACATGATTAAGCCATTGCATGGACATGTGCAAAAAAAAACTAATGTAGCATTATGAGATACGTGAAATTCAATATTAACACTGGTAGAAAGACAATCTATTACGGGACAATGCAGTTTTGGGTGAATCAGTTTTCATTGTGCAAAGAAAAGAATTAAACTCATCATTCATAACCTGGCAGAACATAGTCAATTTTTGTTTTCCTTCCCCCCAAAATGGATCAAGATACACACAGTGTGGCTAGCAAAGTAGAAATTGACTTTTACTTCACCAAAATAAAACTTTAAAATCTTAGAAGCTTTTCCAATGCAATCTTGCATAAATAACGTCAAATAAATTTCTATTGATAGACCATATGATCTCCATTTCTTTAAAAGTTTCACCGAAATGTTTCAAATACTTCGGAGATTCATCGATATATGAAGGTCGGTAACAAGGTGCCGAATCAACGTTATGGGTTATCGAAATTGCTATAAATTATTTACTGTCAAATTCTAGCTTACTATCTGAGCAGTTAAAGATATTTGATATAATGCAAAGTTGAAAATGTTCAGAAGTTAAGTGATTGAAATCTCCTTGTTTAATTTGACAGTTGTTACGTTTGTTGTTTGCTGTTGGTTGTCCACAATCGTGGTTGATATACAACATGAGCGTGTGTTCGATTAAACGGTTTATTAACAACTAACTATCTGTGGGTGAAGCCCAAAAGGGCGGTAGTCTACGAGCATGCACAGTACAACATACACTCTGAATCATGCATTCATTTTCATACAATGCAACATTCCTTTTGTTTTGAAAAAGGAAGAAAAATAAATTCTCAGTAATTGATTTCCTATGATAGGTATTGTTGGTAAACATCACAAAGATATTCGTGACCGGGTTAAGATGTGATTAATTTTGTGAGTTCCATGGTGCAATGCCAGTCGATCTACGAACAGGCCATTGACACTAATGGCTCAAAATTCCATGAGGCTTAGACACTTTTGGCACTTTTGAAGCGTGCAAATTAATTGATACTAAAGTTGTAAACTGTGGTTGGAATTCATGGGATGTCATGTCATTAATCAAGACTCGTTTACATTACCCACACTTTTTTGGACAACAAACGGAGTGGCTTTACCTCTCGACCAGACCTTGTTATATAATTTTGTTTCCTTTTTTTGCTGACACTATGTTCTACAGGCTGGGATTGGAAGCTGTCACTATCGTTATGTTTTTGTTGCACTGACGGGTTCAGATTGTGATCGGATTTAGACTTATTCATGAACACGCGGTTTCGCCGATATACAGCGCCGTCTGATGTTTGAATTTCAAATGATCTGTCATTATATTTCCGTATCACTTTTGCTCGTTCCCAATAATCTCCGGGTTTCTTTTGAAACATGACACGATCTCCTATTTTCAGTGAAGGTAGAGATCGGACTTTCTGATCATGATAGGCTTTTGATTTATCCTTCTGTTTTTGCATAGTTTCCCGCGCTTTTTTCACATTTACAGTCGCGGGTGATTATTGTTTATCAGTTGTCGGTAAGACTATCGCACTCTCCTCCCCATGAGTAATTGTGCTGGAGAGTAACCACACTCTAATGGTGTGTTCCTATATTCCAGTATAGGCAAATATGGATCGCGATTTGCATCCTTCGCTTTACGCAAGATACGTTTTGTGTGCTTCACCTAAATTTCACTCAATCCGTTTGAGCTTTGATGATTAGGACTAGATGTCACATGGGTGTTTTCAGCCTTTCTGGAATGCCGAAACGACTAAAATGAACTTTTAGTTTTCGAATCACCGTAGTGCTTTTCAAATCCGGTAGGTGGTCTATCTCAAAGTACCCACTGTAAGCATCAACTGTAATAAGGTAATGACTGTTTTCAAATGCGACGATATCGCAAGATAAGTGTTGCCACGGTCTGGCAGGTACCTCATGCGGAAATAATGGCTCCTTCGCGTTCGCGTGTCTATAACGTTCGCATAGTGGGAATGCCAAAACGTAATTCGTTATGGCTTTGGTCATTCCTGGCCAAAACATTATCATTACAACCTTGATGGCTGCTGTCATGAATGGTCTTTATCATTTCTATTCTCATGGCGGTCGGAATTACGACCTTCTGACCTTTGAACAAAATGCCGTCTTCATAGGATGTTTCGTCTCTAGGATTCCAAAATTCTAGGATGTTTTTTCGGACATTTCCCGCGTTCACTTGGCCATCCTTTTCTCATCACCTTTGCAATACAATGAATTGATCGTCTGCTTGCGATTCTTTGCTAATGCTTTCAAACTTTTGATCACTGATCGGTACTTGTTGCAATACAGTATGTACATATGTATCAAGGTCATTGAATAATTCCAGATAAGTTTCCGATATGTAATTTCTACTTAATGCGTCGCCTAACGGTATATTTGTACCTTTCTTATGAATGACTTCAATGTCGTAAGGCTGCAGTTGCAAAAGCATTCTTTGTAACCTAGGGGGTGCAACGCACAGGGGTTTCTACATTATTTAGATGATAGGCTTAGAGTCACTTTCAACAATTGTGTGTTTGCCGTAAATGTATTGCTTGAACTTTAAGCAACCAAAGAGAATGGCTAGCATCTCTTTTTCAATTTGGGCCCACGATGTTTGACTTTCGGTAAGGGTTTTTTAGGCATATGCAATAGGCTGGCCATCTTGCATACATACTGATCCTATTCCCTTAGAGCTTGCGTCCACTTGCAAAATAACTGGTTTTGCCGGTTCGAAGTATTACAATACAGGAGCTTGGGTAATTACCTGTTTAATCTTTGCAAGTGCTTTCTCTTGTTCAGATCCCCAAATATATTCTATATCTTTCTTTAAGAGTGAACGAAGCGGACTAGTGAGCTCTGCGAGATTTGGTGCAAATTTCGACAAATACGTAAGCATTCCCAGCAGAGTTTCAAACTCATGTCTGGAATTCGGCTTTCCCATGTTTATTATTGTCGAAACTTTATCCTTATCTATGGATAAACCTATATCCGTGATCACGTGGCCAAAATAGTTGACCTCTGATTTGCAAATGACCTCTTTGTCGGCATTGAACCTTATTCCTTTTTCACGAGCACGTATCAATAGGTTCTTCAAGTTTTTATCGTGTTCCGATTTTGATTTTCCAAAAACAATCAAATCGTCTACAATACAAGCTACACCGTCAAGGCCTTCAAGTGCTTCCTCCATTTTCCTATTATAAATGTCTTGTGAGGATCGAATACCCATTGGAAGTCTAAGGTAACGGTAACGACCGAACGGGGTTGTGAATGTCGTCAATTTTGACGATTCGTCAGTGAGTTTACAAGAGTAATACCCTTTTGTCGCATCTAGCACGCTGAAATGAGTCGCACCGGCGAGTCTTGAGGCTACGTCATATATTGTGCGCATCGGATAGTACGCCTCTGAATATTGTCATTTAACACTTTTGGGTCGATGCATACCCGAATATTACCGTTGGGTTTTTCTACACATACAAGTGCATTAACCCATTCCGTTGGCTCTGTGACCTTAGTGATTATGCCCTTTTCCTCCATGGAATTCAGTTCGGCTTTTAGTCTGTCCCTTAACGCGAATGGCACTTTTCTAGTAGCACATACTGTAGGGCAAGCATTTTCTTTCAGATTAATGGAGCAATGACCCTCAAATGTGCCAATCCTTTCGAATACATCACTATATTCGGAAAGTATCGGATGCACGGGTTCCGGATTTTGCTGATCGATAGCATAGGTCAGCTTTATCAGGCCAAGCTGTCGGGCAGTCTCTAAATTGAGCAATGCGGGAACATTTCTCTGATCTACGATGTAGAAATACGCATTAGCATACCGGTTTTTATATGCGCAGGGTATTTTAAGTTTTCCGAGGACTTTCAGCTGATCCCCACTGTATGAGGTCAATCTAATGTCAGGAGCTGACAACGAAGTGCTAACATTCAACTGTTCAAACAGTTTACTTGGCAGGATATTCACCTGACTGCCAGTGTCAATTTTAGCATCACTATACTTATTGTACATTTTTAATCTTACAAAAGGTTAGTCTGATCGAGAATTCGAAAATCCACTTACCGTGTGTACAAAGAAATCTTCCTGTGTTGAGCTAGCATAACTTAAATCCTCATTTATCACATGAACATTTTGATTATTGCTAATGTTTGTTTTACACATTTTTGAAAAATGATTTTTCTTCCCACATTTGTCACATTGTTTCCCTAGTGCGGGACAGTCAGTTTTGTCACTGTGTAATTTCCGTCCACATCGCGTACAATTGGGCGGATTGTCCATTTTGGATCGTCCCCCTGGATGCGTCCGTCTAGCGCCCTGATTCCTGCGGCCCGTTTGGCGTCCGTTTCTGTTTGAAACCCAATCTACGTCTCTTGATTCCGTCATGGTCTCCAATTGTTGTTTATTGTATTCATGCGCCTGGGAAATTTGTTTTGGCAGGTCTAAAGTCAGATTGCGGCCTTTTTCAATTAGCTTTTCACGCACACGGTCTCATCTGCAACCGAAAACGATTCTATTCCTGATCATCTCGTCAGTGAAGTCTTCGAAGTCGCAATCTCTTGCGGCTATCGTCAATCTTGCGACGAACTCCTCTATTGAGTCGTTTCCTTGTGTTTCTTGGTAAAACTTATACCTTGCGAACACTGGGTTTGACTCTGGCTGCACAAAGTCTCTAAAACGTTTGAATATTGAGCTTGGATCTCTGTTTTCCTCGTCGGTAAGATCCCAGGATGCGTGGATCGTGCGCCCTTTGTTTCCTATCCGTAGCAGAACATATGCACAGAGTTCCTTTTTGCTTTTCCCCTTCAATGGCCCGTCAAACATCAAGCGACAGTGCCTTTCGAACTTTTCAAAACTGTCTGGAAGATTTGAACAAGTCCAGTCCATGTGAGGATATGGTAATCCTTCTGCCATTGTCACTCTGTTTCTGCACTTAAAACTCAAAATGACTTGAATCAATGTCAAATGACTTGAATCTCGTGGTCACCGATTAATTTATAACCCCACCTCTGACACCACGTTACGTTTGTTGTTTGCTGTTTGTTGTCCACAAGCGTGGCTGATATACAACATGAGCGTGTGTTCGATTAAACGATTTATTAACGGCTAACTATCTGTGGGTGAAGCCCACAAGGGCGGTAGTCTACGAGCATGCGCAGTACAACATACAATCTGAATCATGCATTCATTTTCATAAAATGCAACAACAGTGTACGGCACAAGTTGTGAATGAATGTTTCTTGAATGAAAACGTGGCCAGTCTATGTATACAATGTACATACGCACATAGCAATATTAAAAGAAGAGGGCCAAGATGGCCCTGGATCGCTCAACTGAATTTTTGAAAGGACCATAGCCTAGTTTTTTTTTTTTTTTTTTTTTTTTTTTTTTATGTATTGAAGCATTGAAAACAAAATTATTATTTTGCCAAGCAATTTTCAAAAGGTCACCTGTTAAAGTCATTTCAAAATATGACTATCAGTTTCAGAAAAGACGAATTTTTAAGAATTTCTTCATTTCTGCATAGTGCAAGTAGCCCCCATTCACTGGAGCCATGTTTCTTGATGGATCACGATTAAGCGAACATTTTTTGAAAAGGGTCACCAAATGAACATCTCTGTGAAATTATTTCAAAATGTGGCCAGCAGTTTTCAGAGAAGAAGAATTTTCAAGAATTTCTTCATTTCCATATCGTGCGAGTAGCCCCGATTCACCAGAGCCATGTTTCTTAATGGATCAAAATTTCAAGAACAAATTTTGAAAAGGGTCACCCAAGGAACATTGCTGTGAAATTATTTTAAAATCTGACCAGCCGTTTCAGAGAAAAAGAATTTTCAAGAATTTCTTCATTTCTGTATAGTGCAAGTAACCCCCATTCACCAGAGCCATGTTTCTTGACATATCAAAATTTCGCGAACAAGTTTTGAAAAGGGTCACCCAAAGAACATCCCTGAGAAATTATTTCAAAATTTGACCAGCGGTTTCTGAGAAGAAGAATTTTTCGGAATTTCTTCATTGCTGTATAGTGCAAGTAGCCACCATCCACCAGAGCCATGTTTCTTGACGAATCAAAATTTTGCGAACTGTTTTTGAAAAGGGTCACCCAAGGAACATCCCCGTGAAATCAATTTAAAATCTGACCAGCGGTTTCAGAGAAGAAGATTTTTAAAGAATTTCTTTGAAAATTCCATTTGGTTGCCATGGCAACCAGAGTTTTTGACAACATCAAATTCTGTGAACAGATTTTAAAGAGAACCTCCCAAGGAACATTCAAGCCAAGTTTGGTCCAAATTGACTCAAGGGTTTAGGAGGAGTTGATGTTTAAAGAATTGTTGACAACGCTCGACGGACGATATACACTAGGCGACCCTAAAAGCTCCACTTGAGCACGTTGTGCTCAGGTGAGCTAAAAACAACTCTCTCTACGCATTTATAGTATTTTAAACTAATAGACTTTTAGTTCTCACAAAATTTCAATAACGATACCATGTATGAATTGTTTGAAGTCAAAGCTGAATATCATTTGTAGATCTGCATTGTTCGCCCATTCATCAGCCATACAAAACTGAAAGTGAATGTCCATGCGTCGTTATGCATGATGTATTTGGTTCCGGTCAAAACGATCACAGTAAGCGGATTTGCTATAGCGAATCAGCAAAAAAGAATAAAGTGTCTGGTTCCTAAAACCTAAATTAATAACAATAGCTTAACTTACTAGATGTATAAGCAACCTGTTTAATAAAAATATAGCTCCAACTTACAGATGTAAATCCAAGTTAAATCCAACACTTTTCATTAATACTGTATCCAAAAAGCCACAGTCAAGTCAAACTTCAAAATCCAAATCACCCAGTCAGTCAATTCTACATATCAGATTGGAAAATTCTAGATCAGACCTTTCTAGAAAGATGACATCATTGATTAGTAAACTGCTTGATTCGAAAAACTAACCGCAATGGAAAAAAACAAATACGTGCTCTTCGTGTTTCTAGAATATTCTGAAAACGGGTCACTGTATATCCTATTTACATAATACTAGTAACGAAGCAATATATTCACTGGTTGGTTCAATATATTGATAAATCCAAAAAATACCATATCTATTTGGGTTAATACAGGGACAAATGCAGTAACATAAACACAGTTTGGTTAAGTATATCGACAAATCTAAACAATGCCATGCTTTTTTGGTTTTATACATGGGCAAATGCATTAATATAAACAGCTTGGTTCAAAATATTGATGAACCCAATCAAACAATGCCTCTTCGGTTTAATATATGGACCGATTCCTTAATATAAACTCAGTTTGGTTCAACATATTGATGAACCCAAACAGTAAAATGCTTCTTTGGTTCAATATATGGACGAATGCATTAACATAAACACGGTTTGATCCAATTTATTGATGAACCCAAGCAATACAAGGCGTCTTCGGTTCAATATATGGACAAAAGTATTAATATAAACACAGTTTGGTTCCATATAAACATGTTTTTATTTAATAAATAATTGTAATGAAACCATATATTAGAACAATGCTGCAATTAACTGTAAAAGAACGTTATAAGACAGCCATGACTTTCCATACACACCGGCTGAACTTAGTTACTACTTGATGATTATGCATTTAACCTTTTTTTAACAGAGTAAGGTTCACGTTGTTTCAAAGATAACGAAACCTCTCCTTCAGATACTACAAACTATTTCGAGAGATAGAAAGTTTAAGAAGAAAATATCCTCAATGTCGGCGGTGAATGGATGTTATATAAATGTTAAATAAAGGTGTCAAAGTAGGAGCTTTGCGGCTATTCTATTTTTGAATGTTTGTATATTGTAGCTATACTTCCGTTTGGAATTACGTACTTAGACAATTACATAAATTTCGAAACGACGGCGATAATTATTACCTTTTCAGAACAGTGCCCTTTTCAACGTTGCAAAGTTACAGAAAAGAATATCTTTTTTATTCATCTTTTTTGAAAGGTCGCTAGGTACCGTTTTTCATGATGAGTGGTATCTAAAGTTTGATAGTAAAGATCTACAAGCGTTAACCGAATAAGGAATATAAATACTGAATACGGTATTTTAGACCGGTCCGTCTCAGAAAGTACAAGACCATCGATGTAGATAATTCTGTTAGAGATGGCGATCGACTGCTTCTCAAAACACATTATTAATAGCCTAAGTTCAAAAGTTAGCTCCCAGAGGGTTGATATAGTATCCTTTTTGTATTTAGGTCGATTCAGAGAAAGATAACGGTCTTCAATTCTAACTACAAGTACAAGAGTCCAGGAAATGCAAGAACATGGCACCAGTACCACATGGACTAGTAACACCAATTTCCTAAACGTAATAGACTGTCTGGGAACAAGCCCATTGCCCATACCTGTCTGGAGCCCGACGCTCTCTGTTCGACCTTCGCACTGGATCAGACTGCACAACTGAAGGCAAAGTGTTAGTTGCCTTGTCATCCCGGCTCGACCGGGATTCGAACCCAGGGAGGAATACCGTTCCTGCACTCTAACCAACTGAGCTACCGAACCACAGGTCGATATGGCCGCACAATATATCACCAAATACCTATACCCGGCTACATATACCCCCTCCAAATTTAGAATTCGTCCCGAATTCTGGAGACAGAGAAGCATTGTGAAACGTTCTCGAGGTGCCTAAGCAGTAGCCATCCACATCGCGGGTTATTTACGGTGGGCGCCAAATGTAACAGGTGGTGAAAACTATCTCGCGGCTCGACCGGGATTCGAACCCAGGGCCTCAGGAATACCGTTCCTGCACTCTAACCAACTGAGCTACCGAACCACATGTCGATATGGCCGCACAATATATCACCAAATACCTATACCCGGCTACACATGTACACCTAGCCTTTTAGTTATTTCCATAGCATAGCATTTTAAAATATAAAACAAATATGATTATCTGTGGCCTATGACAAACAAAATGAATACGAAGTTTCATAAAAATTTGTCCAATAATTAAAGAGATATCAGTCCATAATGGAAATATACACCATGCCCCCTTTTCCGATAACACGGCATCAAATGAAAAAAAAAAATCTTTATCGGTGGACTATCGTAAGGAACAGATTAATGATGTTTCACCAATTTTCATCAAGAATTTTTAAAGATGTCTGTCTGGACAGAGGAGCGAACAGACAGTGTGGAACAAGATCAGTCTGTACAAGGCTACACAGTCTGCACAGTCTGATCTTGGATCTATACTAACCCACAATAGGATTTTTTTTTTCAAAAATATAAATTTGAAATAACAGTATTAAGCTTTTCATCATCCGCCAGAATGTTTCATTTAACATTTTTTGCAGGTTGAGGATTAACTTGGATTAAACAGTCAATTAACCCGTTACCACACAGCAAAATTTTAGACCTACCCAAATTGAAAGCATTTGCAGATGGCAATTTCAAAGTGGCTCAAATGGTGCAATTTTGCTTTGAAAGGGTAGAAAACGTTGTGGGTAAAGGAGAATATGCTGGTTACCAGCATTTTCTCCTTTTCCCACCATGTTTTCAAAAGGCTTCTTCCTCAGGGGCGTTAAAAATTGTCATTGTGTGGTAAAGGGTTAACAGCACAGGATGCAATAGTCAACTATTTAAGTCTTTACAAAACGAAACATTTTAAAACTTTTCCAGACTCTCAAGTTAAATGTGACTAAATTGATGAAAACATATTCTAAAGGGGCTGAATACAACATTAGAAAAGGGGAAAATGCTTGTAACCCGCTTTTTCTTCTTTCTTTTTCCGCATTGTTTTCAAAGGGCTTCCCCGCTTATGTGAAAACACGGGATTGGGTGGTAAAGGGTTAACATACAAGACGTTAAACAACAGTTTAACATATCAGTTTCAGCATTCACAATAATCTAAATAATGAATGACTGGAGGAATGAGAAGGGTTCCCTGGCCAGTGAGGGTATGTGTAGCTGGGATTTGCTACAAGTCACCTGGGGTATCATTTTAAGATCCATTCATACTTTCATGTACTGCGGAGGAGGAATCAGTGATATGAGTCTGATTTGCATATAGGTCACTTAATTTACATATAGGCAAGCATCATGTACCTTATCAATGACATCTTGTACAGTCTTGTACATCTTGAAAGTGGACAGGTTCAAATTGGGATGGTAGAATTTCTGCGCTTTAAGTCAAATTTGTCATAATGACTGAATTAAGATTCAAAACACTAAGGAGTTATTTTTCTGTGTGGCAGTATTTGGCAACTGTGGTTTTTTTTGTTTACATTGAGTCTGGCTCAATCTGGATGCCTATAAAAAGTATATCATACGTTTTCATTTTTTATTTGCTGGCGATGAACGACGGTACCTCTATTCCTTTGAAGGATTCCAGTTTAACTATAAATTCATCGTCACAACCACTGCATTTCTTTTATTTCATTTACAAATTAAATTTCAAATCTCAAAGAACTCACTGCGTTTTTTTTTTAAGTTTTATAGCTGTTAGATATGCGGCAAGAATGCGATAAATATCAAAATGTATAGCTTGCTTAGGCTAACTTTGGTCGAAATTGTTTCCCTTTTGTGAGATACTCATCAATGTACTTTACTATACTGTTACGAGTCAGGCGTAACTAGAAAGAAGAAGCCAGCAACAAACGATAACAATTAACAGAATTTATTAACAAAAATATCAAATAAACAGTGACAATATTACAATAGTACAAAACAATACCTTAGACGTTAAATTCAGAAGACAAACTATTCCAGTCTTAATTCCAATCTGATCCTGATCCAAACTGAATGTAATCCAAGCACATGAAATAATCCTCACTTTAGTCTAGTCTGATCCTAATCCAAACTGAATGTAATTCAAGCACTAATTACGACACAAACACAAAATAATCCCCACTGTAGTCTGGCAATCATGTATTAACTAGTGAACACTGAGATGTAAAAAGCTTTTCCTTTTATAATAACAGGGAAACTTCCAGAAAATTCATGTTAAAATCAGTTGCATAATTCTTAGTAATCAAATTGTAACAAGGCCTGGAAACTTCCAGCACAATATTCCACAAGAGAGAATCCAGTTCTAAAAATAGCAACAGGGGAAAACCATTCAAAAATAGATACACACATGAACAAAGCTAGGAATAACCGGGTATGTACATAACACTTCCCCCCTTGAAAAGAAAAAAGAAAGGTTTATGAAATAAATCTTTCTTTTTTGCAATATTATTTATATACATGTATATAATACTTTAACTGAAGTATTACAGAGGAAATGACAAACTCAAATATTAATTATTTCAGACTAATGAAAATAATCAAGGTAATGAAATCACAATTTAAAAGAAAAACAGTTTAAACTTGATTTAGGGAAAAATGACTATTGGAATTTCAAACTCTTGAAAGAGCATCAGGTATAATGTTATCTTTCCCTTTTATGTGTCTAATGTCAAGATTAAACTCTTGAAGCAATAAACTCCACCTCAGTAATCTTTGATTCTTATTCTTAAGTTTGTGTAGAAAACTTAAAGGGTTATGATCACTGAATACAACAATTGGTGAAGTTGAAGAGGTTAAATAGACTTCGAACTGCTGGATTGCCAGAATTAAAGCAAGACACTCTTTTTCTATGGTAGAGTAATTTTTCTGATGTTTGTTAAATTTCTTAGAAAAGTAACAAACTGGGTGATCAATACCATTATTATCTTCTTGTAAAAGAACAGCACCAATACCAACATCACTTGCATCAACAGCTAATTTGAAACATTTGTCAAAATCAGGTGCCAAGAGAACTGGTGCGCTCTTTAGTATGGCTTTCAGATGATCAAATGCATCTTGACATATGTCATTCCATTTGAACTTTGTGCTTTTCTTAAGTAAATTTGTTAAAGGTTCAGCAATACCCGAAAAATTTTTACAGAATTTCCTGTAGTAGCCAGACATACCAAGAAATCGCATCAGCTGTCTTTTACATTTAGGCACAGGAAACTCAGAGATAGCATTGACTTTAGCTTCTAACGGTTTAACTTGACCCTGTCCCACAAGATGTCCTAGAAATGTTACAGTAGCATGACAAAATTCAGTTTTTGCAAGATTCACAGTCAGTTTCGCTTTACTGAGTCTGTCGAAGAACTTCCTGATTCTTTGAAGGTGGTCACTCCAACTGTCTGAGTAGATGATGACGTCGTCAATATATGCATCACAGCCATCTAATCCACATATAACATTGTTTATAAGCCGCTGAAACGTTGCAGGAGAATTTTTCATCCCAAACGGCATAACTTTGTATTGGTACAGACCGTTTGGAGTAGCAAAGGCTGATACTTCTTTTGCTCTATCAGTCAGTGGAACTTGCCAGAATCCTTTTAGCAGGTCAAATTTGGTGACATATTTAGAATTTCCAACTTTGTCAATACAGTCATCAATTCTTGGTATTGGAAAAGAGTCTGCTTTTGTCACAGAGTTCACTTTACGATAGTCAGTACACATTCTATAAGTTCCATTTGTTTTGGGTACTAATATACATGGTGAACTGTAATTACTCTGGCTAGGCTCAATAAAGTCATTTTCCAGTAAGTATTTTACTTCATCTTGAAGGTATTTCTGTTTCAAAGGATTCATCCTATATGGATGTTGCTTTATTGGTTTAGAATCTTCCACAATGACATCATGATAGATTTTATCTGTTCTTGTAGGGATATCAGGAAATAAATGTTCATATTCATGTATCAACTGTTTCAGCTCTTCCTGCTGTGATGGTTCCAAGTGAGAAAGTTTGTTGTCGAGGTTTCTCAAGATATCAGAATTCTCAAGTTTAGATGGACCAGGATCAGATTTATCAATAAAGTCCGAATTTACTTCAAGATCAGATACATTTGATTCTTGTGGGACAGTGTTTACAACTGTAATTGGTTTTGAAATAGAGCTATCTCTGTCAAAGTATTCCTTTAACATATTTACATGACACATTTGTTTGTTTTTACGCCTTCCTGGAGTATTAATTATATAGTTTAAATCACTTGTTTTCTTGTCAATAGTGTAGGGTCCAAAATATCTTGCCTGTAAAGGTCTGCCAGGTATTGGCAAAAGAGCAAGGACTTTGTCACCTGGTTTAAATTTTCTATCAATAACATGGCTGTCATATCTTGCTTTCATTTTGCCCTGAGATGTTTTAAGATTAGACCTAGCAAGCTCACATGCCCTAGACAGTCTATTTCTGAAGTCAGAAACATACTGCAGTAAATTCAAAGGTGTTTCATCATTTGAAAGAAATTTCTCTTTCAAAAGTTTTAAAGGTCCACGAACAGAATGGCCAAAAACTAATTCAAAAGGACTGAAACCAAGAGATTCTTGTACAGATTCTCTGGCTGCAAATAGTAACAAATGGATGCCCTCATCCCATTCTTTTTCAGTGTCAAAGCAATATGACCTTATCATATTTTTAAATGTCTGGTGAAATCTTTCTAAAGCACCTTGACTTTCAGGGTGATAGGCAGATGACCTATATTGCTTGATTCCTAATTCATGCATAACCTGTTGGAATATACCAGACATAAAATTTGACCCTTGATCAGACTGAACTGATTTTGGAAGACCAACAAATGTGAAAAATTTTATAAGAGCTTTGACTATTGACTTTGTTTTGATGTTCCTTAAAGGAATAGCTTCAGGAAAACGTGTAGAAGTACACATAATTGTTAAGAGATACTCATTTCCTGACTTGGTTCGAGGTAAAGGACCAACACAATCTATAAGTATCCTACTGAAAGGTTCATCAAAACAGGAATAGGTTGTAATTGAGCTTTGGGAATGGTTTGGTTGGGTTTACCTACCATTTGACATGTATGGCAAGTTTTACAATATTTAGAGACATCTGATTTGAGACCAGGCCAATAAAAATGAGTAATAATTTTGTGATAGGTCTTGTTTATACCTAGATGACCTGACATAGGACTTTCATGGGCTATACTTAGGATTTCATGACGATATGACTTTGGAACCACAATTTGGTGGTAAACAGCCCATTCATCATCAGCTGGGACATCAAATGGTCGCCATTTTCTCATAAGAATCCCATTCTTTATATAGTAACACATTGGGACCTGTGAAATTTCATCTTCAGGTAAAGCCCTAAAAATTAATTTTGAAATCTCAGGATCAGCTTGCTGTTCCTGGATAAGCTGTGACTTTGACAGCGTGTCATGACCTTGGTCAATAGACCGTGGTGATGAATGACAAGACATTGACAAGTCTGTCTGATTATCAGACAAACTGGGATCAAGAGACTTTTTAATCTCATTATTAAAATATTGACTGATAAAGGTATCCGTCAAGTCAATGTCAGAGTTTGAGTTTTTCAGAATGGCCTTTTTAGCCATAGCTCGGGTAACTGCACAAGAAGGATACAAGTCAGGAATTTCCTGCTCGATAGGGTCATCTGTTTGACCTATATTTGGTGTGTCAGTTACAAGTGGATTAACCACAACCTTATCTCCAGCTAAGTCATTGCCTAGCAGTAAATGGACACCTTTAAATGGTAAGGAAGGTTTAATACCAATAACCACAGGCCCAGTAACCAAATCTGATGTTAAATTAACATGATGGAGAGGGATATTAACAGTTCCACACTCTACACCCTGAATAAGGACACTAGTACCGGAAGAAGTCTTCTCAGAAAAAGGCAGTATATCTGCTAAAATAAGAGATTGAGAAGCTCCTGTGTCTCTTAAAATTTTAATAGGGGTAGGTGGGCAATTATCACCTGAAAGTGATACAAAACCATTCAACATAGATGGTTCAAAAATCTCCATAGTAGAATCAGACTTGGGTTTTGTGACTATGTCAATTGTATTGGTTTTAATAGAAGACTGTGGCCTTGGTCTAAGAGTGGTGAGCCCTATTGGCTTGGCTTCATCACTTTCTAACTTCCTTTTTAATTTCAAACATTCAGAAACAAGGTGACCAGGTTTCTTACAATAGTTACAAGTGGGTCGAGATAAGGGATATTGACTTTTGGTTTCACTAGTAGAATTGGGTTTGGGTGTATTGGATTGACTGGGCATGCCAGATGAATTACCAGACATAGATTTATTTTGGGGATGTGAGGAAGTAGGTTTTGCTTTAGCAATAAAAGAAACTTTATGTGTAAGATAGTAATTATCAGCCAGACGAGCTGCTTCTTCTAAAGTTTCAACTTGTTTTTCGTCTAAGAATGTCTTAACATCAAATTGAATACAACGTTTGAATTCCTCAACTAACACAAGTTGTCTTAGTTTATCATAATTTTGGTCTATTTTCTTAGAACAGCACCATCTATCAAATAACTGTTCTTTGTTTCTAGCAAATTCAACATGAGTCTGGTTAGAATCTTTTTTACAATTTCTAAATTTTTGTCTATATGCTTCTGGGACCAGCTCATAACCTTTGAGAATAAGTTCTTTAACAGTCTCATAATGATGACATTGTTCAACACCTAGTTGTGTATAAATTTCACGAGCTTTGCCTATCAAAACACTTTGCAGAAGCAAAGTCCAGTGCTCTTTTGGCCAATTTAAGTTTTCTGCAACTTTTTCAAAGTGTAGGAAGTATTTATCAACTTCTTTTTCTTGAAATGGAGGAACAAGCCTAATATGTTTTGTAACATCAAAATTGTATTCAATCTTTTGCTTCGGCTGATTTGCTCTTTCTTGCATTTCTATTTCCCTCATTCTTAATTGAAATTCTCTCTCCTTCTCTCTCTCTTCCCTTTCCCTTTCTTCTTTTTCCCTTTCTCTTTCTTCTCTCTCCCTTTCTCTTTCCCTTTCTCTTTCTTCTCTCTCCCTTTCTCTTTCTCTTTCCTTCTCTCTCTCTACTCTTTCTTCTCTCTGTCTTTCCCTTTCTCTTTCTTCTCTCTCCCTTTCTCTTTCCATTTCTAACTGTCTGATCTGAAGTTTTAATTCAAGTTCTTTCGAACTTGAACTTGACTGAACATCAACTATCAGGGAAAGCGCATTTTCATTGAAAATCTCCTCATCAACAAAATATTGTACCAAAATGTTCCTAATTTCATGTTTACGCATTGAAGATTTTATTTCAGACAATTTATAGTGCTTAGCAAGATTAAGCAAATCAGTCTTTTTACCCAAATTCAATAACTCCACAGACGGTTCAGCCGTAAATTTATCTAAGTCAAAAGACATGTTTGTTTGTTGCTGTATTCAAGTACAAAATTGTATTATAATTACTGATTAATAGACGAATGCGTTAGTCTATTTTCCAATCGATGGTTAATCCCAAAATGGAAAACAAATACGTTAGTCTATTTTCCAATCCCGGACGAGCCCCCAATTTCTGTTACGAGTCAGGCGTAACTAGAAAGAAGAAGCCAGCAACAAACGATAACAATTAACAGAATTTATTAACAAAAATATCAAATAAACAGTGACAATATTACAATAGTACAAAACAATACCTTAGACGTTAAATTCAGAAGACAAACTATTCCAGTCTTAATTCCAATCTGATCCTGATCCAAACTGAATGTAATCCAAGCACATGAAATAATCCTCACTTTAGTCTAGTCTGATCCTAATCCAAACTGAATGTAATTCAAGCACTAATTACGACACAAACACAAAATAATCCCCACTGTAGTCTGGCAATCATGTATTAACTAGTGAACACTGAGATGTAAAAAGCTTTTCCTTTTATAATAACAGGGAAACTTCCAGAAAATTCATGTTAAAATCAGTTGCATAATTCTTAGTAATCAAATTGTAACAAGGCCTGGAAACTTCCAGCACAATATTCCACAAGAGAGAATCCAGTTCTAAAAATAGCAACAGGGGAAAACCATTCAAAAATAGATACACACATGAACAAAGCTAGGAATAACCGGGTATGTACATAACAATACAAGCATTTCACAAATATTTATTTGGGCCCCCTTGGTATCGACAACTATATTATTTGAACGCGATTTATCCAAATGTCAACTAAAACCCAAAATTATAACTACTTATACAATATCTATGGTTAAGAATTCACCCTACCAATAAGCTAAGTAACCATGTACAGGTTAACTGTGACTTACGTCTTAACTGACACACACCATAGTTTTTTTTCGACGCCATTTTTTTTTTTACCTACAGCCTATAAAACAGCCTTCTTATTTCATGCTTTCCGGTAGGTTATCGAGATGCGAAGAAGGTGCGCCACGAGGAATAACTGAAAAGAATTGTACTGCATTTTGATAAAGTTCCTTCCAGATAGGGTTAAAAGCATGAAATAATAAAAAATATTTGTTTTTTCCCGTCAAAGATAGAAATTTATTCAACTGAATGAACACCACCGTTAATATTTTCACGAGTGGCGCAGCGCCATGAAATAAATTTCGATCTTTAACTGAAAAAAAGAAGAAATCCTCTATATCGCAAAATGGAGGGAAATGCTGGGAAAATGGTATAAATACATCCTGCTGTTTAATCCAAAGGCAATTCAAAACCAACCTCGATTTTATTCTTTCCACAGAAATTGCCACTGTCTTTCTTAATATAAACCCTACAAACTTATAGGCACACAAGACTTTTCAAAGGATATTTCTATATAAAACTGACACTACCATGACACAAACATGCAGGTATGGATTATGTCGTACCGCTTTCATACCGCTTGAAATAATACTGAATACCTAATTAAAGGACTATGGCTAGCAAATGTATACATTGCCGGCGTTTGATGGGATTTAGATTTAAAAAAATAATAATTTAAAAGTATAAAAAATATGGATATGGTAGTATGTTGTTGTATAGTCGGTCCAGGTTTTAGTCGCTGCTAGAGAGATTAATTTCAAAACCAAGTTAAAAGCTGCCATGTCGCTCTATCTCGTGTTTACTTTTTACCTGATTTTAAAACTTTTTTTCTGCCAGCGACTAATTTGACCCGAGTATACACGATACGAGATCTTCATCTTCACAGTATTTTCCATACATTACAATGCATTGTAACATCTGCATTGTTGGCTGTTTACGGGCTTTAAAGTAACAATAAAGGCCAACTGTATTTAAATGCATTTGAAAATATATCATACAATTTAAACGAAGTATGATGTGAAGATGGCAATCTGTCATTTTACGGTCGGTCCAAGTGTTAGTCGCTGACAAAAGTTAATTGCGTTGTCTTTTGCTTTGCTTTTTGCCTGGTGGTAAAATTGTTTTTCTGCCCGACCACATGTTAAGAGTTTGTCATCTCCACAATATTCTCCCTTATGGTATCAAGAGAACCTCGGACAAAGGATTAGCGGTAGCTACGCTTGTAATTTTTTTATTGCTTGCAAAGACACATAACGTAAACAATTCTAAGAATTCTAGGGAAACTTATGCGCAGTTTATCTATAAAACATCTGTAAAATCCGTTGGATGAGTCGTCGAAACCTTGTATACATATCGATGATTCGACATAGACTAAACGGCAATCTACGACGGGCTTCCAGTTCAAACCAAGATAAACCTGTGCAGTCCAAGCAGGATAACCTGAGTCGATACTTTTCTAACGGATGCTCCAAGGCACAGGTCAATAACTTTTTACCATACAATACCGTGTTAAACGACCTGAAACCGAAAGCATTCGTTAATATTGTGGAAAATGTGGAAATCAGAAGAATACTGGTATCCAGCATTCTCTACTTTTCCTTCAATGTTTTCAAATACAGAAAAGACCATTTAAGCTACTTTTAATCAGTTGTCTGCAATTTATTTTAGCTTGGTCAAGTCATATCTTTTAAAGTTTGATTGTATGAATTTTTTGTTTTTTTGTTTTTCTTTGTCTTCAGAGTTAATTGTAAACAGTAAACAGGTACGATGGAGGAACGATAGATAGATAAGTTATGGCAATTAGCGGATTATCTTTATCGATAATCACCTGGACTTTGAGAAGACCCTAGTGTAAAATACCGTATTCCGTGCTTATATTGCGTATTCGAATACCGCTTGTACATCTCTAATGGGCACTACTGGTCAGAATTGTCACTTATATTTTACGTTCTATTGTTGTCGACTGGAAAACGTATATCTTTAGCATTCCGTTTAACAATCAATTTGTAAGGGATTTTTTTTAAAAACAAGTAGGTTCCCAAGTGGCTCAGGTATAAGGTGTAGGACTTCTATCTCATAAACAGTTCAAAACAGCTACAATTTGATTTGTAATTTTAAACCTTTGTAGTTATTCAGTGTCGACCGATTACAGTACTGACAGCATGTTTTAGTTTTATCTAAAGCAACGGGTTTTAGACAGTACTTGTATTTTGATAATGTACGACTTGTCAGGTAGAAAGGGTTTCAAACAATGTCCCCTGGACATTAAGGGTTTTTTCCACTACAGATTTTTTTTTTTTTAAATAAAATTATAACTCACCTTTTCTGCACAGTTCTTCAGGCCAACCTCAAAGTCATCCACTCTGGTTAAAAACGTAAGCAACGCCGAAGTGTCGCAAGTATGATCGAATCCAGTATGAAAAGCCATGCTAGTCTGCAAAAATAGCTTGGAAAGTTCAACCTCGTTTCTTACAGCGTAATCAAATACATGTATTGGTTTTCTACCATTGTTGTTTATGGCTTCGTAATTAAGTCTTATGCGACTGCCGACTGGGTAATTTCTGAGATGGTTTCCATAAGTTTGTGTATGGATGGATTCGTTTGCACACAGAGTTTGGTACAGTTGTTGGAATTTTGGTGCAACAAACTGTCTCAGTGGCGGTGAAATGATACTGTGTATGCAGATACCAATCACTAACCATCGCCTTTGATTATCATCCAATGCGTCACCTGCATAAAAAACGTGAGTATATGACTATCAATTGCTTAATTATGATTGATTTTTAGACCTATTTAAACCTAGCATTAATCACAAATAAGACGCTCGTAATGACACTGCATTACTTCACCGCCTGATAAATTACATGCATAAATGTCTAATTAGTCAAATTCTTAGTTCTAAATGTGTATTACAATAATATTTTCGCATATATCTTAACATGCAATCGTAGTGATTCTTGTTACTTTATGCATTTCATATCCAACATTTTTCATACCAAATATCGATGAACTCTGACAAAGAACATTTTCAAAAGAAGACTTCAGCTTAATATCTGCAAGCGTTTAGAAAAATGTCCGGAAAACTGATATCCAAGGGAACTGACGGACAGACATACGGATGGACTAAATACATATCTTAAGTCCCCTTCAGCTTCGCCAGTAGGGGACAAATAACTAGCGAAGCAAAATTAGATTTAAAGTTCCTTTTAAAAACTCACGAAATGGCACATTATTCTGTAAGTATTTTTTTTTTACAGCAGTGACGACGCAATCGTACTTAGCAAGAACGAGACGCTAGAGTGGCGCAAAATAACTTCCATAGAAGATGAATCACATAGCGTCATACTCACCGATACATGTATCGTCAGGGTTGATTCCTTCATCGGGAAAGTCAGGAACATCTATGTTGACTGGAGGTCTATTGATTGTACTCATCTTCGACCAGTTCTGTTTAAACAGAGAGATCTTAGTTTCATATCAATCGTGTTTACGCCCTTTGAAATTGTAGTTAAGTCTTAGCACGGAAATAGTTCACTTATTGATGAGGTCTCTTAAATTCGTTCGGCTTTTGATATCAATATTGGCTCTTTCCTTGCCACAGACGAAACAAGGAATGTTTTGAATAGCATAGATCACAATAAGACGTCACAGAACGAACTTGTAATCCCTGATCTTGTTTGTCCACGCTCCTATCACAGTCGGTCGCGTTCAGAGTCAAAGCTTATAAATATCTTTGAAACACAACTCAACTCAGAATGGTATTTCAAAAATGTATTAAAGTAGATTGCTCAGACGTTACGAAGCAAGGTTTTAACTTAGAGGTCTTCTTTGTTTGTGTCAATTAAATCAAAGGTTTTAAATCAGATTTTCGAACCATCTTGAAGAATAATTGAGCGATAACGTTTGCACACCAGCTCAACTAAGAACGGAAAGCAGTTTTATAAGCTCGGGCACCGGACCTAAAAAACGAGATAGCTGGTCTGAACACCCATATTCGGTCATTTCCTTATTTATTCATTTTATTTTTTGAAGGATTGATGGTAGCCATAGCGACAGAATTCAGCCCTCAACAACAAGAGGGCCAAGATGGCCATGGATCGCTCATCTTAATTTTTGAGAGGACCATAACCACCTTTTTCAAAATCTGATCAGCCGTTTCAGAGAAGAACAATTTTTAAGAATTTTTTCATGTCTTTATAGTGTAAATAGCCTACAGCCATCTGAGCCATGTTTCTTTATGGATCAAAATTTCTCAAACATTTTTTGAAAGAGTTAGCCAAGAAACATTTTTAAGATTTGTTTTCAAAATCTGATCAGCCGTTTCAGAGAAGAAGAATTTTTAAGAATTTCTTCATGTCTGTATAGTGTAAATAGCTCACAGCCATCTGAACCATGTTTCTTTATGGATCAATTTTTTTCAAACATTTTTGAAAGGGTTGGTAAAGAAACATTTTAAGAAATTATTTCAAAATCTGATCAGCAATTTCAGTGAAAAAAAAAATCAAAGTATTTCTTCATGGCTATATCTTTCTTGACAAATCAGCATTTTGCAAACAAGTTTTGAACAGGGTCACCAAAGGAACTCT
The DNA here is from genome assembly GCA_943736015.1 of Tridacna crocea. Classification (NCBI taxonomy): domain Eukaryota; kingdom Metazoa; phylum Mollusca; class Bivalvia; order Cardiida; family Cardiidae; genus Tridacna; species Tridacna crocea. The sequence continues at coordinate 2,765,412 of OX031057.1, read as the reverse complement.
TCTATGAAATTATTTCGAAATCTGATCAGCCATTTCAGAGAAAAAGAACTTTTAAGACTTTCTTCATGGCCATATAGCGCAAGTAGCCCCAATTCACCAGAGCCATGTTTCTTTACAGATGAAAATTTCGCAAATAGGTTTTGAAAAGGGCCACCATAGGAACATTTCTGTGATATTATTTCAAAATCTGACCAGCGGTTTCAGGGAAGAAGAACTTTTAAGAATTTCTTCACTTCCGTATAGTGCAAGTAGCCCCCATTCACCAGAGCCATTTTTCTTGACTGATCAAAATTTCACGAACAATTTTTGAAAAAGGTCACCCAAAGAGCATCTCTGTGAAATTATTTCAAAATCTGACCAGAGAAGAAGGATTTTTAAGAATTTCGTCATTTCTGTATAGTGCAGGTAGCCAGAGCAACGTTTCTTGACGGATCAAAATTATCATCACAGGCCACCGCCTACATCAACTTTAAGGAATGTAAATTGAGGCTGAAATTAAGACTCGCTTTACAAGACGGTACGTCTGTGTCAGGAGATGACATGTTCGGACTAATCAACTTACCCTTGCACACCATTTACAGACAGCTGTACATTCATTTACAACAAAAACCACTCCCGAATAGCGGAATCACGCATCCGTATAAGGCCTACATTGACACCTTATTAAATACCAATCGGTCTATACAGGAATCTTTTTCTGACCAGTCAATTATTTTACAAGGATGGCCCGCATCTAGACGATAGCGACCCCAAAACTGGATCAAATACCAGTTTATTCCAAAGATATAATGAGACCAAGGGTGGTAAAATTATAGATCTAGAAGGGAGTATCCCGGTGGACTTGTTTCAACATTCCAAGTTGCTTATCAACGGAGTGCAAATGGGTCTTAAATTTTGGAAAGCATCCGATGCCTTTCGAATCCTTACAGATGCGTTAACTCCGAATGACAAGCTGCAAATCGTTGGTCACGCCCGTTTCAAGCTCTGTATTCAGCGGTTACAGAACGTTTTCTTTTTGGCTCACGACAAAATCATTCAGGACACTCCCGCCATGTACCCTTACTTTCACTCAGAGATAAAACAACCTCGATAGCGCGAGGACAATATATTTTTCACGCGGACGATATGTTTCAAGATTGGGTGCCAATCGAAATCATCATAGGGACGGTTCCGAGCCTTTCATATGATGCAGACTACAAAACAAACCCTTTCAACCTGAAACATTACGACTTCAGTTACCTAAGTTTCTTCTTTGATAGACAATCCGTACCATCGCAACTTTTGCAAACTAATTTTGAAGGAAATCATTTCACCGACTGGTATCAAACCCTCACTTCCAGCAGAAATGATATCAAGATCACGTACAAAGAGCACAAGCAAGAATACTGCCTATACGTGTTTGATATCGATCCCTACTATTCTTTCAACACAACAGGAAAGGTCTTTGCCGTCGGGGAAAGCGGTCATAACAGGTGTAACCTCTCCACAACATGGCTTTAAGCTGGCTTTTTCCGTAAATGTAAATCTGCCTTTAAACCGGATAATGTTGTACGCAATTTGACTACGTGCTCTTGATTGTTGACTGGTAATGGTTTTTAAAAGCGCCTTTCTTTGGTCGGCTGTAGTGTTGGCCACTAAATATAAGAAGTGGTGTCGCTGTTTAATTAGTTCTACCATATTGTCTTCTTATAAGCTTCTTATTTCCATTCTTACATACAACAGTACTCAATAGGATCTTCTTCGGGAAAAATACGAGTCCTTAAACGGTATTTGTTTTCGGAGTGAGGTGGACATGTCCACTAAGAATTAATCGAGTCTCGTATCAAGGGCATCTGCGTAAGCTTTCATAAACTCCTTAGATTTACCGGGATAAAGCTGTCGTCCTAGCACTCCTACTTCAGATACATGTATGTCACGAATATTTTTCATAAGCACCAGGTACCAAGTATTCAATGCCATGGTTCTGGCATGTTTACCCCCGGGGTATAAGTTTTGCGTGATCATAATCACCGATATTTTTCTGTGATGACAGCCTTGAGTGAACAGTAACTCCATTTCTTTACTCTGCATGACCTTGTGCAGTAGGTCGTCTAAAGTGATTATCTTGTGTTTTCTGTCTCTTGTAAAGTCATCTAATTCTTCTACAGTAGGTAGTCCTTGCTTACTGTCAAAGTTTGGAATGGAACTCTCCATAGCATCAAACAAGTCTTGGTGGATACCATAGCAATAGAGAATATGGGAAGAGGGGTCTCGTCTGCACATGAGGTTTACTTGTTTCAAAAAACGATACACCCATTTGGTTTAACCGCTACCAGTTTGTCCGCTAACACACATACTAGAACATGGTTTGAATGAAAAAAGGGACGGCCATTATTTTTCTAAGTTTTGGGTTAGGTAAAGCGTATCCGATACTGCTACTCAAGAGTGATACCCAGAGTTCGGTTTGCGAGGATAGGCTTCCGTTTTGTAAGGATAGGTTAACGATGGCTGTAATGATAAATGATGTATTCTATGATCATCTGACAAAAGTAGACAATTTCGGCTTGTGGGACACGGGTACCCAGTAAATGCCACTTTTCACTATGACTTTCTTCGTCAAGTTTAGGGAAACGTAAAAACGTTCTTTTTTCCGGACTTTTTCTCATATTCTTACGTTGGATTAACTCAAAACGCAAAGAGAAATTCATTCTTACATTTTTTTTTTATTTACGAGCAACACAATCATGATACAATAAAATGAACAAAAGATGAGTAACATTTTTAAGAAGATGATGGACACTTTTAAGACAGTGATTGACATTTTCTTTTAAAAATGAGTGACACTTTTAGAAAAGAATGATTGACACTTTTACGAAAATGAGTGACACTTTTTGAAACGGACCCTATGGGAATTTACGTGTAAATGTACAAAATCATAAAAGGGAGTGACACTCTTGAAAAATGGGTGAAACTTTTAAGAAAATGATTGACACTTTTTGAAAAACAAGTGACACTTTTTAATACTTGTGTGACACTTTTTGAAAAATGAGTGACACTTTCTGTTGAGAAATGAGTGACAATGAAGGAATATCTAACAGGTTTATTAATAAATATTGTAATATTGTTGAAGCAAATTTGGCAGAGTATAAGGACGACTATCAAAACCCAAATAGTTCTGTAATAAACTGGTCTACTTTTCGTCTTTTCGTATAAACCATTTGATAATTTCTGTTCTTCTCTATTATACAAATTTCGTTTTTTTTATCCCTACAATTTTACTATGATTGGTCACAGTGATATTTGAACTACTTTGAGGATCTGTGACTATATCTTTCACGCTATGGAAATTGATGAGTTGACTGTTTTTATGATTTAGGGTAAATCCCCTCACTATACAAGTTTCGTTGTTTTCATTTTTTGTAAGCATGATTCTTGGCCCCCAAGACAAACACTCCACAATGTACTCTCCATTCTGAAGCTCATTCGTCAGTGCCCCCAAGTAATCACCTAGAGGTGGATCATACTCATTTGGACGACTCACGTACAATGTATATCACGTATATCACACTGTCCATATCGTAATACAAGTCTCTTCTGTTTAATGCCACTGTTAAGTTTAAGTCTGGCCCAACACGTTGTAAACATTGCCAAATATAGGTTAGTTTTGTCATCTTCGGGTTGACAATCGTCCTTATACTGCCATTCGACTTGTATCGTATCATTATACAATATATGAAAATCGATGGGTTGTTTCAATGGATCGGAAAAAAAGCTGAAAAAACATGTTTCCCTGACTTTCGTGGAAAAATTCCGTTTGTCGCATATTAAGTCTCTGACCAAACTTTCTTCAAAAGCTATTGAGACACAGTTTGGGCAAAGCTCTAAGTCTTGGCTTCTTTTCAATATGTCTTCGATCCAATGAAACTCCTTCTTTTTCGATGTATTGTCCAATGAACTTATTCATATCATCGTATCATTTAATCCATTTGGGAGGAGCGCTTGCTTCTTGTTTGAATTTCAAAAATGTATTAATATACTGGGCAAACAGTCCTCATGCATGGGTTTTGGGGTCATATTGAGTGCTTTCCTCCCAGTGGTATACTTATAATTTTTTGTGATTTTATACCCTAATCAGACAGCTGTGTCTATTTTGGGAGTGCATCACGTACCAGTCAACTCTTTTTGTTCATTTGCATATTCGCAAGGAGTTTGACTTCGGTATCCGCGCAGGTCCGACATAAAAAAATTTTAGTTTGCCATTTGACCTGTACTGGGTGATAGAGTCCCCTGGGCGGGAGAATATTTACATTGGCAATACCAAAATAATCCTTGATGTCCCTAAAATGTTTGGTAATGACTGTAGGATACCGACAGTACCTGTTTGCCCATGGATACAGACTCGTAAAATCCACATATTTCACTTGCTCGTTTTCTTTTACTTTGTAATAGAGTTGACTCGCATCCCAAATACAAATACAAAATCTTTGAGGTGCGTTTTCCTCTTCAATGTCAGCGCGTACAATTCGTGCAAAGACTGGTATGTGAATGGATGGTACGTTTCTTCACGATTGTCAGTGAAACATACGGGACAACCATGAAATATACATCCGTGATATTCATAGACCGTGTTGATTTGTTTACAATATCCGTCCAATTTGTAGCGTGTGCCGGGGATCTTTTTTTTTAAACTTTCATTTGAAGCATGTTGGATATGGATGTTATCGAGTCCACCTCCCCCCTCCACTCTAACCATTGAATTGACGCTTTACTGTACTGATCTTTGTAACCGTCGGGAGCAATCTTCGCTATGGGGGTACTCAAAAATTCTTTCTTCCACACTTTCTCTCCTTTCAGTTTGGATTCGTGGGCCCAATCGTTTACGTTTTGTATAGACAAGTTTTCATTGCTGACTTTTGCGGGTACCTATTATTAATCAGTGACAATATTACAATAGTACAAAACAATACCTTAGACGTTAAATACAAAAGACAAATTATTCAAGTTTTAATTCCAGTCTGATCCTAATCCTAACTGAATGTAATCCAAGCACTAATTATATGATACAAACACAAAATAATCCCCACTTTAGTCTGGCAATCATGTATTAATTAGTGAACGCCGAGATGTAAAGAGCTTTTTCTTTTATAATAGCAGAGAAACTTCCAGAAAATTTATGTTAAAATTAGTTGGATAATTTCTAGTAATCAGATTGTAAAAAGGCCTGGAAACTTCCAGAACAGTATTCCACAAAAGAGAATCCAGTTCGAAAAACAGCCACAGGAGAAAACCATTCAAAATAAATACACACATGTACAAAGCTAGGAATAACTGGGTATGTACATAACACTTCCCCCCTTGAAAAGAAAAAGAAAGGTTTATGAAATAAATCTTTTTTTTTTGCAATATTATTTATATACATGTATATGACACTTTAACTGAAGTATTACAGAGGAAATGACAAACTCAAATATTAATTATTTCAGACTAATGAAAATAGTCAAGGTAATGAAAGTACAATTTGAAAATTCAGTTTGAACTTGATTTAGGGAAAATGACTATTGGAATTTCAAGCTCTTGAAAGAGCATCTGGTATAATGTTATATTTCCCTTTTATGTGTCTTATGTCAAGATTAAACTCTTGAAGCAATAAACTCCACCTCAGTAATCTTTGATTCTTCTTCTTAAGTTTGTGTAGAAAGCTTAAAGGGTTATGATCACTGAATACAACAATTGGTGAAGTTGAAGAGGTTAAATAAACTTCGAACTGCTGGATTGCCAGAATTAAAGCAAGACACTCTTTTTCTATGGGAGAGTAATTTTTCTGATGTTTGTTAAACTTCTTAGAAAAGTAACAAACTGGATGATCAATACCATTATTATCTTCTTGTAAAAGAACAGCACCAATACCAACATGACTAGCATCAACAGCTAATTTGAAACATTTGTCAAAATCAGGTGCCAAGAGAACTGGTGCGCTCTTTAGTATGGCTTTTAGACGATCAAATGGATCTTGACATTTGTCATTCCATTTTAACTTTGTGCTTTTCTTAAGTAAATTTGTTAATGGTTCAGCAATACCTGAGAAATTTTTACAGAATTTCCTATAGTAGCCAGCCCTACCAAGAAATCGCATCAGCTGTCTTTTACATTTAGGCACAGGAAACTCAGAGATAGCATTGACCTTAGCTTCTAAAGGCTTAACTTGACCCTGTCCCACAAGATGTCCTAGAAATGTTACAGTAGCATGACAAAATTCAGTTTTTGCAAGATTCACAGTCAGTTTCGCTTTACTGAGTCGGTCGAAGAACTTCCTGATTCTTTGGAGGTGGTCACTCCAACTGTCTGAGTAGATGATGACGTCGTCAATATATGCATCACAGCCATCTTATCCGCATACAACGTTGTTTACAAGTCGCTATTTAAAACGTTGCAGGAGAATTTTTCATCCCAAACGGCCTAACTTTGTACTGGTACAGACCGTTTGGAGTAGCAAAGGCTGATACTTCTTTTGCTTTATCAGTCAGTGGAACTTGCCAGAATCCTTTTAGCAGGTCAAATTTGGTGACATATTTAGAATTTGCAACTTTGTCAATACAGCCATCAATTCTTGGTATTGGAAAAGAGTCTGTTTTTGTCACAGAGTTCACTTTACGATAGTCAGTGCACATTCTATAAGTTCCATTTGATTTGGGTACTAATATACATGGTGAACTGTAATTACTCTGGCTAGGTTCAATAAAGTCATTTTCCAGTAAGTATTTTACTTCATCTTGGAGGTATTTCTGTTTCAAAGGATTCATTCTATATGGATGTTGCTTTATTGGTTTAGAATCTTCCGCAATTACATCATGATAGATTTTATCAATACTTGTGGGGATATCAGGAAATAGATGTTCATATTCATGTATCAACTGTTTCAGCTCTTCCTGTTGTGATGGTTCCAAGTGAGAAAGTTTGTTGTTAAGGTTTCTCAAAATATCAGAATTCTCAAGTTTAGATGGACCAGGATCAGATTTATCAATAAAGTCAGAATTTACTTCAAGTTCAAATACATTTGATTCTTGTGGGACAGTGTTTACAACTGTAATTGGTTTTGAAATAGAGCTATCTTTGTCAAAGTATTCCTTTAACATATTTACATGACACATTTGTTTGGTTTTTACGCCTTCCTGGAGTATTAGTTATATAGTTTAAATCACTTGTATTCTTGTCAATAGTGTAGGGTCCAAAATATCTTGCCTGTAGAGGTCTGCCAGGTATTGGCAAAAGAGCAAGGACTTTGTCATCTGGTTTTAATTTTCTATCATGACATGGTTGTCATATCTTGCTTTCATTCTGCCCTGAGACGTTTTAAGATTAGACCTAGCAACCTCACATGCCCTAGACAGTCTATTTCTGAAGTCAGAAACATACTGTAGTAAATTCAAAGGTGTTTCATCATTTGAGAGAAATTTCTCTTTCAAAAGTTTTAAAGGTCCACGAACAGAATGGCCAAAAACTAATTCAAAAGGACTGAAACCAAGAGATTCTTGTACAAATTCTCTGACTGCCAATAGTAACAAATGGATGCCCTCATCCCAATCTTTTTGAGTGTCAAAGCAATATGACCTTATCATATTTTTTAATGTCTGGTGAAATCTTTCTAAAGCACCTTGACTTCTAGGGTGATAAGCGGATGACCTGTATTGCTTGATCCCTAATTCATACATAACCTGTTGGAATATACCAGACATAAAATTTGACCCTTGATCAGACTGAACTGATTTTGGAAGACCAACAAATGTGAAAAATTTTATAAGAGCTTTGACTATTGACTTTGTTTTGATGTTCCTTAAAGGAATAGCTTCAGGAAAACGTGTAGAAGTACAGACAATTGTTAAGAGATACTCATTTCCTGACTTGGTTCGAGGTAAAGGACCAACACGGTCTATAAGTATCCTAATGAAAGGTTCATCAAAAGCAGGAATAGGTTGTAATTGAGCTTTGGGAATGGTTTGGTTGGGTTTACCTACCATTTGACATGTATGGCAAGTTTTACAATATTTAGAGACATCTGATTTGAGACCAGGCCAATAAAAATGATCAATAATTTTGTGATAGTTCTGTTTATACCTAGATGACCTGACATAGGACTTTCATCGGCTATACTTAGTATTTCATGACGATATGACTTTGGAACCACAATTTAGTGGTAAACAGCCCATTCATCATCAGCTGGGACATCAAATGGTCGCCATTTTCTCATAAGAATCCCATTCTTTATATAGTAACACATTGGGACCTGTGAAATTTCATCTTCAGGTAAAGCCCTAAAAATTAATTTTGAAATCTCAGGATCAGTTTGCTATTCCTGGATAAGCTGTGAATTTGACAGCGTGTCGTGACCTTGGTCAACAGACCGTGGTGGTGAATGACAAGACATTGACGAGTCTGTCTGAGTATCAGACAAACTGTGATCAAGAGACTTTTTAATCTCATTATTAAAATATTGACCGATAAAAGTATCCGTCAAGTCAATGTCAGAGTTTGAGTTTTTCAGAATGGCCTTTTTAGCCATAGCTCGGGTAACTGCACAAGAAGGATACAAGTCAGGAATTTCCTGCTCGATAGGGTCATCTGTTTGACCTATATTTGGTGTGTCAGTTACAAGTGGATTAACCACAACCTTATCTCCAGCTAAGTCATTGCCTAGCAGTAAATGGACACCTTTAAATGGTAAGGAAGGTTTAATACCAATAACCACAAGCCCAGTAATCAAATCTGATGTCAAATTAACGTGATGGAGAGGGATATTAAAAGTTCCACACTCTACACCCTGAATAGGACACTAGTACCGGAAGAAGTCGTCTCAGAAAAAGGCAGTATATCTGCTAAAATAAGAGATTGAGAATCTCCTGTGTCTCTTAAAATTTTAATAGGGGTAGGTGGGCAATTATCACCTGAAAGTGATACAAAACCATTCAACATAAATGGTTCAAAAATCTCCATAGTAGAATCAGACTTGGGTTTTGTAACTATGTCAATTGTATTCGTTTTAATAGAAGACTGTGGCCTTGGTCTAAGGGTGGTGAGCCCTGTTGCTTTGGCTTCATCACTTCCTAACTTCCTTTTTAATTTCAAACATTCAGAAACAAGGTGACCAGGTTTCTTACAATAGTTACAAGTGGGTCGAGATAAGGGATATTGACTTTTGGTTTCACTAGTAGAACTGGGTTTTGGTGTATTGGATTGACTGGGCATGCCAGATGAATTACCAGAGATAAATTTATTTTGGGGATGTAAGGAAGTAGATTTTGGTTTAGCAATAAAAGAAACTTTATGTGTAAGGTAGTAATCATCAGCCAGACGAGCTGTTTTTTTCTAAAGTTTCAACTTGTTTTTCGTCTAAGAATGTCTTAACATCAGTTTGAATACAACGTTTGAATTCTTCAACTAACATAAGTTGTCTTAGTTTATCAAAATTTTGGTCTACTTTCTTAGAACAGCACCATCTATCAAATAACTGTTCTTTGTTTCTAGCAAATTCAACATGAGTCTGGTTAGAATCTTTTTTACAATTTCTAAATTTTTGTCTATATGCTTCTGGGACCAGCTCATAACCTTTGAGAATAAGTTCTTTAACAGTCTCATAATGATGACTTTGTTCAACACCGAGTTGTGTATAAACGAGCTTTGCCTATTAAAACACTTTGCAGAAGTAAGGTCCAGTGCTCTTTTGGCCAATTTAAGCTTTTTGCAACTTTTTCAAAGTGTAGGAAGTATTTACCAACTTCTTTTCAAAGTGTAGGAAGCATTTACCAACTTCTTTTCCTTGAAATGGAGGAACAAGCCGAACATGTTTTGTAAAATCGAAATTGTATTCAATCTTTTGCTTTGGCTGATTTGCTCTTTCTTGCATTTCTATTTCCCTCATTCTTAATTGAAATTCTCTCTCCTTCTCTCTCTCTCTTCTCTTTCTTCTCTCTCTCTTTCCCTTTCTCTTTCTTCTCTCTCCTTTTCTCTTTCCCTTTCTCTTTTCTTCTCTCTCTCTTCCCATTCTCTTTCTTTCTCTCTTTCCTGAATTTCTAATTGTCTGATCTAAAATTTTAATTCAAGTTCTTTCGAACTTGAAACTGACTGAACGTCAACTATCAGGGAATGAGCATTTTCATTCAAAATCTCCTCATGAACAAAATATTGTACCAAACCGTTCTTAATTTCATGTTTACGCATTGAAGATTTTATTTCAGACAATTTAGTGTTTACCAAGATTAAGCAAATCAGTCTTTTTACCTAAATTCAATAACTCCACAGACGGTTCAGCCTCAAATTTATCTAAGTCAAAAGTTTGTTGCTGGATTCAAGTACAAAATTGTATTATAATTACTGATTAGTTACAATGTAGGGAAAAAAATTCAATAAGTGAAAACTAGACTGTCTGTAAGAAATTTTGACTAACAGGATGTATTAGATTTTTATTCAAATTGTGAAAAGCAAACGTCTGTGTTATATTCAGATCGATGGTTAATCTCAAAAGGAAAACAAATGCGTTAGTCTTATTTTCCAATCCCGGACGAGCTCCCAATTTCTGTTACGAGCCAGGCGTAACTAGAAAGTAGAAGCCAGCAACAAACGATAACAATTAACAGAATTATTAACAATAATATCAAATAATCAGTGACAATATTACAATAGTACAAAACAATACCTTAGACGTTAAATACAAAAGACAAATTATTCCAGTTTTAATTCCAGTCTGATCCTAATCCTAAATGAATGTAATCCAAGCACTGATTCTAATTCCAGTTTTAATTCCAGTCTGATCCTAATCCTAACTGAATGTAATCCAAGCACTAATTATATGATACAAACACAAAATAATCCCCACTTTAGTCAGACAATCATGTATTCACTAGTGAACGCCGAGATGTAAAGAGCTTTTCCTTTTATAATAGCAGAGAAACTTCCAGAAAATTCATGTTAAAATTAGTTGCATAATTTCTAGTAATCAGATTGTAAAAAGGCCTGGAAACTTCCAGAACAGTATTCCACAAAAGAGAATCCGGTTCTAAAAATAGCCACAGGGGAAAACCATTCAAAATAAATACACAGATGTACAAACCTAGGAATAACTGGGTATGTACATGTACAAAACAATGTGCCCTCGAATATGCCTTCCCTGAATCCGCATTTACCGGGACAAGGATATTCGCCCTTATTCTCGTGCAGATCAGTGTTGTCACATTCTTCGCAACGAGTACCACAACCCTTACATACGGCATTAGGTTTCAGTTCTTTGTCAATACATTTTGGACATGCTGAATGCGCTACAACAAAGTTTGGACGGTTTACCGCACAATGCCATTTTACAATTTTTACATTTGAAGCAAGATTTACATACCTCAGATGCTTGATAGTCCTTAAAATTGAATTTAGAATTGGGTAAATATCCTTCATCGCAATAATTCGTCTCATCTTGTGAACATTCAAAATAAAGAAAAATAGGTATTTTGGAATGTAATGTTCTTTTGCTGGCGTTGCTTTCAAATAGCATTTGTGGTCGTCCATTACGTATTTGTGACAGGAGAAGCACTGGTATTCGCCACATCGATGCTCCTCCTTTTTACGTTGGTCTATTCTCAGCACTTTATAGCATGTGGGACACTTCCACCATTTTTGGCATGGTGAAGGGCCACTGGGCTGTTCTTTCTTTTTTCGTTTGGTATGTAAAGGGACCTTCTTCTGTTCGTAGTAACACTCTGCTGATCTGCAAGTCATGTTACAGTCCTTGGATTTGACAGGCTCCTCATCGTAACATAAGTTTATCTTGCAGACAATACACTTTATTTCGCATTCATGGTATTCTCTATGATCATAATGTTTGGAACATATGTCGCAAAAATATCTTGCGCTGAAGAACCCCGTGATGCTGGTGATGGCGTGAAAGTGCTCGTCCTCCACTTAATAAATGTAGATACACAGACGGACATCACTGCTTGGCGCAGTATTAAATTTATTGCCTAAACGAGCGCTCACCACCATTACACAACAGTAAGAAACTCTTCAAACGCCTCCACGTCATTGAGACTAGCCGGTCTGTCTGTGTTTATCCGGGCATACTGGCATAATGCTTCTGCTAACTGTTTCTGCTGTTTAAGGTTTTTGTTTACTAGATCATTGTACTAGCTTTTTGGTACTTTTTGGTGTTCCAATTCTAAATCTAAATTACTTTTATCCCGTCTCTTCTTCGTCACCTCCTTCCACTCTTCTTGACTGCATCTGCATAAGTTTGCCTAGCCGACGCCAATAGCTCTTGCCATACACATGTTATCTTCATTCTCGATAGTAACAACTGCTTTTTTTTTAAATGTAGAGAATTCTTCTCACCTTTATTTTTTGTAATTCGTCTCCTCGCTCCTCCTTTGGGTAGGTCAATGGATCCAGCGGTTACCTCAAAACTGTCATCAACGGACAGATCTTGGTTACTGTTAAGTACTTTTTTAATAATTTCCATTACCTTATCAACGTTTAGGTGCTCCCAGGATTGCACGGTAACAATAATGGGATCGTGTAATCAATTATGGTGGATGACCACTCTTCCCAAATCATTCCCCGCTGAATTACCCCGAGCTTCTTCTAACACATCTGTATAAATCTGGTGAAGTCTTTTCTTTACATCTTGTAACCGTAATCCAAGATGTTGTTCATTCAGATTCACTAACATTCACTAGGTAGGTCCGATCCACAGCCGCTGTTTTTGCATATGTCCTTTCTGAATTCTTTTTCATCGTATAGTTTAAGATGTAAGCTGACCCGGCTGAGATTCTCGCAGTTATCTTGGAGATTTAGAGTTCCACTCTCCATTTTGTCCATTTCCTCGTTAAATAGAAAGCTTTAAAGGACGCCTCTATCTCCTCTCCCCTTTTTAATATTCCAGTGCTAGTTGTAAATCGTCTGTAATGGTCTCAATCGTAATTTCTATTGGCCCGCCTAAATGTCCCAACACATTTTCTTTTTGCCTGTTCACGAACTCAGAATCATATTCCAGGCTTTGTAATTGAAATAAACGGAACCTCAGTATCGGAGAATCTTGAATTCCCATCGTTGCCACAAAATTCATTAACTCCTCAGCATTGGTGAAAGAGTTCACCATCATTTCTATAGTAGCTTCAAAAGTATTCATGTTGACAGTTGCAATTCTAGAATTAGAATGATAAAAAAAAGGTCAGTTGCGTCCATAAAAAACACAGGGACAGCCTCGTTTTCAAAAAGAGGCGTAGTTTTTGTTTCGTTCGCTTCAGAAATAACGCCATAATTCTTCCTAAAGATAGGTGGACTTTTTTCAGATTATGATCAGTCATGGACATGCCGACTTTTTAGGCAAAGAAATAGCCAATCAGAAGGTAGGGTCATTCTTCACAGTAAAACAAGTTTTAACATGTATGTTTCTTTAACATTCAGGGAGGGTTACAATTATTGTTCTTTATTTTGGCCGAGGCCATCGTTCTCATATCTAACAGAAACAAAAAAAAAAAAAACAGACAAAGTGACGACTTTAACCAAATACTTTAACAAAGGACTTTGCATGTTCTGTGCAGTCTGATCTTGACCTACACCGTCAAACAAAGATCAAACTGCATGTTCTGCGCAGTCTGATTTTGATCTACACTGACAGCAAAAGGTCAGTGAATCGCCGTTATCAGCCAAAGGGCTAATAATAATTTTGGACGGAAAGTTATACTCTCAGTAATTGTTTAAAGACATCGCAGTAAAACTTAATAAGAAACTTGACAGGACACGTTTGAACGAGATTAAACATACCGTTCACAGCCTTTACATCAATAACCTCCAATAACCGAAATATTGCTGTTTCAAAGTTATGATTAGGGGATTGATTTCTCCTTATCGTGTCAAAAGGTCAGTGAGTTGCACTTAGCAGCCAAAGGTTTAATCATGATTGGAGAATCGCGCTGCATGTTGTGCGCAGTCTGATCTTGATCACTGTCCGCAACAAAGTTTTAACTACATGTTCTTCTGCAGTCCAATCTTCATCTACACTGTCCGCAAAAGGTCAGTGAGTGGTGCTTGGCAACCAAAGGGTTAATAATAATGGGGGGGGGGGATCACGCTGCATGTTCTGTGCAGTCTGATTTTGATCTACACTGGAAAAGGTTAGTGAATCGCGCTTGGCAGCCCAAGGATTAACAAGCAATTTAGTTGAAATGATATCTCCCGCCGAAAAAGACCTTTATTGATACAAACGTATAAGAGGTATTGTGTTTTGCATGTACATGTGGCCTTTTTGTTATTGGTCCATGATGAAATTATACATTAAGCTCCCTTGTTCCATGGCACAGCATTTCATTACATTAAAATATATAACAGGATTATGCATTAAGTACCTTTTTAGCAGAACTCGGCATTTCATACAATGAAAACAAATAAAGGAAATATACATAAAACCCCCTTTTTCCATATAATGACATGTGATGGAAAAAGGGGGCTTTATGTATATTTCCTTTATTTGTTTTCATTTCAGGATTTCATATATGTGGGAAAAAATGTATCAACGGACTATCCAATGGAAAACTTGCATGAAGTTTCATCAATTTTTGTCAAGGACTTTAGAAGATATCCCTCTCACAACATAAGCCGCCACACTGCTGCCATTTCAAGCAGGTAGCTAGAAACTAAAGTGATGAAATTTGTAGCACCTGCCTGGGTAGCTGAATGGATATATGGTATTACTTGTGATCTAAAAGGTTTACGAACAGACTGATGCATGGAGAGACGAACTCACAATTGACTCATTGGTCACTGGCTTTGATCAAGCTATAAAAATATGAAGTTCTATGAAAATATGTGCAAAAGTTGGAGATACACTGATAAAAGATTAAATTTGACATGAAGTCCCCTTTTTCCATGATACAGTGATAAATTGTAAAACCCTGATAACATGTGCTAGGTCGCATGATCTGTGAAAATCTCATCCTAATCTGTTGACATATGTCCAGTAATTAAAGAGATTCTGGTGAAAAATGAAATCATAACATGAAGCCCCCTTATTCCATGATGCAGCTACAAATCCCAAAACCTTGACAATATGCCGTAGGTCACATGATCATGTGAAAATTCCATCCAAATCTGCCAAGGAATGTGGGAGGCGTTGTGTTAGGTCACATGATAATGTTAAAATTCCATTGAAATCTGCCAAGAAATGTGGGAGGAGTTGCCTTCACAAGAAATAGAATGAAATAAAACATGAAACCCCCTTTTTTCATGACGCAGCTACAAATCGCAAACCCTTGAGAATATGCGATAGGTCAGATGATGAGAAACATTCTGTGAAAATCCTTTTCAATTCTGTCAAGAAATATGGGACGAGTTGCATTCACCAGAAATAAAATGAAATAAAACATGCCACCTTTTTTCATGACGCAGCTACAAATCGCAAAATGTTGACAATATGTATAGGTCACATGACAAGAAATATTCTGTCAAAATTCTCTTCAATTCCGTCAAGAAATGTGGAAGAAGTTGCCTTCACTAGAAATGGCATGACACCTTATTACAAAAACAAGGGCAAATAACTGTGGTGTTGCATGGTCAATGTAGGTGAAACTTTTTTTCTGCATTTCCTTATGGAGGTTGACAGATGTGACAAGTTCAATGTAAAAACTTTGTATAGTTTTGAAGACAAGACTCCACACATCAAAAGTGTACTTAAGTGTAATTTAAGGGAAACTTAAAATCGCTCTCAGTCGGCCATTTTGCATCGAATCAAACAAACATAAAAAGTGTTTCGGGAGAATAGGTCATTGTACACGTGTATAAAGTTTCATGAAATTCCGTCCACTGGTATTGGAGATATTTGCCGGGACGGACGGTCTTACGAGACGGACCTTGTGAGGTCGAATTGCTCTTTATTCAATACACCCAAATAACCCCACAAAGTCAACCCCACAAGCTAACCCTAACCCCACAAACCCTAACCCTACAAACCTAACCCTAACCCTAACCCCTAACCTACCAGATGGACGGAAGGAACCCCATAGAGACTAAATGGACAAATGACCCCTAACCCCACAATGTCGGGCTCGTAAGGCCGGACACACGGACGGACGGAAGGACGGACGGACGGACAACGCTAAAACTATATCCCTCCGCCTACGGCAGGGTATAATAATAATTGAGGGGTCGCGCAGCATGATCTACACTATCCGCAACAAACTATATGTTCACTGCAGTCTGATCTTGATCTTGAGGTTTTCAAAATATGTATACATTGTCTTCACTTTAAAATATTGTACACACTCGAATCATTCTTCAATCACTCTTCAGGTACCTTTAAGTATCTTCAGGCGGATTAAGTACCACTCACTAATATTTTAAAAGCACTTAAAGATGAGTGGCGGTATCGAAAAACACTTGAACGTAGGTGACGCCAAAGTACCCCATATACTACACGGGGTCATTTTTCACGGTAAAACAAGCTTTAATATTTATGTTTCTATAATTTCTTTTACAAGCAAAGAGGGGCTCACACTACTGCTGTTACAATGGCGTTTAAATCGATACAAACACACAAATCGAATGGTACTTATTTTCCGCACTCTATCATCTGCAAATGCATTCAGTTTTGACAAGTCCAAAATTTTGTTGTGTTGTAGAATTGAGTTCATCTCAGCTTTCCTTTTAGCTCATCTGAGCATGAAGTGCATATGATGAGCTATTGTGATCACTCACCGTCCGTTGTCGTCCTTCTGTCCATGGTCCATTCTTTCACATTTTTTTTTTGTTTACACTCTAGCATCTACAAATATTAGCCAATCAGTACTTAACTTGGTCAAAATATAAATGACGATAAGGTCTCGAATTAGTTCGATCATGGGTCTAATCGGACAAGAACAACCGGAGTTATTAGCTCTTGAATAAGAAAAAAAATGCTATATTTGACTTTGTTGAGCATCGACAAATACGAACCGATCAGCACTAAACTTGGTTGAAATATATCTTACTATAAAATCTCAGAGGAGTTTGATTATGGGTTTAATCGGACCAAAAGGACTGGAGTTATTTCCCCTTGAATTAGAAAAATTGCTTTATTTGACTTAGTTTACACTTTAGCATCGACAATAACTAACCAATCAGCAGCTAACTACGTAAAAAATATAAATGACCACGAGATCTGAGATGACTTTGATAATGCATTTAATAGGACCAGATGGACTGGAATTATTTGCAACTGAATTCCAGAACAACTGGAATTATTTTACCTCGAAATAGATTTTTTTTTTATAATATTTCTTTTCCAGAGCATAACTTTGTCATCGTCAATCAATTGACTTGAATGTTGGCATTTGTGTTTGTTGCAATAATACAGAGTGCAGTGCAAAAGAACCATAACTCTACCTTGTACAGTGCATGAGTTATTTCCCTCTGATCGTCATTTTTACAGCATTTTCTGCTTGTCCGGAATATAACTTTGTCATCTTTTGTCTGAACATCTTCAAATGTGGTATGCATGATTGTTGAAAAGTTACAAAGTGCAGCGCACAAGAACCATTCATCTTCCTAACACAAAGTTTGAGTTATTCACCCTTTGATCTTCACTTTTGTAGTAGTTCTTGCTTGTCTGGAGCAAAATTTTGTCATCTTAACCCTTTCCCAAACAATCCCTGGTTTTTACGACCCTGAGATAGGAGCCTTTTGAAAACACTGTGGGAGAAGGAGAAAATGCTGGAAACCAGCATTTTCTCCTTTTCCAACAATATTTTGTACCCTGCTGGAAACAAATTTTAATTTTTGAGTTACATTTAATTTGTCGTCTGCAAGTGATATCAATTTGAACCAGTCTAAAATTTTGTTGTTTGGTAAAGAGTTAAGCCAAAATGACTTGAAATATGGTTTGCTTATTTGCCTTTGGAAGAGCAGTGTTCAAGAATTGTAACTTTACCTCGTGCTGTCTTTGAGTTATTTCCCTTCGATTTTTATTTTAACAGAATTCTGTGCTTGTGCGGAATATAACGTTTTCATTCAAGCCAGAACGACTTCAAACTTGGTATGCATATTTGTTGAATATTAAGAAGTGCACAAGAACAAAAACTCTACCTTGCGCGGATTCTGAATAATTTCACTTTGATCTTCATATGTATAGTATATCTTTCTTATCCGGAACGGAATTTTTTCATCTTAAGCCAAATTGACTAGTGATTTGGTAAACATGTTTGTTGCATTACCTGCCCTTTGCGATTATTATACGTCCTACATAACTTGCGTTTCTTGCAACAATTTGGAGCTCTTGTTTGAATATTTGGTATATATCTTCATTGTAGACCTTTTCTGCCTAGTACCATTCGCTGTTGTCATGAAATAGTACCCGAGGATTGCCTTATACATCAGTGAGGAAGAATTTATTTAGGAAGAAATA
The DNA here is from genome assembly GCA_943736015.1 of Tridacna crocea. Classification (NCBI taxonomy): domain Eukaryota; kingdom Metazoa; phylum Mollusca; class Bivalvia; order Cardiida; family Cardiidae; genus Tridacna; species Tridacna crocea. The sequence continues at coordinate 2,747,024 of OX031057.1, read as the reverse complement.
TGTTAACCTTTAACCTATTTTGGTCCTGATAAAAGACTCGCACAATTTAGAAATATTTGTGCCTTCTCTACTTCATCTGCCAAATCAGAAAGTCAATGGAAAACCCAGTAAAGACTTATGAATTTTTTGTAGATTTTCAGTGTAAAGATGATAATTTTTCGAAAATTAAGAGACTGTTGAGTTTTGAATACGGGCAGGGGTTCTGGATGTATTATTAAGATCCGTGATGCTTTAAATGTAAATCTACCCCAAATGGATTCTTTTTGTTATTCCTGCGCCACTCGAGAAAATATTACCGATAGTGTCCACTAGATGAAATAAATTTCGATCTTTCACCGAAAAATAACAAATGTTCTATTTATTTCATGCCTTTAACCCTTTCTGGGAGGAGCTGTATCAAAATCCAGTACAGTTTTTTTCCGTTATTCCCCGGGGCATACCTCTCCCGCATAGCAACGCATTACAATATTACGTCAAGTACAAGAAATGTAAGGTATATGACGCAGGGTTTTAGTCTGACAGTTCCTTTTGCGGGTCCCTGGGACTGGACTTCTATGATAATGGGAGTCCTGGCTTAAAAATTGGGAGTCCCTTGGTTGTACAAATTTGAAAACCAAGACCTATTATTTTTTCCATACATTCAAATTTCCAAACGAGTTAAATGAAAAAAGACAGGAATATTTCAAGCATCTGCATACGACCACTCCCGTCTATATTTTTATCTCATAAATTCTTTTTTTCTCTCATGAAAGGAAATATAGCTTCAAATTATTGCTTTACACAGATATTTGTGTAAAGTCACTGTTTAAATTCATTATTGCACATGAGAAGATAGTTTTAAGTGCCCCTGATCGGACGATGCTACGCTGATTATTGTAGTGTCATGGGTTTTCGCGCTTTTTAGCGATCTATTTTTTCTTGACAATTAATTTTTGGAGAAGTACTACTACATGATTTGACATCGGTTAGTCAGTTTGAGTAGCAAGTAACTTGAAAATCTGTCACTTTACACTACATAAGAGGAATAACATCTTTAATTGTTACTCTGTCATATACATGTATGACCCGCAAACTTCATTATCATCCGATCATCGGCCCACCACTAGTTTGCAGATGCTATTTTTAACACTGCGTCAGCACTAACAACCTTTAGAGGCTCGGTCTAAATCACAGATAACGACCCGGCCACTGTCGTACATTATGAAGGTCAAAATGGATGATAGTTTTCGGCGGATGCTATACATTCATTTTTTTAAACAACATATCTTTACTTTTGAAAAGAATTGCTGTAAAAAACATTTTTTGTTAAACTGTATTACCTATTTTTGATCAGCTTCTCGAGAATGCTGGGATTTACTCCGTACCAATCGTCGAATCTTACCCAATGACAACAAAATTAGAATTGCGTCCCAGGGGACGCAGTGGCGTAAGTTTTGGGAGTCCTGCTTCCCTATTTCTGCGTGCGAGACGCAGAAAATGTGCGTCCGTTAAAACCCTGTGACGTCATATTTCCCATCTGGTTGTGAGACACGCGCAATTTACCTAGGCAACAAGAACGTGAAAATCGGTATTTTCACTGGTGGTACCAGTGTAAGGTAGAAAAATATTTTCACTGCCATTTCTCGATATCCTACCGGAAAGCATGAAATAATTGTTTATTTTGCACGGTGTTTTTAAACGTGATAAAGAATGGGCCTGTATCCAACGCCGTCTGCCGGGCTAGTATACGGTGTGCAGAATAATTTTTTCTATTTCATCCAGCATAACATAGGAGTTACCGTAGAACGATTGAACAATGAAAGAAAACAAATAACTCTCTGTCTCCCTTGTTTAAGTAGACGTTAAATAGACATTTTAGAGTGACTGGATACCAGGCAGAATTTTACTTTTTGTAGATTGATTAAATCACGTTTTTACAGGGCATGCCTCATATTATACTTCTTTTTGCTCTGTAAGAAAATGAAAATCCGCAAAATTGTCAGGTACTAAGTTTATGATATGCAAATGCTGCTTACGACACAATTTAAAAAGAGGAAACACAAACTTAAATCTCTTAGTGTGTACAAGAAGCTGGGCCATGCTGCATGAAAAGGGGGTTTCATGTATCTGCAAAAGATATCGACAAAGGCCAGATTGCGTAGTCGGCGCAGGATGACTTGTATACAAACGTTTTGCTATTGGTAAATTTTCCGCACATCAAAGGACCATTCTAGCAAATATTCAGACAAAATGAACGATATGGCTTGGAATACGCGAAATGGGGCATTCAGACATTTGCAAAAATTGTCTTCTCGGATCAGCGCAGACTGCGCAGGCTAACCCGAGAAGGCATTTTACGAATACATTATTAGTTTTGCGGTGAGGTGGCAGGGGACTTGGAAACCTGTTCACGGCTGTGGTGAATCATGTCGCCCCGAGCTGAAGGCCTGACGTACAACGAATTTATTATACTAAAAAGTTTTACCCTTTCAAAGCGTATTATGCGAAAATTTCCTGTTTTATAATCTTACGAATCGAGTACCGGTCTATTTTGCACAAATTTTCAAAGAATACAACATAATCCGGTGGCAGAAATTTTAGCATACTTTCTAAGTCCCTGAACTTGTCTGCTGAAATAACAACAGGCTCGTCCAACAATGGCACGCTCGGTAAGGATCTTTCGATGTTCTTTGTCCGGGTATTACGCAAAATAGAAACTTCTTGAAAAGAGCAACTTACGTCAAAAGACAGCAAATAATTTACATGAAAGGGCAACTTTTGACTAATCTTTAGACATTTTAGTTTGGAAAAGGGCACTTCTTTAAACTGAAATGTAATGACACTGATTAAAAGTCAAGTACACTATCTTGTTTCATTTGGACTACTTCCACGTATGTAGGTCGAACACTTTTCAACATCTTCACGAAATAAGGGGGCTATAATTGTCAGATACTTTGAGGCGCCTTTCAATGTGGGAGTGGATGTTATCCACTTCTTGTATAGCGCAATGTCCAGCAGTTCCAAATGTCTGAATAATATGTTTCAAATTTGGGTGGGAAGCCAAAAACTTGCACGCGTTTTCATTTAGTAGCTATTGTAGAAACCTTTATCTTTTTTTTAGTTTTAGTCGGTCGTACTTCACTTGCGAAAGTTGTCAAATTTACCAATATGTATAGATGCTTATAAATATGATTATGAAAGTAGATCTAATTAGCTGTACAAAATATCGACTCTAAATAATTATCATTAAAAAAAATCGTACTAATTTGTTTGGTAAGGTTACAACATTATCCCTGTTTTCACACATTTATATTCATGTTATGTTCGAATATGAGTTTACACATGCTGTCATAAAGTTTAACAAAGTAGAAAAAAATAGTTAAACTCACGTAGGTCTTCGTAGTGGTCTTCTCAAATTAACACAATGTTTAAATATACACACATTTTTCCAGAACAGTACCTAGCTTTTAATAATACATGTATGTTTGTAATTAAATTCCTGTTTCGATTCAAAAGTGACTCGAAAATGTTCGTAGATCGACGTAAATCGCCTTGCACTTCGACGGTAAAATTATGCGTATCGAGTAAAAATGATTACGCATTTGATAAATTCTATTTTTAAACATTTGGGAATCCCAGGATTAGTAATAAAGATTTGAACAATGCTCTGGCAAAAGAAGGCTAAATACATGTCTGTGTTACAGAATACCAGGCACCTCATAACATCAATTCGGATCTATCACAGCCATTAAGACCCACATTTCATCTTTCCAGCCGATCTAAAAAAAAAACAAATTTTGATGTTTATGACCCATCTGGGAATTCTGTACATCAAGTAAATGAAAACAGATCCATGATAGTGCAGGTCAGTTTAAGTTGATAACTCAAAAATGATTGTATAACATGGTAGATTGACCACTTTTCATACAGAAAATGTCATTAAAGCGAAAATTGTCAACCCTGGTCAGCCTAAGCAATTGGCGCAGTCTGACCGGGTTGACACTTTTCGCAGTTCCCAGAAGGTCCTTTTTTGATGATGGGTCACATTTTAAAGATAATCTTTTGGAAAAAAACATCTCCTGTATCGGACAGTGCAGATTTAAGATCAGACTGCTCATTTTGTGCAGTCAGATCTTAATCTACACTTTCTGGAAAAGGTCAATGACTCGCATTTAGCAGCCTAAAGGTTAACTGGATCTGGGGGTAGTTAGAATTGTCCTTTGACAAGCAATAAAGTAACAAATTAAAACAAAATAAACCCAAATCAGCCTACCCAAGGTTCGATACTTTTTGCAGATGCATAAATCCCCCTTTTCAGAGAATATGTCTCAATTATATATCTGGCGTATAATTCTGGCGTATAATTCAGGTCTGATTCTTTAATATGCTCAATGTATAATTGTACCACCATCACAAGGAACCTGCTTAAGGTAGTTGACCCCTAAAAGCAGATAAAGTTAAAAACAAGAAAATATTGATGCATGGCATCAATGGCGCCGCAAATCAGTTGTTTCTAAAATAAGGCACATTACAGCATTTCAAATTGACCAAAGTAAATTTTCACAGAACTCGGTGAGAAATGAAATGAAAAGTCCTAAACAATCCTTAGACTGCAACTTAGAACTTAAAAAAAAAGAACCGTTAATAACAAGACACCATCATAGCCATTCTAAGGCGAAAATTAACATGATTTCAATTGGAACTATGTACAAAAGTAGTTGTCATTCGAGAGCGAGCTCAAGAAAATAATACTAAAACTAGGTTCCAAATTATCAAATTGACATTAAAACTGGGGATAAAATGACCAGACTTGGTACGAAATGACCAAAATAAGAAAACTAGGTGGGTACGAAATGACCAAAATTGTACGAAATGGCCTAGGTACGAAAAGAACTTGTTACGCAATCACTTGAAGCCGAGTAAACAACATGGCTGCCTCCATTGGTACTTTTCAAAACCAAATAAAAATGCCGCCGCTCATGCGGCACCACAAAAGGGGGTCGAAATGGAGTGTAACGTACAACGGCCTAGTCACCCATCAAGGCACTAACTTTAACCACGCTGCTTAACCCTTTACCACACAATCCCTACTTTTGAAGACCCTGAGAAAGAAGCCTTTAGAAAACATTTTGGGACAAGGAGAAAATGCGGGTAACCATCATTTTCTCCTTTTCATACAATGTTTTCCTCCCTTCCTATAACAAATTTCACTTCTTTAGTCACATTCATTTTGTCGTTTGCAAATGCTTTCAATTTGGACCAGTCTAAAATTTTGTCGTTTGGTAAAGAGTAAACTTGCACGGAGAGAGCTACACGAAACCGCATCGCTGTAAAAGTTAGCTCATCAGCAAGGCTTATACATGTTTATTACATTCTGTTACTGATAATAGTAACATTTTCCACCGAAAATGGTGTAATATCAGTGTCACGCGAGGACAGATATGACTGGGCAACGGGCTGATATCTGATATCCTGCCCGTTGATAAGATATTTGTTCTATATCTATAGCAACAGAACACTCGCTCGTAAACTAACATTCTCAAAACATCCCATTATCTCCCGCTAGATGGCATTCTATAAATACTCATCTATCTGATATGGGCATCCTGGGTACAGAGCCGAACCACTTTCCTACGCGACAACCGTTACTTTTGAATTTCAAACTGAAATAAAGGTTTACCCAATAAAACGCTACCTCGTGCAATTCACTCAACTATGATCACCAGTTTAGAGAAATCTGTTGCTAAAGAAGGTCTCATTTCACCTCAAACGTATTGATACGTAAAAACTATTTTCAACATTGCTACTTTATTGAGCGTAATATTACAGTCAGCCCGCTTTTGGGGCTAGTAGTGATGCGTCATATAAGACAGTCGAATCTTCGAAGAATATGACATGCGCAGACAACGCAAAACATCCATTTTGAAAAAGATGGCGGAATCGGTCCGTCAATCGCTAGCGGACAAATCTTCAAAACTACAGGGAACGTTGAATCGTTAAACCAACAATGACGTGATAAATAGAGAATAGATTGTTGTTGTCTTGGATTGGGAAACTTATCAGGCAATGTGTAGTGTCTATAGGCTAGTAGTTGTACGATTTTTATCCATTGAGCCGGGTGAACAGAGCTTGATTAAGTTTCATAATTCGAAGCACCAACCATCTATTTATCCTGTTTCTCAGTTTTGATCCGTATCACACTAAATTGAATATTTAGATTGAGAAACAATAATGGCAACACCTTTTTAATAATGAACAAACATGAAGAACTGTTTATTTAAAACGTCCTACACTGCACATATGCAGCTCCCTATCGAATCACAAGCTCCCTATCGAAACTGGAAGATGGGACGGTACAACTCTAGAAAATAGGATAGGTAATCTTTGTGAACTTGAAGTGATCGGTTCCGAACGACATTATCTACTTGAATGTGATTATTTCTCCCAACTTAGAAGTAAATATTTGGCGAACATTAGTTATAATAATAATGAATACTCCTATATAAATTTGATGAAGTCCACGTCACCTACAGTACTTAGTAAAATCGCGAGATTCGCTAAAGTGATCATGCAAAAGTTCAAATAGCTTACCTTGCAAGACATGTTACGTTTCATTTATATCTGTTCCTCCTCTTTCACTCTTCCACGTCTGTTTTCAATCCCTTGAGATCGTGACCTATATTTACCACTATCCCTTTTATGAATGGAGTTGTAATCGGCATGGTCAAACTATTTACTACGATAAACATCAGGTCGCGAGATGCACGTGCAAATTGACCTTGTGGAATGTTATTGACTGTTGTAAATCTATTTATACACGTGATTGCGTACTTCCTGATTTTCCCTATGGTAATGTTTGCATAGCCACGCCCCTAGCCAGCACTGGCGCTCGTTTTCCTCTTTGCTATCTTGAAAGGCATTTACTATCTCAGTTTTTTTTTTCCAAGAAATTACCTGCTTTCAATTGAAATAATAGATAGAAGAAATGTTGCTCTTCACTGTGAAAGTCATACTCTGCTTCATGTTACCCTAGGCACTGTATGCAGATTGTAGACGAAGATCAGCCTGTACCTACTTACAGTCTGATCTTGGTTTCCACTTCATGCAAACGTGCCAACAATCCCATACAAATAGTAGCATGTTTATAGAATGAAACATTTTAAACTTGCATTAATGTGTAATAATTGTAAATTCTGCTGGATACCAGCTGAATATTCAATTATTAGGGTTACAACTCCTAAAATGATTTTTGTTTTTTAGTATAAGCAATACCCCATGATTTATCAATAAAAAGGATGTTTTTTCGACATGATTTCCCCCTCATGAATTTATTAAAAGTGTGTATGAGTGAGTGCTTGTGAGTATGTATGTTCACTGTAAATTATTGTCTTCACCAAACTTTAGAACTTTTCATTATTCTGTCATATCCCCATGTATAATGTTTCACATTACTGGGTGAATAAAGAGATTTTGACTTTGACTTGACTTGCGATAGTGATGATGAATGACGTCATGAACGTGAAGTTTACCCGCGGAAAAAAGTTGTGTCGAATGGAGACAAGATATTTTTGTTTTTTAAAAGTACTAAACATGCTAAAAACCAAAAAATAAAGTCGAGCTATTGATCCACGAATGTAATAAAGAGGTTATTACACGGCTGATGAGGGCAGGAGACTCTCCTGCCCTCATCAGCCGTGTCATAACCTCTAAATATGTAACCTCTCTCCCTGACAGCAGTAGAATGACCGTTCTCTTCATAAATATGAGCCTTGTTCCGTGTTCTGGGGCTGAATGCATCTGAAAAAATATCGACCGATGTCAGTCTGGGCAATTCGTGCAGGCTGACATGGGTCAAAACAGTTTTGCTCTTGTTTTTTTTTTATGTCTAAGGACTGTTCTAGATTCTACGATTCGGTCAGGTTTTATACAAGGCAGATTCTATGGAACCTGAAATACGAGAGTATTCACTTGGAAAAGTGCATAGTTGACATGCATTAACCCTTTGGCTGCTAAGCGCGACTCGCCGATCTTTTACGGACATTGTAGATGAACATCAGAGAGCAGTCTGATCTTTGATTTACACTGTCCGACAAGGAGATATTATACCCAAAAACATAACTTTAAAAAGCAATAGTTAGGCTATTGATATAGAATTAAAAGATTAAACTTTAGTTATTATAGAAGACAAGACTAAAGTCGTTTATTATTAGACAAAGAATGCCGCATTTACTTTACACAAATTATTTTGCAACATCTGTATTACACAGTCTAAAGTATCCTGTTACACAGTCTAAAGTATCCCTGTTTGAGGATAGGTCGTATTTATAGCATAACTGCCTTCCTTTTCAGCATAATAGATAGACTTACACGTTGTCTCGTCTCACACAACATTCCTCATCATTTCGGACAGCATAAATCAAGTTTCGACTATACGTTCTGTTCAGTCTTTTTGTAGTGTTAACAACGTCTTGCAAATGAAAAGTTCGTCTGATAACGATTTGCCAAACAGCCTTTTAAAGACATTTTGGGAAAAGGAGAAAATGCTGGTAAGCAGCATTTTCTCCTTTTCCGACAATGTTTTCTACATTGCCAAAAAACTCAAGTTTATTTGTACTCTTTTCAAATTTGTCTTATACATCAGCATGGGTCCAGTTACAAGGGTAGTTCGAAACAAAATTTTTCGTAAGTTTTACGCAACGATGGTATAGTACTAGCATTAATCTGTCACGAGATAGTTATCATGATTATAATAGAAAACTTTTGCGATAAATCAAAGTTGCTTGGAAATTTTAGCTAGAAAATGAAAAGATAAAATTTCAAGGAACATTCGTTTATCGCAATAGTTTTCTGAAATAATCATGATAGTTATCTCGTATCTAATAGCAGTTGGTTGTATTTGGGTTTAAAGCCACTTTAACAGCTAAGGTCATATCATGGCGGTCGGTGACGCACATGTGTTTCCTGGCTTTCTTACACCGGTACTAACACAACATTCTTTTCAAAGCCACCGACTACTTTTCTCACATGCTTCAGCAGAGGTGAGAGGCGAAAATACGCCGGAAAGAAAGTTGCCTAAACCGGGTATCGAACTCACAACCACCAGGTCATGAGTCCGACTCGCTCACCACTGAGCCACCCGGGCGGGCATCTAGTAGCAGATTAATGCCACTGTACTATAGTTACATAAAACTTACACAAGTTTTGGTCGCAACTACCTTGGTAAAACGGGGCCCTGTTGCTTCCAAGTTGGAAGGGTCTATTTTATTCCTATGGGAAAAGGATAATTGCAAAGCTGTAGATGAAAGAATCGGTCACAAACCCATCCGAGAAATACTTGTACTTAATACTTGTACTTGCACTTCTTTCAACAGAAACAAGAAACAAGTCATTTTAACCCTCTAAATAACTTGAATTAAACTTTCAATCAGAAAAAAAAAAACACCTAAAATCGGTTATTTCGAAGTCCTTTCTGGGGTAATATGTCCTGATCTTACAGTAAAGATCAAAGATCAGAGTGCACGCTTTGTGCAGTCAGATCTTGATTTACATTATCTGCAAAAAATCAGGTACGTACTCACACTTATTTGCCCAAGAGTTAACCCTTTACCACACAATGACGACTTTTGACGACCCTGAGGTAGAAGACTTTTGAAAACATTTTGAGAGAAGGAGAAAATGCTGGTTACCAGCATTTTCTCCTTTTCTCACAAAGTTTTCTATCCCTCACATAACAAATTTCAATTTTTCAGTCACATTTATTTTGTCGCCTGCTACTGCTTTCTATTTGGACCACTCTATTAATTTGTCGATTGGTAAAGAGTTAAAGGATGTAATTGTCGTGTATTTAAGAAATGATTGCTACAGAAATACTGCATAGCAATATTTCAATTATTTGACACACGAGAGAATTAACACAAGGAAGATAATCATAAAATTCTTTTGTGAAACAAGGATCTTTTGTGATTTTGCAATGCTAGCTTCTCATCGTGGATTTCTTGATCGAATGAATGGTGTTTACGCCGCTTTCAAGTATTTGCTGGGTTTTGTCTGTATCAGGCTAGGTCTCTGAATCGTCTTGCCCAGGGAAACTACCACGAAAAAACTCAGTCGACCCAGTTCGGCTCGAACACAGGCTTCCAGGTTACGAGTCCCATATTTTACCACTGAGCCATGCACGACCTCATCTTCTGATCGGAATGTATTGGTTGGTTGATTGGAGGGTTGGTGAGTTGGTTTGTCGGTTGGTTAATTGTACTGAACACCAATTTTAACATTATTTTAGGGATATCGCGGCGGCCAGCTCGCTTACCCATGCTTTCTTCAATTTTCTTTTACCAGTATTGCACACAATATTCTTCCAAAGCCACTGGCTGCTTTCCCACACAATCATCGTCGACACAATGATAATATATATAAATCAAAGTAAAAGGCACTCAACAATCCAGAAAGACAGCGTATTGTTAAACACATTCTTGAGGGTTGAGTTAACTCTGATGCTGGTAAGTGGACTCATTGACCTTTTACGGACAGTGTAGATCAAGATCAGACTGCACAAAACGCACAGTCTGATCTTAATCTACACTCTCCGATGAGGACATATACCTCCCCCTCCCTTTCGAAAAAAAAAATGCCTTTGAGATAGCAAAATTTGAGTTCTGAATAAAAAGTTTCATTTTATCTATATAGGGGGATAAGGATCAGAGGAAGTCCTCCTCAAAATGACTGGTTTCACTTTAAGGTTATATGACTCGCATCACACGAAAAGGGGCATTTGGACATTTGCGTAAAGAAGCGTCTCGGATCAGCCTGTGCAGTCCGTGCAGACCAATCTAAGACGGCACCTTACGACTAAATAAGTTTTTGTGATAGAGTAGACTTGTGCAAAACAGAAAATTATATAAAAACGGAAAGAGTCGTCTCGGATTAGCCTGCGCGGACTGCGCAGGCTGATCCGAGACGATACTTTACGCAAACGTCCGAAATCCCATTTTCGCTTGTTACAGGCCATTTATATGATTATTGAAACTCGTAAACCATTAAAACTCCTGTGTTTTGAGAAAATACTTGAAAGTCCTTTTTTGTAGAGTAGAGGTTTTACATAATAAAAAGAAAGGAATTGACTTGTTATAATGTACTTTAACTTTATAACATAAAACAAAACATCAGTATGTTCCTAATAGACATGTGCGATCTTTCTCAATGCCGAGGACGGATACCGATTCAACTTTGATAATGGGGACCATCTCAAACGATTTATATTATTTGATAGGTTAAACATTAAAACTTTGCTGTATAAGTTAAGTTAGCAACCCTTCTCATTTGTATCATTAATTTAGTTAAGTCGCATAATCAGTTCAGGTACAATCTATAATATCAGTTCAATATGTTTTCTGCGATTAACGAGCGAAGCACAAATATCAACAACAGGAGGCAACATGACTCTTGGGGTGCCTCCACAATGTGCCTACAGCTCTGTAACACTTCAACTCTGCAATTGTTTTCTACGATAACACGGTATCTTCTCATGTATCTGTTCAGTTTAATACATTTTCTACGTTGGATTCCTATAGCCCGTGCTATTTGAGCAGCTGAATAAGGGGTCATAATTAGGTGCCTATTGGGATATATTTTGTCTCCGAGCAGTATGCACTCGTCCGGAAACGGAAGCTGTGCTCCTATCTGTTGCAATAAGTGGTACTGCTGCGCATCATTCTGGTGCCCAAAAAAGCCACTTTCAATGTGTACAATTTTTCCGTCGTTGTTAACTATAATTTGTGTGTGAATTGCATGAAAATGTCTGTGTCCAGAAAAGTATTGCTCTTGGGGTTCATTACTTGGCCGATAGATCTCGTGTGATGTTCCGTCAATCGCCCCAACTGCCATGAATATTTTGTTCCATATACCCCGGCGTTGTAACCATTCCTCACGCTGTGGCCAAACCACAAAATGCTTCATTTTGTTTTCAAATATTGGAACTAAACTTTTTATTTCGTCTTTCACAGTACTTGTACTTATGTCGAACATCGACGATAACATTGAATAACAGGGGTAAGACCTCAACCATATCATAAAAAGCAAGATTCTATTTCTGACTGATAATGTATGTACATGTTCTACTACAGGGTTTATGAAAGTAACTAATTCCAGAAACGTTTCCGGTGTCTCGCCAATTAATTCAAAAAATTGATATCTGTGCAACGAAAATACGCTAAAAACATCACGACCTATATACACATTTTCGTCATTCGCGAAGAGTCGATTTCTTTGGTCCAATGACGGGTCGGGTGGTAGGCGTATTATTGCTAAAATCATATTACAAATGAGACTTAGGTATAGCGAAGCATCAGGTGGTGGTTGTGCTAGTGCTGGTATAACAGCCAAAATGAACTCTTTTGTTGTATGGTCAGTCATATCTGGAAGAAAATGGGCACTTCATCGAGAGAGTAGATTTTAACGGTTTTATAAAAAAAATTAACCTTTCAAAAAATTAACCCAGACGAAGAAGGCCTTGGAAAACATTGTAGGAAGAAGAGAAAATACTTAAAACTAGCTTTTTATACTTTTCCCACGTTTTCTTCTCTTTCCAAAACATTTTTTCCTTCATTTGACCTTCAATTAAGTTGTCGTCTGCAAATGTTTTCGATTTGGTTTAGTCTTAAATTCTGCTATTTGGTCAAGAGTGATATATTCGGCTTAAAAAAATGTAATAACGATGACTGAATATTATGACTACTCAGGGATTTTTTTTTTTTCTAAAAGTAATATCATGTACTCATAAACGTATTTCTTTTTCTGAAGTATAATTTCAGCTTTATTAAATTCTTTCGGAGTGTTCAGCATATATTTCTCCGATAAGTACATTTTGGTTTTGCATGGTTTCCACGTGCCGCTTTCCATGTGTCATGTAAACTGAATATGGATACACCTGGATCTAGCACAGGCAAGTTCAATTTTAGTAATAAAATTAATATCTGCTATCAGCATATAATTAGTGACTAACAATATAAAAATAAAACAAATATTTTTTTTTTTTAATTTCGCACTTACTGAAAATGAACTGTTCATGCAAATGATCATCAGATTACTCTATAGTTAGCACAGCGCGTACCAGATTTCTTTCGAAAGGCCAACACTATTCTATCATTTGTTACCCTAAGTGTTTTTCTAACTTACCTTTACTTTTTTTTGTTTCAGGAACCCTCCTCCAACGCCGAAAGAAAACGGTAAAAGTCGGGAAGGAGGAAATATTGCTTATCCTTCGATCTTACTTAGCACATCCTACTAAATGGGGAGATATTTTAGAAGATGTGAAGCAGAATTTAGATCAGCTACCAGCATCAGCAAAACAACTATATCAGACTGCCAACTCTAAGCAGTTACGAGACAGGATGTCAACTAAACTTGGAAAGCTGATCGGCCAGCAGACTGAGAATATAGAAGATTTAGATATTCGGTAAGTAATAATTTGAACACTTTACCAAACGCCAAAATGAAAGTGTTTGCAAGCAGAAACTTGAATACAGCCAAAATTATGGCATTTATCTATGAAATGTTAGAATACATTGTGGGAAAAGGATTATTTTCTCCTTTCCCCACAATGTTTTTTAAAGTTCTTTATTAGGATCCTTATCACTCGTGAATGTGTGGTGAAGAGTTACAAGTGGGTACTTAGAATTTTGACATCACACCAAATCAAAAAATATAATTATATATCACTGAAATTTATATAAAAAAACAATAGAAATCATCAATAATTAAGAGTCATATGACTACCCTCCAAAAAAACGTTGATGGTATTCCCTTAAAGGTGGCCCTTCAGATGTTGGGACGAAACTTTTACAAAAATACAAAAAAAAAATCATCCTTATACTCCCAAAGTCTTATAATTTTCATTCATTAAACCCCAGTAGTCGAAAACCATCCGACAACTAGATAAATTAGAGATTAACTACAGCCAGGTCGACGCTGAAGGGAAACACGGTCTATTTTTACATGAGCAACTCAGTCATTTACATACCAGAAATAAACAGACGAAGCTTCAAATATAGCATTCGAAGTTCTAGACATTTTGGAAAATAATCACATGCTTATTATGTTATGGAATTTAATAGATATTAGTCACGTGCAAGTCACTTCATATTCCCACAATGCTTTTTTGATTTTGGCGGGAAATATAAAAATAGCTTAAGAGGCTACGTAGCCTTTTAAGGGAATACCACCCAAAAAACTTTTTTTTGTAATTTTATGATTCTTAATTACTGAGTATTCGTATTAGTTTTTCATATGAGTTTCAGTGACATATATATTTTTTAATTTGGCATGATGTAAAAATTCTAAATACCCACCTTTTAAAGGCTACGTAGCCTCTTAAGCTATTTTTAGATTTCTCGCCAAAAATTAAAAAGATGCAGTGTGGGAATATAAAGTTACTGGCACGTGACTAATGACGCTTAAATTTCATTACATAACAAACATGTAATTATTTTTCATAATATCTTCTTAGGACGCTATGTTTGAGGCTTCGTCTGTGTATTTCCGATATGTAAATGAGCGAGTTGTTCATGTAAAAATAAAACATGTTTCCCGTCGATGTCAACCTTGGCCATAGTAAATCTCTAATTTCTCGTGTTGTCAGATGGTTTTCGACTACTGGGTTTTATGAATGACGATTATAAGGCTTTGGGAGTAAAGGATGATATTTTTTGTATTTTTTGTCAAATTTTTATCCCAAGTTCTGAAGGGCCATCTTTAAAAACCTATCCATGAAAGAAATGAATAACAACAGTGGTGGTTTCATGACACTAATATATGAAGTTGTTAAAGAAGAGTGATTTTGATGCAAATAATGACCAATTCCGTATATCTCATCTCAAAGTACAATGTGCTCTTTTAAGATGTGTTTCTACAATCTTATGTTGTTGAAACATTGTTGTAAGATCATAAAATTTTGTCTATTTCAACTTTTTCTGTTTCTTACAGTTCAGCTGTTCAAGACATCATAGATATGGAAAAGCGGCTGGTTAGGAGACAGCATTCACCTCCATTGCAACAAGATCAACATGTTGATATAAGAGATCAAGCTGCTGCTGAGCTGTCTGATACCGAAGAACAAAACAACAATCGAGGGGTCCTTCATCAGGCCGATCTTTCCAGAGGTGAACAGCAAAACAGAAAGAGAAAAAGACCTCTAACTGACATAATCAGAGAAAATCAATTAGAGTACAACAAGTTCATTAAGACCAAAATACCGAAATTGTTGAGACAGTTAGGTGTTAGTAGCTCAGAATCTTCTGATTCTGAGTAAGCCATCTCAAAAATAAATTTTCAAATGTTTCATGTTTCCTGGCTTTCGTTTACACTAAAACCAAAAGTACTTGTTTGTTTGGCCTTTCTAGTTACATAAACTCTTTGAGAAAACCCCTTCGATTTTTATGTTGTAAGTTATCCGACCTCGTCATCGGCAAAAATCGCAAATGTCTATAAGTCAGCTGAAGAATATAACTGACCTCTGCTCCCTGAAAAAAAGGGTTTAATGTACATGTATCTTCTTACGAACAATGTCCGTTGCAAAGAAACAGATAAATGCATATCTCCATTACAAACCACACCTGGTAGGCTTCGAACCCTTGAAGGGACAAACATCCTCGTGTTTCGAGGTTTAAAAGACCAGTACCATAACCACTGAGCGAAAGAGAATTTTCTCTGACGCAAAGCCAGGTATTGACAATAAGGTGCAATAAGGAAGAAGTGATCTCCTGTATCACACCCCCTCCTAGAGTCATAATTTATTGATGAGTCTCAGCCTTATTAGGCAGAAAGTCCGTTTTTGGACAACAAATGGGATTACTTGCTGAATGGCTAATCCTGTTTGAGCTCCCATCTTACGAACAAAGTCAGTAACAAAGAAACGAAACAAATAACTCAAGCAGAGCTCAAATAGAAACCGCATCTGGTGGGATTCAAATCCGTGAAAAGAAAATAACAAGGATTAAAAGACCAGTCACATAACCACTGAGCAAAAGAGAATTCTCTCTGACGCAGTTGTAAGGTATTGATTTTATACGGGAAGGCTATGCAGTAAGGAAAGAGTGATCTCCCGTAACACAACTTTATTAATGACTCAAAGCCTATGAGCAGAAAGTCCGTTTTTGGACAACAAATGGGATCAATGGCTAATCCTGGTCGAGCTCCCATCTTACGAACAAAGTCCGTAACAAAGAAACGAAACAAATAACTCAAGCATAGCTCAAATACAAACTGCATCTGGTGGGATTCGAACCCTTGAAGGGACAAATAACGAGGATTGAAAGACCAGTACCATAACCACTGAGCCAAAGAGATATCTTTCTGAAGCAGATATCAGTTTGATTTTATACGGGAAAGCTTTGACGTAAGGAAGGTGTGATCTCCCGTAACACATCCCCTCTTAGAGTCATCATTTATTGATGACTGAAAGCCTTATTAGGCAGAAAATCCGTTTTTGGACAACAAATTGGATTAATGGCTCAATGGTTAATCCCGGACTAGCTCCCATCTTGCGAGCAAAGTCCGTAACAAAGAAACGAATAAATGCATAGCTCAAATACAACCCGCATCTGGCGGGATTCGAACCCTTGAAGCGACAAATATCCTCGTTTTTCGAGGTTTAAAAGACCAATACCATAACCACTGAGCCAAAGAGAATATTCTCTGACGCAGTTGTCAGATATTGATTTTATACAGGTAGGCTATGCAGTAGGGAAGAAGTGATCTCCCGTAACATAATCCCTTTAAAGTCATCATTTCTTGATGACAGAAAATCCGTTTTTGGACAACAAATTGGCTTAATGGCTCAATAGTTAATCCCGGACTAGCTCCCATCTTACGAACAAAGTCCGTTACAAAGAAACAAATAAATGCATAGCTAAAGTACAAACTGCAACGTGGCGGGATTCGAACCCATGAGGGCAAATATCCTCATTTATTTAGGTTAAAAAGACCAATACCATAACCACTGAGCCTAAGAGAAATCTCTCTGACGCAGTTGTCAGGTATTGATTTTATACGGGAAAGCTATGTAGTAAGGAAGGAGTGATCTCCCGTAACAATCTGCAAAAAGTAACGATCCTTGTCGTCCTGCGCAGGCTGGTCAAAATGGGTCGAAACTTTGAGCTAGTTGTAACTTTTCTTATGTCAAAGAAAGATTCTACCGAATGAGCCAATCGGGTGTTTGCAATTATGTGATGACTTACTTTGTATATTTCATCACTGATATAATTGGCTTGCAACACGCGAAAAGGGTCATTCGGACATTTGCGTAAAGTGTCGTCTCGGATCAGCGTGTGCACTCCGCACAGGCTAATCCGAAACGATACTTTCAGATTTTATGTGATTTTCTGTTTTATACAAGTCAACTGTAGCACAAAATCTAATGTAGTCGTAAAGTGCCGTCTCGGATTAGCCTGCGCGGACTGCCCAGGCTAATCCGGGACGACACTTTACGCAAATGTCGGAATGCATCTTATCGTGTGTTGCACTCCTTATGGTCTGCAACACGCGAAAAGGGGCATTCAGACGTCTACGTAAAGTGTCGTCACGGATCAGCCTGGACTGTCTGTGCAGACTAATCCGAAACGACACTTTCCGTTCTGATGTGATTTTCTGTTTCGCAAAAGTCTACTAAAGCACAAAATCTAATGCAGTCGTAAAGTGCCGTCTCGGATTAGCCTGTGCGGACGGCGCAGGCTGATCCGAGACGACACTTTACGCAAATGTTTTAATGCCCCTTTTCCCGTGTTGCAAACCATATTATATTAGACCCCTTTAACACAGAGCATAGTTCATAATTATATTTCTTTTGTTTTATTCTTTACGCTACAGGACGTGTTAAAGATAATAGTTTAAACATATTTATTTTCCTCAAATTTACATGGAAATTGGGTTGGGTCACAAGTTATAACAACTTAGAAATCGACCCTCCCCCTACAATATAATGAATTTACAAGTGTTCGCACAACTAATTACAATACACGAGAAAGAGATAGAGAGAGAGGGAGAGACAGTCAGACAGACAGTCAGAACGACAGACAGACAGAGATTTTATCCATTTGCTAAGCATAGTAAAAAGGTAAGATCAGAGGAAACGAAAGTATGCTTATATCAAGTAAATCGGCCAGTTTGTTGAAAATACTCCTGGACTGATAGAAATTCTGAATCATTCTCGATCTGTTAGGGATGGTTTGCCAAAAAGAAGATCATTAACATTCAGTGGATTAAGGTGCTGAATAGAATTAAAGAAGTGCAGTCTTTGAATAACAAAACGATTGTAAATAAAGATAATAAAGTTGTAATTCTAAATGCTACCAATCCTCCAGCAGGTGCGGCTATTATTAATAGATTTTCATTCAGCCATGGTTGAATATGAAAAGAAAAAGGCGTAATAGAACCGCTTAAATATTGACATGTATATTAGTTACCGATTCACAACATAAAACATACTGAACAAAGCTTGTAACCGAACACTTTTCAATTAAGATATTAAACTCAAACTGACATATTTTGATATTTTGTTTCGCATGCCACAATCTTGTGGAGCGTCCCTATGCAATGTACAAAATCTCCACGGTCCTAAGGTACTCATTTACAAGCGCATTTAGGAGGCTGGAGGTTCAAGACATGTATTTGCTTTTATTCACGATGACCAGTAACATGTGCAATATTTTTCCCTTTCATTTCTTGTCAGGAATCGTCTGAAAATTCCGAAAAATAAATAAAAATGATTTATTTCATAATTTCCGGTAGGATATCGAGAAATAGCAGTGAAAATATTATCCGATCTTACAGTGGTATGACCCACTGAAAAAACAAATTTTCATGTTCTTGTTGCCTGGGCAAATTGCGCGTGCCTCACAACCAGATGAAAATATGACGTCATTTACCTTACATTTCTCGTGCTTGAAGTAATAGTTTGCTATGCAGGACGGGTACGCCACGGGGAATTAAGGAAAAGAACTTCACTGGATTTTGAAAAGGCTCTTCCCATAAAGGGTTAAAAGCATGAAATAAAAAGAATATTTGTTTTTTTTGGTGAAAGATCGAAATCTATTTCATCGAGTGAACACCATCAGTAATATTTTTACCACCATCAGTAATATTTTTACCAGTGGCGCAGCTAAGAGTGAAAAATTACTGAAGGTGTTCATGAGAGGTCGATTTGGTGATGGGTTAGCTTTTTAATCGTTTTTCGTAATGTGGGAAAGCAGCCAGTGGCCTGGAGAGAAAATTGTACAAAATGCTGGTTAAAGAGACTCCAGGAAAGCATGAATATGTGCGCTTGCCGTCGCGATATAACTGACAAGAAATAGTGAAATATTTATATCTATATATTGCACATATACGTCATTGAAGTGAGTCATAATCAAATCTTTGATTTGAACCATTTACCCCTTCACCCTTTGGCTGCTTATCGCGACTAACAGACGTTTTGCGGACAGCGTAGATCAAGATCAGACTGCACAGAACGTGCAGTCTGATCTTGTATCTACGTTGTCCACTCTGGAGATTTTATTCCCTAAAATATACCTTTGAAATAACAACTTTTAGGTTTTTACTATCAAATCGAGAATTTAATTTTAGTTTTTTAGCAGGATAAGGGTTAAACCTGTCCCAAACAAGCCCTGGTTTTTACGTGTCTGCAGTAAAAGTCTTTTAAAAACACTGTGAGAAAAGGAGAAATTGCTCGTAACGAGCAATTTCTCCTTTTCCCACAGTGTTTTCCACCCTATTTGAGAACTTTCTACCATTTTCTCAAAATCTAAAATTGTCGTCTGCAAACTCTTTCAGTTTGGAAGAGTCCAAAATTTGTCGTTTGGGAAAGGGTCAAATGAATGAATACATGCAGATCATGCTGAAGATTGTGTGAACTGCGCAGAAACGCTCCACAAGATTTTGGCATACAAATCAAAAGGTAAATGTATTTCTGTTTTGTGCGTGACATCTTTGTTCAAAATGCATTTGCGTAGCAGTTTCGTTCCGAAAAGTTCTGTTGTGTTTATAAAGCACTATTGTCAGAATTGAGAGGTTTCTTTATGTCTTTGCAAGCACACAACTCTGGTGGGCAAACATTTCTGTTACACATTCGTGTACACCATCTGTCGATTTCCGGTTTACCTGCAAATGCATTGATACCTATACACCTTTTCTTTCTCACACGACGATTTGTAGCTACAGAATTGGATTTAGACAGGGTTAGTCCTGGTTGATTGATCTCCTGAACTGAAGCGGAATTATCTACTGGGTTGTTTTGTGATAGAAATGATTCATATTTTGTATCAACAAGGCGTCCAAGTCTAGTCATACCGTCATACTGACCTAAAGATTCAACCTGAATTGGAACTGTTATTTTAGCTTCTTGGGAACCGTTCAACGTCAAGTTTATAACTTTCTTTTCTCTTACTTTTACGTCAGATATAGGGATGCTTGATTTTTTCCTTGACGACTGAAAGTCCATTTCACAAGTGCATCGGCACTTTTCATCAGGACAAAGCTCCATACCATTTTTACAGTGTGAAAAGCACCACCATTTCATTCCCGGTACACTGCTATAGTCGCCAACGGCTTTACAGATAAATGATTGACCTTCTGGACAGATAAATTTTGGTGCAATTTGGCTTACAGGTAATGTACTTTTAAACTGTGGTCGATATGGGATGTTGTAGTCTTCCGTTGTACCTATAGAAGGAGTTGTAAGGTGTTCCATAGGAACCGTTTGTTCTTGGCCAATGTTTACCACATGATTTGCTTCAGTAAATGGTTTCTCAACGACGGATTTTATTTGACCTTCTTGATTTATTCTTCTAATACTGTCGGCCATGGCACTTAACTCAGTGAAATCGTGCGGGTTTTTTGTTGCTGTGGCGACTTTTTCCACGTTATTTATTTGTAGCACGCCGGTATTCGACAGATATCCAGCAGCGTTAGAGTTTGCTATATAATCTTTCCGAAACATTTGGTTTTTCATCATCAAGGATTCTCTAGGTACCTCTGATACCGTTATGATTTTCCCATTAATAGGTGGAGCCACACTGAACTCTGACAACTGCATTTTTGGAAGATTTGAGAAATTCAATTGTGAAAAACTTTGTCTATTTTCAGCAATAACGTTTGATTCGCCAATATTTCTGTCCTTTCTTATTGAATTTAACTTGTTTGATGGTGTCCTTTTTGTCTCCATGTTTAATTTGTTTGGTGTTTGATCTTTGGTAATTACATTTAGCTCATTTAGAAAAAAGTCTTTATCAACAGATATAGGTCGTAAGTTTCTGATTCTGTTTCCAGACATGTCTCCAAGATTATATTTACCAGTTTCTGCGGTTTTCCTTCTAGGATTTGACTTAATGCCTAAAACTCTGTTATTAAAATCATTTCTAACCATTCTGTCTTTTTCGCGTTCCTCAGCGGTCATATTTCTTTGAAAATTATTTCGGAGTTTTAGATTATTAACAGCTGTAATTGTTTCTGTAGCCAAAACAATACGCTGACCTGACGTCGTTACATCATGCAACATAGGTGGTGTCACTCGTTCGGTTGATACCTTACTGATATTTTCATTGATTGGTCCAACGGTTGTTTGTTCGGGTAAAGTTATGTTAGTGCCTTCAAATGGATTTGTAAGTTCACTTCCTGTTGGTACTATAATGACTTGGTTGCTGCTTGTTACAAATGGCTGTTGGTTAGTCGTAGTTTGGGTCGTGGAAGAGTTAATATTCTGGGCATCAACAATGATTTGTTCAGTGGATACCATTTTTACGTCTTGAGTAGCTGTGGTAGTGATGTTTATGCTAGAAAAGGTAGATGCATTTGTCACATGTAATGTTTGATTTTCATGGGTTGTATTTAACACTGAAGAACTTTCACTAATATTTTGTAAATCACCTATACTCATGTTTGAGGTCAGTGCTCTTAATGTTGCTGAAAAGAGAGGGTACGTCTCAGTTCCTATTGAATCTGTATTTATCAAGGTCTGGCTTGAGTTGGATTCTCCTGCAACAGATTTCATGTGTTGTTCAGTTTCATTTAGCTTGAAATCAATAATTCTATTTGCATTTTCTAGTGGTCTTGTATCAGTTATTCCCAATATATTCAAGAGTTTGGCAGTTCCTATTGAAGAACCAATGTTGACTTCTGATATCGGTAAATTTCCTCTGGGGTCAATTAAATGATCAGGGTTTATGACTTTTGCGTTGAGTACATTTTGAGCTTCAACAATAGGCACCTTTTCAACTGGATCTTGAAGCACCTCAGAAAGTAGCTTTCTTCTTGGACCACCAAAACTGAACACACCAGTCGGGTTGCGAGAATTAGGGTTAAGACCAGTAAATTGTGTCGGAAACCGGTCAAATGATAACTGTAATCCCGGCTCTAGTGTCGGATTGACGTCCAGAGTTTGCGTGAGCAGTGCTCGATTTCTTTGAAGTTCGCCAACAATTGCTTCTAGTTTCCGCAATATTCTTCTGTTCATATCATCAGTTTTATTCAGTCCTGCTTCATTATTAACGAATGTTCCCTGTGATGTAAGGTTAAGCAGTCTCACTTTAATTGGAGGCATAATATCAGGAACCGGAAGATCGTTCCAGTTCTTCTGGTTAGGACTTGTTGTACCTTGCATTTGTCTCTCATCAGCTGGATTTGATGACCACACCAGAGGTATACCAATGTATGGTGGCATCAGCTGATCAGAAATTTGACCATCGAATGAGGACAGACGGGGCTCTTTACTGATATTCTTATTTAGCCTGTTTAAATCCCATAACGTAGAGAATGTAGTGTTAATTTCGTTGCCTTTAGATACCTGATTACGGCTTATTTCAGATTGGGGGACTCTTTTAGAACTATCCGCATCTTTCCATGGAATAGATATTTCATTTATTGGAATATAAACAGGACCCGTTACACCAAAAAAGCTATCAAAACCTTCTGTATTTCTGTTTGGGTTTTCGCTATCTCGAGGTCCACTAATTAAACCAAAGCTTTGACCGCTGATGCCTACACCAGGTCCTTTCCAAATAGTGTTTGAAGCAATACCTTTTCTTTCTGTCGTCGATCTTTGACGTTCGGGATTCGAATTGCTTTTTGTGTTAATAAACACCGACTGACTCTTACCGATTGTTTTACTGTTTTCTGAAAACGTTTTCTTGGGAACTATGATGGGAGGCATTACATCCGGAGCTTCGAGAGAGTTTATGAATATATCTGTGTTACTAGTTTTTGTAAAAAAATCTTTGTTTCTTTGACTTTGATCGAAATTAGGAACGAAATTCGAAAACTGATTCACAAATGTATCTGTGTTCGACTGTTTATTGTTTGTCTTAACTTGGTCTTTAAATCTAATTGTAGTCGGCAATGTAAGCTGCCGGAACTGGCCGAATGAGGTATCGTTTAGCTTTACATTATTCGGAAATGTCATGTAGTTTATCTTCCTCGGTCTCGTCCTTATCTGGGTTGCAGATTTAAGATCATTAGATAGTCGTTCACGATTGTTTAATCCTTCAATCAACACATCCATGGTTCCTTTGTCCTTTCCAGGTGGTGTGCCGTCGGACAAAAGCTTTGTACTATTTAATTCTTCTAAGATGATTTCATTTCCGTCAGAGTCTACCCTAAATTTGGGAATGAATATGTCAATAAACATTCCTGGTTGGATTGGTATTCCACCAATACCGTCAACAAGTCCGTTTATGTCCGGGAGATAGGAAACTGAGTCCATAGACTGACCAGCTGTGTTTACTTGGTTTACATTAGATCCCAGAGAATCTGGTGTGTTTGTGTTCGATTGCATGGTGTTGGGGGTCTGTGCTTGCTCTGGTTTTGTTGACTGTTCAATAGCTTCTGTCTGTTTGT
This sequence comes from Tridacna crocea, assembly GCA_943736015.1. Classification (NCBI taxonomy): domain Eukaryota; kingdom Metazoa; phylum Mollusca; class Bivalvia; order Cardiida; family Cardiidae; genus Tridacna; species Tridacna crocea. Next base: position 2,723,168 of record OX031057.1, on the reverse strand, counting down.
CGGTAATAGTCATACGTGTCCCTGGTGATGTATTAAATGAGATGGATCTCTGTACAGGTGGTGCAACGGTACTAGTATAAAAATTGTCTTTAGCTAGAACATCTGTTTTAGCATTTGGATCAAACAATTTTATATCAGGTGTTGATAGGCTTGTCCTGTCGGTTGTGTAAATAATTGGATTTGTAACGATTACCGTTCCTACTTCTGATATCCCAGTGTCTGCTTCAGGGGTACCTTGACTTGAAATCGGTTGGTCACTAAAAGATGTTGTGTTTGTTTTGTCTAACAAGTTTCCGCCAGAAATGTCTGTAAATGTTTGAAATGTTACATTAGTTATAAAATTCTCATAAGTTTGGCTTGTACTGTCAGATTGGTATCTTTTGTCAGTAATTGTTCCATGGGGAGAAATTGTTACCGTGCTTAAATCTAGACCAATGGTATCATCTGGGGTCTTTGTTATTATAGAATGCGATGCTTTATCAAAACTAGTTGTATCTATAACAGTATTCACAGATTCTGAACTTGTTTGAAAATCTTGCACAGGGATATTAATTATTGTTGTTTTAGGTTGTTGACCTCTCAAGTCAGTAGATCCATGAACCGTAGTTTCATCTAAAGATGACACCTTATTTTGCAATGTTACTTCTTGTTGAAATTGTTCAGTAATAGTCAGAGGCGGAGGTGTTATCTCTGTAGTAAATACGTCAGAGAATCCGCGAGCAATTCCAACAGTGCTGTGTTGTGTCATTGGTTTCATGTTAGTTGCCGTCCCTACCAGTGGAATATTTGTTTCACTCTCGGACAGCGTGGTAATATTTTCAGTTTGTTGCACATCAACAAATAGAGAATTATTTGATGTTGAACCTGATGGCGTCGATATTCTTTGCACTGTTGTTCGAGTTGGTACCGGTACTGAATATCGGGATGGAAAGACTGTGATTTGTTCTGGTACTTTTACAATGTCTTGGTTAGGTCTAGGAGTTGGAAAAAGTACTGTATCAAATAACGTATTTGACACTTTAACTATCTGTTGATCTGGCTTGCCTACCGTGCTTGTTATGGTTTGATCGATAGTTGTCACGGTATCATTCAATATAACTTCATTTGTTGTATTATTTACGTAAACTGGGGTGACTGCTGTGGTCGTCGTAATGCCAGTTGGTATTGGAGGCTTTAAAGACGATCTATCTGTTACAAGTTCAATTGACTTTTCTGTTGTGAAATCTGCAAAATTATCTTGGGTCGTTTGAAGAATTGTTGATACACTTTCATTCGTTACGTCTGATAGAGGATACGTGCTTCCAATGTCCAAAGTAAAATTGTCTGTTATGTAATCTAGAGACGCCATAGTACTGTCGTTTTGATAAGGAAACATTGTATATGTTTCAGCGCTACTCATTGTATCGTTTGTATTTATCAGAGGATTACTGGTGTAAGAAAATGTCGTGTTAGCAAAACTTTCAGTTGTTGTCATGTTATACATGTACGTGATGGTTTCATTGAAGTATTCAGTGCTACTATAAGTGCTATTATCGAGAGAAATATTTGTTTTATTTTCAGGTACTTCTGAATAAGTATAATAATCATAGTAATAGTCTCCAGGTACGCCCGGTCGATTGTTAGTTCCATACATATCGTAAGGGTCTGTCCAGTTAACAACACTCGTTCCTGCTGTCGTAAAGGTATCATTCAGTGTATGGACCGTGTTTGTGCTTTCAGACCCTAGAGTTGCTTTTTCGGTTGTAGGGCTCGTTTGATTAGATGTATCGGTTGATGTAGATTGTGTTCCGGCAAAAACGATTTGATCGGTGGTCTGATTATTTAGCATGAAATACGAGTCAGTTTGGGTGATATTCATCAAATTCAAAGCAGTTTCACTTATCATTTCTGTTGAAGTTTCGGGTGTCTGTGAAAAGACAGTGTCATTTACAGGGTTTATAATGTCTGTAACAGCACTTTCATTCAGGTTCAACAGTGTACTGATTGCCGGTACACTTCCGGTTGTGACCTGCTCGCTAATGGCGTCTGTACTATTATAAATGTCACGTGTAGTTATATCTACTATATCTGTTCTTTCAACAACTTCACGTGGAGTTGTATCAACTAATTGCCGTAAATACACTTTGGGCTCCGATACAGTACCTTGTTTAAGTTTGTTGCCAAGTGGGATAATACCATCGGCCTGAAGATCTGACGTCCGTATTTCAGAAGTAAAAATGTTCTTATACGCTATAGAATTCCTTCCCGTCTCAAGTACATCACGAGCAGTGTTTGAAGATACCTCAGTAAGCGGGGATGTTGTGTTAGTAATTATACGCATTGCTGAAAGTTTTAGATCTGTAGTATTGTACGACTCTGTAAGCGGAGTATCAATGGGAGCCAAACCAACTCCTCTTGAACCAATGCCATTGGTATCATTTGAGCTTAGCAGAGCTGACCTATCAGTAGATTCAGAGGTGACAGAAACTCTGTCCATTGCTGGTCCGCTTGACATAAATATTCGTCCGCTCATCCTCAGAGTATTTGAATTTGGTGGAATTCTCAACAATGCGCAGTCAAAGAAAAGTTGCCCGGCAAGTCTGGTATCTGCACCTAAAAGAAAAATTATATTATATAGAAGATAATAACTGTCATATCATGTTCAAGGTGACCCAAGATGAGTGCAACCAATATCATAGCGAACACAATTGTGAAAAGTAATCCATTTCGTTTTATATTGCAGATTCCACTAGAGGAGAGGATAACAACAAGAGAAAATAACAGCCAGTAATAAAAATGCCTTGGACAACAGAACAAAAAAAAAAATGTTTTTGAGACCTATTTTGAAACGAAATCGTTCAAATCAGTTCAAAGAGTCTAACTTTAACGACTATCCTGATAAAAGTCAGATGTACCGATGGGTAAATAAGTTCAGGAGATCGGAAACTGTGCAAAAAACTGAGCCCATCAGAAAACCTGACTTTTATCAGGATAGTCGTTAAAATTAAACTCCCTTCAGAATCTTGCCTGCACTGATTTGAACGATTTCGTCTCAAAATAGGTCTCAACACAAAATGGTTTTTGTTCAGTGGTCCAAGGCATTTTAAGTACTGAATGATATTTCCTCTTGTTATTATCCTCTCCTCTAGTGGAATCTGCAACACAAAACGAATTGGATTACTTTTCACGATTTTATTCGCTATGATATGGGTTGCACTCATTTTGGGTCACCCTGTATAAAACATAAGTAGGTAAACTCTTTAATAAAAGATCCCTACTTTCACACCTCTGAAGAAGAGGTATTCTTTACAGCATCATAGGAAAAGGAGAAAACATTTGCTACCGTCATTTTCTCCTTTTTTTACAATGCTTTTTGCCCTTTCATGGACAATGGTCGTCTTTTGAGTCACACTGATTATTTTGTCTGCACGTGCTTTCACATTTGACTGTTGCAACTTTTAGTTGACGAATAAATACATATTAATCCTGTACCAAACTATTCCTGGTTTTCACAACCCTTGGAAGGAAGACTTTTAAAAACATAAAGGGAAAAGGAGGAAATGCTGGTTACCAGCATTTTCTCCTTTTTCCACAATGTTTTCTACCCTGTCAAAGACAGAAATCATCATCGGAGGCACATTTAAATTGTCGTCTGCAATGATTTCTATTAGGGCAAGTTTAAAATTTTGTTGTCAGGTACAGGGTGAAAATCATTGACACTTCGTGTTAGACCACTAGTAATTGAGTTGTTAGGGTCTGTGTAGATCAAGATCAGACTCCTAGGGTCGTACAATCTTATCATGGGTCGACAACGTTAGATACGGCGAGATTTAGGCTATACCATTAAATAGAAATGAGCGATGATCTGGGAAAACGGGTCTCAGTGCATCTGCGAAAAGTATCGGCCCAGGTCAGCCTGCGCAGTCCGCGCAGGCTGACCTGGGCCGAAACTTTTCGCCATTGGAGAACTTTCTGTATGTATAAGACGAGCAATTTCACCTTTTGCCTCAATGTTTTCTATGCTATCAAAAGGTGTCATATACACATAAGAAATGGCTTCATCCTTGCTGTTATTTAGGGTCAATTAGAGATATCATAGAAATGCCTTATGGGGTAAAGGTTTAACTTATATCCTCCTAAGTAACTAAAGAAAAAAATTCAATTCGATAGTAAAAGCCGAAATACTGCTATTTCAAAGTCATGTCACGGGGGATAATATCTCCTTCTCGGACAGTGTAGATCTAAGATCAGACTGCTCGTTCTGTGCAGTCTGATCTTGATCTATGCTGTTCGCAAAAGGTCAGTGAGCCTAGCTTAGCAGCGTAGTGGTTAAAATAATTCAGAGAATAGAGAATTCAAAAGATTGGAGACGGAGATTTTTCGGTATCAAGATATGGAGAAACTTATGCAAGACTGATTGTATTGGGATTCCTTACGCACTGCGCCCTATCTGGTGATGTAGAAGGGAGACAATTATGTTCTTTTGAAAGTCTACTTTTTCAGTTAGTTAAATCCCTTTCATACTTTCCGTCAAATAGACAAAGGGAGGCAATAAGTATTTTTCACAGCCGGAACGACATTCTGAGGAGAAGCACTCGATTGAGTGCCCGACGGGTAGCTCAGAGACTAGCGGCTCCGACTCATGACATGACGGTTGCGAGTTCGATATCCACTTTAGGCAATCAGCCTCTCCGGTGATTTTTTTTCCATTCTCGTCTTATGCATGCGAGAAAAGAAATTAGTAGCTTGGCTTGGAAAGAAAGTTGAGTCAAGTACTGGTGTGAGAAAACCAGCGTATATGTACTAACCGCTGTAATATTACCTATGTCGATGAAACGGTATTAAATTCCATTATGGAAAAAAAAAAAGAACTCTTTAGTGTGTGTATGAAGAGAGAGAGAGAGAGAGAGAGAAAGATGCAGACACAGAAAAATAGATATAGATAGATAGACGGTCGGACAGACAGACAGGGTGTGTATGAAGAGAGAGAGAGAGTGAGAGAAAGAAAGAAAGAAAGAAAGAAAGAAAGAAAGAAAGAAAGAAAAAGAAAGAAAGAAAGAAAGAAAGACAGAGAGAGAGAGAGAGAGAGAGAGAGAGAGACAGGGACAGACAGAGACAGAAAGAAAGAGAGAGACACACAGACAGAGACAGACAAAATAAGAAAGACAAAATAGTTATAGATACGCAGATAGACAGATAGACGGTCGGACAGACAGAAAGACACACACACACACACACACACACACACACAGAGAAATAAATTACACAGACCAATGAAGTATTCATTACGCGTGATAGATACTTGCAATAAGCGTCAAGTTTGGCTTATATAAATGCCGATATATACTTCACGTCGTGACTTTAATAACACAGGACCAGTCTAAATTAGCTTGATAGTAGCCCTTAAATCATTGCCACACAATCCCGATTTTTAACGGCCCTGAGAAAGAAGCCTTCTGAAAACATTGTGGGAAAAGGAGAAAATGCTGGTAACCAGCATTTTCTCCTTTTCCCACAATGTTTTCTTCCCTGCCCAAGAGAAATTTCAAATTTCCAGTCACTTTTATTTTGTCGTCTGCAAATGTTTTCAATTTCGACCAGTCTAAAATTTTGTTGTTTCGTAAAGAGTTAAACAGTTACGTACCCTAAACTTTTTGTTAGAAATTAGGAGCAGAAGAACCTCACTGCATATATGATGAGTGTAGATCAAGATTTCGTTGCACAAATGACACAGTCTGATCTGTATTTCAGTTTTTCGTTCTTTTTTTTTTTCAAATATTTAGGTAAAAAGAGCCTGTCAATTGATCTAGCAATTTTAAAGCAGCAAAGAATGATTATTTACACGTATTTGCAGACAGTGTACAATAAAGTCATCTTCGAGCATCATCGTCTGATATTTGAAGAGATATACTACCCGAAGATGGCTAAAAGGCATGTCCTTAAAACTTGAACGTATGTAGAATAACTCAGCTGTGTAAACATAAATAAATTACAAATTTATATATAATATGACTAGTGTAGACAAAGAGCAGACTTCACAAAAGACAAAGTCTGGCCTGTATTTTCAGTGTATTTATATTTTCAGATATTCAGCTTAAAGGTGGGTACTTAGAATTTTCACATGACACCAAATCAAAAAATAAATATATATCACTGAAATTTATATGGAAAAAAAGTACAAATCATCAATAATTAAGAATAATAAAATTACCCAAAACAAATTTTTTGATGGTATTCCCTTAAAAGGATACGTAGTCTCTTAAGCTATTTTTAGATTTTGCGCCAAATATAAAAAAATGCATTGTGGGAATGTTAAGTGACTGGCACGTGACTAAGGACGCTTAAATTCCGTTACATAACAAACATGTAATTATTTTTCAAAATATCTTCTTCGGACACTATGTTTGAAGCTTCGTCTGTGTATTTCTGATATGTAAATGAGCGAGTTGTTAATCTAAAAATAGAACGTGTGTCCCGTCGATGTCGACCTTGGCCGTAGTAAATCTCTAATTTCTCGTGCTGTCGGATGGTTTTCGACTACTGGGGTTGTATAAATGAGGATTATAAGGCTTTGGTGGTATAAAGATGATACTTTTGTATTTTTGTAAGATTTTGGTCCCAAATTCTGAAGGGCCACCTTTAACAGAGTATCATCTGCCTATTCAATTCTTTTTGCAGTTTAAAGCCACTGAGAATGATGATTCACAGTTTAAACACATAGCACTGCTTGTCACCTATATCTAGGCAATGTAGACCAGGATCAGATTACCACTTGTCTGATTTTCGATCATCTTTTTATAATGTTTGCAGAGATATTCAGAGAATTTGTACCTGAAAAAACCCGAAACCACCTTTTGAAAGTGAATAAATTCTTGTTACCAGCACTTTCTTGCTTCTTTTCCAATATTTTTTTTTTCAAATTAGAAAAGAAAGTGGCTTTCGTGGTCATATAAATCAGGCGTTGTGGTAAAAGCTTAGAACCCATATATTTTACATAGGACACTTTAACCCTTTCCCAAACAATCCCTGGTTTTTACGGGTCAGGAATAGAAGCCTTTTGAAAACATTGTGGGAAAAGGAGAAAATGCTGGTAACCGGCATTTTCTCCTTTTCCCACAATGTTTTCTACCCTATCATATAGAAAAACCATTCTTTTAGCAACTGTTAATTTGTCATCTGCAAAATGCTTTTGATTTGGTCTGGTCCAAATTTTGCCGTTTGGGAAAGGGTTAAAAGACCAGACATTTTGGGGTTGTGACGCCGTCTTAGTCAACCTATAGGATATAGAGTTACATATTGCAAATGCAGATTCTGTATTTTCTGACGTTGTTATACATCGTCTGCAAATGTTTATTGATGATAAATGGTTAAAAAAAAACACACACAAAGAAACATTCAAGACTTACCTGGAATATACTTGATTTGCAGGACGCATCGCTCACACGCAACTTCCGCCGGAAGTGACACTTGGATGCGAGCGGAATTCTGTTGACTTCCGGGTAGGTATCGGTAGTCGCCAAATATCTGCAACGGGGCTACTTTTCTGCAATCATCAGCATTTACTACTAGATTCGGTCCAATTTTACAGAGCCTCATTTCGAAATAGCCTTGCATGCCTCTTCGGAACCCCAATCCTACCTCAAGAGGCCCCTCTGTTGAGTTAACAACTTGAAAGTCTTTGGTTGATATCAATTCTGTAGGCAGTTCATTTGGACCCTCTCCACATATACCGCATAACTCTTCCTGTAAAAAAATAACCAACAGCGGTTCATGAAAAGTTTTGAAGCTGTCAACAATGCTGAAGAAGAATTTGAAAACATCTGTATCACATATCGTCAGTGTGCTTCCAAAACCTCGTAACTACAGCTTGTTATAAGCTGTAGTTACGAGGTTCTGGAAGTACACCGACGATATGACATATCCCAAACGACACTTTACGCAAATGTCCGAATGCCCCTTTTTTGCCTATTGAAAATTTGTCAGAATTAAACCATTTCCACACAATCCCTACTTTTGACGCCCTTGAGAAAGCAGCCTTTAGAAAATATTGTAGGAAAAGGAGAAAATGCTGGTTACCAGCATTTTCTCCTTTTCCCACAATGTTTTCTACCCTTCACAAAACAAATTTCAAATTTTCATTCACTTTTATTTTGTCGTCTGCAAATGCTTTCAATTTGGACAAGTCTATAATATTGTCGTTTGGTAATGGGTTAAGGAAAAACATCAACATTGCTTTCTGAACAAAGATATATACCGATCGAAGGTTGTATGGTTGTTGTATGGTTGTATTGGGTTTAACGCCATTTTAACAGCTAAGGTCATATCATGGCGGTCGGTGACGCACATGTGTTTCCTGGCTTTCTCACACCGGTACTTACACTACTGTCTTTCCAAAGCCACCGACTACTTTTCTCACATGCTTCAGAAGAGGTGAAAGGAGAAAATACGCCGGAAAGAAAGTTCGCCTCAACCGGGTATCGAACTCACAACCACCAGATCACGAGTCCGACACGCTCACTACTGAGCCACCCGGGCGGGCACCGATCGAAGGAGAGTGATGTTTTCAAAACAAATGATTTTTTCTATTTTCAGTGTTAAGTAAATGAATTTTAATAACTTTATTTCAATAGAACAAGTCAACAAATTCTATCCAAACTTAGGCTGGGGTATGCCTTTACACTGGTCAGTTATTCTTTCAAAACATCAATCTAAATGAGTTGGCTCTTTTCTGAACAGCGGATGCAAAAAGAGGTCTACGAGTAATTCCGGGCCAAAAAGTAGCCGTTTAGAAGGTCTGTGTAGTTCTTGGCTCATTTGGTCTTCATATGCATGTTTATATAGAGGATATTTGTTTTTTTTCGGTGAAAGATCGAAATTTATTTCATTGAGTGGACACCATCGGTAATATTTTCACGAAAGGCGCAGCCACGAGTGAAAATATTACCGATGGTGTTCACGAGATGAAATAAATTTCGATCTTTCACCGAAAAAAAAAAAACATATTCTATTTATTTCATGCTTTTAACCCTTTCTGGGAGGAGCTTTATCAAACTCCAGTACAATTCTTTTCCGTCATTCCCCGTGGCGTACCCCTCCCGCATAGCAACGCATTGCAAAATTACGTCATGCGCGAGAAATTTAGGGTAAATGACGTCATATTTCCCATCTGGTTGTCAGGCACTCGCAATTTACCTAGGCAAAAAGAACGTAAAAATTGGTATTTTCACTGGTGGTACCAGTGTAAGATCAAAAAATATTTTCACTGCTATTTCTCGACATCATACCGGAAAGCATGAAATGAATAAATGAACATGCATTTCAGAGACAAAAAACATAAGTGTAGGATTTGTTTTTGGTCGAACAAGTCTTACTTTCCGGCAGTGTTCTAAAAGAAAAGTGTTACAGCCGATTAATATAAGTTCTACGATTTTCCAAAAAACAAGAAATTGGATCATTGCTTCGAGGTATTCGTCAAATGTCCGGTTCTTTTTTTCTTTCGTCTTTTGACCGCATGTCGTGTCAGAGAAAACGTCATCTTCTGCGACATCGGCGTGTTAACGGCAGCCGACTTCAATGATCAGGAATGTCGTAAAATCTACCTTAATGTCGTAAACTACACCTGCTCAATTACAGTTTGACAGAATATATAGTGTCGTTTTGTGACAGGGGAAAACATGAGTCTTTATTAATTGACACAGATATTGTGTCGTGTCGAAGTCTAGGGGATGGTCCTATATCGTTGTCAATTTAGTGTGAAACAGAAAACCGAAGCCGGGAGCGGGTGGGGAAGTGTATTCCTCATTCACCATTAAAATTGTGCTTTTATGCTAATTCTCAAGTTATTCTTTTTTAATTCAGAAAGCAACATCCTTTCTGATTGGTTATGTGTTGTTGTTTTCTGAATTTAGCGAAGTTAAGGGAAATGTTGACAACAGTTGGCAGTAGTTAATGTACAGGCTTCGATTCCAGCAAAAACAAAAGTCCTTGCAAAAACTGTTCCGAAAGAATTTATTGATTATCTTTACATAGACCCTGTTAATGGCTTGGAGAGCATTATGTAGAATTCTGTGCAAGTTTGTATTTCTTTTATTGTCTAAAAGTTGAAACCTGCACAACTTCAGAAATAGATCCACGCAGATAGGGGCGTTGTTCACGATCAGGCTCCATAACCGATCAGATTTGCAATGTATCTAACATGAAGATCCCGAAAACATTCGCTTTTGATTGCGTGGTGTTTTAGGCCTCTTTCTACATCATTCTAAGTTTTCGACGGGCCTTAAAACGCTATTCATTCATGCTCCCACGTCCGTGTTTCCTGCGTGTCACCCGTACTAGGTTGGAGCTCTGAATTATCTTTTTTTACGGGAAATCGCTTTTTCCTTACAACATAGCTTTCCCGTACAAAATCAATACCTGACAACTGCGTGAGAAAGAATTCTCCTTGTCTCAGTGGTTATGGTATTGGTCTTTTAATCCTCGAAAAACGAGGATATTTGTCCCTTCAAAGGTTCGAATCCCACCAAATGCGGTTTGTATTTGAGTTATACATATATTTGTGTGTTTGTTACAGACTTTGTTCGTAAGATCTTGCCCAAGGACACCTCAACAGAAAGCCAAATGAAGCCAGCAAGTGTCGAACTGGTGGTCTCTGGGTCACAAGTCCAACACTTAACTACTTAATCACGCAGGACTTCACACGTGAAGACAAAAAAAAGGCAATCAGAGACTTGCTTTTACCAGGTCTAGTCCATTCTATTCAAATGTATTTTAGCAATGCTCCGTGAAAAGGGGACTTAATGCATCTGCGAAAAGTTTCGGCCCAGGTCAGCCTGCGCAGTCCGCGCAGGCTGACCTGAGCCGAAACTTTTCGCTATTGGGTCAATTTTCTGTATGCCTAAGGGCCATTCTTTCTCATGATTAAGTTGATTGTTTAAAAGACGTGGGTATTATGAATCCATAAGTGATTGACGGCTTACACGGTCTTATGGATCACGGATATGCGATAAGGTCCCTTTTTTCAGAGCGTGGCTCATTATAGTTTTTGTCATTCCTGTGACCAAGTAAAAAAGCTTAAGTGATTGACTGTCTGATGTTTAACGCCATTTTCAACATTATTTCAATTACCAGTATATCAGCCAGTGCACCTGTCCATGCTTTCCTTGGGATTCATTTACCAGTACTCTTCACAATTTTCTTTCCAGGCCACTGGCTGCTTTCCCACATCACCATCGTGGAAACAATGGTCAGCGAAGGGAGAGAAATGAATCGTGTCACAGTAACTTTATCAATCCTCGGAAAGAAATTGGCCCAGTCAAGGATCGAACCTACATTCCCTGTTCTTAAATCCTGCATGCTACCGACTGACTTACCGGGGCTCAGCTAGGTAAAACCTTTTCAATGTATAGATATCATTTTTTTAGGACAGTGCAATTTTCGACCTCTACATGGCGCTATACTGGGAAATAGTAATATAAGGAAAGGTTACAGAATATCATCAGAAACAGGAGAATATTGTAACTAAGTTTGTGAGGTTTATTCTAGATCTAAGAATGGCGCAATTTCTGTTCGGCAAAAGTATTTTGTTTAGCCAATGCCAAGCCACGATAGCTCAGTCGGCAGCGTAAAGGACTTGAGAACGGGATTCATTCGTCTCTCAACTTTGACCATTGTTTCGACGATGTTTATCAGGGAAAGCAGCCAGTGTCATGGAAAGAAATTTATGTAGAGTAATGGTAAAAAGAGATTCCAGGAAAGCATGACAGGTGAACTGGTCGCCTTGATGTAACGGAAATAATATTGAAAACGGCATTACACACCATACAATCAATCAATTGTTTAGCCAATTCGGTTGAGCCAATCAGAAATAGCAGAAATATCGAAAATAATTCAATAGAGCCTGAGACCAAGAATGTTATGAGAATGAGTATGGAGTATACTCCATTTCCCACACTTCCCTCCCCCACCCCCTCTCCAAAGGCATTTCTCTTCAATGTGGCTTGCAGGAAGCGAAAAGGAGGCTCTCAGATATTTGCGTAAAGAGTCGTTTCGGTTCAGCCTGCGCAGTCCTCGCCGACTACTCCAAGACCGCACTTGACGTCAATGTTAGATTTTGGCCTACAGTAGACGTGCGTGAAACAGACAGTATCATACGATCGGATGGTGTCGTCTCGGATCAGCTTGCATGGACTGCACAGGCTAATCCGGCTCGACACTTTATGCAAATGTCCGAATGCTCCTTTTCGCGTGTTACAGGTTACATAGTACTATTATTTAATAAGTTAAAAGGTGTCCGAGCAATGCAACGAGAGAAAATGGTTGGTTACTGCTCTTGATTTGTCATTTAAATAATACGGCGCTCAGACATTATAATTTTAGATTTACACTACAGTTTATCTTAATGGAACCAAAGATGAAGATCAGACAGCCTTTTCCACATACATGTATAATGACCAGGCTGCCAGGAACGTGCTGTCTGATCTTGATTTGAAGAGTCCAATGTTCTGTGAAAGACTTTTGCTTAACTCTTTAACAAAGATCAAATTTATTGACTGTATTTGCAGACAACAAAATATAAGAGACTGAAAATTTGAAATTTGTCTTGTGAAGGGTAGAAAACATGGTGGGAAAAGAAGAAAATGCTGGTTACCAGCATTTTCTTCTTTTCCCGCCATGTTTTCTAAAGGCTTCTTTCCCAGGGTCGTCAAAAGAAGGGATTGTGTGGTAATGGGTTAAGAACCATCAATATTGATAAGTTTATGTATTTGTTCCTGACTAACGTTATGAGCTTTCAGTTGAATTATCGAATGGTGTAGGGGAATATAATAATTACAATAAAGAAACAATGAATCATGATAATGTTGATGATACCGAATGCCTGTAATTGAATCATCCTTACACTATTTTTGTCTATCCCATTAATTTCGCCCAAGATGTCCATAATTCACGATATTTAACTCAAAATTTATGTTTTCATTGTCATCTATACATTCCTGTATGGCAAGATGAGGAATGCCGAAGACCGCTCACACCGGTTGATGAGACAAAGACTTTTTGAGGAGAGAAACAGTAGAATACTTACAGGATTCCCTGCGCAATTCTGGAGCATTTCCATGGCCGTCTGCTGTAAATAATTGCGTCTAGAGAGAGGATACCGAAATCGTACCCAGCCAGAAGTCAGGTGAGCGAGGTACAGTAGAAACAACGTCTGAATTAGTTTCACCATCGTCCTTTTTTTATTTCTGTTAACTGACACGAAAAAACAGAAACAGATCTCTTCCTTGATTTTATTTTGATTTATTTCATTCCTAACTATTCTAAAAACTCCATTCTGTTCACAGTTGATTTTTATTATCTATTTTTTTCCAAATTAGTTTTTCTGAAAGTTTTATTTTTCCTCGAATTGCTATAGGAATAAAAATCACGTGATATTCAATTGACCTGTCAAACTGTATATTTACTTTAAATTTCTATAAATCGTGGTGCATAGATTGAATCAGAACCTTTTTTTTTTTCTTCCAAAGTGAGTGACTCAAGTCCGAATGTCAGTGTAGCTTTGTTCTGGTTTGTGACAAGTCCACTCACCGCCTAGACGACCACTGTGGTCACACAGTTGGGCCAATGACTGGACGACAGTTAAGGGCGGTTACCCTCGGAAAATACTTTGCCGACATTTTTCTGTAAGGTCAGACTGTAACAGAGGCCCTGCATATTGTCATGGGGGTTGTTTCCTTAATCCATTACCACACAATCCCTTCCTTTTGAAGCCCATGAGAAAGAAGCCTTTAGAATACATTATGGGAAAAGGAGAAAATGCTGGTAACCAGCATTTTCTCCTTTTCACACAATGTTTTCTACCTTGTACAAAACAAATTTCAAATTTTCAGTCACTTTTATTTTGTCGTCTGCAAATGCTTTCAATTTGGTCTGGTCCAAAATTTTGTTTGGTAATGAGTTAACTTGGTGGCCAAGTTTGTGTTTACCCCCTATTTTTTTTTTAATTTTTACGCAACTTGGCACGACTTACTCTGCTCTAGAGGACTGTATAGAAAATCAAGACCAGATTGCACAAAACATGCAGTCTGATCTTTGTTTCATACACTCCGAAACGTTTAGCTTTTGTTCTACAAAACATACATTGAAATTAAATGGGGGCAAATCCGTTATTTGTTCTATATTGCATTTGTCGTCAGTAAATGTTTTCAAATTCGACATGTGTAAATTGTTGTTCTTTAAAAAAGTTGAGGATAGGAAATAATAACGATAGCCTACGACTGAGAAGTTGGACATTAGAGTTATGTCCTTGGGAAAGGTACTGCATTGCAAAACTCTAACTAAAAGTAAATTGTCGCCGTGAATTAATAGGAAAAAGTAGATTTACTCTCCACCACGGGACAATTTGTCGATTTGGTCTAAATGCAAAGCCTCTGCAAGCAGTAAATTAAATGTAGCTTAAATGAAAACATGTTTCTGAAGGGATAGAAAACATTGTGGAAAAGGAGAACATGCTTGTTACCAATGAAAAAAATTCAAAAAAGAATAATAGGCATGAGGTACATGTATAAAGCTTATATTGCACGCTAATCATACACCATATAGGGCAAGTACTGAAGCAAAGTGTAGACAAGCGAAAGAAAACCTAGTTTCCTCTGCAATGAATAACAGGCTTTAACCCATTACCACACAATCCCTACCTTTGACCACCCTAAGAAAGAAGCCTTTAGGAAACATCGCGGGAAAAGGAGAAAATGCTGGTAACCAGCATTTTCTCCTTTTCCCACAATGTTTTCTGCCCGTCACTAAACAAATTTGAAATGTTCAGTCACTTTTATTTGTCGTCTGCATTTTGCATTTGTTTTTGATTTGGACAAACCTAGAACATTGTCGTTTGGTAAGCATATAGTTAAAAGAATATTTTGCAAAAAAAAAATGCTATTAAAGGGAACTCCGAGAAAGCATAGATATATGTACTGGTTGTTGCCGCATAATCGAACTATTTTCAAAGCGACGTGAAAACCCGTACTCTTTGAACAAGACAAACACACAAATCGGCTATGAAGTAATCTTGCGTTTCCGTTAAATCATTAACCTGCACGATCCCCGGTAACAATACTAACAGCCCTCAGGTGGCGTCGCCAATATGGGAAAACGGTGGCGACGATAAATAAACGCAAATTCAATCAATCAAAAACTAAGCAAAATAAACTGACTTAACTTGATTAACAGACTGGATTGCATTATTTTACTGATTTGAGTCTGAAATGTCGTGCCAAATTTGTGTTTGAGAATGTTAAATAGGTTTGTACGGCCCGGCTGGATGTCTCAGTGGTGAGCATATCTGACTCGTGACCTGGCGCTTGTGAGTTCGATTCCCGATGGCGGCGAACCTCTGTCCGACGATTTTTCGCCTCTTACATCTGTTACAGGCAAGAGAAGTCGGTGGCTTTGGAAAGAAAGGTGTGTCAGTACTGGTGTGAGAAAGTCAGGAAACACATGGGTGCGTCACTGACGCTATGATATGATTTAAGCTGTTAAAATGGCGTTAAATTCCAATACAAACAAACAAGCTTATGAATGTTACTGAAATACGTCTGGAATAACAAGCTCAACTATTTAAAATCAGAAAATAAATCTGTCAGAAGATTTGAGTAAAATAACGGACTTTATTAGTTGTACGGTCAGGTGGCAGGGGACTTGGAAACGTGTTCACGGTTGTGGTGAATCATGTCGCTCCGAGCCGAAGGCGGTGACATGATTCACCACAGCCGTGAACAAGTTTCCAAGTCCTCTGCAACCTGACCGTACAACAGATTTATGATACTGCAAAGTTTTACCCTTTCAAAGCGCGAAATTTCCCTGTTTTATAATCTCACGAATTGAGTATGCTGACAAAATAGAAATTCCCTTCTGAGTGCCCCAATTTAATGAAAACTGACGTCACTCGAAAATGACGTCACAAAAACGAGCAGTTTGATGCATAAACGTGCAGTCTGGTGATCGATCGACTCCGCCATTTCGGACGTTGTGTTGCACGTGTACTGATTTATACGGGGCACTCAGAAGGGAAACTGGCTTTACGTGGTTTTTGCCAGGGTACATGATATATAATTATGTTCCCGGCATGTTAACCAATCAGATCACAAGAAATTTCTTTGTAATATGGTAATGTGCTACGTTGACACGTGTTGAATTTGTCATCAGATAAAAAGACCTTCTGCCAAAGTGTCCCGTGTGCAAACGATCATAGGAAAGAAGGCCTTTGAAAACATTGTAGGAAAAAGAAGAAAGCACTGGTACGGTAGATTAGGGTTACATGCATTTTGCTTCCTTGTCAACCTTGTATCACATTGTACTTTGCACAATTCGTAGGTTTTACTTCAAAAACCTCCTTTCGAGCAATTTCTCCTTTTGCCACAATGTTTTTCAATATAAGTTTTTGTGTTGGAACATCGATTTGTGTTGGTTTCCTCGACTTTACAGGGAAGTTTTAAAAGATATTTTCAAAGATATATGGTCTCAGTAAATTTTTATGATTATAATACGTAATATGGGTGTGAACACAAAAATAAGCCAGAAACGAATTAATTCCTTTGGTTATATAAATATATACTGTATATATATAAATAGGACACACTTATTGAATGTGACTATTGCTTTTATGCATGTATAATATTGATTGATTAATTTATTGATTAATCGATTGTTTGGTGTTTTGGAAACAAAATTGTGCTGAGTACTGGTAAAAGAGACTCCAGGAAAGCATGGATATGTGCACTGGTCACTGTGATATAACAAAAATAATGTTGAAAACGGTGTTTAACACCACAAAATAAATAAATGAATAAATCAAAAATACATGGTAGCTGGTTTGATCCCTGGCTCCGCCAATTCCTTCCTAGGGTTGATGATACTGATTGCGACTGGATTCATTTCTCTTTAACCGCTGAACAGTGTGTCGACGACAGTTATGTGAAAAAGCAGCCAGTGGCTTGGAAAGTAAACTGTTTGGAGTACCGGTGAAAGATACTGCAAGAAGGCATAGATAGGTACACTGGGCCCCACGATGTAACTGAAATAATGTTGTAAATGGAGTAAAACACCATACACTCAGTCAGTCAATCAATCAATGATCTCGCAGGTTAAGAATTAAAATTTGTAGGTATAACTACACCGGTTTATTCTGTAGTAGAGAAAAATGCCGTTAATATTTGCGACACACATTACCAAGGACAAACTTTAAAAAGTTTCATGACCTTGTAAAGGAATTGTAAGGTCATTTATAGTTCATGTGAAATTCTAGAAATCGGGGAATCTCCAAACAAATAGGCGTATGTGTGTACATTTTAAATGTTTCTGCTTTATCGATCGCCTCTATACCCGGAGATGACCGATCAAAATAAATACGCATTTTGGGAGAGTTATCTGTACTAGGTCAGTGTCTATCTCAGTAGCTCCCGCTAGATGGCATTCTGAAAATACAAAGTTATCTAATTTGGGCATTCTGGGTACAGAATCGGACTACTTTTCTACGCTACAAACGTTACTTTGAATTTCAAACTACAATAAACATTTACTCAATAAAACGCTACCTGCTGCGATTCATTCAGCTATGATCAGCAGTTTAGAAAAATCTGGAGATAATAGAGGCCTGATTTCTCCTCAAACGTATCGATAAAAGCAATTTTCTCCATTGCTACCTTATTGCACGTATTACTACAATCTCCCCCAACTTACGGGAGAGTGATGCGTCTTATCAGACAGGTCGAATCTTCGAAGAATATGACATGCGCAGACAACTGTGGCTATCTGCTAGAAAAGATGAAGGTTGGAAAAACTTCCTGGTCGGGCCTCAAAAATAAAAGTGTATTGATCACTTATTCATAAATCAATAACCAATACTCTTGAATTATTGATTTCGGAATGCATTTATATGGTAACTGTGGTAGAAAGCGAGGCTCCATGACAGTTATTTACGACAATGTTTACGAAATATTTTACGACATTTCTGACGTTTATATGCCGTAAAGCAGTCACACGAGGTGACATATATTTTTGTGTCATTAGAGGAACATAAATTGATATCACCCGAATATCAGTATTTGTGACAATCACGTACTCACAAATTATTATGTTACCATTTATTGTATTTATTGTTAGTCTGCAAGTGATGGTTGTTCCTGGTTTATGTGTAATTGTATGAGATCTTAAACTTTATCCTAGTAAATGACTAAAATAAAAAAAGTTTATTTCGAAAGTTAAAACGTAAATATTGCTATTTCAAAGTTATGTTTTGAGGAATACTATGTCCTTATCGGACAGTGCAGATCAAGATCAGACTGCACAGAACGTGCAGTCTGATCTTGGATCTACACTGTCCGCAAAAGGTCAGCAAGTTGCGCTCAGTAGCCTAGAAGTTGAATATGCTTGAAGATATAATCTGTCTATCTACCTATCTATCTATCTGGCTGATTGCCTATCTATCTATCTATCTATCTATCTATCTATCTATCTATTTGACTGTTTGCCTCCCTGCTTATCTATCTATCTATCTATCTATGTTTCTTTTTCTCTTTCTTTCTTTCTTTCTCTCTCTCTTTCTTTCTTTCTTTTACTCTTTCTTTTACTCTTTCTCCCTTTCTTTCACTCTTTCTTTCTTTCTTTCTTTCACTCTTTGTTTGTTTGTTTCTTTCTTTCTTTCTTCTACTTCACACTTTCTTTCTTTCTTTCTTTGTTTCTTTCTTTTTTTCTTCTACTTCACACTTTCTTTCTTTGTTTTTTTTTTTCTTTCTTTCTTCTACTTCACTCTTTCTTTCTTTGTTTCTTTCTTTCTTTCTTCTACTTCACACTTTCTTTCTTTCTTTCTTCTTTCTTTCTCCTACTTCAAGCTTTCTTTCTTTCTTTCTTTCTTTCTTTCTTTCTTCACTCTTTCTTTCTTTCTTTCTTTCTTTCTTTCTTTCTTCTACTTCACACTTTCTTTGTTGAAAATAAAAATATCATAAACGCTTGACCAAATAAGCAGAAGGTATAGACCCAAGATCAGATTGCACATTATGTGCAGTCTGATCTTGATCCATGCCGCCCGAACAAGGTTCCGGGTTTTGCTTATGGCGCCGCAAGTCAATATTAACTGCTTTTCTCAGCAGATGATGATATAGTTCACAAAATCAGACTTTCTATAAAAGACAATGTTAATCCAGATCTAGTTAAATTGCGCAAAACTTACAATCTATTTGTTTATCAGTAATTTTTGATATTTTTCCGAAAGTATTCTGAACCAACACCTTTAAACTGTTTTGTCTTCTTTCCTGAACTGCCAAACTTTGTATGATTTATCTCCCTTTTTCCATACAATGTCGTGTTCTAACGAACCTGAGTAAGAAGGTTTATGAAAGCTGGGTGGGTATAGCGGAAAATACTGGTAATGAAGTTGTAGGAAAAAAAAAGAAAACATTGTGGGAAGAGAAGAGAATGCTGATAACGAGCAAAACAGAGTAGGGTTTTTAATCCTTTCCCATACGAAAAACTTTTGGACTAGACCAAATTGAAAGCATTTACAGGCGACAATTCAACTCTTGCTGAAAAGATGATTTCTGTCTATGATAGGGTAGAAAACATTGTGGGAAAAGGAGAAAATGCTGGTTACCAGCATTTTCTCCTTTTCCCACAATGTTTTCAAAAGGCTACTATTCCAGACCCGTAAAAACCAGGGATTGTTTGGGAAAAATTTAATCATTGTGAGACGAGGAGGAATTGCAAGTAAAGACCTCGAGCGGGAAGGCTTTTTAAATCATTGTGGGAAAAGAAAACATGCTGGCAACAGTCCCAAGCGAGATGGCATTTGAAGGCATTGCAGGAACAGAAAAAAATGCTGGTAACCAGAATTGCCTCACCCTACACAATTTGACCTACCCTGCATATCTTGCCATAGAAAATTAGCACTCATTTGTATCACTTTGGAATCTGTCTTCAGATTTTTTTTCTTTTTTAGAAAAGTCTTAAATTTGTCGTTTGCAAAAGTCATGTGTGCTCTTAGAGTTAATTATATCTGACAGTGTGTTTTTCCCCGTCAAATTTCCATTGCCATCTTACCCTTATCTTTCTTAATAAGCGAAATGAAACTTTCAAGCCAATTGTAAAAACATTTCTTTTTTTGTATTTCAAAGGTTTTTTTTTTTTTGTGAAAATATACTTCTTTATCGGACAGTGTAGATCAAGATCAGACTGCACGTTCTGTGCAGTCTGATCTTGATCTGCACCGTCCGCAAATGGTCAGTTAATCGCCCCCAGCTGAACAGGGGTAAATTCTAAAGTTTTTTGTACTGGAGTCATTTGATCGAAAGCGCTGGAAATGTCAAAGTTCAAGCTTTAGATTAGAATCTGTATGGTTTTTTTTTTGTAATCGACTTTTTGCGTGGTATTTCTTCTTGAAAATCATCAGTCGATTTTTCTGGGTGCTAATGTTCCCCGCTATCTATTTTTCTTTAAAAGAAAATATGGCCAATATTTTTTTTTTCGAAATTGCGTATTTCCTCTCTCTGTCTGTCCGTCCGTCTGTCTGTCTCTCAGTCTTTTTCTCTGTCTTTCTCTCTCTTTCTCTCTGCTTCTAGGTCTCTCTTTCGCCCTCTCTATGCGTGTGTTGTCTCTTTCAGTCTCTCTCTGTCTCTATCTTTGTCTCGTCGTTCTCTCCGTCTCTTTTACTGTTTCTTTCAATCTCTGTCTCTGTCTCTTTCTCTGCGTGTCGCCCTGTCTCTCTGCCAGTTTTTTTTTAATCTCTCTCTCTCTTTGTTCTCTCTCTTTGTTCTCTCTCTTTCTGTGCTCTCTCTCTCTCTCTCTCTCTCTTTGTGCTATCTCTCTCTCTGTGCTCTCTCTCCCGCTCTTTGTACTCTCTCTCTCTCTCTCTCTCTCTCTCTCTGCGCTCTCCCTCTCTCTCTCTCTATTTTTGTCTCTTTCTCCCCGTCTCTCTCAGTTTCTTTCAATCTCTCTCTCTCTCTCTCTTTGTTCTCTCTCTTTCTCTCTCTCTTTCTGTGCTCTCTCTCTCTCTCTCTCTCTCCCCCTCTCGCTCTTTGTGCTATCTCTCTCTCTCTGTGCTCTCTCTCGCTTTTTGTACTCTCTCTCTCTCTCTCTCTCTGCGCTCTCCCTCTCTCTCTCTCTCTCTCTCTCTCTCTCTCTCTCTCTCTCTATTTTTGTCTCTTTCTCCCCGTCTCTTTCAGTTTCTTTCTTTCAATCTCTCTCTCTCTCTCTCTCTCTCTCTCTCTCTCTCAGTCTGTTTCTCTCTTTGTATTTGTCTCTCTGTCTCTCTTTTGCCCCTCCCTCTCTAACCCTTTCTCTTTCTCTCTCTCTAACTCTCTCTCTCTATGATTTGTCTCTCTCTGTCCCTCTTTTTGTCTCTTTCTCCCCCTCTCTCTCAGTCTCTCTCTCTCTCTCTCTCTCTCTCTCTCTCTCTCTGTCTTTGTCTCTCTCTCTTTTGCTCCCCCTCTCTATTTCTCTCTCTCACTCTCTCTCTCTCTCTCTCTCTCTCTCTCTGTCTTTGTCTCTCTCTGTCTCACTTTTGCTCCCCCTCTCTCACCCTCTCTCTCTCTCTCTCTCTCTCTCTCTCAGCAGAAAAACAAATAATTATGTGTTCCTGTTGTTTAACGAAGAATAATTCCTACCACCAATAAAATACAAATACTTTTAACCATTCTAAATGTCAAATGTCACGAAAATCGATATGTTATTTTATGATACCTAAATCACTGGCGAAAACTGTCTTAAGTTATATGATAGATTGCCGGATTATATTTAACACTTTACCAAACAGTATCATTTAACCCTTTCCAAAATTTTAGACTGGTCCAAATTGAAAGCACTTGCATCCGACAAAATAAACGTAACTCAAAAATTGAACTTTGTTTCCAGCAGGGAAGAAAACATATTGGGAAAAGGAGAAAATGCTGGTTACCAGCATTTTCTCCTTTCTTCAAAATGTTTTCAAAAGGCTTCTATCTCAGGGTCGTAAAAACCAAGGATTGTTTGGTTAAGGGTTAAGTTTTGCTCGCATTCAAGGAATTTGCGGACGAAGAAGTAAAAACACTTATATAACTGTAAACCACACAATCCCAAGTTTATTATGACAGGAGAAGACTTGAAAATACTGTAGTAAAAGGAAAAAATGCTCATAACCAGTAATTGTCTCTGTCACACCTTATTAGGTTTACAGTCAGGTGGTAGGGGACTTGGAAACTTGTTCACGGCTGTGGTGAATCATGTCGCCACCTGGCGACTTTGGAATTTCAGTTATATGACGATATCCAGTGCATACGCCGCTTTCCTGGAGTTTCTTTTACCAGTACCCAGCTCAATATTCCCTCCAAGACACTGGCTGCTTTCCCTCATACCCGTTGTCGAAACAATGGTCAACAGTGAATGACTATTGCGACAGACTTCATTCCTTGTTCACTGTTGAAGAAATTCGCCTTGCTGAGAATTCAAATCAGGCACCATCCTGCGCTAGCGGGATTTCGTTTTTAGATAGTTACCATTCCGTCTCTTTATACAGTGGATTCCTCGACAAAATAGAGTTGAGGGGTTCTTAATTATGACATGAATTGCGTAATATAACAATTAATTAGTAATACGGTTTTCAACCTTAATTCAGTTATATGACGGCGTCCAGTGTACTTATACACGCTTTCCTGGAGTTTCTGTTGCCAGTACACAGCACAAAATTCCTTCCAAGACACTGGCTGCTTTCCCTCATAACTGTCGTCGAAACAATGGTGAACAGTGAGAGAGGAGTGAATCCTGCCGCAACGGCTTTTATCAATTTTCGGAAATAAATTGGCCTTCCTGGGACCATTCCTGTAAATTAGATTATCTCCCTTGCCAGATAAAGACTGAAGGTAACCAAAGGTGGCAGTACACGGTTGTCGCCATACGCCGACCTGAACTTCCTCAAACAAAGGTCTATATAGTCAGCCTGAAAATATAAGGAGCACTTAAATGCAACAGTACAATACTAACTCTTTAGATTTTATCAATAAATCATGTTCAACTTGTGAAATAGTGATATTTATCATCAATATAAGCAAGTGGCACGGTCGAAAAAAAAAACTGAAAAAAAAAAAAAATGCCATTTTAGCCTATATTCCAAAATTCACAAAATCCAAACCCAGGAAGCTAGCCTGAAAATGCCAACCTAAATTGAAGCTCGAAACAACACATAATCTGGGGATAAAATCCAAAATAGCACATTACCATGCCTTTCTTTCGCAATCTTTCGAGCCCTGACCCTACCCTTGTTTTCTCCGCTAAAAACAGCCGCTTGCTCCATGACCTCTCACTTTCGCATTTGGGGTCAAAACTATTGAACAAAGAAGGACAGATCATGACCACCTGTTTCACATACAAAACAAATGCTTCTTTTCCTTAATTTAACACAATTCCTGGGTGTAATAGCTACTCTTCTTATCAAAATTGCATTAAAAACCTACCTTACCCACTTATTTCTAATTTTGACCTGGCCAATTCGAAACAAACTGTTTACTTGTGCCAAATAACAGATAGGTGCTTTCACCAGTACTCCTTTGCCTTTTTCCTTGGTTCCCTGAAGGATGTTGCGAAATATACAATAATGATTAATCCAATATGTGTCTAGGCCCCCATATAGTTCTATTAGAATTGTGTTCTTTATAATCAGGAGAGCTATTTACATGTATATAGCGATTTGTAAAACGATCTAACAAGACTTACTTTAAAAATTATCTCAAGAACATTTCAGGTCAAGAAAATCGAGGATAAAAGCCAAGTAATCACGTGTCAGGACCAGTGCAGTACTGGTGTCGCATCAGTTCGAGACTGCTTCCGGTTCGTAGACGTCAAAAGTAGCCCCAAGTGAAAATTTGCAGTAGCACTTTTGTTGCACTGTTGTATGGAGCTAAGAGAGCTTGGTGGTATATAAAATAGATTTGCTTCAAATTTAGGCATTGGAGGACTACTTACATGTGTTTTTATTGTATATTGAGTGGACTATTTTGTGTCCCTAGAGGAACAAAAATTGGGGGCATGAGGGTGAACAGGTGTTTTTGAGAGGGAAAATTCTAGGGTGTCCGTTGTTTTTGAGATTTAGCAAAAAACGCAATCAGTTGACATGTTGTTTTTAATGCATTTTTGAAGGACTATGGACTTACTTTAGACAGCAAGAGACGGCGAGGCAAAAGTTTTGCCATTAACCCATTACCACACAATCTTTACTTTTTACGCCCCTGAGAAAGAAGCCTTTTGAAAACAATGTTGGAAAAGGGGAAAATGCTGATAACCAGCATTTTCTCCTTTTCCCACAGTGTTTTCTACCCTTCCATGAACAAATTTTGATTTTTCAGTCACCTTTATTTTGTCGTCTGTAAATGCTTTCAATTTGAAGCAGTCTAAAATTTTGTCGTTTGGTAACGAGTTAAGCGATATGTGAGGCTTCAAAGATTGTCAATTTCACTCTATTTTGAATAAGGCCCAAAACCAGTGGTGTGACACCTACTGGAGAGGAATCATGGAAAAATAAACTGAAGAATGACCCCCACTCAAACCAGCCACATTCCTGTTCTGAAGTCCTGTAAGCTATCGACTGCGCTAGTCGGATTTTGTTTACTGATAGCTATCATTCTATCTCTGTATGCAGTGAATTGCTTGACAAAATGGATTTTAGGGATCGGCTGACTTGCCTGGTAAACTTATCACAGAAATACATTTAACCCATTACCACACAATCCCTACTTTTGACGACCTTGAGAAAGGAAGTCTTTAGAAAACATTGTGGGAAAAGGAGAAAACGCTGGTAACCAGCATTTTCTCCTTTTCCCACAATGTTTTCTATCCTTCACAAAACAAATTTCGAATTGTCAGTCACTTTTATTTTGTCCTTTACAAATGCTTTCGATTTGGACAAGCCTAAAATTCTGTCGTTTGGTAATAAGTTCAACCCACTTTTGCCAGAGGCCGGCCCATTTCTTATCTCAAAGGGTAGAAAACATTGAACAAAAAAAGCTGATTACTTGCATTTTTCTTTTAATCCATTATTTTCAAAAAAGGCTTCCTGTTATTTCCAGGATAATTAAAACTCAAAATAAATAAAAAGCAGGACGTGTTTGATAAGGGATAAAAGCAAAGGAGGAGGTATAAAGAGAACGATAATTACAGAGTACGAATGTATTACACTGATAAGTACAATCGATTTCCTTCTGATGTTGACACTGAAAAAAGGCAACCGCCTACATCATTTCCGTTAAACCCATAATTCACGTCTGGCAGTATTAATCCATCAGCTGCTAAGCACAGCTTACTGACCTTTTGCGGACAGTGTAGATCAAGATCAGACTGCACAGAACGTGCAGTCTGATCTTGGATCTACACTGTCCGATATTAAGATATTATTCCTTGAATAGTAATTTTGAGATAGAAATATTTAAGTTTTTTTTCTACTGGACTGAAAAATTCATTTTAACCATATAACCGGACCATGGTTAATCGTTTTCATGCTGAATAAGCGAAATGACACTTTTTTTATTGTTTACCAAACGACAAAAATGTTGACCAGTCTACACTGAAAGCATTTGCAGACGACAATATAAATGTGATTGAAAATTTGAAATTTGCTTTAAGAAGGGTAGAAAATATTGTGGGAAAAGGAGAAAAAGTTGGTTACGAGCATTTTCTACAGTTTTCCAAAATGTTTTCTATATAAGTAAAATGACACTTTTTAACTGTTCACCAAACGACAAATTTTTGACTGGTCTTCACCGAAAGCATTTGCAGACGACAATATAAATGTGATTGAAAATTTGAAATTTGCTTTACGAAGGGTAGAAAACATTGCGGGAAAAGGAGAAAATGCTGGTTACCAGCATTTTCTCCTTTTTCCACAATGTTTTCAAAGGGCGACTTTCTTAGGGTCGTTAAAAGTCGGGATTTTGCGGTAAAGAGTTAAGCCTATACCAAACTGAACCAAATTCTGCTATTTCAGATTTATTTCTTATTTCTATCAGACAGACTAAACCGCGGTGGGGAATGGCGAAAACAATTCTAGTTTCCTACATATTTTGTCTTATTTTTTTACCACAGTGTTTACTCCTTTTTTCCAAAAGATACTGTCTAACAGCTAAGCCTGATTAGATTTTGTCGTCTGCAAATTATTTGAATTTGGATAAGTCTAAAACCCAGACATCTGGGCACGGACCGTATTCACAAACCATTCTTAAGAACGTTCTTTGTCTTAATCTCCAGAATTTTCTACATTTGTAAGTGACACAACTTCTGATTGGCTAAACCATTCGGTTTAGCCAATCAGAAGTTGTGTCACTTACAAATTTTGAAAACCCATGAGAATAAGACTAAGAATATTTTCTAGAATGGCTGGTAAATACGGGCCCTGTCAAAAAATACATTCAGCTTTTCTAATGCAGTTGTTTTCGTTTATCCAGCGACCCCTCCTAACAACAAAAAGGAAGGCTGATTGGTAAATAGCTTTAACAGTTTACCAAGTGGTCATAGTTCAGACTTTTACCTATCAAAATTATTTGCAGATGACTTATTCAACATGGATGAAGTACTAGTTTATTTTTTACTCTAAAATTGAATGTGTTTACAGTTCATTTGACAACTCTCGGACAATAGAAGTAACTTTTGAGTTTCAAAAATGAAGAAAGTTATTGGTTCTTTAGGTTTTGGTTTCCTGACAAATATCGTTTCAATAATATACATGTATATGTTACTTTTTCAGAGTTTGAAAATCGCATAGGGGACCAGTTTATACAGGATTGGCATAGCTATATAAATAGAACTCGAAAACTTATGTAATACTGCAATTTTAAAACTAATTTTAAGTTTGAAAATTACCTTCATATAATTAAGAAAAGGGTCAAATATGAATTCAGCACACTCGAATTAAATTAAGTTCTCACGCAATAGAAATTGAAACTGGTGGGAGAAATGGTATTGATGTAAATAATCGCCTTTGTAAGTTATGTAATATGAAAGTCATTGAGTCTGAATATCATTTCATTTTAAGTTGCCCGAAATATTACAATTTACGCCAACAATACATTGGAATAATTGTATGGCCCTCGTTACAGCAATTTAATCACCTCATGTCTCAAACAGATGATAGAAATTGTACAAATTGTCCATATACATTAAGGAAGCAATGACTTAACTCTTTACTCCATAGATACCCATTTCTACGCATTACTTGTAGGAGCCTTTTGAAAACATTGTGGCAAAAGGTGAAATTGCTCGTGACGAGCAATTTCACCTTTTGCCACAATGTTTTCTATGCTATCAAAATGTGTCATATACACATAAAAAACAGCTTCGATCATCCTTGCTGTTAGAAAAAGTATCTGATGGCATTTTGGCATGGTGAATCTAATTAGTTAAGTTCGTATAGTATCTTTTTTTTTTCTTTCTTGTTAACAGTAGCTTCATTTACCTTGATACTTTACAGTACTGTAATATATTACAAAGAAAATT
This sequence comes from Tridacna crocea, assembly GCA_943736015.1. Classification (NCBI taxonomy): domain Eukaryota; kingdom Metazoa; phylum Mollusca; class Bivalvia; order Cardiida; family Cardiidae; genus Tridacna; species Tridacna crocea. The sequence continues at coordinate 2,695,694 of OX031057.1, read as the reverse complement.
ACTTATTTTAGTTACTTACAGAAAGTCGAACCGGTGCTCTGTAAATCATTATCTTGTGCTACTTTAGTTTGTTTTTTTTTCTTGTTTGTCTGCTTTATTCTGTCATAATTGGGCTTTTTTGAATTCTGTCTGTCATTGTTTGAATTGTTACAAATAGCCAAAGACATATTTTGTCGTTTGGTGAATAAAGATGTATGTTTGTTATATAAAACGGATTTTAACTCTTTGCCAATCAAGCCCTGGCTTTTTCGTGTCTGCGGTACAAGTCTTTGGAAAACACTGTGGGAAAAGGAGAAATTGCTCGTAACGAGCAATTTCTCCTTTTCCCACAGTGTTTTCTAGCCTATCGGAAAACTGCCATTCTCATCAAATCCAAAATTGACTTCTGCAAACACTGTGTGTTTGGGACAGTCTAAAATTTGTCGTTTGGGAAAGGGTTAATAATTCATAAATATGTGCTGACTTGTTTGGTATTATGTGGTACAGGCCATGGATCATTTGGTTTTTGTAGGTACAGTGCAACCTGTATTCAAAGACCACTCAAGGGAAGTACTTAAATTGGTCTCTTACAGCAGATGGTCTTTAAATACAGGTTATATTAGGTTAATGTAAGACGGGTTGTTGTATCAGAAAATGGGTCTCTTAAAGCAAGTGGTCTCTTACAGCAGGTGATCTCTTAATACAGGTGGTCTCTAACACAGGTTTAATTGTATGTTTGATTAATCGACGGCTGGATGGATGGATGGATGGATGGATATTCGCCCATATGAGAAGCCTGTTGTGATGATAACAGGTCATTCAAACATGCTTTGTTTCCTAAGGGTTAATCCTTCTATAGTTCATCTTCGCGAGCCAAGGTTACAATCACTACGTGGATATTACCTTGGCTGATTGAGCCCGATTACGAAATTCCTGCGATGCACCCTCTATTGGATGCTGGTTATTACCCCCCTTTACATATTATTTCTAAATGCCAATGAAATATCGTTTTAAAAACCGCTTACGAATACACATGAATCGATAAGCAGACATCCACTCGGGTTTCCATGTTTACCTTCTATTCGAAAGGTAGCGACCTTGTTCTATTTTTATCAAAGATGAAATGCTAAGAGCGATTTTAATCGTTGCAGTTAGAGCTGGCTGCATCCAATCAAAAAGCGTATGGGGGAATGTAAATATCAAGCTCGATCCGCCAAGGGTAGAGTAGCGTAGTGAATCGTCAGCCTTGGCTTGCGAAGATGACTATAGTTGCGATTAATCTTTTTTTCAGATTTTTCTATATTGCATTTCTAAATATTTATTCCATATTTCATGTTATATTTTTGTAAATGGTCAAGGGTAAAAGTTCTATTTGCCGAATACCAAATAAAGTCATTTGAGTTGAGATGAGTTGAGTTGAAAATTAAAAAGAAAATGAATCCATTATAGTAGGTGAAATTTGTAAAAGTCCAAATTTTATATCGTATCATAATAAGATCCTATCAGAAGGATATCCAACCTTATTATATCTCATATAACACTTAAAAGCCTACACACGAAATGTAATTTCAGCAGACTGATTTTGAAAACATTGTTTTAACCCATTACCACACAATCCCTACTTTTGACGCCCCTGAGAAAGAAGCCTTTGAAAACACTGTGCGAAAAGGAGAAAATGCTGGTAACCAGCATTTTCTCCTTTTCCCACAGTGCTTTCTACCCTTTCTAAAACAAATTTCCATTTTTCAGTCACATTTATTTTGTCGTCTGCAAATGCTTTCAATTTGGACAAGTCTGCAATTTTCTAGTTTGGTAAAGAATTAAAGAGAAAAATCTCTCATTTCTTCGTCAGCAACTTGTTTACATATGCATTTCTATTTTAGCTTTTTGACTGTCGACCAAATTTTACACGTTAATTGAAACAAAATTGGTGTAGCTCAAAATATGATTTTTTCCATCAAAGAGAACAAAATCGCATTTTTCGTTTTCACAAATCGTTTTCAAATGTACTCTCAGGGAAACAAACCACTCCTCACAACTCGGCCTATTCCGTACCTACATCTAACCTCGTCCGTATAACGATCTTTTCTATTTGAACTGCTAATCGCGTGATCTTGTACATGGCGGCGCCAGTATAAGCCATTTAGCAACGACATAAACAACCTCGATGAGGTTATTAATATTTATCTATCTGTGAGTTAAAACTTCAATCGCAGTTGATAAAACACGTGTGTACATTGTTTGTCAACTGGAATATAGATAGAAAGATTATAATAGAAAAATGTAACTCAAGTTTTCTTTTTTAAGAGGAGCCTTACAATTTCCAACACGGTAAACCGGCGTATATCCGAACTATGAAATGTAGCAATCTGGTGCATATTAATCCACCAGATACAGCCGAGGGATTTGATGGCTACCATCATCCGAGATATGCCGAATGGCAAACAAACATAAAACCACAACAAACATGGCGGCAGCTTCATTGTTTACTTCGGCAAACCTTGACCTACATTTACGAGACTTTAAAGAGAATCTGACATACATTTCTAGCCCATCATTTATTCATGCCAATAAAACCAACAATTTCAACTATGCATACATATTTTATAAACATGGAACATAAAAAAATAATAATTATCCTGCTAATTTGATCTACTGGTTAGTGAAATGAAACTTTCAACTCATTACCAAATAACAAAATTTTAGCTTTGCCCAAATTGAAAGTATTTGCAGACGACGAAATAAAAGTGACTCTTTGCTATAATTTTGAATAAAAAAAAAACCCCATTTGGTAATGTTAACCCTTTACCAAAGACAATATTTTAGACTGGTCTAAATTGAAAGCATTTGCAGATGACAAATTAAATGTTGCTAAAATGCTGATTTGTTTTTTCAGTGGGTAGAAAACATTGTGGGAAAAGGAGAAAATGCTGGTTACCAGCATTTTCTCCTTTTCCCACAATGTTTTCAAAAGGCCTCTTTCCCAGGGTCGTTAAATGTCGGGAATGTGTGGTAAAGAGTTTTAAAGAAGGCCTCAAAACTCCATTTAATTCATCAATCGATTCCCCATAAGGCATGTACTAAATTCATGCAACTATTTATGGGGGCTGTGTCAAACTGATTTATTTATTAACACATAATGTTGAGAGATAGAATCAAGGCAATCAAAAAGAGTCATGAAATTCTATTTTGAGAGTATCCCCGCGAGGTGAGAAGAGTTAATTAGCCTTAATGCGACAGGTCTACCACGGAATTATCCTCTTATAGAATACAATGCTTACAGGCGATTTTATATTGTTACCACCCTATTGCTGTTTTTCTTTTATGCTTCTAACCCTTTACAGCACGATCCCTAGCATTAACTCATTACCAAACGACAATATTTTCGGCTTGTCCAAATCGAAAGCATTTGCAGACGACAAAATAAAAGTGACTGAAAATTTGAAGTTTGTTTTGTGAAGGGTAGAAAACATTGTGGGAAAAGGAGAAAATGCTGGTTACCAGCATTTTCTCCTTTTCCCATAACGTTTTCTAAAGGCTTCTTTCTCAGGGGTGTCAAAAGGAGGGATTGTGTGGTAATGGGTTAAAGGTTGCCCTTCAGATTTTGGGACGAAAATTATACAAAAGTACAAAAAAAATTATCCTTATACTCCTAAAGCCTTTTAATTTTCATTAATAAAACCCAAGTAGACGAAAACCATCCGACATCAAGAGAAATAAGAAATTTACTACGGCCCAGGTCGACACCGACGGGAAACACGGTCTATTTTTACATGAGCAACTCGCTAATTTACAAACCGGAAATACATTAAGGAAGCTCCAAACATAGCGCTCGAGGACATCATGAAAAATAATTACATATTTGTTATGTTATGGAATTTTAGCGTCATTAGACACGTGCCAGTCACTTCACATTCCCGCAATGTTTTTTTTTTTTTTATTTCTGGCGAGAAATCGAAAAATACCTTAACAGGGTACGTAGCCTTTTAAGGGAACATCATCATTGTTTGTAATTATATAGTTCTAAATTATTAATTTTTTGTATTGATTTTTTTCCATATAATTTTCAGTGATACATATATTATCTAATTTGGTAAGATGTGAGTTGTTACGAGTCAGGCGTAACTAAAAAGAAGAAGCCAGCAACAAACGATAACAATTAACAGAATTTATTAACAAAAATATCAAATAAACAGTTACAATAGTACAAAACAATACCTTAGACGTTAAATTCAGAAGACAAACTATTCCAGTCTTAATTCCAATCTGATCCTGATCCAAACTGAATGTAATCTAAGCACACAAAGTAATCCTCACTTTAGTCTAGTCTGATCCAAATCCAAACTGAATATAATCCAAGCACTAATTATAGGACACAAACACAAGATAATCCCCACTGTAGTCTGGCAGTCATATATTAACTAGTGAACACTGAGATGTAAAAAGCTTTTCCTTTTATAATAACAGGGAAACTTCCAGAAAATTCATGTAAAAATGAGTTGCATAACTTCTAGTAATCAGATTGTAAAAAGGCCTGGAAACTTCCAGCACAATATTCCACAAGATAGAATCCAGTTCTAAAAATAGCAACAGGGGAAAACCATTCAAAAATAGATACACACATGAACAAAGCTAATAATAACTGGGCATGTACATAACACTTCCCCCCTTGAAAAGAAAAAGAAAGGTTTATGAAATAAATCTTTCTTTTTTGCAATATTATTTACATACATGTATATGATACTTTAACTGAAGTATTACATAGGAAATGACAAACTCAAATATTAATTATTTCAGACTATTGAAAATAGTCAAGGTAATGAAATTACAATTTAAAAGAAAAAAACAGTTTAAACTTGATTTAGGGAAAAATGACTATTGGAATTTCAAACTCTCGAAAGAGCATCTGGTATAATGTTATCTTTCCCTTTTATGTGTCTTATGTCAAGATTAAACTCTTGAAGCAATAAACTCCACCTCAGTAATCTTTGATTCTTATTCTTAAGTTTGTGTAGAAAACTTAAAGGGTTATGATCACTGAATACAACAATTGGTGAAGTTGAAGAGGTTAAATAAACTTCAAACTGCTGGATTGCCAGAATTAAGGCAAGACACTCTTTTTCTATGGTAGAGTAATTTTTCTGATGTTTGTTAAATTTCTTAGAAAAGTAACAAACTGGGTGATCAATACCATTATTATCTTCTTGTAAAAGAACAGCACCAATACCAACATCACTTGCATCAACAGCTAATTTAAAACATTTGTCAAAATCAGGTGCCAAGAGAACTGGTGCGCTCTTAAGTATGGCTTTCAGACGATCAAATGCATCTTGACATTTGTCATTCCATTTGAACTTTGTGCTTTTCTTAAGTAAATTTGTTAAAGGTTCAGCAATACCCGAGAAATTTTTACAGAATTTCCTGTAGTAGCCAGCCATACCAAGAAATCGCATCAGCTGTCTTTTACATTTAGGCACAGGAAACTCAGAGATAGCATTGACTTTAGCTTCTAAAGGTTTAACTTGACCCTGTCCCACAAGATGTCCTAGAAATGTTACAGTAGCATGATAAAATTCAGTTTTTGCAAGATTCACAGTCAGTTTCGCTTTACTGAGTCGGTCGAAGAACTTCCTGATTCTTTGAAGGTGGTCACTCCAACTGTCTGAGTAGATGATGACGTCGTCAATATATGCATCACAGCCATCTAATCCACATATAACGTTGTTTATAAGTCGCTGAAACGTTGCAGGAGAATTTTTCATCCCAAACGGCATAACTTTGTACTGGTACAGACCGTTTGGAGTAGCAAAGGCTGATACTTCTTTTGCTCTATCAGTCAGTGGAACTTGCCAGAATCCTTTTAGCAGGTCGAATTTGGTGACATATTTAGAATTTCCAACTTTGTCAATACAGTCATCAATTCTTGGTATTGGAAAAGAGTCTGTTTTTGTCACAGAGTTCACCTTACGATAGTCAGTACACATTCTGTAAGTTCCATTTGATTTGGGTACTAATATACATGGTGAACTGTAATTACTCTGGCTAGGTTCAATAAAGTCATTTTCCAGTAAGTATTTTACTTCATCTTGGAGGTAATTCTGTTTCAAAGGATTCGTTCTATATGGATGTTGCTTTATTGGTTTAGAATCTTCCACAATGACATCATGATAGATTTTATCAGTTCTTGTGGGGATATCAGGAAATAAATGTTCATATTCATGTATCAACTGTTTCAGCTCTTCCTGCTGTGATGGTTCCAAGTGAGAAAGTTTGTTGTCGAGGTTTCTCAAAATATCAGAATTCTCAAGTTTAGATGGACCAGGATCAGATTTATCAATAAAGTCCGAATTTACTTCAAGATCAGATACATTTGATTCTTGTGGGACAGTGTTTACAACTGTAATTGGTTTTGAAATAGAGCTATCTCTGTCAAAGTATTCCTTTAACATGTTTATATGACACATTTGTTTGTTTTTACTCCTTCCTGGAGTATTAATTATATAGTTCAAATCACTTGTTTTCTTGCCAATAGTGTAGGGTCCAAAATATCTTGCCTGTAGAGGTCTGCCAGGTATTGGCAAAAGAGCAAGGACTTTGTCACCTGGTTTAAATTTTCTATCAATAACATGGCTGTCATATCTTGCTTTCATTTTGCCCTGAGATGTTTTAAGATTAGACCTAGCAAGCTCACATGCCCTAGACAGTCTATTTCTGAAGTCAGAAACATACTGCAGTAAATTCAAAGGTGTTTCATCATTTGAGAGAAATTTCTCTTTCAGAAGTTTTAAAGGTCCACGAACAGAATGGCCAAAGACTAATTCAAAAGGACTGAAACCAAGAGATTCTTGTACAGATTCTCTGGCTGCAAATAGTAACAAATGGATGCCCTCATCCCAATCTTTTTCAGTGTCAAAGCAATATGATCTTATCATATTTTTTAATGTCTGGTGAAATCTTTCTAAAGCACCTTGACTTTCAGGGTGATAAGCGGATGACCTGTATTGCTTGATCCCTAATTCATGCATAACCTGTTGGAATATACCAGACATAAAATTTGACCCTTGATCAGACTGAACTGATTTTGGAAGCCCAACAAATGTGAAAAATTTTGTAAGAGCTTTGACTATTGACTTTGTTTTGATGTTTCTTAAAGGAATAGCTTCAGGAAAACGTGTAGAAGTACACATAATTGTTAAGAGATACTCATTTCCTGACTTGGTTCGAGGTAAAGGACCAACACAATCTATAAGTATCCTACTGAAAGGTTCATCAAAAGCAGGAATAGGTTTGTCAATGGTTTGGTTGGGCTTACCTACCATTTGACATGTATGGCAAGTTTTACAATATTTAGAGACATCTGATTTGAGACCAGGCCAATAAAAATGAGTAATAATTTTGTGATAGGTCTTGTTTATACCTAGATGACCTGACATAGGACTTTCATGGGCTATACTTAGTATTTCATGACGATATGACTTTGGAACCACAATTTGGTGGTAAACAGCCCATTCATCATCAGCTGGGACATCAAAAGGTCGCCATTTTCTCATAAGAATCCCATTCTTTATATAGTAACACATTGGGACCTGTGAAATTTCATCTTCAGGTAAAGCCCTAAAAATTAATTTTGAAATCTCAGGATCAGTTTGCTGTTCCTGGATAAGCTGTGACTTTGACAGCGTGTCGTGACCTTGGTCAATAGACCTTGGTGGAGAATGACGAGACATTGACGAGTCTGTCTGAGTATCAGACAAACTGGGATCAAGAGACTTTTTAATCTCATTATTGAAATATTGACCGATAAAAGTATCCGTCAAGTCAATGTCAGAGTTTGAGTTTTTCAAAATGGCCTTTTCAGCCATAGCTCGGGTAACTGCACAAGAAGGATACAAGTCAGGAATTTCCTGCTCGATAGGGTCATCTGTTTGACCTATATTTGGTGTGTCAGTTACAAGTGGATTAACCCCAACCTTATCTCCAGCTAAGTCATTGCCTAGCAGTAAATGGACACCTTTAAATGGTAAGGAAGGTTTAATACCAATAACCACAGGCCCAGTAACCAAATCTGATGACAAATTAACATGATGGAGAGGGATATTAACAGTTCCACACTCTACACCCTGAATAAGGACACTAGTACCGGAAGAAGTCTTCTCAGAAAAAGGCAGTATATCTGCTAAAATAAGAGATTGAGAAGCTCCTGTGTCTCTTAAAATTTTAATAGGGGTAGGTGGGCAATTATCACCTGAAAGTGATACAAAAGCATTCAACATAAATGGTTCAAAAATCTCCATAGTAGAATCAGACTTGGGTTTTGTGACTATGTCAATTGTATTGGTTTTAATAGAAGACTGTGGCCTTGGTCTAAGAGTGGTGAGCCCTGTTGGTTTGGCTTCATCACTTTCTAACTTCCTTTTTAATTTCAAACATTCAGAAACAAGGTGACCAGGTTTCTTACAATAGTGACAAGTGGGTCGAGATAAGGGATATTGAGTTTTGGTTTCACTAGTAGAATTGGGTTTGGGTGTATTGGATTGACTGGGCATGCCAGATGAATTACCAGACATAAATCTATTTTGGGGATGTGAGGAAGTAGGTTTGGGTTTAGCAATAAAAGAAACTTTATGTGTAAGGTAGTAATTATCAGCCAGACGAGCTGCTTCTTCTAAAGTTTCAACTTGTTTTTCGTCTAAGAATGTCTTAACATCAGATTGAATACAACGTTTGAATTCTTCAACTAACATAAGTTGTCTTAGTTTATCATAATTTTGGTCTATTTTCTTAGAACAGCACCATCTATCAAATAACTGCTCTTTGTTTCTAGCAAATTCAACATGAGTCTGGTTAGAATCTTTTTTACAATTTCTAAATTTTTGTCTATACGCTTCTGGGACCAGCTCATAACCTTTGAGAATAAGTTCTTTAACAGTCTCATAATGATGACATTGTTCAACACCTAGTTGTGTATAAATTTCACGAGCTTTGCCTATCAAAACACTTTGCAGAAGCAAAGTCCAGTGCTCTCTTGGCCAATTTAAGTTTTCTGCAACTTTTTCAAAGTGTAGGAAGTATTTATCAACTTCTTTTTCTTGAAATGGAGGAACAAGCCTAATATGTTTTGTAACATCGAAATTGTATTCAATCTTTTGCTTCGGCTGATTTGCTCTTTCTTGCATTTCTATTTCCCTCATTCTTAATTGAAATTCTCTCTCCTTCTCTCTCTCTTCTCTTTCTTCTCTCTGTCTTTCCCTTTCTCTTTCAGCTCTCTCCCTTTCTCTTTCCATTTCTCTTTCTTCTCTTTCTCTTTCTCTTTCCATTTCTAACTGTCTGATCTGAAGTTTTAATTCAAGGTCTTTCGAACTTGAAACTGACTGAACGTCAACTATCAGGGAAAGCGCATTTTCATTGAAAATCTCCTCATCAACAAAATATTGTACCAAAATGTTCCTAATTTCATGTTTACGCATTGAAGATTTTATTTCAGACAATTCATAGTGTTTAGCAAGATTAAGCAAATCAGTCTTTTTACCTAAATTCAATAGCTCCACAGACGGTTCAGCCGTAAATTTATCTAAGTCAAAAGACATGTTTGTTTGTTGCTGGATTCAAGTACAAAATTGTATTATAATTACTGATTAGTAATTTTGACTTACAACATGTATTAGATTTTTATTCAAATTGTGAAAAGCAAACGTCTATGTCTTATTTTCCAATCGATGGTTAATCCCAAAAGGAAAACGAATGCGTTAGTCTATTTTCCAATCCCGGACGAGCCCCCAATTTCTGTTACGAGTCAGGCGTAACTAGAAAGAAGAAGCCAGCAACAAACGATAACAATTAACAGAATTTATTAACAAAAATATCAAATAAACAGTTACAATAGTACAAAACAATACCTTAGACGTTAAATTCAGAAGACAAACTATTCCAGTCTTAATTCCAATCTGATCCTGATCCAAACTGAATGTAATCTAAGCACACAAAGTAATCCTCACTTTAGTCTAGTCTGATCCAAATCCAAACTGAATATAATCCAAGCACTAATTATAGGACACAAACACAAGATAATCCCCACTGTAGTCTGGCAATCATATATTAACTAGTGAACACTGAGATGTAAAAAGCTTTTCCTTTTATAATAACAGGGAAACTTCCAGAAAATTCATGTAAAAATGAGTTGCATAACTTCTAGTAATCAGATTGTAAAAAGGCCTGGAAACTTCCAGCACAATATTCCACAAGAGAGAATCCAGTTCTAAAAATAGCAACAGGGGAAAACCATTCAAAAATAGATACACACATGAACAAAGCTAATAATAACTGGGCATGTACATAACAGAGTGAAGTTGTTAAACCTCTTGCAACAACATTTTATGCCCGTAGACCGAGCTAAAAGCATCTGCAGACTAATTAAAAGTGGCTGGAATGATTATATTTGCTTCAGACACATTAGAAAACACTGTGCAAAAAGGAGAAAATGCTGGTAACCAGCATTTTCTCCATTTACCACAATGTTTTCGAAGGTCTTATTTTCTAGGGTCACTTAACCTCGGGATCGTGTGCTAAAGAGTTGCATATTATCTTGAGGTAAGGCCGGAAATAGTTAAGAAGGTTTTATAACGTTACGCGTCGCAAAATAGATCCGTTGCTTTTTGATTTACAATAATACTTTTACGCCTTTTTCTTGTATCGTTTCCGTTTCGGATTATACTTTTGATTGAATATTGATTGACATTGCTTCTACATTTGGCTGAGAGATTACTTGCTGATAGGTTGATTTTTTTCCAAAAGGCCATCTTTCCCTAAACTGCGCACTAACGAAATTTGAGCAATAAGAACAGGTAAGCAATCATCTTGTCTGACAACGGCTTTACCAAGAAAATATTAATGCTTAATATCAATGGCGCTGCACACCAGTAGTATCTTAAAAAAAAGGCACATTAAATCATTTTGAATTGACCAAAATAATTTTTTGCAGAACTCGGTGAGAAATGAACTGAGAAGTCATAAACAGTTCTAAGAATGCAACTTAAAACTTAAAAAAGAACAAATAATGGTAAGACACAATCATAGCCAATCTTCGACGAAATTTAACAGAATTTCAATTTGAGCTATGTAGATCTACCAAAGGAGCTGTCATTCGAGAAACAACACAAGAAAATTGACTTAAAACTAGGTTCCAAATTACCAAACTGATATGAAAAACTGGGTATGAATTGACCAAAGTGGATACAAAATGTTCGAAGTGGGTACGAAATTACCAAAATAAAAAGAATAGGTAGGTAAGAAATGAACAAAATTGTATATCGCCTAGTTACGAAATGACTTGAAGCCGAGTAAACAATATGGCTTCCTCCATATGTACTTTTCAAAACCGAATAAAAATATAGTGCCGCCGCTCACACGTGGCGCCACAATGAAAAGATACTTTACGATAGCAACTGTCCTTGAAAAGACATTGTAGGCCTACTTAGTGCGACGCCGTTCTTGTATCAAAGCGGTCTCGGAGATGACGTTAGCGTACTATGTAGATATATTTAACCCGCGTAGTTATACGTGGTTGGCCGGACGGATGATCAGCAAAATTACCCACAGCCAGGAGACGCTGTTGAAGTCGAGAAATGGTTGATTGCTTCACTTTAAAATGCCTTCAACACGTATTTTGATCCCTGCCAGATTACAGTAACCTAACATTTTAATTTCGAAAATCTTGTGTGAGGCTTGGATTGTTTGTCTTTTTTACTTTTAAATGGAAAAACAATCCTTTTGTACCTGTAACTATGTCTGTGCAGATCGTGCAGGCTAATCCAAGACGACACTTTCCCATTGTGTGTTTTTCATCTTGTAGCTCCTTCTTTACAGCATGGTTTTCCCGAATAAAATCAATACTGACATCTGCGTTGGGGAGAATTCTCTTTAGCTCAGTGGTTACGGTGTTGGTCTTTAGCCCTTTCCCAAACAAGCCCTGGTTTTTACGTGTCTGCACTAAAAGTCTTTTGAAAACACTGTAGGAAAAGGAGAAATTGCTCGTAACGAGCAATTTCTCCTTTTCCTACTGTGTTTTCTACTCTTTATGAGAACTTTCTGTCATTTTCTCAAAATCTAAAATTGTCGTCTGCAAACTCTTTCGGTTTGGAAGAGTCCAAAATTTGTCGTTTGGAAAAGGGTTAAATCTCGAAAAACAAGGATATTTGTCCGTACGAGTTTGAATCCTGTCAGGTGCCGGTTGTATTTGAGCTATGCATTTATTGCAAATTTTCATGTTCGTATGATAGGGTGCCCCCAGCTGGGCGGGGGGATAGAAATACTCAGCTGTCGCACTATAAAAGGGGGTAAGACCCCGCCACTGTGCCTGCCTGTTAGCCGTAGGCTGCAACTCGTGTCGTTTGATGACGGGATCCTGGTGGTTGAGTGGATTCAGAGCTCGGCCCTTTGATAGCTTTGTTTACACAACACACCACTTCGGCCTTGAACTGAACTAAACGAGGGGTCAGAAAGGCCCGTTCTGATCAACCAGCTGGTCACGCCGTGCCCTAGGGTGTTTCTTTTTGTTTACTTTCACACATACATACACAGATACACCATTTCTCTGTCATCAGTTTCTGTATGTTAATACCCTAGAAGGCGGTGGCTCATGGGCTAATCGGGTGAAAGCTTGGTGTTTGATTGACACTTGTAAATGCCTAAAGACAGTCTATGCTTGGTATGACATTCTGCGGGCCTACATTTGTCCAGTCTAGCCCTTTCACTTCGAGTATATCACCGATGTATCCTTGTCATGATCTGAGTTAGGTTTCCCCAGATCATGTCCCCTTGTTGGGCTCCGAGGCGGGTGGGGAGCATCGGTGATGAATATTTAACAACAACTATGGCTTCTCAAAAAAAGGCCAAGCGTGTACTCTCCGACTCAGATTCGGAATCAGAATACTCAAGACCTTCAACAACATTTGCTCGCTTTTTAGTTATTGAAGCTATTGACTCGTCTAAACCAGTTACAAAACTCTCACCTTTTATCATTGAAAAATCAATCTCTTCAATATTAGGCACACCAAAATCTGTTAAAAAACTTAAAAATGAAACCTTACTTGTTGAGTGCTACTCGCAACAACAAGTCAGAAACCTGCTTGGACATAAGAAACTTTTCAATCTTGATGTCAAAATCTTTCCCCACAAGACCCTTAATACCTCCAAGGGAGTCATTAGATGCAAAGAATTAAGCTTCTGTGACTCCTTGGAGGAAATCAAATCAAACCTCAAAAACCAGGCTGTGTCTGATGTGAAAAGAATTTCAGTCCTCAGAAATGGCATTCGTAGAGATACACATACATACATCTTGACATTCTCTACGCCAACTCTGCCTACATCTGTTAAAGTTGGATTTCAATCGGTTAAGGTCGATGTTTATGTGCCTAATCCGTTGCGCTGTTACAGATGCCAACGGTACGGACATCATGAAAGTAATTGCAGAAGCACACCTGTTTGTCCCAGGTGTGCTTTTGAAGGGGAAGACCATGACCAAAAAACTTGCAATAACCCCCCTCTCTGTGTCAATTGCAAGTCCTCTCATCCTACCTTTTCCAAAGATTGTTCTGTTTGGAAAGATGAGAAAGAAATCCTGTCAGTCAAGTTTAAGGAGAATGTTACCTTCTTGGAAGCCAGGAAAACAGTTGAAAAACGCAGGTCTGATCAGGCTTTGTTGAGCAAAAGCACAACCTATGCAAATGTTGCTTCTCCTTTGCCTGCAAATGGACATTGTCCAACCTGCGAACTGTTGGCAAAAAAACTTCTCCAAAAGTTTCCTGAAATGACTGATGAACTGAAAGCTCTCATTCCCAATATCCAAGTTGCAAAACCTTCTACTCAGACTCAGCCTGCTTCTGAAACAAACAAAACTTCTTCTGCACTCTCAAAACCCACAAACTCTCAAAGTATTCCTTCAGAAAAAGCTTCAAAACCATCTACCTCCTTGCAAAATACCTCTTCCAAAAAAGGTTCAAAACCATCTCCCCCTTCACAACAACCTCCAAAGAAACCACAACCTCCATCTTCAAAATCTACAACTAAATCTAATATTTCATCTAAAGAGAGCAAATCTAGTCATACACCCCGATCTCCAAAAAGGTCTTCTTCAAGATCTAAACAACAACCAAGAGATACCCAAGAGTCTTGTGAAATTACAGTCAAAGTAAATGATCCTGTCCCTACCTCCAACAGATTTTCGGAGCTAGAGGACATGGATGCAGATGCTGAAAATCTGGAAGGTGAGGCTTCAGATTCAGAAGCCTCTATCTGGTCCACTTCCAAAGATCTTTGGAACAAGGATTTTGACGCTTGGCAATCATCCAAAGCCGAGACATCTGTAATTAAATCTTAACCAGCCTATTTTAAAATGCATTGGTTTACGGCCTCGTTTTTTACTTTAGTCTTTTTACTTTTCTCATGCACTATGGATACCATAATCCAGTGGAATTGTCGAGGTCTGAAGTCAAACTTTGACGAACTTTCACTTTTAATCAATGACCACAAACCAGTTGCTGTTTGTCTGCAAGAAACCTTCCTTAAACGGGAGGATGATATCACTATCAAATATCATTCTGTTTACAACAAGATTTTTACCGAAGGTGAAAAAGCCAGAGGAGGTGTTTCTATTATTGTAAACAACAACATTCCTCACAAAGTTATCTCTTTAAATACAAATCTGCAAGCTGTTGCTGTCAGGTTATCTATACACAGTGCTGTTACACTGTGTTCTTTATATCTCCCGCCAAGCATACCTATCAATGAGACCAATCTGAATGATCTCATTTCACAATTGCCATCCCCCTATATTCTTGCTGGGGACTTTAATGGTCACAATGTTATGTGGGGTTGCAATGACATCAACCAGAGAGGTCTACAGTTGGAAAACTTCATTTCGAACAACTCTCTGTCTTTCATGAATGATAACAAATCCAAAACCTACTTGCATCCAGCAACTGGATCTTACTCTTCTATTGATTTAACATTATGCAGCCCAGTCTTACTTCCCAATTTTACTTGGAAAGTGACTGAGGATTTGTGTGGAAGTGATCACTTCCCCATTATGTTTTCATCTACACAACCGTCCAGCAGTGTACGACCACAGAAATGGAAGCTTTCCAAAGCCAATTGGAATAAATTTGAAACCCTATGTGAACAGATCATTACACATGATAAATTTAGAAATTGTGATGATCCTGCAAAACTTTTCACTTCCCTATTAATTGATGCAGCTAAACAGTCCATCCCTCAGACCTCGACAAACCCAAAACGACCTGACAAGCCTTGGTACAATGATGATTGTAAACAGGCTGTCAGAGACAGAAAACAGGCCCTTAGAAAATTTAATCTCAGGCCTACCAAAGACAATCTTAACTTATTCCGTATTTCCAGGGCAAAAGCCCGTCGTACCATTAAAGAAAATAAGCGCAAGGTCTGGAGACAATATGTCTCTAAGTTGAATAGTAGAACTACTACTAAAAAAACCTGGGATATGATCAGAAAGATCAATGGCAAAGGCCAGACCCCTGTTAGTCACCTTGAAGTTAACAATACTTCGTTGGAATCTCCCCAGGATATAGCAGATGCTCTTGCTAACACCTTTTGCAAAAAGTCTTCCTCTGCAAACTATTCAGAAAAGTTTCAGAGGAATAAAGCTAGAGAAGAAAAGAAAAAGCTTAATTTCAAGTCTTCGAATTCAGAGCATTATAATAAACTCTTCACTTTTAAAGAATTAAAATCTGCTCTGAATAAAGCTCATGATTCTTCTCCTGGCCCAGATAAAGTTCATTACCAGTTTTTAAAACATTTACCTTTTACTTCCCTCTCAGTTTTACTTGATATTTTTAATGATATCTGGCAGTCAGGTGATTTTCCTGCATCCTGGCGAGAGGCACTTGTTATTCCTATCCCAAAACCTGGCAAAGATGCTAGTGACCCGGCTAACTATCGGCCAATAGCTCTTACTAGTTGTCTCTGCAAGACCCTAGAACGTATGGTCAACGACAGGCTTGTCTGGTTTTTAGAAAAACACCACCTCATTGTTGATGTACAGAGTGGATTTCGTCGCCAGCGTGGCACCATAGATCATCTTGTCCGCTTTGAAACCTTTGTTAGAGAAGCCTTTATTAATAGACAGCATGTAGTATCTGTCTTTTTCGACCTTGAAAGCGCTTACGATACAACTTGAAAATACGGAATTATGAAAGACTTGCATGACTTTGGTCTTCGAGGCCGTCTTCCTCTTTTTATTTCAGCCTTCTTGGATGAACGTCTTTTCCGTGTCCGAGTTGGTAATACTGTCTCGGGAGCCCGTGAACAGGAGATGGGTGTACCCCAAGGATGTATTCTCTCTGTTACACTTTTCAGTGTGAAAATAAACAGTATAGTCAAAGCTATCTGTCCTGGTGTAGACTGTTCCCTCTATGTTGATGACTTCGTCATATGCTTCAGATCTCGAAATATGAATATTATTGAGAGACAACTTCAGCAATGTCTCAACAAATTGCAAACATGGTCTGATGAAAATGGCTTCAAATTTTCAAAGTCCAAAACTAAGTGCATGCACCTCTGTAATCTACGAGGTGTTCATCCAGATCCTGAACTTTATCTGGACAAAACTAAAATTGAAGTCGTTTCCGAGTTTAAATTTCTTGGAGTCATCTTTGACAGAAAGCTTTCTTCCCTTCCTCACATCACTGCACTTAAAAAGAAGTGCAAGAAGGCTCTTAATCTTCTTAAGGTTGTGGCTCATTCTGAATGGGGAGCAGACCGTAAAGTCCTCTTGCGGCTTTATCGGTCTTTAGTTCGCTCCAAGTTGGACTATGGATCTGTTGTATACGGATCGGCCCGTAAATCCTATCTGAAAATTCTCGATTCTATACATCACGAAGGTCTACGTCTTGTACTTGGAGCTTTCAGAACTTCTCCCGTCAATAGTCTGTATGTTGAGGCTAATGAACCTTCTCTTTCTTACAGGAGAGAAAAACTCTCACTTCAATATATTTTAAAACTTAAGTCGAATCGTTTTAATCCAACTCATAACGTTGTCTTTAATCCTGAATATAAACGTCTCTTTGAAAGGAAACCAAATATTATTCCTCCATTTGGTATCCGCATGGAGCCCATTGTAGATAACCTTGGCATAGACACCGAGTCTATTGCCGACTATAAAATCTCTGAAATCCCTCCATGGACACTAAACAGTGCAGAATTCAGATTTGACCTTGCATCTGACAAAAAGTCTGTCACGGATAGAACTGTATTTCATGCTAGATACAACGAGATAAAGGAGCATTATTTTTCCTTCAAACCCATCTATACAGATGGATCTAAAGAAGGCAATTCTGTAGCAGCTGCCGCTGTTTATGGACAAAGGAATTTAAAATGCCGCCTTCCAAACAACTCCTCTATCTTCTCTGCTGAAATTAAAGCAGTAGATCTGGCCCTTAATCTAGTTGAAAGTTCTAATTCCAACCGTTTTATTATCTTTTCAGACTCTTTGTCAACATTACAGGCCCTTTCAAATCAACGACTTGAGAATCCTTTAATCTGCAGTTTACTTGAAAGGATCTCACAAATTTCTTCTAAGAATAGATTGGTGTTCTGCTGGCTTCCAAGTCATGTAGGCATCAAAGGCAATGAAAATGCCGATAGGTCTGCCAAATCTGCACTTAACCTTCCCATTTCAGATTTTAAAGTTCCACACACTGATTTTAAATCCACTGTTTTATCACATATCCAATCTTCTTGGCAATCCCAGTGGGATGCTGATATTTTCAATAAATTGCATTCAATTAAACCATCCCTTGGTGAATGGTATCCCGTTTACAGATCCGTTCGTCGAGAAGAAGTGATAATTGCACGACTTCGAATTGGCCATTCACGCATCACACATTCCTGGCTCTTGACAAGAGATGATGCCCCTGAATGTATACCATGCAATGCAACCTTTTCTGTAAAACATATCCTACTAGATTGCATTGACTTTCAGCCAGTTCGTTCAAAATATTTCAACGTAGATAGTTTGAAAAATCTTTTTGATTCCGTCAGCGTTGAATCTATTATCGCTTTCATAAAGGAGATTGACATTTACAATAAACTGTGATATTTACTCTTGAGTTTCTTACCCATCCTTTTACAACATTCTTTACTTCATAAATATTCAGTTTGCATCTCCTTAATGGGAGGATTGGCTCTCTTGGAGACATCTTATCCCATTGGAGACAGGACCTCTTTAATGGGAGTATCTGATCCCATTGGAGGCTCCAATCTTTATCAATTTTAACCTCATTTCTAAGGAAAAACAATATTATCAGTCTTACCTTTTAATCTAAAACTGTTGAGTAGGCAGGGAATGCCCAGCCACTCAATATCATATTTTATGCACATTATAACTGACACATATTTCTTTTTCATTTAAAAAACTTCTTTTTATCAAACCAGCATTGAGTTTAAACCTTCTTATCACATTCTTAAATCTTATCATTTAAAACTTTTGAGTATATACGGATTGCCCTGTAACTCGATAATGCCCTTTATGCATTCTTCTTAATTCAGTTCTTATCATTTAAAACATTTGACTATATAGGGATTGCCCTGTAACTCGATGAAGCCCTTTATGCATTAAATTTTCTTAATTTAATTCTTTTATTGTCATTCAAACTTTATTCAGTTTAAACAACTCCACGTTTATTATCTTTTAACATAGATATGCGCGCTAAATGACCAAAGTTGTCGATGCGCCATAAAACAACATTCATTCATTCATTCATTCGTATGATAGGGGCTCTTCCGGGATTGGGATTGGCCATTGAGCCGTTTGTTGTCTAATTAATGGACTTACTGCCTAATTAGGCTTTCTGTCAAAAAATGATGACGCTTAGTCAGAGGGGTTGTGTCACGGGAAATTACTCCTTTCTTACGGCATAGCTTTCCCGTATAAACTCAATACCTGACAATTGCGTCTGGGTGAATTGTCTTTAGCTTACGGGTTATGGTGTTGGTCTTTTACTTCGAAAAACGAGGACATTTGTTTGCACGTGTTCGAATCCCGCCAGGCGCAGTTTGTATTTGAGTTATGCATTTATTGAAAACTGTCATGTTCGTAAGAATCTTTTCAGCGCAAGTCTTTTGTAGAACAAAATCAAATGTTGAGGAAAAGTGCTGTCTCGGATTAACCTGTGCGGTACGCGTTTGCTGATCCGAGACGACATTTAACGCAAATGTCTGATAGCTTCTTATATCTTTTTGTCGATCATTATCATATCATTGTGTTTATATATTATGTTTTTTACTGTGTAAAAGTTGAACCTGTCAAAATTCAAATGCCTGGCAGATAACGTATCGTAAGACTAGAATAAAAGTTTCCAGCTTTTGGTCTAGTTTTTTTTTTTCATACAATTTTCTGACAGCTTTGAGCATGACCTGGGATTGCAGATTCGATACACGGTTGCGGCGAACTTTCTTTCCTGCTATTTATGACTCTAACCTCTGATGCTACTGAGAAAAGTAGTCAGTGGCTTTCGAAAGAAAGAAGCCTTTTGAAAACATTGTGGGAAAAGGAGAAAATGCTGGTAATCCTTTTCTCACAATGTTTTCTACCCTATTGGAAACAAATTAGTTACGTTCAATTTGTCGTCTGCAAGTGCTTTCAATTTGGACCTGTCTAAAATTTTGTCGTTTGGTAAAGGGGTTAAACTCCTGAACGTAACAAGCAAAACCAGACTTGACAGATTATCAGACTCATAATAATATTCTTACGAACTAAGAAAGAAATGTACATAGCCCAAATACAAACTGCATCTGATGGAATTCGAACCCATGAAAGACAAATATCCTCATTTTTCTAGGATTAAAAGATCAACACGATAACCACTGAGCCAATTCTACGGTGGCACAAAAGTGACATGGAAGATGTATTTTATACTACGTGCGCAAGCAGTAGCTAATACGTGCGCACGTATTAGTTATTACGTGCGCACGCAGTAGCTAATACGTGCGCACGTAATAAGTAATACGTGCGCACGCAGTAGTCTACATGCCCACGCAGTAGCTAATACGTGCGCACGTAATAACTAATACGTGCGCACGCAGTAGCTATTACGTACGCACCTAATAAGTAATACGTGCGCACGCGTGCGCACGTAGTATAAAATATATCTTCCATGTCACTTTTGTGCCACCGTACAATTCAGTTGTCAGGTATTGTATTTAAATCGGGACGAAGCCTTCCAGGAAGGAGTGGTCTCCCGTAACAATATCAACACTTTGTAATAAAATGAATTAGATCTGTCTGCGTTTTGTTTTCCGAATTGTTTTCTTTGGCCGCTGGTGTGCTTTTAACCTTTTACCACATGATCATAACATTTCATCACCTTAAGGAAAAAGACTTTTGAAAACTTTGTAGGAAAAGGAGAAAATGCTGGTAACCAGCATTTTCTCCTTTTCCTACAACGTTTTCTATTGTTTGATAGACAATTGTAATCATTTTTTTTTCTTTTTTGTTTTTGCGCCTGAAAACCTCTTTCAATTTGGACAATCTTTAATATTTTGTTCTTTTGTAGAGAGTTAAATAGCTTTTCCTTGTAATGCACTGTGTATTGAGTTCCATATAACGGGATGTCAAATGTGTGGGGAAAAGGAAAGTATGTAGATGTCAAACATATAAAAGCTGTCAGGCTCAAAGATGACATTTACTTGAATCAATGATTCTTATCCAGTATTTCTGTCAAGGAAAGCGACTGATATATTTGTCAGTGGCTAGGGCGAAGTTAAACAGAATCATTGCAAATACGCTGTCGAGCCTAAGTGACTCAGTGGGAAACGTACAGGACTTGATAATACGGGGTCGCTAGTTCGGTTCCTGGCTCGGCCAATTTCTTTCCCAGGATTGACGATCATCATTTCGGCAGGACTCAATCCTTTCTCACCAATGGCTATTGTTTCAGCTATGTTTATGTGCAAAATCATCCAGTGGCTTGGATTGAAAATTGTTTGAAGCATTCGTAAAAGAAATTTCAGGAAGACATGGATAGGTGCACAGGCGGCCGCTATTAAAATTTAAAACGACGTCAAACACCATACAACATCCATACAATGCAACAATGCTAGTATCTTCGCAGCTGACCTTCACAGTCATAATAAGCCGGGAATAAGCTCATTTTCACGTGACGTAGAGACCTGTCAACACTTAAAGGGCTTCGCAAATACAGCTCTATAGTGTGTCAACTTGAGATTCCAAATAAATGTGATCCGTCACGCAGAAAGGGGTCATCTGGAAACTGTGAAAAGTATCGACCCTGGTTAGCCTGCGCAATACGCGCAGGCTGACCAGGGTCGAAACTTTCTGTTTTTTTTTTTATTTTCACTATGAACAGTGGTCAGTCTGTCTCTACCTACTCTAGTATATACAATCATTCTTTAACTTTCAACGCAAGTTGACCAGCACTTTTTTTTCTCTGTATTCATCTCATTGATTTACGCAATTTCCAGATTGCCCCTTCTCGCGTGACATGTCACTAATACACTGAGGATATTTGTTTTTTTTTTTCGGTGAAAGGTCAAATTTATTTTGTCAAGTGAACATCTTCGGTTATAGTTTCATGAGTGGCTGCATCATGGTGATTTCGATTCCCCGCCTTCCCCCCCCCCCCCCACAAAAAAAATTTATGTCATGTTTCAAACCCCGTTTTTGTTAGGACCTTCGTAAAAATCCAATGCAGTTGTTTTTCGGTAATTCGTCGTAGTGTACCTTACTCCACATGACAAACATTACAAGATTACGTTAACGGCGTAAAACCCAGTGTAAATTCGCATAAATTACGTCAAATTTTCCTCTGGTTGAAAACGTGCACTGTTTACACAGGTAAATAGTGAGCGGAAGCTACTGTTAAGGTAAGACCTGTGTAATGGAAAACATCTATTTCCACTAAAATATCATCCTTAAAAATTAGCTATAATTAAAAATGAGTATTATTGAACTACTTTCACTGATTCATTTTTTTTTTCCATTTTTTCCTTCTTTGAATTATCATTTATAAATCTAAAACCACTATATTCTGAATTCAAAAAGAAATAATGATTACCCACCTTTTCAGAAAACTAACAAAAGTATCAAAAAATAATTTCAAGATAGACATAAGCGGAATTTCTGATCCGTTAAAAATTTGCAAAAATATTATTTCTGCAAAAATCCTTATTTATTCTTATTTATAAACCAATTAGAACTTTTGCCCCATTTTCACCGGAAGTACATTACACAGGTCTTACCTTAAGGTGGTAGACCCTAATACCTCTAGTGCTGCATTGCATAAAGTTTCGGATTTATGCAGGTATAATACTTTTGCACTTTTTTAACCGACCAGAAATTTCTATATGCCTATCATGAAATTATTTGTAGATATTTTGTTAGTTTCCAGAAAAGGGAGGTAATTACTATCTCTTGTTGTAATGAAAATATAGTGGTTTTAGATTTATACATGATAATTCTAGAAAAGACAAAAAGAGAAAAGTGGCTTGGTTAAAGCAGTACAATAACACTCTTTTTTAATCATAGCAAATTTTGTAAGACAATATTATTGTGGAAATAGCTGTTTTCTATTAGGGGTCTACTACGTTAAGACGTAGAAAATATAAAATAGGTATTTTCCACTGGTCGTGACCATGAAATGAAGCTATACAGTGTGTCAACTTCAGATTCCAAATGAATACGTTATAAGCAAGACCGCGTGTTTGTATGACTTTTACAGAACCAAGTACTCTTGGGAAATCACTTTCTATCTAACACGGATTATTTTATAACGGCAACTCATAAAGCATTCAGTAACCAGGATTTTTTTCCCATCAGCCTTTCATCATTACAAGCGCTTGTTTTGTTAAAACTCCCCGGAGATGGTGATTTTATTGGCGTCATTGTAGTTTGCATTCACCTATAAAGGTCCACATCAATCATTATTATTGTTGGGTTTTCTAGTGCAAACGACTGAACAGGGTTCTTTTTAGGATGAAGTGTGTTGTGCGATGTTTAGAGGGCGTTTTTCATTACCTCCCACTAAATGGTATCCTACAAAAACAAATCTATCTAATGTAGGCATCCGGGCACAGAACCGGACTACTTTTCTACGCGACAACTTTTACTTTGAATTTCAAACTAAAATTAACGTTTACTCGATAACACTCTGCCTTGGGTGATTCATCCAGATATGATCAGCTAACATGTAGCCTATGCACCGAACGTGTATCAAAACAGTCTCTACAGGTTTGGGTAATAGCTTCGGTCTAAGCCTTATTTTTCCCTAATATATCGGTTTGGTTATTGATCATAGAAGACCGGTCGAATCTTCGAAGAATATGACATCCGCAGACAACGAGGTGTTTTTTAACGAAATTTCATATGCGCGGCAGTGTCATTCAAGTTTCTATTTATTTTCTTCGACCAAAACTATCCCAGCCCTAAACCATCAAATCTCGTGACTTCAACCCTTAAGGGCGCAATAGCGACAAAAAAGCAGACGTCAAAATGAATTTAAATATACATCATACGTTCTAAAAGAATGGAAAATATTGTGAAGACGACAGTCTGTCTTTATATAGTCTGTCAAAGTGTTAGTCCCTAGCAGAACGGTGCATTTTAAAATCTGGCAAAAATTAAACAAAAACTGGAGTGACCTCGCTTGTTTTAAACTAAATTTGAAATTTTCCCTGCCAGTGACTAACTCACACCAACCCCGGGGATAATGGTCTGAAAAGTTTGCTTATCCCATTCCGCTGCGTCGTATTACGTAAATTCTGCTTTATTATACTGCAAAGAAATTTCTCGAGATCTGATTGGTTAACATGCCTGGAACATTATATATAATGTTCCCAGGCAAAAACCACGTAAAGCCACTTTTCCTTTTGAGTGCCCCTTAAACATCACTACATATGCAGCACAACATCCAAAATGGCGGCGTCGATCAATCACCAGACTGCACATTTATGCACCAAACTGTGCGTTTTAGTGACGTCAGTTTCCAGTGACGTCAGTTTTCATTGAATTGGGGCACTTAGAAGGAAATTTCTATTTGTTCAGCATACTCGATTCGTGAGATTATATTACAGGAAAAATTTCCCTTAACGCGCTTTGAAAGGGTAAAACTTTGCAGTATAATAAAACAAAATAAATTTGTTGTACCATCAGGTGGCAGGGGACTTTATTAGTTGTACGGTCAGGTGGCAGGGGACTTGGAAACTTGTTCATGGCTGTGGTTAATCATGTCGCCCCGAGCAGAAGGCCAGGTAGCGACATGATTTACCACAGCCGTGAACAAGTTTCCAAATCCACTGCCAGCTGACGGTATAACTAATATTTTCTACGGTTGTCAGAAACATGGCTGCCGTGGCTGCCGGGAAAATGGTGTAAACGAAGGGTTCCCTCCACGGCTTGTAACAGACACCGTGATGCACCGTAAAGAGACTTAAGTAAACTTGCTAAATGGAGAAAAAAACGAACAAAATCTCACGGCACATCACGTTTCCGATAAACAGGGCTGTCGTGGCTTCCGAGACCACGGCGTTAACAGACGGTAAGCGAAACATGTAGTCAACGCTGTCTAATAACTCGGCGGAATAAAGAAAGAATAGTGTCGGTTTACTTCAAAAACCTCGTAACTACAGCTTTGTTACACGCTGTAGTTACCAGGTTTTTGAAGTAAACCGACGATATGTTGGACACGACGGCATCCAAAGCACAGTACCTTTGTTTTTCAGCCGCTTTGTACAGGTTTATGAATTGCCTGCTTGGAGAGGTTTTATTTATAAGAAAAAAAAACACGACTGAATGATAGGAAGACTGGGTGTTGGATATGCGGGAAATTTCTAAATAGCAAAATATGCTTCGACCAATTTTAACCCGTGCGGCTGCAGGTGCATTGAAACCCTTATAATAAACACAAGACACACATTGGTTTGTAGAAATAGAGTTTTTTTTTTAATATTAATTTTTTTAACTGTTATTCCAATTTTACATAAAATATAATTTAAGAAATCTGAAAAATATAGGTCAAGGCTGTTTTCTTCGGAAGCAATCTGACACGAAAGAAAACGGTAAACCTTGAACCCCCTAATGCTAGCAGTTCTCTTGATATCTCTATATAAGACGACAAAATTATAGGCTAATTTGTTTCAGAATCATCATAACTAATATGCAGACCGATGCAATTTGAGTCAAATTGTCGAAATTTGTCTTTTAAATAGGATACAGAACAATAAAGAAAAGAGAAGAACATGCTGATTGACATCATTTTCTGTTTTTCCCGCAACGTTTCAAAAAATTGTTCTGCTAAAGGTAGTCAAAACACGGGATTGGTTGTAAAAGGATTAATGTATAAGGTATAAAATTGTAAAACGAGAGTATCAATTCATTTAAAGTATAAAGCGAAACCGAAAATATGTTTCTGGACATATGCCACAGTTCTTGTTTACTACGAACAGATTTTTTTTTCATTTTCGCTCAGATATTGATATAATGTATACGGAGTAAAAGAAATTGAAAAGACAATCATATATTGCTGAGCAATTTTAAAATTGCTTTACAAGGGGTAACTCATGTCAAAAGTAGAGTTAGTTGCAGTAATTTTAAATCTGATATAATAATCTTAAAGTTACAAATACTGCTCCAACAAAAGCTTATTCTCAGAAATATCATTATCATTATTATCATTTCTTTATTTAACACAGAAGTGGTGCTCTCAAATATTTTGTAAAAATCTCGATGCATTTTCAAGAGTTGTCTACTAAATAATTACAACCCTTTATTAAAAACATTTATTTTGGTGTGATTTAGCATCCCGATCAAACTGAATGTCCCAAATTTTCTTCTGTTTAACAGGTATTTACATATTTCAGATTAAAAATGTCATAGTAGCCGAGTGGAATATGAGTAAGTAATAAAAAGAAAACTAGTGGATATCTGTGAGCAGTGGAAACTGCGGCATATCTCCATAATGTTAAGACTAAAATGAAATGATTTAGCTTGTTATACGTGTACTTCTTCCGTAATATGATTGCTCCTTTTCTTTCAGGTCTAGCAATGTAATCTTTAAAAAGATAGAATACAAACGAGTAACAACTTTTAAAAGTCTAAATCAGAAACTTCCCCATCTGACGACTTTTGTTTCGTCACATACTTTCAATTTTTTATCCATTCAACTTTAATTAAAAACGGTAATAGTCTTGACTTTTAATTAATTTTTTTTTTAAAATTAGAATTGTATTCATATGTATATAAAAGAGTAACGTTCGAAATCTCTCTTTTCAACAAACAAACAAACAAAAAATTAAACGGCGTCTTTCACTTCTGTCCGATCGTCTGTCAGTTTAATTTACACACTGTACTTTTATCAAATGACAGCAGCCTATTCGCCCATTTACCAGTACAAATATGTTTTTTCTTTAATTGGTAATTTTATCTAAACAGTTAATGCCTGCTTCATACCAAATCACCTGTCACATTAACAAAGGTATTCAAATGAACGACCATCTTAGGCCAGTCAGTCACAATCCAATAAGTTGTATTTGATAAGTATGTTTCTTAATTCGAGAGAAAATTTGAAACGGTTAATCAGGCTGCAAATACATTTACCAACAAAATACAGTCATTGTCCAAACAATATCATACAAAGTCGCACAGTACATTTAACAGACAAAAATATACTATTTTTACAAGTCAAAACATAACAAATGCAGTCTTTAATCACCAATTTTACATCAGCTAGTAACCGTGATCTAAAATTGTTGAAGAATTATATCAAGCAAACAATAATTAAACCATAACGTTTCACAATAGTTCTCTGTTTTTGTGTTATATATCGTTTTATACTAGAACTATGCGATTTTGGAAAAGTTACTGCAGTAAGAGCCTTCACACTTTTGAGGGTCAACGAAAACTAACTTTCGCCGAGGAAAGTATTTGAAAGGTCACCAAAACGATTGATTTGTATTTTGTTTTTCCACCTAACGAGATCTTTAGCATTATATATATTTTCTGTTAATCATTTTTCCATCTTATTAAATTATCATTTCTTTTGGTCTGTTGACTAACAAAGAGAATTTTTTATTGGTAGAAATAACACTTACTATCCTTTTTAATCGAATTTAGAAGCAAGTTTAAGTTGTTGAATAATGTATCTGTTTTTTTTTTTTTTTTTCCTTGGGGTTACCTTGAATTATGAATTTGTTGCAATTAGTGTATTAAAAGAACTGAGGCACTGATGGAGATCCTGGTTAGGAGAAATAAATAATTATTCATTACATTTAAGTTTTATGCACTGCCTTGTGCGTATGCAAGTAATGAATCATCTCATAAACTTCAAAGAAAAATAATGACTTTAACCACCCAAATAACTAATGGATGAAATTTGTCCATATTAATAAGATTCGTCTTTTTAAATCATACTATGGCTATAATGTTCTGTAAGATTCTCAGTTGGACATTGGAGGCGAGCTTACACGTTGCCTTAGCTAAGGAACTTTATGGATAATTGATTTATTCTCATTTTCTTACTTGTTTTCAAAACATTGAAACATGTTTTGTTATATTGCATACAGAGTTCTACACACAATTTTACGTAAAAGATGATTTTTTAAATTATTTAGGTAAATTCGTATTTTACTGTACAGAAAGGGTAACTGTCAAAATCTTATTTAAGAATTTTTCATATAATCCAACATCTTCACTACCATTAAACGGTCATGTGTAAAAATGGGCTCTAGATTTAGTGTAATTTAAATTGAACATTTCACGGAGTAGTTGATTAATTCGCTTTGGGATTAACATTATGTTTAGAAATAATGCATCTTTTCTCTTATAGCACACACAAACATTAAAAAATTACATTTGAACTTACACCTGACATCCTAGCTTTATCCATGCTTTACATGCACATAAATGTTAAATTCAACCTAAATATACTAAGCACAATTTGTCTGTGTATATTGATATTATAGAATCATTTCGCACAGAGACCTTTTCTTCCACAACACCTCTGTGAAATGTTAAATGTCTGCAATACATTTTGTTCAATAAAAATATTGTAATCAATACACCAAGATGAAAGTGCATTCTTTCTCTTCAATAATTCTAATCATATAACAAAGATAATAACTAAAACGAAAATATTTCTTCCGTCTTTTTTCCCTTCTATTTCTTGCAGATGCATCAGTCCCTCTTGTCACAGAGCATGCTTACTTA
Organism: Tridacna crocea; assembly: GCA_943736015.1. Taxonomy (NCBI): domain Eukaryota; kingdom Metazoa; phylum Mollusca; class Bivalvia; order Cardiida; family Cardiidae; genus Tridacna; species Tridacna crocea. The sequence goes on along the minus strand of OX031057.1, from coordinate 2,667,469 downwards.
GAGTCTGCGAAAATGAATCTGTCTTCAAGGTCATAATGAAAGGTGACATAACCTTTTTTATTACTTTGACAAGCCCAGCTTTTAAATGCTTTTAATTGAGAAAGACAGAAAAAAAGGAAAAAAAAAAACAAGAAAAAAAAACAATGTTTTATGATCATACTAATACACAATGGAATGAAGGTGGAAGGATGTCATTTCTCTGCGACCGAGTTTTGTATGTACATAATTATATCCTCTAAACTTGGCTTGATATTACTCAGCTGATACTATAGCCACCAGTCAGTTGATATTGTATTGACCCTCTACTTCATCTTTGCTTTATCGACTGTTTCATCTGAAAGAGAGAGAAAAAAATGTTTCTATTTTAGTCTTTCAGGAAATCTTTCTCTTTAAAACCAAGCATTGTTTTTTTGTGTGTGATGCCTTTTCTCTTTTTTTCTGTTTTCAATTAAATATTGCGAACAGAAATCGGTCAGTTATACTCCTTAAGAGCCTTTTTTGTCGTTATTGCTTTTTTGCAGGTTTGAAGGATTTTCAAGCAGGCGAAAAAAAATAACCAGTCTTATCTCACTTCGATAACAATTCTACATCTTTGTGTGCTAGAAAACATAGAATGGCTGGTAATGCACAGGTAAAGAGGGCGTTTGCTAAAGACCTACGCATATCAAGAACTTCTCCTTAGCTAGCAACGATGTCTATTCAACCAAATATTTTACACACCATAATAGGAAATGTGTATCACTGGCGTTGCAGTTGTATTATGTTGGTCATCTGCGTTGAGGATGCTCATATGCTATGGTATAGTTTTCTTTTTTGTATGACCATATTTAGGCTTGAACTCGACAGTCTTCATTCTATTCCTGGTTGGAACGCTAGTCTCAATCCCACAGAGGCATTGAAAGAAGAGCGAGTGAATTTATTGTGTACTCTTGGACGGAATAAACGTTTAGGACCTCATAAACAACAAGGCCTTGTCTAGTAAACAATGTATGTCAGTGTAATAATCAAAAGTATCGTTACCTTCTGTTTTAGAGGCAGGTTCTGGTGTTGCATCCTCAACGCTTTTGTCTTCTGATACTTCGACGGGTGATTCCTCAAGTGTAGGTTCATCTACTTGTTGTTCAACAGGGAGAGGTGCAGTTTCAAATACTTGTGGTCGAGGAGGTATCATATTGATATCTGTCAAATCTTGTGGTTCTGCACGTGGTGTTAGATCGTCTAGGAGAGCTTCAGCAAAGATGTCACCTAATTTCAAAGAGATGAATATTTAAGCCATGTTTTTTTGTTTTTTTTTTCAAAAAAGGAGTTAGATACATATCAATGGTCCATTCTACCCAGTAAGTCATGACTAAATAGTTAGCAACACGCAAAAAGGGGCATTTGGACATGTGCGTGAAGTGTCGTCTCAGATCAGCTTGCGAAGTCCCTCAGGCTAATTCGCGACTGCAATTTTCCGGTTTTATGCAATTCTCTGTTTTGCGAAAGTCTACTGTAACATAAAATCTAATGTAGTCGTAAAGTGCCGTCTCGGATCAGCCTGCGCAGACTGCGCAGGCTGATCCGAGACGGCACTTTTCGCAAATGTCCGAATGCCAATTTTCAATTATTGCCAGCCAAATCATGGGTCTATGACGATGCCTAGTTTGTCTAATAACAGGATATACCTTTAGGTATAATGGCCCTTGGACATAAAAACAAAACCCATATATGCAGAAAGTTTCGACCCAGATCAGTCCATGCGGACTGCACTTGCTGACCTGGGTGGATAGTCTTTGCAGATGCATTAAACAGTGGGAGGACGAATACATATCTAATAAAGTATTTAAAAAATCTTTATATGGACTCCATGATTTCTGCTTTTTGTTGTGTTTTCTTTTTATGTGACGAAATTTGTCTAAATCGTATTTTTGCTTTCGAGATACGGTGCTGTAGAATATTTGGCATTTTCCACTACATGCTTTATAAAAAATGAGAAGCTATTGCAGAAAAAAAAGTAAACGACAAAAAATATTTTCATATAGAAATATTCACCGCATTTTAAAATGCGCTGAAGTTTGGATGCATCATTACAACACTTTATTTCATCGTTTTTACTGATGCTTCATTTCATCTATTTTAATGAAAAACTCTTTTGAATAGCATGCTTTTGGTACTGTTTGAATGCACGAAAATATGACTCAAGTTGTTATGCTAAATCTCGGCATGTTCCGTGCATATTTGTCAGAAATGACGATCATGCAAGGAATACGTCGTGAGAAGTCGGGACAGTCGAATTATGGTCACCACCAATAGTTCCCGTAAGAAATCAGCAAGTAAACTGCAGGAAAGTATCAAACAGTGCAGATAGCAGACGGTAGGGGCGAAAATTGAATTGCAGTTTGTAGTCTTATAAACATACATGTGCTAATTTATTCTGCAAGCAGCAATAGAGCTTAAACCACAGAACAGTTAAAGTATTAAAAGTTGGTTCAAAACAGCCTTTATCAAACGGGAACATACCTAGAACTGCTTTCACTTGCTCTTCATCATTTGGATCGTTGTCTCGTGACACAAAGTCGACAATGTTGGTAAGGATTTCTTCTGCTTCCGGGTCACCTGGAAAACAAAATGTTCAATGACTTTGTGCGATCAAAAGGTCAACCAGTTAATCTCATGTTATCTGCTTTGTTTGTTTGTTTCACCATGGAGGTATTGCAAAGTGAAACTCTGGAATAGGTGTGGCTACCTTTGCTGAGGTTTATCTTACAAACTAACATAAACTTTTCAATGATGTGCCTGTTAAGGTAAATGCAAGCGTTAGTAGATATATAAAAGAAAAGGAAAACACATTTTTGGGAAGAAAAGTCTGGTGGAAAACACTTTTAGTAATGAAGTGATGGAGGCTTTTATGTATAGGTACATGTCGCGTTTTGTTTTGTTTTTCTGATTAGTGCCTTTTCTTTTCAAAAGCATTCGATTTATTTCTTGGCTAGGAAGAAGTGTTAGAGAGAAGTAATGCGGAGAAATGACCCTCCCCTACTAAATGACCCATGGGTAATTTCTCTACGCAGCGGAATGACCCGGGTCATTATTCTTCGTACAGACATGACCTCATAGGTCATTTCTCTACGAAGACAATTGTTATATTGTTGGGGAGGGTCATTTTTCTGCATTACAAGCGTACACCGGAAAAATTGCTGCTACCAGAGGCAATAGGATCACAAGGCCGCCATGATAGAGTAGCCGTTTGAACCATTGCCATACAATCCCTACTTCTGACGACCCTTTGTAAAAGAAGGCTTTGTTTGATATCGGTCAATCTTCCGCTTGTGAAGGGACCATAATACCCCTTGATTTCTTCATTTGTTACAGAAATTAGCACAAATCAAATATAGTATTACCTGTAACGATAGCTTTGGTTAGCCATTCGTCTAACAGTCCATTGATCATGTCGTCAAGTGTGACTGGTTTGTTTAAAACATAGTTGATATAGTTATCCACCTGGCTGGGCTCCTGTGGCTTCATTGGAACTTGACCATATCCATAGAGTGGGTATAAGTCATCTCTAGTCTGGATGTACAAAAGGAAAAACACAGATTGTGCATGATATATCAATGAAAATGTAAATTCATTGGGACTTGAAAGCATTTGAGTGAAGCACAGACTGGCTGCTAACTAATCGGGCTTATCAACTGTTAATACAGTATGCTTTAAACAGTATCCGAACTAACGACCCCACGCATTTCAGGCTGAGGCTTTCAATACAACCATAAGCAATGGAGATGAAATATGGAATGTGGAAAAAAATGGATAATGTATCAACAATTTTTCCCTTTATTTTTTCCAAATTTTGGGGTACAGCATTTTTATCTTGAAACAGACCAAAAATCGTCAAATCGTCAAATGGAACATCTGTAGCGTCTGTGTTGTTTTCAGTAGTGCATGATCAAACGCTTTTGGCTTTTAAGTCAATGAAGCAGTGCATTGGGAAAGGAAGCTATAATCATCTGCGCGATATATTTTACCAAGCAAGTCAACATAATTATGATTTATAAATATTATACTGCAAATAGATTTTTCATGGTCTGAGTGGATAATATGCCCTGAACAGATGTACACGGGCAAAACCAACGTAAAAGCAAAGTCCCTTTCGGAAGCCCCGTATACAAGACTACACTGTCATGACAACATCCAAAATGATTAAGATTAAAGTCAAGATTATGCGCCAAGCTGCAGGTTTTGGCACGTATTACCAAGGTTTCGGTGACGTCAGTTCCCAGTGACGTCAGTTTTCATTGAATTGGGGTACTCAGAAGGGAAATTCTACTTCGTCAGCGTAGTCAATTTTTCAATGAAAAAAGACAGGTAAAATTCGCTTAACAAACGTTGGAATTGTAAAACTTTGGAGTATAATGAATTCGTGAGGCAGGGGGCAGTACAACTAATAATGGCTTCATAAAACCAGTCTAGACTAACATCCAACTGAATCCTGAGGTACGGACTGCGCAGGCCGACCTATAGCGATACTTTTTGCAGAAATATTATTTATCTTTATTTTTCTGTTGGTCTAAAAGTATCTATTTATGTTGACTCTTCTTACCTGTGCGTCGTTATACAATGGGTACAGTGGCTGTGGGGCATCAACAAATCCCTCTGGGTAGAGCTGATCCATTATGGGAGCCTGTATATAAGATATTTTAAAACAAATCGTAATACAGTTTTACAGTTAAGGTTTGGTTTGAAGGAGAATATGGTTTTGCTTTGGAATTTTCGTGATATATCAGGTATTGTAGTTTAACAAGTTTGTCCTCTTATCTATTGTATAAAATATGGTTTTGTTATGGAATTTCCCTGATAATCAAGTATCCTGGTCCAACATGTTTGTCCTCTTTACTGGTTTTATAAGGAAACGGTTTGTAGAAAAGGTTTTGATTGGTTGCATGGTGTTTAAGACTGCTTTCAGTATCTATTCAGTTAGATCACGGCAACGGTCAATCGGTCATGTATGTTCTGCATTTTATCAGTACAAGTCTAGGGCTCTGAGTTGTCATATTCAGATGCTTCCACAAAAGACACATTGCTTCCAATGAGGCTCGAGCCGGAGTCTCCCAATTACAATTTTTTCCACACTTTCCCACTATGCCACGTCGGACCTCCCTATAGAAAAGCGACTCTAAATTTAACTTGATTATTGCAAAGAAAATAATGACAGCTTCTTGTTTTCATGGTGAGATCCTTATGATATAAAAAAAAAAAATGTAAATAGTCGCTTCCTTGGAGCCATATTTTACATATTTAACCGCTAAATTATTTAATTTCGTTTTTGCGCAATATTTTTTTTTTCTGACATGCTAACATGTTTCACTTATGTTTACTTTATTGACCTAGCTGGAAATCCGGTGGCGGATACGAAAAGTAGTTCCCTGCCAGGGCTAGATCTACTTACGTTTACAAGTTCTCCGCTCCTTTTTGAAGTCTTTTCAATCTTATACAGTTCGTCCATAACAGATTTTTCGTATCGTTCGGCTTCCTCGGATGTTATCTAAAAATACATGTACAGTAACCAGAGATGATTAGTTTGTTTTACTTGAGCCATACTCCAGGAAAATGAGGATGGGGAGGGGGAGGGGTTATGCATCTCCTTGATGCATCATACTAAGCAAGTCATCACAAAATCATGCATCCGTCATGACTATTTTATTATATAACTTCTCTTGTTTTCAACGTAATATAATTGCACTCATGGTGTAAAATCGTTTTTTGATTGGTCAGGATCGGGTCATGTGATGGAAAAAACGTCATGTTATTTTTCGATGAACGCTTATCGAAAAAATAACATGACGCTTTTTCCATCACATGACCCGATTCTGACCAATCAAAAAACGATTTTACACCATGAGTGCAATTAATGAAATATCAAACCATAATCCACCATTATTTGTCAATAAACTGCCGGAAAATATAAAATAAAGATCTGCACAAGGAATGAAACTTTAAGGTAACATTCAGCTATCACTTATCCTGCTAAATCATAAATCATCATAACTATTACCGGTATTTAAAAAAATCTAACCCTATCGGACATTGTAGATCCAAGATCAGACTGCACGTTTTGTGCAGTCTGATTTTGAATCTACACTGTCTGCAAAAGGTTTTTGCGTTGCACTTGGCAACCTCAGGGTCAAAAGGTGCAAGCTTGGACGTTCTGTTACCGGTAATTTCGTCCATTTCCATGTGATCAGAAATAGCATCATTGTATTTATCTGAACGCAATCCCACATAATCCGCGACTGATAAAGTTCATGTGACAAGTCCACAGACCTATGCTTAATCCTGGTGCAAAATTCTATGGTGCAAAATCCTAGTGCAAAATCAAAAAATACTAAAATGGACTGCGTAGCTCATAATTAATGGATTGATTGACTGATGGATTGATTGATGACAGATTGATTGATTGATTGATTGATGAATGGAAGGATGAGTGGATGGATGGATGGATGGATGGATGGATGGATCGATCGATCGATCGATTGATTGATTGAATGTTGATTGATTGATTGATTGATTGATTGATTGATTAATTAATTAATTAATTAATTAATTAATTAATTAATTAATTAATTAATTGATTGATTGATTGATTGATTGATTGATTGTTTGATTGATCGATTGATAGATTGATCGAACGAACGATTTATTGATTGATGACATGTTGATTGATTGATTGATTGATTGATTGATTGATTGGTTGATAGAACGAACGATTGATTGATTGATGATATGTTGATTGATTGATTGATTGATTGATCGACTGACTGACAGAAATTTACATATATCTTCTACAGACTGCACGTCTTTAGTAGCCTAACGGTTTAACGGTATATCAGTATGTTTTGCAATGTTGATACGTTGGAAATATTAAATGCCATTCTAAAATAATAGACATAAGTACATTTGTATCACGTCGAGTTAATTTCAGAATATCTTCGATATCTTTACCTCTGACAGTTCATCCCGAATTTAAACGACCCAGGAGAAGGCGCTTTTTAAAATATCGCGGGCAAAAAAAGAGAGAATTTCGAAGACCTTATATTAAGAAAAAAGCATTTATTTAAAATAAGATGGTAGGTTGTTTTTTGGTTCAAACATAAGCACGGAAATTAGAGTATTAAAAAACCTGTCTTGGAAGATTAAAAAAAAAACATTATTGGTAAAGGAGGGAATGCCACTTTTCCCTAGATATTGTCTACTAAGCCGAAGGTCTCATTTCAAGTCACCTCTTTTTTACGACTCGTACAGATCTCAATCTAAAGACTTCACTTGACAATAAAACTTACAGATCTCAATCTAAAGACTTCTCGTGACAATAAAATTTTACAGAACGGTCAACTTAATTCTGTGTGCTAGACGAGAGAGCTTCTGAAATTCAGTCACGCCAATGAGACAAAACTTCGTTTAAGTCTCAGTGGATTCTATTTTCAGGCATAAAAATGATTGAGTTTCTACATATGGCGCTGGGAGAAATATGGTCGTCTGCCATTTTGAAAGTACATTTAGCACACCTTGATAAATAGTTTTAGACTCTATCGGAGAATTGATGTTGTCATTCCGGGGAAATAAATTTGTTATATCACAAGAAACTGCGAGATGTTTATGATCGCTTTGTGTATTGTTTAATTTCTGTCAACTCCTCCTGCTTCCGGTGCGCGTGGGCCGCCATATTGTCAAGACGCTAATATAATCCAGTTTCTTTCCGGCTTTGTCGTCTGCACTATTGCCATTTTCTTTTGTTATATTCAGCATGTCTGACAATGATTCCTTACTCAAGGGACTTACTCATTATCTCCCGCTAGATGGCATTCTACAAATACTCATCTATCTAATTTGGGCATTCTGGGTACACACGACTGGACCACCTTTCTACTCGACAACCGTTACTTTGATTTTCAAGCTAAAATAAACGTTTACTCAATGAAACGCTACCTGGAGTGATTCACTCAGCTATGATCAGCAGTTAAGAGAAATCTGGAGCTAAAACAGGCCTGATTTTTCCTCAAACGTATTGATAAAAGCTATTTTCTCCATTGCTACTTTATAGCGCGTATTATTGTAGTCTCCTCGATATGGTGGGGGGGGGGAGGGGGGAGAGAAAGGGGGGGGGATGTTGCATCATATAAGACAGGTCGTATCTTCCAAGAATATGACATGCGCAGACAACGTGGACTGACGGACAAGCTGAATCTCTGTCTGTTTGTCTGTCTGTGTGTCTGTGTCTGTGTCTGTGTGTCTCTCTCTCTTTCTCTCTCTCTCTTCTTACATCTTTTGATATTGAAATCTGCAAATATTGACCGTGTCTGTCTAGAAAGCACCTTAGGGACATTTAAATGTACAGACTTCTACAAAAACCTGTTACATAAATAAGCAGACATATTTCAATTTACAATGTATTTAGAATATCTGCGACTTTGATATTAGTCGTGTTTTCTTTCTGTTAACCTCTAGGCTGCTAAGCTCGACTCACTGACCTTTTACGGATAGTGTAAATCAAGATCAGACTGCACAGAACGTGCAGCGGCCACATGATTCACCACAGCCGTGAACAAGTTTCCAAGTCCCCTGCCACCTGACCGTACAACTAATAAAGTCCCCTGCCACCTGACCGTACAATTATATTGCAAAATTTTACCATTCCAACGTTTGTTAAGCGATTTTTTATCGTTTTTTTTTTTTCTTAAATCTAGTACGCTGACGAAGTAAAATTTCCTTTCTAAGTGTCTCAATTCAATGAAAACTGACGTCAGTGGGATCTGACGTCACTGGAACCTCGGTAATACGTGCTAAAACATGTAGCTTTGATCATAATCTTGATGTTTATCTTGATCGAAGCCGCCATTTTCTTGATTGTAATCATGTATACGGGGCTCCCAAAAGGGGATTTGCTTTTAAGTTGGTTTTGCCAGTGTAAATAATCTATATAGAAAGATTATTTTTCTTTTTTGTAAAAAGATCGAAATTTATTCCATTCATAGAACACTATCGGTACTATTTTCAAGACTGGTGCAAAATGATCGAATTTATTTCATCGAGTGAACTTAATAGTTAATATTTTCACAGGTGGCTTCTATATTTCATTTTTTTTTTTCACTGTAAAGGAAAAAAGCCAATATCCCCTCTCTTTTTTTTTGTTAAAGATAGTGAAAATGACCAAACCTGGTTCGGACTTCATTTAAAATTTCAAAGATTACCCGTTCCAGTATGACAACTCTGCTCTTCAAAACTGTTATTATATATGTTTCATGGATAGCTCCTCAATTCCGCCATGGTAAATGTTCCCTACCAGCGCACTTCGAACCTTGTGAAATACCTTCTATAATGCTTTTGTGTATATATTTTTTAGCTAACTAAGCCATCGGACCTACGAGATAAATACGAACTTTCAGCTAGTTTTAATGCCATCTATATCAGTTGCAACCTTTTTGTCTTTGGGGGGAAAAAACCCATATTAGACACGTCCTGTGCAGTCTGATCTTAGACATGGATTGGGATTAATACATAGCCTTTAACACGCGAAAAGGGACATTTGAAGATTTGCGTAAAGTGTCGAACCGGATCAGCCTGGGCAGTCCCCGAAGTCTGAAACGACACGACACTTTCCGATCGTGTGTGATTTTCTGTTTCATGCAAGTCTACTGTAGAGCAAAATGTAATGTTGGCGTAAAATGCCGTCTCGGATCAGCCTGCGCGAACCGCGCAGGCTGATCCGAGACGACACTTTACGCAAATGTCCGAATGCCCCTTTTTGCGTGTAACTGGCTATATATGATTAGCTCGATTTTCACGGGAAAAAAATCGGTCATAATACAGAACTAAACGAGTTTGTATCTTACAGCTTATCTTGGCCATTGAATTAGTCCCCGACCTTCTATCGATTTCTCGTCAATGACCGGCGATATTTCACGAGATTAACACCGGAAACCATCCTCTTTCGTTTCTTTATTCAATTGTATGACGTCATTAGTGGCTATATTTAGCAGGTCTAAATTGATTTTCGTGGTTCATTTTATTTTCTCCAATTTGCTTTTATTTCCATCAGGGGTTCCGGTATACGTTTTGTTCTGTTTTATCAGGAATCTTTATGGGTTTTTTCTTTAGTTGACTTTATAATGTGACAAAGTATCATAAAGAACACAAACCCTCTCCCTCTATCTATCTACGGTTGTCTCTCTTTAAGTGTTTTTCTGTTTGTCTGTATGTATGTCTGTCCGTCCGTCCCTCTCTCTCTCTCTATCTCTTTGTCGGTCTGCTTGCCTGCCATAAGTCTCTCTCTCTCTCTCTCTCTCTCACTGTATCTCTTTGTCAGTCTGCCTGTCTGCCATGCCTGTCTGTCTACATAAGTATCTCTCTCTGTCTGTCTGTCTCTCTCTCTCTAGGGTTAGGGTTTAGGGTTTAGGGTTAGGATTAGGGTTAGGGTTTAGGGTTAGGTTTAGGTCTCTCTCTCTCTCTCTCTCTCTCTCTCTCTAACTGCTAACTTATTTAACACGTATACAACAAATTTAATTCAAACTTGTCGGTATTAAAAGATATATAGTGAACGAATTTAATGTGCCGTTAATAGAATTATGTTTTGGAAAGCTTTGAACCAAAACCATCAACCCTTTAAGGGCTAAATAAACCAAATGGACACTTTCAATTTGGAGTTACACGTACACCCTGAAAATTGCACCGTTGACTTTTCAATTTGCAGACAACATGATTTATAATTTTGACTATGTCGAAAACATTTTCTCACTTTTCTAAAATGGGGATCGATTTAAAACAGGCTGATATGCAGCTTTTACTGTTTATACAGTGTTCTTGAAGTCGTTGTTCTTTGAATAGGATCGTTACAGCAAGGGATTATATGTGTAAAGTGATAATCATTAACAGCCATTGAAACATTGTGGAATATTGAAAGAAAATTCTGGTAACCAGCATTTTCTCCATTCCCCCCATTGTTTTGTACTCTAACAGGAAAATTCAAAATTATTATTATCGATTTACATTAATCTACTGCAAGCACTCTAATTTCGGAAAAGTCTATAAGGATTGTCCTCAATCATCAAAGTAAATATCATGAACATTTGAAGTGGAAAATAAAATCCCAATTACTGCTGTTTTCAAAATTATTCTTTGCGGAAAAAATATCTCCTTATCGGACAGTGTAGATCCAAGATCAGACTACACGTTCTGTGCAGTCTGATCTTGATCTACACTGTCCGCAAAAGGTCAATGATTCGCGTTTAGCAACCTAAAGCAAACAAACTCACCTCAGATGTATCGACGAGTTCATTCAATAAATTAAGGAAATCTTGTTTAGCGTCGTGGTCGTACAAATATTGGGCAACAACTTCCGGCGTGAATTCAATGGTGTCTTTAAAATTTTCTGGTGGCTAAAAATAGAAACAATAATCAAGTATTACTTCCCAGGCTCACGACGCTCGTCGCAAGCCGGCCGATTCTATGACTACATCTTTATCTTAGTCTGTAAAGGGGGATCATTCGGTAACCTTGGGTGATCTATTGATCATGTTCCTCGACTGTGTTACGAACCTTGACATTCACCTACACGGTACATTTCTTAACCGGAAGTACACCGCTTCACCGTTCTTGAAATCGTAACACTCCACTCAAAAGGCAAATACCTGTCACAATTTTCCTTGGGAATCTTTGTAAAAACATTTCCGATGACAAGTAGTTTGTGCATTTGTTTTCTAACTCAATCTATCAACTACGTTCAAAATTTCAAATGCTAGGTTGCTGATCAGCTGTTGTTGCCCTTGCTAATCAATTTATAAGGGCGCCGCCATGTTTAAGATCACGTAACTGGCATTCTTTCAAATGGAACCCCCTTGATACAGACAATGTTTGATGTAGGTACGGAATCGTCCGTGTTTTGACAAATGAAATGTGGATGCCACCATTTGGCATCTACGTTCACTCTAGGCTGATTACCTCTTTATTATTAGCGAAATAAATATTTTTGTATGAATTATTTAACTAGAATTCCCATTAAAGAAACTTCTCAGCCATTGAGTTTCAAGACTTGAGCTATACACTGTGAAAAAACAGGTTCAATGCAGCTTCATGAAATATCGTTCTGTCTGACGGTGCCAAATGTCGGATGAGTTAAGGCCTGTAATCTGCACAATACTCCACAACTTACGATCATGTAGGCAACCGGTGGCGACGATTGATGAAAGAAAATCAGTCAGTTCTTTTCGTTTTTATCTCGATCCCTGGCTATGACCCCCTAGCTCGGCAAATTTCTTTTCGAAAATTGATGATAGTCATTGCGACATGATTCATTCCTCTGCCGCAGATGACCATTGTTTCGACGATGGAAATGTGGGAAAGCAGCCAATGGCTTGGAAAGAAGATTATGGAGAGCACTGGTGAAAGAGGCTCCAGAAAAGCATGGATAGGTGCACTGGCCGCCGGTATATAACTGGAGTAATTTTGAAAACAGTGTTAAACACCATACAAATCAATCAATAAGTTAAAATGTTTCTTGGCAAAAGTATCTCCGTATCGGATAGTGTGGATCGAAGATCAGACTGCACGTTCTGTGCAGTCTGATCTTGATCTACACTGTCCGCAAATGATCTTTTAGTCACAATTAATTCCCGAGTCAAAAGTACTAACTTACCATATTAAATGAAGATTCATTTTCTAGCTCGTCATTATTAGATATTTCTTTATGAATTCCCTGTGCTGGAATGTCAAGGCTAGCTTTAAATGAGGTCTTTGGTTCTAGGTCGGGCGACTCCTGTGATTGTTGCACGTGTTCTTTCATATCTGATAAAAGCTGTTGCTTTTCTGGATTTGTAACTGAAAATATTATATTTTATATTATATTTATTTTACAAAAAAAAATTTCCTCTTCTTGAGAAATGTAACTTTCAATTTTAATAATGTACACGAGCTTTGGACGGTACAACCGCCTTCTACTAGTGTGATCCTGTGATACAATGCCCTCAGTAATGTTCAGTTCTGAACATTACTGCAGGTGTAATGCAGAAAAATGACCCCCATCACAAAATGACCCCTGGGTCATTTCTCGACGTAGAGGAATGACCCATGGGTCATTTTTCTACGCCGAAAAATGACCCGGGTCATTATTCTACGTCGAGAAATGACCCAGGGGTCATTATTCTACGTCTAGAAATGACCATAGGTCATTTTGTAATGGGGGTCATTTCTAGATGCATTACACAGGCATTGTATCACAGAATCACACTAGAAGAAGGCGGTTTTGCCGCCGAAAACTCGTGTACATTATTAACCCTTTCCCAAACGACAAACTTTTGGACTAGACCAAATTGAAAGCATTTGCAGATGACAATTCAATTCGTGCTGAAAAGATTATTTCTGTTTATGAAAGGGTAGAAAACATTGTGGGAAAAGGAGAAAATGCTGGTTACCAGCATTTTCTCCTTTTCCCACAATGTTTTCAAAAGGCAACTATTCCAGACCCAGGGATTGTTTGGGAAAGTGTTAAAATTGATATTTATTATACATGTATTTATACATTTTACACGTATGTTTTCAATGATTGATGGTTGGGCCACAAATGATTGCCACAATAAGAGCCATTCATCAGTTATTTCCCTTTATTCTTCTCAAGTACTACATTGGTTCTGACAGGAGGATTACTTGGATTTTATCCTTGGTTTTCTTACACTGAATAGTTATGTTCTTGAGATAACATTGCAAGTAAATCTAGTTAGATTGTTTTACAAATCATTGTATGCGTAGTTCCTGATAATTAAGAACATAATTTGAATTGAATTACATGCCGACCATACACAAATATAATAATTCATTGTTATATTTATCGCAGCACCCCCAAGGGAACCAAGGATAAAAACAAAGGAATACAGATAAAAGGACCAATTTGTTATTTGGATACTTTTTTGGAACCGTCGGCATTTTTTTTCTCACGAGGGCTTCACAAAAAATTAACCCTTTACTCCATAGATACTCATTTCTACACATTGCTTGTAGGAGCCTTTGGAAAACATTGTGATAAAAGGTGAAATTGCTCGTGACGAGCAATTTCACCTTTTGTCACAATGTTTTCTTTGTTACCGAAAGGTGTCATTTACAAGTAAGAAACAGCTTCAAGCTTGCTGTTATTTATGGTCAATAATAGATGCCATAGGAATGCCTTATGGGGTAAAGGGTTAAGTCATTCTCCATGAAAAGGTAGTTTGTTGGTTGTGCAAACGTAAACATCAGCCAAGGTGAGCTGACACAGTCCGCACAGGCTAACCTTGGTCAAAACATTTTACTATTTGTAAAGTTTGTGCATGCCCAAGGACCGTTCTACCTCAGTAATGGATCGGTTGTAGGCCAAAAAATTGATATAGAGAATATTTCGGTTTATTTTCGGTGAAAGATCGAAATTTATTTCATCAAGTGAACACTGCCGATAATATTTTCACGAATGGAGCAGCAGCCACTCGTGAAAATATTACCGATAGTGCTCACTCGATCGATCTTTCACAAAAAAAGATATTCTATTTATTTCAGACTTTTAACCCATTCTGGTAGGAGCTTTATCAAAATTCAGTACCGTTCTTTTCAGTTACTCCCCGCGGCGTACCTCATCCACAAAATATTACAGATGGTGTTCACTCGATGAAATAATTTTCGATCTTTCACCGGAAAAAACAAATATTCTATTTATTTCATGCTTTTAACCCTTTCTGGGAGGAGCCTTATCAAAATCCAGTACAGTTCTTTTCAGTTATTCCCCGTGGCGTACCCCCTCCAGCATAGCAAAGCATGACAATATAAGTCAAGCGCGAGAAATATAAGGTAAATGACGTCATATTTCCACCCGGTTGTGGGTCGAGCGCATTTCACCCAGGTAACAAGAACATAAAAATTGTTATTTTTCGCAGGTCGTACCCATGTAATATCGAAAAAAAAAAAGCATTGCTATTTCTCGATATCCTACCGGAAAGCATGAAATAAATCATGATAGATAGATAGATAGATTCTTTATTGACAAGTACAATGTACATAGTCACAAACTTCACCTGTCATATATAATACAATATCAAGGTCATTTTAAAGAAACCATGAAACATAAATGTAGCTGTGGATTACATAAGTAAAAATAATAATTTCTGGAAATCTTGAAAGGGGAAGAAGAAGAAGAAAAGAAGGTTATTTCTATAAAATGGCAATTGTGGTTTCATAGAGGTGTAGATGAACTAACTATCAACTGCATTCACTGAGTGAAAAAAGTTTGTTCTCTCTATTAATGCTAACTTTAAGTACAACGCTAATTTAAATAACTCACATTTTTTATTAGAATTCAATAGTTCGACCAATTTAAACATATTTGGTCGTACATAATATATTTTTTTCAAGTACTTTCTACGAAGAAAATCATAGTACGGACATTTCAAAATAAAGTGATACTCATCTTCTATTTCTCCTACGTTACATACTCTGCAAATTCTCTCATTTCTTGGAATTCTAATTCGGCTAAATCGATCAGTCTGAATTCGCAACGAGTGCGAAGATGTCCTAAATCTGCAGACATATATTCTTAAGTAGTAGGGCAAAACATCAAGATAGTTTTTATAGTTAAAAGTTTCATTTAACTGATGGTACAAAACTAGAGATGGTGATTTTTCAATTGTGGACATATTCGTTTGAATGAAGTTGTCTAATATCTGCTGTCTGAAAATAGGTATAAAAGATTTGATATTAACAGAAAATGGATTCTCCCATACATAGGAGAACCCATTTTCGTTTAATAATCTACATACATTAGATACCCAGTTATTTAAACCTTTCAAACAATCTTGTTTAGCAAAATCATATACCCTTTTCAGCAAAATATTGTTTGTATTAATCAATTTAAACCAATACTTAATGATTTGTACATAGCGCGTGATATATAGTGGGTAACGTCCAAGCTCTGCGTAAACAGTGGCATTACTAGTGCTCTTCCTTACGTTTAGAATACTCTTACAAAATTTAAGGTGAATTCTTTCTATATCTTTTGATTTAGAAAACCCGGATATTTCTGCTGCATAGTTCAATATACTACCAACGAAAGAATCAAACAACTGACATAAAGTTTTAGGTTTTAACTTATATTTATGACAATTCATTAATAACACATTCAATGCTTTTAGCGCTTTGCCAACGATTTGTTCGTTATTATGTTCAAAATTGCCTGTATATGAAAAGACAGTACCCAAGTATGAAAAGTTGTCAACATTTTCAAGTTCCTCATTTCCAAAATAAAACTTTTCATGCAGAAATGTTTTTCCTTTTTTACGAAATATCATAACTTTGGTTTTTGAAGCATTTACTTCTAAACTCCAGGTTTTACAATAATCCTTTAATCTGTTCAGGCTGATTTGCAAGTCCTCTGGGGAATTTCCAAAAATGATCATATCGTCTGCAAATAATAATAGAATAATGATTATATCGTCAATACTTATACCCGAATTGGGACCAACTTGTAGAAACATCTCTAGGTCTTCAATGAAAAGAGCCCACATCAAGGGCGAAATTATCTCCCCTTGTTTAAGGCCGAGTGAAATGTCGAAATATTCAGAATACTTGTTGTTAAATTTTACACAAGACTTAACTGTACTGTACATACTTTTGATAATGCGTAAACACTTTCCGTCTATACCGGCCCTATACATTTTATACCATAAAGCATTTCTATTTACACAGTCGAATGCCTTTTTAAAATCTACAAATGTACAGTATAAACGTTTATTCCTATTTAAAAATGACTGAACAATAGTATGCAATATAAACATAGCATCAGTTGTTGAACGACCCTTTACAAATGCAAACTGTGCATCAGAAATAACATTATACTGGTCACAATATCTGGTAATTCGTTTATTTAAAATACATGTGAAGAGTTTCGAGAAGCAACTAACTAAAGTTATCCCCCGATAGTTACTAACGGTATTTACATCGCCTTTTTTAAATAACGGGATGATAATTCCTTCAGTCCATTGCTGAGGAAAATGACCGGAGTCTAAAATAAAATTAAACAAGTCACAAATGTGCAAACCCAAAATATCAATACTCTCAATGAAATATTCATTTATTAGGCAATCACTACCAAAAGCCTTAGCGGTTTTCAATTCTTTAACTGCACTATATAATTCATCTAAAGAGATCGCTTTATTCAAATCAGACGAAGGGTCATTTTCGTTGAAATCGTGATTTGACGTAAATGCTTCCGCCGCATCATTTTTCACTTGATATATATCATTGCTAAGTTCCGAAAAGTATTCAAAGAAATCATTTTCATTCAAATTAGTATTTCTATCATTTCTTTGCTTTTTGAAGAATTTCCAAAAGTCTTTAGGTTTACTAAATCTTAAATCTTCAATTTCGGACATTCGTTTCTCATAAAACTGATTACGTTTCCTTTTGACTAATTGCTTGTATTCCTTTTTACTAATACAAAATTCCCCCCGGTTGGTGTCTGTGTTTTGTATTTTGTAATTTTCCAGTGCTTTTAAATACCTTTTCCTCAAATTCAAACATTCATTATCAAACCATTCTTTATTTTTGGCCTTCAGTGAATCTGAAAAATTACAAGAAGAAATATTTTCATTGAAACTACTTTGCGTTTTACAGAATAAAGGGTTTGCAACATCCCGAATGATATCAGAAAACTTCACAATTGCATCATTTATAGAAGAACTACAATCTACATCAACATTGTTTATAACATTATTAAAATAGGGTAAAGACCCAATTAAACCATTTCTAAATTTAGATTTCAGCTCAGTGTTCCATTTTAAAACTTGTCTGATCTCTGTCTTGTGAACCAACTTACCGGGTGTGTACATTCGCAATGAAAATTGAATTGGCGAATGGATTCATGATTATGTGAAGGCTTGCATGGTAGAACATATCGCAGAGGTGTTACAATACTTGTCCTTTTGCCACAACATTTCTCTCTCTTTTTTGAGGTCGGAGAGTGAGGGTGGGAATGAGGGAAATAAACTTGTATGGACCCTTTACCAAACGACAAAATTTCAAATTGGTAGAAATTGAAAGCACTTGCAGGCGACAAAATAAATGTAACTCAAAACTTGAAATGTGTCTCCTGCATGGTAGAAAACTGGTTACCAGCATTTTCTCCTTTTCCCATAATGTTTTCAAAAGGCTTTTATTTCAGGGTCGTAAAACCAGGGAGTGTTTTGTAAAGGTTTAAAACAAGAAGTTTACCTTTTTCTTCCTGCTTTTCTTCTTGATGGACTGCACCGTTGACATTTGAATAGGAAAATGATTTGGACTTTGAGAAACCGAGGGATTTGGATGAGGCAACTGTAAAACACAAAACCTATCATTGTTAGAATTTACTGTCATCATCATCATCATTATTAGTAGTAGTATTTGTAATGGTAGTAGTAGTAGTAGTAATATCATCATCATCATTATTAGTAGTAGTATTTGTAATAGTAGTAGTAGTAGTAATATCATCATCATCACCATCATTTTATCATTATTATTATCACCATCATCATCATCATCATCGTGATCATCATTATTATTAGTATTTGTAATAGTAGTAGTAGTAGTAATATCATCATCATCACCATCATTTTATTATTATTACTATCACCATCATCATCATCATCATCGTGATCATCATTATTATTAGTACTTGTAATAGTAGTAGTAGTAGTAATATCATTATCATCACCATCACCATCATTATTATCATTATTATTATCACCGTCATCATCATCATCATCATCATCATCATCGTTATCATCATTATTATTAGTATTATTATTATTATCTGCTTATCTTTTTGTTTATATACTTTTTTAACCATCCCCAGTAAAGGTTAAATCGAAAGTATTTTTGCACAGGAATTAAATATTCGTATGCATTTTCTTCATATTTCACAATACTTTCTGCTTTTCTACAGAGAAAGAGAGAAAAGAAATCAACGAATTAAGAAATAACATGAAAAATATGTAACATTTTTTTCTTATATTTGGTTGCTAAGGGCGACTCACTAAATTTTTGCGAACAGTCTAAATAAAAGATCAGACTGCACAGAACGTGCAGTCTGATCTTTGATCTAGAATGTCCGATAAAGGCATATTTTCCACTCTAAACACCTTAAGGTAGTGGTCATGTAATAGAAAACCGCTATTTCCACTATAAAATTATCTTACAAAATTTGCTATGATTAGAAATGTATTTTTGTACTACTTTAACCCAGCCACTTTTTCCTTTTTGGCCTTCTTATCATTTATAAATCTAAAACCACTATATTCTCTTTACAAAGGGGGATAATAATTATCTCCCTTTTCTGGAAACTAGCAAAAGTATCAACAAATAATTTCAAGGTATAGACATCAAAGGAATTTCTAGTCGGTTAAAAATGTGCAAAAGTATTATATCTGTATAAATCTGTCTTTATCAACTATTAAGAAATTTTATGTCATGGTGCGCTACAAGTATTTCGGATCTACTATCTTAATAAAAATGCGTTTCTACCTAAGGCTTTAAAGTTTCCCTTCAATTATTAAGCAGAATAAGGGTAAAAAAAAAGTGCGTAAAGCTTTTAACGGCAAGGATAGAACAAACTAATTCCGTATTTTTATTTCACAAGAATAATTCACACCCAATCTTGATTCTTTAACGGCTAAGGGCGACTAACTTACTTTAAGCGGACTATGTAGATCAAGATCAGACTGCACAGAACGTGCAGTCTGATCTTGGATCTACACTGTTCCCTTTGGAAATACTTTTTGTAAAATTAAAAAAAAACCGAGCCCCGGTAGCTCAGTCGGTAGTGTGCAGTAATTGAGAACACGGGGTCGTGAGTTCGATCCCAGGCACGGCCAATTTCTTTCCCAGGATTGATGATAGTCATTGAGACATGATTCATTCCTCTCTCACTGCTGATCGTTTTTTCGACGATGGTTATGTGGGAAAGCAGCAAGTGGCTTGGAAAGAATACATGTATTATGCGGAGTACTGGTAACAGAAACTCCAGGAAAGCACTGATAGGTGCCCTGGCCGCCGCGATATAACTGAAATAGTGAAAACAGCGTTAAACACAATACAACAAATCAGAAAAAAGGCCTTGAAATAACATCATTTGGGTTTGGGCGATCGCCTTGAAAGTCTTATTTGACTTATTTAGTAGAATAATGATTAACGTTTTGTCAATCGTTGAGCCAAATTTGGACAGTTCATTACAAGTCTGAAACATAAAGCGACGATAAAAGAGTCGCTTTTTACTTTCATCTAAGGAAATATTAAATATTCAATTATTTTCTGGAGCGAGAGACGACAACGTTTTTTATTACATTTATCATTCTATTACGGCACTTGCCAATACCCATCCCATTAAGCATTCCGGAAGCTGTTCATCTCGGGGCTGACGTCACCGGCTCGTAATTGATTGCTCAGGGGGAATGAAGCCTGAATCGCATAACATAATGTGGTCAGCGATTTTTCTTCATTATCGTCGCCATGGCAACGGGGAAAAGAATAGACAAGACAAACATCGCGTATATTATCAGAGAAGATGATCTATTTTAGCCGTCGAAACTCCCCAGTCCGTTACAGCAGTCATTCTTCCCAATTCGTTATTTTCCTAACCATTGCGCTAATTACCGTAATTTCGCTACGTTTATTAAAATCACTAGAATTATCACATTAACTCTATGTGAGGCGACAAAATTGTAGCTTTGTCTAGACGGAAAGTAATCGCAGACGACATACTTGATGTAGATCAAACTATGGGACTGGTTTCCGAAATAGTAGAAAATAATTTGGAAAAAGAGAAAAAATACTGGTAACCAACTGTGTCTTATTTTCCGACAATCTTTTATAAATTTCAAAAGACAATTCGGAATGGTTTAGCAATACTTAATTTCAAATCCTCTTAGCAAGTTTGAAATTCTGTTGTTTGTTAAACACTCAGAAAATGATAAAATGGCATTACATATTTAGTATTTGATAACATTTTGCATTTCAGGTAGAAATAAATCAAAAGAGCCTTAGAAAATAGTTTTATTTTCTTTGTGCGTATGTGAGGTATCGTTGATTCTGATAACATTGGTTTGACGAGTGTAGATAGAATTATGACTCAAAACCAACATATCGTCGGTTTACTTAAAAAAACCTCGTAACTAGCTGTACAAGGTTTTTGAAGTAAAATGTACTCTCTACCAAACGACAAAATTTTGGAATATATTCAAAATTGAGTGTGGCTGAATTAACGAAATAGTCTTTGATTGTGTAAAAAACAGTGTAGGAAAAACATGACCGAACTAGTCTCTTTTATTTCATGCTTTCCGGTAGGATATCGAGAAATAGCAGTGAAAATATTCTTCGATCTTACACTGGTACCACCAGTGAAAATACCGATTTTCACGTTCTTGTTGCCTAGGTAAATTGCGCGTGCCTAGCAACAAGATGGGAAATATGACATCATATACCTTACATTTCTCGCGCTTGACGTAATGTTGCTATGCGGGAGGGGTACGCCACGGGAATAAGGGAAAAGAACTGTACTGAATTTTGATAAAGCTCTTCCCAGAAAGGGTTAAAAGCATAAAATAAATAGAATATTTGTTTTTTGCGGTGAAAGATCGAAATTTATTTCATCGGGTGAACACCATCGGTAATATTTTCACTCGTGGCTGCGCCACTCGTGAAAATATTACCGATGGTGTCCACTCGATGAAATAAATTTCGATCTTTCACCGAAAAAAACAAAAATCCTCTATATCTTTATTATCTGTGGATACCAGCATTTTCATGATAATTTGGTAAGGAGTTAAATATGAAACTATACTGTATATATCTCAAGAGCTCCAATTTATAAAATGCTAAGCATCAACCTCCCTAAACGTAATTTAAAGCATTATC
Source organism: Tridacna crocea (assembly GCA_943736015.1). NCBI lineage: Eukaryota > Metazoa > Mollusca > Bivalvia > Cardiida > Cardiidae > Tridacna > Tridacna crocea. The sequence continues at coordinate 2,645,542 of OX031057.1, read as the reverse complement.
TCCCGCTAGATGGCATTCTACAAATACACATTCATCTCATTTGGGCATCCTGGGTCCAGAACCGGACTACTTTTCAACGCGACAACCGTTCCTTTGAATTTCAAACTAAAATAACGTTTACTCAATAAAATGCTACCCGGTCCGGTTCATTCAGCTATGATCAGCTAGCATGTAATCGATGCACCGGTCATTTGTTAAAATAGTCACTACAAGCTTGAGAAATAGCTTTGGTGTAAGCCCTACTTTTCTCTTGCATATTGGATTGGTGATGCGTCATAGCGAACGAACGAACGAACGAACGAATTACTTTAATGACAAAAACTTACGTAGTTTTATAGTCATAACAAATATGAAAAATACGCAATATAAAGATTATCATGCTGTAGCTAGAAAAAAAAAATATATATATAAATATAAGGAAATAGCTTATATCTTGTTGCCAAACAGGAGTATATGATTGATAAAGACATCAATTTAACTACATAGAAAATTGTAAGAGAGGAAGAAAAAAAACTGAAAATTTAAGAGGAAATTTTTTTTTTTTTTTTGTTGTTGGAGGATCAGCCAAAACAACTGTTTGCAGCCGGGAAAAACATTGCCGAGAGCAGCAGTGTATATTTCAAACAATTGCTCCTCCCCAACAATGCTCCAGCATGACTTGCAGTTTGATCTCGATTCGTGAAAATAGAAAATAGAAGAGCAATCAAAATCATAGAGGTACATATTTCTTAATCAAATATAGAATAGAAAGTTGATTCACAAAAATAAAGTTGTGTTGACAATCCTGTAAAGACTAGAATTATTGATGTAATTATTGATGTAAAAAGGGTAAATTCGTAAGGAGGAACTTGTGTACAGAGTGTGAAAGGGATTCATAAGGATGAACTTGTGTACAAGTATATATATATATCTTCTCATAAATACAAACAAAACAACAAAACAAAACAAAACATTTTTTTTTTGATAAGCAGCATGTATAGCAGACAGGTCATATCTTCGAGGAATATGTCATGCGCAGACAACGTCTATTAGAGTCTTAACAAGCCAGTCAAGTTTTTTTTTTCCAACCTTAATCTTATTCTCCAAAACTTTCTAAATTTGTAAGTAAAACAACTTCTGATTGGCTAAACCGAATGGTTTAGCCAATCAGAAGTAGTGTTACTTACAAATGTAGACAATTCTGGAGAATAAGGCAAAGAACGTTTTTTAAGAATGGTTGGTGAATACTTGCCCTGGACGATCATTTCACAAACTATTTTAAATTGTCCAATAAATCATATCTTTCAATTAAAGAAAAAATAAACATCAATTGCTGAGTCCGTATTCACCAATGGTGCTATAGAAAATTTTCAATCTTATTCTAGAGGATTTTCTGTATTTGAATATTTGAAAGTAACACAAGCTCTGATTGGCTGCACCAAATGGTTTAGCTCATCAGAATTCGTGTCACTTTCTTTATTAAGAAAATAAGGCAAAGCTATTTATGAAAATCGTTGGGTAATACAGATCCTGATTAGTTACAAAATTTGGCTTGCAACACGCGAAAAAGGAACATTCGGACATTTGCGTAAAGTGCCGTCTTGGACCAGCTGTGTACACAGGACGAGGCGCGTCAGTAAAGGAAATCGACAAGCTATTCTGTTTAACAGTTTTACCCCATGTGTGCAAACAGAAGCTGTTCTACCTATTTGTCTTGCACCCTGTGTCTCCCCAATGTAAACAGACTGTTATATCTAATTGTTTTGTCCCCCCTGTGTAAACAGATAGTTCTATCTAATTGTACTGTCAACATTATTAGGTTTCTGTCATTTCCGGGTGATAGGCATTTTCCCGTTTTTTTTTTTCTTTCTCCCAGAAATTGGTAATTGCTTTATATATTTTTTGCCTTTCGAAGTAAAATCTTGTTTTATTCCTGAAAGGTTCAAGTACAGTTCTTAACACAGTCGCAAATCCACAGTTGAATATGAAAAGGGAATATGGACCAGAAAAAAATAGCTCTTCGACGCTAAACTCGCTAACCAGCATTTTCCTCTTTTTCCCACAATGTTTTCTACCTTGCTGGCAACAAATTTTAATCTTTAGTTATTTTTATTTTGTCGTCTGCAAGTGTTCTGAACTTGGACCTATCTAAAATTTTGTCGTTCCGTTTAACCCTTTACCAAACGACAAAATTTTAGACTGGTCCAAATTGAAAGCACTTGAAGACGACAAAATAAACGCAACTAAAATTTTGAAATTTGTTTCCAGTGGGATAGAAAACATTGTGGGAAAAGGAGAAAATGCTGGTTACCAGCATTTTCTCCTTTTCCCACAATGTTTTCAAAAGGCTACTATTCCAGACCCCTAAAAAACCAGAGATTGTTTGGGAAAGGGTAAAGGTTAATGTGTATGTAAGTGGTTGTGATGTAGAACGTCGGTCTCGTAACCATTTGTTCGATATCCGGTCCGTTAGTGGATTTGAAGTAAAAAAAAAGAAACTTAAAGATGGAACTGTACTCGTTTTCAGGCAAGTTTTAACCAATTTAATATTTAGTTTATGAAACTATGACCATTACTGTATCTTCAGGTAAAATATTGTTCCTGGTTGCTGGAAGATAGCACAGATTACGACAGATAAAACAATGCATTTCATGTTTTGAAGACCTTCAAAGCAATTGCTAATGTCGTTTCCGGTTTTAAATGAAGACAAATCCCTTGTGTCTTTCTGTCTCTGATATCATATCTATTTATAATGTATCTATGTTTACACCCCTGTACCAATCCAAACGCTTTCAATTTCAATTTTTAGAACCGTTTTCTTCTCTCTCTCTCTCTGTCTATCTCTCTCTAGCTATAAAGATATATGTGACCTATTAGGCAACAAGGGACTTTCTGGGAACGGCGAATTGCGCAGGCTGACCAGAATTGACACTTTTCGCTTAACCCTTTACCCCATAAAGCATTTCTATGGTATCTCTAATTGACCCTTAATAACAGCAGGGATGAACCCGTTCCCTATGTGTATATTACACCTTTTGGTAGCATAGAAAACATTGTGGCAAAAGGTGAAATTTCACCTTTTGCCACAATGTTTTCTTAAGGCTCCTACAAGCAATGCGTAGAAATGAGTATCTATGGAGTAAAGGGTTAAAAATAGTAGAACCGTAACTCTTTTGGTGCAGCATGGCATAAAATGTCTTGATAGTTGATAAACACGGATTTATACAGCTATAATACTTTTGGGCATTTTTAACCGACCAGAAATTCTTTTGATGTCTCTCTTGAAATTATTTGTTGACACTTTTGTTAGATTTTAGAAAAAGGAGGTAATTATTATCTCCCTCCGTAATGACAGCATAGTGGTTTTAGGTCTATAAATGATAATTCTTAGAGGGGAAAAAAGGAAAAAGTGGCTCGGTTAAGGTAGTATAATAATACTCATTTTTAATCACAGCAAATTCTGTAGAATAATATTATAGTGGAAACAGCTGTTTTCTGTTACGGGTCCACTACGTTAATGACATTTTCTGTATGAAAAGTGGTCACTCTGCCATGTTATACAATATTTTTTTAATTATCAACTTAAACTGACTTGCATTTTCGTTGATCTGTTTTCTAGGAATTGATGTGCAGAATTCCTAGACGGTCCGTTTTTGCTTGATGGGCCACATATCTTTTAACTATTTAGTAAAACCTTAGCGTAAATCCTGACTTACCTTGATCTCTGAGTGCTCCAAGTGAAGCTAGCGCTTGTTCTTGATCTTTGAGCTGTGTCTTTAAGGCGCTTGTGATGTCATCTGCAACGATATAATCAAATATACATTAGATATTATGCTCTGGCAAAAGGAGAAAAGGGGGGGGGGGGCTTGACCTTATACCAAATAATTTCTAGTTTTTACGACCCTGAGCCAGAAGCCTTTTAAAAACATTGTTGGAAAAGGAGAAAATGCTGGTAACCAGCATTTTCTCCTTTTCCCACAATGTTTTCTACCCTGCTGGAAACAAATTCAAATTTTTTAGCTACATTTATTTTGTCGTCTGCAAATGCTTTCAATTTGGACCTGTCTAAAATTTTGTCGTTTGATAAAGAGTTAATGTACATTTGTGATTTAGTATATTAATTATGCCATAAGATAGTTAGGATCCATAGCAACCACTATTTCTTTATTTAAAAAAAAAAAAAAACGATTTAATCATAAGGTAGACTGGTTCTTTGATATACAAAATAGTCACTCATAGCGAAAAGGTTTCGGCCCAGGTCAACCTGCGCGAACTGCGTAGACTGACCTGAGTCTACACTTTTTACAGATGAATTATGGTGTTGGACCCATAATAGAAAACAACTATTTCCACTTTAATATTATCCTACAAGATTTGCTATGACTAAAAATTGGTATTATTGTACTACTTTAACCGAGCCACTTTTTCCTTCTTGTCCTTCTAAGAATTATCATTTATAAATCTAAAACCACTATATTCTCATTACAAAAAGGAGAGAACAATTACCTCCCTTTTCTGAAAATTAACAAAGGTATCAAAAAATAACTACAAGAAAGACATCAAAGGAATTTCTGGTCGGTTAGAAATGTGCAAAAGTATTATATTTGTTTAAATCTGTCTTTATCAACTTTCAAGAAATTTCATTCCATGCTTCACTAGAAATATTATGGGTCTACTACCTTGAGTCCCCTGTCAGACAGCATGTGTGATATGTACAAGAAACAAGCTTCTTGGAAAAAATGGTTTCGTGCATTTCCAGGTCAGCCTTTGTAGTCCGCACAAGCTGACTCGTGTCGAAACCTATTTACTATGTTCTGCACGTCGAAGGACTAGTTTACTTCATGATTCAGCAAGTTGCAGTTGAAACTGGGCGGTCAGTATACTTTTCAATGCTTTCAAAGTATTTGACATGGCCACGAATTTCTTTCCAAGTCGTCGGCTACCTTTCTAAACCACTGGCTACTTCCCATATCAATAAAGTAAACGCACAGGAGAATTTTGATGCGTAACATCAATGGCGCCACAAATCAATTGGTTCTAAAATAAGGCACATTACAGCATTTCAAATTTAGCAAGGTAAATTTTTGCAGAACTCGATGAGAAATGAACTGAGAAGTCCTAGGCTGCAACTTAAAACAAAAAAATAACCATTAACGGTAAGACACAATCAAAGCCATTTTTTTTCGGCAAAAATTAACATAATTTCAATTAAAACTCAGTATATGTACAAAAGCAGTTGTACATACATGTACATTGATATTAAAAACTGGGTATGAAATGACTAAAGCCGGTACGAAATAATCGTAGTGAGTACGAAATGACCAAATTAAAAAAATATGCTGGGTACGAAATGACCAAAATTGTACGAAATGGCCTAGGTACGAAATGACCTGGTTTCAAAATATCTTGAAGCCAAGTAAACAATATGGCTGCCTCCATAGGTACTTAACTTTTCAAACCAAATAAAAAATATTGTGCCGCCGCTCATGCGGCGCCACGATAACTGAACTTATCCATACTTTACTAAGTATACGTTGCAAAACAAAATCGTGTCCAGAAAAAAATAAATGACAAATAACAAAAGTACCACCATTATATCTTTTTTCTCTCTCGCTAAAAGCACACTTATTAATATTTCATATCCGGTTCGTAGTAAAGATACTTAAACTCTATATTTGCCGCACTAGTCTCGTAAAAACTCGCCGTTACGTGACCATAAATCATTTCATATTGTCCGGCGATCGCAGTCCCCCGGATATCAAACAACGACTTTTATGTACTGGAACCTTCCGCTCGAAAAAAATAGGGCGAGACATTGTATCTTTTCCGGACAGCGTAGATCAAGATCAGACTGCACATAACGTGCAGTCTGATCTTGATCTACACTGTCCGGTTGTAAATCAGATATTCTTTAAGATCTAAAAACCGTAATTTATCGGTAATTATCGACGTTTTCGTAAAAGCTATTCTGCCGATCTCGGCAGTTTCCGTCTTTAAATGTGAAAATTAAGGGTCGTAGTCCTTAACCCTTTACCACACAATGACGACTTTTGAAGAACTTTGGAAAGACCTTTTAAAAACATTGTTGGAAAAGGAGAAAATGCTGGTTACCAGCATTTTCTCCTTTTTCCACAATGTTTTCTAAAGGCTTCTTTCACAGGGTCGTCAAAAGTAGGGATTGTGTGGTAATGGGTTTTAAAAGGACGGAAGTCTGGTTACCAGCGTTTTCTCCTTTTCACACAATTACTTCTACCCTATCACTAAACAGTTGCACCGTTTGAGCCACATTGAAATTGTCTTCTGCAAATGCTTTCAGTTTGGACGGGCTAAAATTTTGTCGTCAGGTAAAGGGTTAAAAGCTACCTTGAAACTACAATACATACTTCTTAACCCTTTACCTGATACGCCAATTTGAGGCTCTTCCGTTTCAGCAACAAAGTAAAGATATGATGTCAAATATATGGACTAATGAGGATACAGATATCTGACTGAGTTGAAAACATTGTGGGAAAAGGAGAAATTGCTCGTTATGAGCAATTTCTTCTTTTCCCACAATGTTTTCAAAAGCAGTCTATTGTTGATACGTCAAAATGAGTATCTATGGAGTTAAGGGTTAAGTTCTTTTCCGTATTCATACTTTTTTTATATTATCCATTTATTTATTTATTTATTTATTTATTTCATACATGTTGTCCGCAACTTTTTCGATTTTCGCCCGTTATTTAACAAAGTATGAACTTTTGAAAGCATTTAAGAAAACAATTTTTACTGGAAAAAGAAAGAATAGATAAAACTTCTAGTGCGTTTTTCATATTATATTTATATTTATTTTTTTTTTATTGATAACAATTTATCTGAGTTATGGCCCTTTAAATCGTTCGCCTGGTCAAGTCAACAGGCAACCAGAGGCAGACTTCCATTTTCCTGCGAGTTTAAGTTTATCTTATATCAATTTTGTTACAAGTCCTTATTGTTCACATCAGTTACTCTAGATGTTTCCTTCCTGGAAATTCTAGGCGGTAATCGTCGCAATGACGTGAGTAGTTCTAAAGGGCTGACCCCATTAATCACACGATTGAATCTGGTAACCGTTGTCTGCGCATGTCATATTTTTCGAACATTCGACCTGTCTTATATGACGTATCACTCCCCCCAATATTTGGGAGATTGCAATAATACGCACTATTAAGTAGCAATGGAGAAAATGGCTTCAATCAATACGTTTGAGCTAAAGTCAAACCTGTTTTAGCTCCAGACTTCTCTAAACCGCTGATCATAGGTGAATGAACCGCACCAGATAGCGTTTGATTGAGTAAACGTTTATTCTAGTTTGAAATTCAAAGTAACGGTTGTCGCATAGAAATGTAGTCCGGTTCTGTACCCATGATGCCTAAATTATAAATAGATGAGATTTGTAGAATGCCATCTAGCGGGAGATAATGTCTGGTAACTTCTGATGTTATGTCGGCCCGGGGCTCTGTCACAACACCGCTTCTTTTCAGACTTATCTGTTTGACAGACATAAAAACAGATAAAATAAAAACGAAATAAACAAAGGCACGACAACAAATAAACAACAAACGACAATATTTTAAGGTTGTCCAGAATTGAAAGCATTTGCAGACGACAAAATAAAAGTGACTGAAGATTCGAAATTAGTTTTGTGAACGGTTAGAAAACATTGTGGGAAAAGGAGAAAATGCTGGTTACCAGCACTTTCTCTTTTTTCCACAATGTTTTCTAAAGGCTTCTTTCTCAGGGTCGTCAACAGTAGGGATTGTGTTGTAATGGGTTTTAAAAGGACGGAAGTCTGTAGCACACGATAAAATCGCATACCTGTCAAAATTAAAAATTGAAGACAGACAAATTCAGTCTGAAACAACATTGTGGGAAAAGGGGAAAATGCTGGTTACCAGCATTTTCTCTTTTTCCAACAATGTTTCCCCCCAAAAAAATAAAATCACTTCTATCTAAGGGTCGTTAAAACGTCGAATTCTGGGGTAAAGGGTGAATCGGGAAGGTTTTACAGAAATAGAACTGTAATCACATTAGATTATGTCCCTTAAATCTATAGAGAACACATTCTAGGCTCGCCTATGCTAAAAGTATTTGCAGATGATAAGTCAAGTTTTGCATTACCCCTAAGCTGCCAATCTTGGCTCACTGATCTTTTGCGGACAGGGTAGATTAAGATCAGACTGCACAGAACGTGCAGTCTGATCTTGGATCTACACTGTCCGATGAGAAGATATTTCTAGTCAAAAGTACTTTTGAAATAGAGAATTTTAGAGTTACTATCGGTTTGGAATTTTCAGTTACTTTTTTTAAGCAGAAAAATTGCTAAATGGAAGAGAAGTAAAATATTGTGGGGAAAAAAAAGGTGAAAATACAGGTAACCGAAATTTTCTCCTTGCCTCCTCCCCAACACCTCCCCCCCCCCCCCCGCCGCAAAAGTTATGATTATAATTATGACTGTGTGGTGTTAAACGCCGTTTTCAACATTATTTCAGTTACATTTCGGCGTCCAGTACACTTATCCAAGCTTTCTAAAGTTTCTTTTTTTTCTTTTAACAACCACTCCGCACAATATCCTTTCGAAACCACTGGCTGCTTTCCCACATAACAGACGTCGAAAAAATGATCAGCGGTGAAAGAGACACAAATCCTGTCGCAATGACTATCATCAATCCTCGGAAAGAAAGTTGGCCCAGCCGGGGATCGAACCATCGACTCCCCTGGTCTTGTGTCCTCTACCCAACCGACTGCTCTATTGGAGTTTGATCCAGCAATGTTTAACAAAAAGAGAGAGAAAAAAATAAATCAAGTGGTCTTGGAAGGAAAGGATTACTTTGTGCAGGGTTTTAACGGCAAAGTTCACAAATATGGAACTTTTATTAATACCTGTCAATTAAGAATATCGTTTCTATTGATCACAGTCGGTTTTCTATTTTAGAAAACCTCTATTTTCGTTCTGGCGGAGCAATTAGCGTGGGCGGGAATTACTGTTTACATTCCTTTTTTTTGAAATATCGGTTCGACTGTATTTAATTCTTTTACCCTGGGGCTACTAGGTGTGATTTGCTGACCTTTTGCGGACAGTGTAGATCAAGATCAGACTGCACAGAACGTGCAGTCTGATCTTTGATCTACACTGTCCGATAATTTATATTCCTCCTTTCTCCCAGAAAAAGAAGAAAATAATAATAAACCTTTGTAATGTTAACTCTTTACCACACAATGACGACTTTTAACGCCCCTAAGAAGAAGCCTTTTTTTATAAAAAAAAAAAATCGTGGGAAAAGGAGAAAATGCTGGTTTCCATTTTCTTCACAAAATAAATTTCTACTTTTCAGTCACTTTTATTTTGTCGTCTGCGAATGCTTTCGATTTGGACAAGCCTAAAATTCTGTCGTTTGGTAATGAGTTAAAACAATTTCCCTTAAAAAATAGTAATGACTTTATTTTTCTTTGCTGGTTTCTAACATTTTTTTCGAAACTATTATTTCTAATAAAGGTAAATGCATAACAAATCATTTGTACAATGTTCTTTTCAAGACATTATTTGTTGAACAGTCAGTTGGCAGGGGGCATTATAACATATTCACGGCTGTGGTGAATTATGTTGCCCAAAACTGGTTCACGGCTGTGGTGAATCATGTCGGCCCCTGCGTTGGAAAGCCGTGAACAAGTTTCCAAGTGAAAAGGTCCCCTGCCACCTGACCGTTCAACGAATTTATTATACTGCAAAGTTTTACCATTCCAGCGTTTGTTAAGCGAATTTTACCTGACTTTGGTTTAAAAAATTGAGTACGCTGACGAAGCAGATTATCCTTCCTGAGTGCCCCAATTCAATGAAAACTGACGTCACTGGGAACAGACGTCACTGAAACATTTGTAATACGTGCTAAAATGTGCAGCTTGGTGCATAATCTTGATGTCAATCTTGATCGGTCCCGCAATTTTAGATGTTGCATTAATTCTTTACCACACGAGAAAATTTTAGACTGGTCCATATTTAAAGCATTTACAGACGACAAAAAAAAGTTTACCGAAAAATTGAAACTAGTTCTGGGAAGGGTAGAAAACACTGTGGGAAAAGGAGAAAATGCTGGTTACCAGCATTTTCTCCTTTTCCCACAGTGTTTTCAAAAGGCTTCTTTCTCAGGGGCGTCAAAAGTAGGGATTGTGTGGTAATGGGTTAATAGTGTAGTCATGTATCCGGGGCTCCCGAAAGGGAAACAGCTTTTACGTTGGTTTTGTCAGTGTACATGATATATATTATGTTCGGGGCATATTATCCAATCAGATCAAGAGAAATTTCTTTGTAGTTTAATTATAGTTCCTTTCTCGCATAACCACCATCGAAAAAGACATTTATGCGGTGGGAGAAGATCAAAATCTTTCGCAATAATTATCATCAGTCCCCGGAAAGAAACAGGTAGAGCTGTGGATTCAAATTAGCGACCCCAAGGTCTCATGATTTGCGCGTTACCGGCTGAGCAACCGGACTCGGCAAAGAAATATTCGATCGACAAATATCCTTCTACAGTTCGTCGGTTTACTTAAAAAATCTCGTAACTTAAAAGGTTTTTGAAGTAAACCGACGATATGTGAAAGGAAACTTTCAAGCCGATAGGAAAAACCTAGATTTTGATATTTCAAAGGTACTCTTTGGAGAAAGAAGCCTTCTTATCGGATAGTGTAGATCTAAGATAAGACAGCACGTTCTGTGCAGTTTAATCTTGATCTGCACAGTCCGAAAAAAGTTGTTGAGTCGCACTGAACAGCGTAAGGGTTAAATAGAAAATCTATAAGTGGAACGTTGTCCGGAAGTGAACCTAACGTTGCGTGTAAAAAACACGGCACGCCTTTTAAGCTTTAATATTTAGCTCTACCCACTTCTACCTATTTTGAAGCCATCTTGTCCATATTTGCTCAGCTTAGATTTAAAGGTGTACCTTTTTACTGCGTATGATTTTTTCTTACTTTTTTCTTCTTGTTCTTTTTTTTTTAATTTCATTTTTTTTAAGTTCTTTTTTTTTTCTTTGTTTTTTTCTTTTTTCTTTTTTTTTAATTTCTTTTTCTTTTTTTTTTTTAACTTTTTTTTTTGGGGGGGGGGGTGGTTTTTTCTATTTTTCTTTTAAATTTCATTCTTTCTTTTTTTTATTTTTTTTCTACATTTTTTTTTTTTATCTATGTCTTGCTCTATCCTTTTCTCTTTAATTGTCACATCACCCTCTCTCGGTCTCTCTGTCTCTCTCTAAACTCAGCTTCAGTTATATATGTATATCTTCTTTTTGAACGTTAAGATCTTTCGTCATTTCGTCAGGGAATTTGTCGATAATAGCGAACGAACACTGTAATATTCTAGCCACTTGGCCACTTCCTTTTTATTTTGTCGGATTGTTTTATTCAAGATCAGTCACATGGTCACTTGCAATCTGATCTTGGATCTACACTTTACAATACCATGAATTTATTTCTTCGAAAAGAAAAGTTGAAAATCGAATACAGTTGTTCGAGTTTTTACTTCTACCTAAAAATAATAATAATTCTTTATAAACAACGAAGTTTTTGGCTGGTCAAGATCCAAAGCCGTGACTTGCTTACTTCAAATTAAAAAAAAAAAGAAGAAGAATTTCGTTAAAAAAAAAGAGAGAAAGAAGACTGCTAGACAAGATCATGCAACTTGAAAACGCGAGAAGGTCAAATGACCGTCATGTAAATGATAAGAGGTTTCTACACAGCGGCCTCTTTACTTATTTGTTTACATGTATTACTCTCAGATGATAATTTAAGCCTTTGTAGACATACACAACACAACAAAACAAACACATACAAGGTAAGACAGGTAAAACACATCGCTTCATTACCTAGACAGTACAGCGGGTATTTAACCCTTTACCCCATAAGGCATTTCTATGGTATCTCTAATTGACCATAAATAAGAGCAAGGATAAAGCCGTTTCTTATGTGTATATGACACCGTTTGATAGTGTAGAAAACATTGTGGCAAAAGGTGAAATTGCTCGTCACGAGCAATTTCACCTTTTGCCACAATGTTTTCCAAAAGGCTCCTACAAGAAATGACTATCTATAGAGTAGAGGATTAAGTTGTGAGGAATGCCTGTTTCCCCTATAATTATGAAGTCAGTCGACCCTAAAAAGACTGCTATCGTCTGAGAGTAATACCAAGATATATTGAAATTAAAAGCAAACAAACTATTTGAAAACATTGATGCTGACCTCTCCAGACTCCTTTTGTAAAGAACTCAACTTTTTTAGACATAGTTCACATTTTGTCCACATCAGTGACGCGATTGCTGTTACGTTCGAAATAAACATGCAAAGTATCGTGTTATCTCGTTCTGATGTCGCGTGACGTGACGTGCCCTGGAATTACTGGCCAATCCCTGTTGGGGACGGAACTATATCCTTTATTCTGTATTTTGTAAACAGGTGGAGAATAAGAAAACAACACCACGTGACAATGGGCCTTGCCTCTCTAACAGGTGACAGTCTTTTATTCTTACATAATGATAGTTTTCGCAGACTTCATATTCAATGAGACAAAACTAAGCAATTGTATGTGTTAGTATACATTTATATGAATTGGTACCATTTAAATCTTTACCAAACGACAACTATTTAGACTAGTCAAAACTGAAAGCATTTGTAGACGACAAAATAACAGTGACAGGAAATTTTTATATTTGTTTTGGGAAGGGAAGAAAGCATTGTGGGAAAAGGAGAAAATGCTGGTTACCAGCATTTTCTGCTTTTCCCACAATGTTTTCAGAAGGCTTCCATCTCAGGGTCGTTAAAAGTCGGGATTGTGTGGTAAAGGGTTAAAAAGAAACTATTCATAAAACCCCAGTAGTCGAAAACCATCCGACAACAAGAGAAATTAGAGATTACTACAGCCCAGGTCGACACCGAAGGGAAACACGATCTATTTTTACATGAGCAACTCGCTCATTTACATACCGGAAATACACAGACGAAGCTTCAAACATGGCGTCTGAAGAAGACATTATGGAGAATAATTACATGTTTGCTATGTTATGGAATTTAAGCGTCAATAGTCATGTGCCAGTCACTTTGGGTCGTTGACATTCCTACAATGCATTTTTTAATTCTGTCTCGAAATCTGAAAATACCTTAAGAGGCTACGTATCATTTTAAGGGAACGCCATCTTTTTTTTTTGTAACTGTATGATTCTTACTTTTTGATGATTCGTATTTTTGTTTAATTATTCATTTATTTTCATATAATTTTCAGTGAAATATACATATATATCTTTAATTTGGTGAAAGATCTAAATATCCACACAAAAAAAAGAAAAAGACAAAATGTCAGTTCAGTACAAAAGTTATCAATCTTACAAAAATCAATTGAACAAGAATGGAATACAATTTACATTTCTTTTACATGGGAAGGCAAACTGTTTTTTCATTTTCTTCTCTAATGTCGATTTTCAAAGACCTTTTTCGTTGCAATAATTTCATAGAATTTAGCTGACTAAACGAAAAGAGAGAATTTGCACATTTTAAATTTTGTATTCGGATAAACTCAATTCCGTCTCCGCGATACTAAATATAGTTTACGTTCATTCTCAAGCTTGACCTTCGGATACCTCGGTATTTAACCTTTATCCTCCAGAGTAAAGAAACCTTCATACCGTTGTTAAAAAAAACTAATTTTCCTATTTCAAAACTATTTTTGGAGGAATTATATCGCCTTATTGGACATTGTAGATCCAAGATCAGACTGCACGTTCTGTGCAGTCTGATCTTGGATCTACAATGTCCACAAAAGGTCAGCAAATCGCACTAAGCAGCCGAAAGTGATAAATGAGTCCGAAATGTTGCGATTTCAGATAATGGGTGAAACAAACATGAATGACAGCTTTGCGTGTTTTGCCTCTGAGTTATTGGAAAACTCTGGAAACGTTCCTTATTTAGAAACATTTCTCGGGAATAAATCAAACGGGAGACCAATCCCTAATATTGCGACTTTCAAAGAAGTGAAAGTACTGATAAATGCGTGCTGTGTGTTATTAACGTACAACATAATTGTGCCATTCTCTGACAAAAGGGCAAATTCGTAATCCATAGTACTAGGCAAGCCATACATGGGATCTATAGTATTCACTTTTTTTACCCATTACCACACAATCCCTAGTTTTGACGACCCTGAGAAAGAAGCCTCTAGAAAACATTGAGGGAAGCGGAGAAAATGCTGGGAACCAGCATTTTCTCCTTTTCCCATAATGTTTTCTACCCTTCGAACAACAAATTTCAATTTTTCAACAGTATTGTTAGTTGGCAGGGGACTTGAAAACTTGTTTCACAACTGTCGCGAATCATGTCGGTCCGAGCTGAAGGTGAAGGGAAACTGGCTTTACGTGTTTTTTTTTTCCCTGGGAACATGATACACATGTTCCCGGCATGTTTACTAGTCGGATCACGAGAAATTTCTTTGCACTATAATGAAATATGCCGTTCCATTTTGTTCTATTCCATTCTTAAACGATCCTGTTTTCGCTTATGACACTGCCTGGATTGTAAAAGTCTAGAAAATTGTCATTCACAGAATCATGAGCGGGCTGAAAAAAAAAATATCTAGTTAAATTTGATCAGCTTTTTTCTCAAAATCCGATAAACGTGACATATTCTTTTAAACCACATTGGTTCATGACAAGCGAGCGAGTCTACCTACGTATACACGTGTATTAGAATATACAACATTAATACAAAGGTCTGAATTGCCATATTAGTCCTAACCCTATCCTACTGAATGAATGATACAAAACTTTGAAAAACTAATATCTTTTGGTGAAATATCTCGTTATCAGACTTTGAAGATTAAGATCAGAGTGCACGTTTTATGCAGTCTGGTCTGAATCTACACTGTTTGATCTTTGATCTTACTGTCAGTTTTTCTGAAATACATTTGACAACATTGACCTTGGGACCTAAAACAAAGTATACATATATGTATTTACGGTACCCAAATACCAGATGTAAAAGATGTATTCTTGAGCGGATAAGTCTGAAATTTATGGAAAGGGGCCAATAGGTCAATTCTTGATAACGTTTTCTTTTAATTGTTAGCTTATTAATTTACATAAAGTTTGGATAATGCATAACACAACTCAAAACTTAAAGGTCGAAATCAGTTATTGTATTTTGGGCCAGAGGCCTTTATTTACTTGAAATAAAGTATTCGTATTCGTATTTGTATCTACAAAAGGTCAGTAAGTCGTGCTTAGCAGCCAGGTTAAAATAGAATGAAAAGTATTCTTAAAAGGAAGTTTTAATACAATTATACACGCCATCTAACCTATAACAAAAATTGAATTTCAGATGGGCACCATTTTTATTTTTTCCCTTAGTGTCATTTCCTCGTGTTTTTTTTTTTATTTCAAAGCACTGAAGTTACTGTTTAAAGTTACTCGTAATGTTTGTGCCTTTTTTACATTGGGTTATATTTAACGAGACACCGTTTAGTAAGGGGCTTAGTACAATGCTATATGGCTTGCAACATGCCGCAAAAAGGGGTATTTGGACATTTGCGTAAAGTGTCGTCTCGGATCAGCCTGCGCAGTCCGCGCAGGCTGATCCGAGACGGCACTTTACGACTTCATTAGATTTTGTGCTGCAGTAGACTTGTGCAAAACAGAAAATTACATAAAAACTAATAGTGCGTTTATGGATTAGCCTGAGAAGGCTGCGCAGTCTGATTCCTGACGACAGTTTACGCAAATGTCCGAATGCCCTTTTTCGGGATATAATTAGACATGAATGTCAAGGGTGTAAGGAATTATAGGACAGAAACCCACTTAGTGCCATATTTGAAAAAGAAATATACTTCCGCTCCACCACTGTTTCAGAGGCATAATGTACATGTACGTGCATTTTGACACCATGTGTACCAATAAGCTCTCGCTTAAATGTCCATTTCCAGATTATAGGCAAAGTCTATCAGCTGAAACACATTGAATTTACCGTCTGCAAATACTTTGGATTTGGAAATGTCTGAAAATTTGTTGTTTCTGTAAAGAGTTACCCGTCAATTAGACCGTTTCCAGGCGACGGGAAGGCTATAGAAATGTCATTGTCGTAATTGTGTAAGGGAAATAAATTTGATAAGTATCGCAGGCAAATTGAATTGACAAAGAAATTGTTCGAGAACTAGCTGCTCTGTCATTTTATCCTCTGTATTTGAAAATGTCAAACTGGTCCTCGGGCTTCCCGATTGTTTTGTGATTCTCCTTTTCCTAATTGTTACTGGTTCTATTTTGTATTTGAGTCAAGCTTTAGCAATTTCCCAAAAGGGTGTTACTGCATGTCCATAATGTATAATACCAAGCCAGTTACCATACAATTTATATCATTGATTTACCTTTTTATTTCATGCTTTCCGGTAGGATATCGAGATATAGCAGTGAAAATATTTTTCGATCTTACACTGGTACCACCAGTGAAAATACCGATTTTCACGTTCTTGTTGCCTAGGTAAATTGCGCCTGCCCAACATCCGGATGGGAAATATGACGTCGTTAACCTTACATTTCTCGCGCTTGAAGTAATATTGTAATGCGTTGCTATGCGGGAGGGGTACGCCACGGGGAATTATGGAAAAGAACTGTACTGGGTTTTGATAAAGCTCCTCCTAGAAAGGGTAAAAGCATGAAATAAATAGAATATTTGTTTGTTTTTTTTTTCAGTGAGAGATCGAAATTTATTTCATCTCGTGAACATCATCGGAACTATTTTTCTTTCGTAATATACCAGTGAAAGATCGACAAGGATTCATGTAAATTGTATTACATGTTATACATGTATGCCTCTGTTTTAATACATCATGACTAAATTCTTCTTATACAGTTATGTGATAAAAGAAATCTGACTCTCGTTGGCTTTTGAGGTAAAAATTCATTAAACCTGTCCACAAAAAGAAAATGTTATTAAGCTCGCAAAAGGCTTGCTTCATATTAGAAGTAATACAACAAAGACCTTACAAAATAGTGTAAAATAGTGTCGTTTTAAGGTAGTGGGAAGGACATTGTTGGGGAGGAGCAATTGTTTGAAATAAACAACTGCTCCCCTCGGCAATGTTTTTCCAGGCTGCAAACAGTTTTTCACTATGTTTGGCTGATCCTCCAACAATTTTTTTCTTTCCTCTCAAATTTTCATTTATTTTTTTCTCTCGTGCAATTTTCTAGGTAGTTAACTTGATGTCTTTATCAATCAGATCCTCTTGTTTGGCAACAACCTATAAGCTATTTCCTTATATATATATATATTTTTTTTTTCTAGCTAGAGCATGATGGTATTTATATTGCGTATTTTCATATTTGTATATGACTATAAAACTATGTAAGTTTTTGTCATTAAAGTAATTCGTTCGTTCGTTCATTCATAATATTTTTCGTGGAGTTGTTGAATAAATTTTTATCTCAGATACCAACTCATATCAGACCCTATATATGTCAAAGGTAATTCTTTGGGGAAAATTTTCTTCTTACCGGACATTGTAGAACAAAGATCAGACTGCACTTTCTGTGCAGTCTGATCTTGATCTGCACGGTCCGCAAAAAGTCAGTGAATTGCATTTAACAGCCTTTTCTATTAACCCTTTCCCAAACAAGCCCTGGATTTTACCTTTCTGCAGTAAAAGTCTTTTGAAAAACACTGTGGGAAAAGGAGAAATTGCTCGTAACGAGCAATTTCTCCTTTTCCCACAGTCTTTTCTATACTTTTTGAGAACTTTCTGGTGTTTTCTCCAAATCTAAAAATTGTCGTCTGCAAACTCTTTTGGTTTGGAAGAGTCCAAAATTTGTCGTTTGGGACAGGGTTAAATAGAATGCGGAAAAAAAAAAGAAATCGGAAAAGTATGCTTTTTTTTTAATTTCGTTTCTTTTAGATGCAGCTGTACAAAGATTAGTTACTCTAAAGGTCAATGCGATAAAATCACCGCATATATCATATATTAACTTCACTGTCTCGTATAATATTATACTTTTATTCTGATTTGCGCAGAATTCTTACCCTTTACCTACAAAAATCCTACTTTTTTTAACATCTCTGACAACCAGCAATTTCTTCTTTTCCAAAAATGTTTTCTATCCTTCCGAAACAGAAAACAAATTCATCGCTTTGAACCACAGCTATTTTATCGTCCTCAAACCCTTCAGATTTGGACAAATCCCTAAACTTTGTCGTTTGGTAAAGAGTCAGGAACAAATCATCGGTTTGCTTCAAAAACCTCGTAATTACAGATTGTTTCAAGCTGTAGTTACAAGGTTTTTGAAATAAACCGACAAAACGATAAGTATGTAATTTCATATGAAAGAATTATTCATAAATTCCGAAAAATAATATTGCCCACGTAGCAATTTCAAAGGATAGTTTAACCCTTTCCCTGATATACCAATTTGACGCTCTTCCATCTCAGCAGCAAATAAAGGTACAATGTCAGAAAAATGGACCAATGAGGATACAAATATCTGATTGAGTGGAAAACATTGTGGGAAAAGGAGAAATTGCTCGTTACGAGCAATTTCTCCTTTTCCCACAATGTTTTCAAAAGCTGTCTGTTGTTGATATGTCGAAATGAGTATCCATGGAGTAAAGGGTTAACATCTGAGAATTTCGTTCATGCAGAATTTATTAATCAAACTGCGTACTAAATGAACAGTAGATTCTTTAATTTCTCGTCAACTTCGAGTGCAGCATGGCATAAAATTTCTTCATAGTTGATAAATACATATTTATACAGATAGAATACATTTGTAAATTTTCAACCGACCAAATATTCCTTTAACCCATTACCACACAATCCCTACTTTTGACGCCCATAAAAAAGAAGCCTTTAGAAAACATTGCGGAAAAAGGAGAAAATGCTGGTAACCAGCATTTTCTCCTTTTCCCACAATGTTTTCTACCATTCACAAAATAATTTTCAGTCACTTCTATTTTGTCGCCTGCAAATGCTTTCAATATGGACAAGTCTATAATATTGTCGTTTGGTAATGTCTATCTTAAAATTATTTTGTTAGTTTCCAGAAAAGGGAGGTAATTGTTATATCCCTATCGAGAATATAATGGTTTTAGATTTATAAATGATAATTCTTAGGGCAAAAAAGGGCAAAAAAGTGACTCGGTGAAATTAGTACAAAAATAATAATTTTTAAACATAGCTTTTTTTTTAGGATTTTCAAGAAAACAGGAATAGGTGCACTGGCCGCTGCGAAATAACTGAACTAATATTGAAAATAGCCTCAGTCACGATATAATCAATTAATCACTCAATCGTGTCATAATTTTACTTCTGAAAATAGTGTAACAATATTTCTGACGCTTTATATGAGAGATCTGACTTTCTGTTAATTCATTTCGAACGCATATTCGTTTCAAGCAATACCTCGAACTTTCGCGTGTTCGAATAAATGAGATCCAACCGTCTGTGATCTTTGCTGCGGAAAATATGAACAAAGCCGATAATTATACGGTGCCCTTTGGGGATTGGTTATATTTCCGCTAGTCTCGTTTCTCTCGCTTGCAGAACGAGATAACACGATACTTCACATGTTTATTTCAAAAACTGATAGCGAACGCGTCGCTGGGGCGGGCGAAAATGTCTATTATGTTATAACTAAATATATTGTATTTTGTCTCTTAACCCCTTGGATTCTAAGTGCGATTTACTGATCTTTTGTAGACAGTGTAGATCAAGATCAGACTGCACAGAACGTGCAGTCTGATCTTTGATCTACACTGTCCGTTAAAGAGATAATTATCCCTCCAAAAATACTTTTGAAATGAAAAAAAATAGCTTTTTAATTTTGGCTTCAAAATTTCATTTACTAATAAAGCACGATAAGGGTTAAATTGAAAGCCAAAAAGGCATATCAACCACTGCCTACACGCAATTAATTATTGATATCATCCACGAGCAAAAACAGGCTTAACGCATCATATCAAATAAGCCATCATATAATTTCTAATCAATATTATTTATTTTTTTAATAATAATTTTAATAATGAGATAGACTGGTCCGTTGATATGCAGGAAATTGATCAATATCGAAAAGTTTCGGTCCGGGTCAGCCTGCGCGCACTGGGCAGACTGACCTAGGTCGATACCTTTTTCAGCTTTTATAAGCTCCTTTTTCACAGAGTTATTGTTCATCTGTTATCATACTGAAAATGGAACATGCATTGGGATTGATTCAAAAAGCATTAGGCGATTTGACGATAGTGCGTCGGAATAGTTCTGTATTCTGACCTTACATCAAGCATTCTTTGAGTATTATAATTGCTAACTTTTTCTTTGCTTGTTTATTCAAAGCGTTGAGAACGCTGAGGTGTTGTTTTCTCTTTTTCCTAAAATGTTTTCAAAAGGTTTCTATCTCAGGATCGTAAAAACCAGGGACTGTGTGGTAAACGATTAAACTTTGAACTAAATCTTTCCTGTATATTTTGCAGTCTTAGCTGTTTGCAGGCTACTGGCGAAAATAAGTTCCTTTGCAGACGTCACAGATCAGATCTGATCTTTGAATGAGTAACGACAGAAAAATACAGGAGCCATGCTCTAGCAAAAGAGGGCTTAATGACTTTTCGTGATACATTGTACCAAGCAAACGTTTACTTTGCCATCAATCCATAAAAGCCGCATCTTTTTAACAATTGACTTAATCGAGTGGTAGACTGGGCCTTTGTCATGCTGAAACGTGATCAACAGCGAAAAGTTTCGGCCCGGATCAGCCTACGCAGCGCAGATTGCGCAGGTTGACCTGGTTCGATACAATTCGCAGATGCATTAAAAAACTTTTTACAGAGCGTGGTTCATATTTAAGCGGGGCAAGTTAAAAAGGAGATGCAATCTTCCAAAATCATAATGTCAAGCAAGTCGTTCAATAATATTGGTCCGCCGAGCCCTAACCGTTCATCATGGTTTTGACTATGATTATGTAGAAAAGCAGCAAGTGGCTTCATAAAAAATAATGGTGTGATAAATTGGCGAACGAAATTCTACGAAAGCATGAATAGGTGCACTGGCCGTCCTGATATAAATGAACTCTGTTGAAAACAGAGTGACATACAAGACATCCATACAATCATAAGAACATGATATGTATCGAATTTGTCCCCACCCCACCGACGTACCCAGCCACCCCTTCCCAATAAAAAACATGCTCTTTGCTGAATCACATTATGGAATGGTCGTTTGACTCGCATAACATTATGGAATGGTCGTTTGACTCGCATAACATTATGGAATGGTCGTTTGACTCGCATAACATTATGGAATGGTCGTTTGACGCGCATAACATTATGGAATGGTCGTTTGACTCGCATAACATTATGGAATGGTCGTTTGACGCGCATAACATTATGGAATGGTCGTTTGACTCGCATAACATTATGGAATGGTCGTTTGACTCGCATAACATTATGGAATGGTCGTTTGACTCGCAGAAGTTTAATAAAAAAAATCTCTATTTTTTTTTTTTTTTTTTTTAAGAAATTCTCTTTCTACACACAAAGAAGAATCCTCCCGACTAAAGCATGAGATAGAACGGTCCTTTGACTCGCGCAAACTTTACCAATAGCAATATATGTCGATCAATGTCGGCTGTGCGGAATGCACACACTGACATAAACCGACACCCTTTGGAAGATGATTTTTACCATCCATTATCTCCCGCTAGATGGCATTCAACATATACCCATCTATCTAAAATGGGCATTCTGGGTACATAAGCGGACTACTTTTTTTCAAAACGACAACCGTTACTTTGAATTTCAAAATAAAATAAACGTTTACTCAGTTAAAACTGTACCTGGTGCGATTCATTAAGTTATGATCAGCTAGCAGGTAACCTATGCATCGGGGATTTATTAAAACAGTCCCTACAGGCTTGAGTTTAGCTTCGGTATAAGTGCTACTTTTCCCACGTATCTGGGAACGGGCGATGCGTCATAACAGATAGGTCGAATCTTCCAAGAATAGGACATGCGCAGACAACGTTTTACCATCTTTACACAGAGTATGGCTCATTTCAGAATTAGGACAGAAAAAAAATAAGCTCAAGATTATTTGTCAATATGTGTGAAGCCGTATAATAATTAATCAAGTTTTACACAAAATATATTTAATAATTCATGTTATTAGCTTTACCAACTAATACGAAATAAGACTTTGGCCTGAAACACGCCAAACAGGGGCATTTGAACATCTGCGTAAAGTGTCGTCTCGGATCAGCTTGCGCAGTGCGCGCAGGCTAATTCGAAGCGATACTTTCCGTTTTTATATAATTTTCTCTTTTGCGCAAGTGTAATGTATAGCTTAAAATCTAATGTAGTCATAAAGTGCCGTCTCGGATTAGGCTGCGCGCACTGCGCAGGCTGATCCGAGACCACAGTTTACGGAAATGTCTGAAAGCCCTTTATCGCGTGTTGAAGGCCATTAATAGCATAGATAGATTATACAGAAAAACAGCTTCTGTTTTGGTTTGTTGTCCACAGCTGTATGTGTTTGTTTGTTCTTCAGTCGTCTAATTGTCCGTCCGTTAAGGTATTACCATTCTAATAGAAAACAACTATTTCCACTGTAATATTATCCTAAAAAAGTTGCTACGATTGAAAGTGGGTATTATTGTACTACTTTGACCCAGCCACTTTTTCCATTTTTTCCTTCTAAGAGTAATCATTTATAAATCTAGGGCCACTCTATTCTCGTTACAACATGTCTCTTGTTTGATTGTGATTCACATTTATTTTGTCATCTGCAAATGCCTACAGTTAGGACTAGTTCAAAATTGTGACGTTTGGTAAACAGTTAAGATATGTACCTGTTACAAGCTTTTACTGATTTTCCCGTTTTAGACAAATCTTACCCTTCCTCTAAACTTTCTACCCTTTCTCTCTTTTTTATACTCTCAATGTCCAATCACATTATTATCTCTATGACATTCATTTATTTTTTTGTATTTCCATACTGTATGTTGTATATACGTGGATGAAATAAAGTTAATTGAATTGAATTGAATTGAATTGAATTGACAGGATTCATCTCGCTTTCATCATTGAACATTTATATTAAAGATATTTTTTTAGTCGGAGAGCTGCCAATGGCTCGGAAAGAAATTTTCAGTCAGTTTTATTATGTTGTCTGCAAATGCTTTCGATTCGGACAAGCCTAGAATTTTGTCGTTTGGTAATGAGTAGATGTAATTGTTTATTCCATGCTCTGACAAAAGGAGGCTTTGTGCATCCCCGTGACCATATACCTAAAGAAGCCTTCACGTATTTATGGATCAATATCCGCTTTTCAAAACTGCCAACATAATCATGAGGTAGACTGATTCATGCACATACAGAAAATTGACTTATAGCGAAAAGTTTCGTCCCAGGTCAGCCTGCGCGGACTGCGCAGGCTGACCTGAGTCGAAACTTTTCGCAAATGCATTAAGCCCCTTTTTCTCAGAGCGTGGTTCATTTCGAATCCATTATACCTACGATTTCAGGAACATCGTCAGGACTCCGGGATCAACTTTCGGGATTGATTACCACGGAATGCGAACCTTTTAAATGTTAATTTCGCGTTGCCATGGTGACGTAAAGAAAATGATATTGAAATAGTAGAGATGCGTGTCCTTAACAACAGATATCTTCGAAGGAGTGTCATGTTACGTCATTTATACGAATTGCTAATTTCTTGCTGTCTGGTGTCCACTGGAATTTGTAAATTTTGAGTTTACCGGCTAATACATTATTTCTCTTTTATGTATTTATGCTAATCGTGTTTCCTTCCTAACTTGCCTGCAGATGAAGAATACCGCACGAGATCAACTTACAAATATTGGAGTCTGATCGGGTTCTCCTTCTGTCCTGTCACTAGTTCACCAGTGCATCCTTCCCATCCATCGCTCCATCCACCCATACATCAACTAATTCATCCATTCATCCATCCATCCATCCATCAACCAATCCATCCTACCTTTCTTCAACTAATCCATCCATCCATCCACCCACCCATCCATCCATCCATCCATCCATCTATCCATCCATCCACCCATCCATCCAAAAACCAACCAACCAACCAATCAACCAACAATCCATCCATTCTGCCATCCTGCAGTCCATCCGTCCACCCGACCGACGAACCAACCAACCAACCAACAACCAGCCAACCAACTATCCAACCAACTATCAAACCAACCAACCAACCATCCATCCGACCGACTAACCAACCAACCAAACAACCAAGCATCCATTCATCCATCCATCCATCCATCTATCTATCCATTCATCCATTTCCCTATCAAGTAACCTTACCCCAAATCTTTTTTCCCCCGGAAAAGATCATTACCATTAACCACGATCGCAACAAAGGAATCCGCAGTGTCGTGACATTTTCCGATTACATTCAGTCTATAACATAAAATTGCAAGCGCCCACGCAATTTCTCGGACAGCCAGGCTCGGTTTTTCTATAATTGTTTTTTACATAAATGGTAAAAAGTGCTTCGGCTCAAAAAATAACGAGAAAAGAGCGGTGTATTCTTTTTTATTCTTCACTTTCCTTACCGACTTTTTTTTAACAATCCCGAGGAAATAGCCTTTTGAAAACCTTGCGGGAAAAGGAGAAAATGCTGGTAACCAGCATTTTCTCCTTTTCCCACGAGGTTTTTTATACTTCCATTGACAATGACCATCCTTTTAGCAACATTTAATTGTCGTCTGCAAATGCTTTCAATTTGGATAAACCGACAATTTTGTCGTTTGGTAGAGTTCAACCCTTTACCAAACAATCCTAAAATTGAAATTTGTTTCCAGAAGGGTAGAAAACATTGTGAGGAAAAGGAGAAATTGCTAGTTACCAGCATTTTCTCTTTTTCCCCCACAATGTTTTCAAAAGGCTTCTATCTCAAGATTGTAAATACCAGTATTTGTTTGGTAAGATTGAAGTGTGACAAACGACAAATGTTAAACTTCTCCAAACTGAAAGAATCTGCAGCTGACAAATTAAACCCTGTTTCCAGTAAATGTATTTTCTACTTTTTGCCATAATCTTTTCAGAGACCTTTAATTTTGAAATTATCTTTTTTTTTTTTCGCTTTTTACTTGATTTTTGAATGCGTTTTACCTGTCAACGATTACCACATTATGTAGACATTAAGCAGAAAGCCCCACGGAAAAATAAAAGTTTCCAAACCGTTGGAGCATATTACATTTATCTTTTAATATGTGACCGGGGGTTTATATACAAAGAGTTATAAATGTTGTATTTATAAATTTTAAACTCGCCACCTGATTGGCTAAAACGTTGATTCTGTAACAACTGAACGTATTGTTGGTCTTCGAATTATATTCTTTAAAGTAAGACTTAAATTTCAGAGAGAGAGAGAAAAGAATGATAATTTTAGCTTGAGAGAGATAGAGAGAGAGAGAGAAAGAGAAAGAAAGAAAGAAAGAGAGAGAGAGAGAGAAAGAGAGACATAAAGACGGACACAAAGACAGACACAGAGACAGAGGGAAAGAGAGACAGAGAGACAGACAGACAGACAGACAGACACACAGAGACAGAGAGACAGACAGGTAGATAGATATACATATAGATAGATAGATAGAGAGACAGACAGACAGAGAGGGCGATGGAGACAGGGATGGATGGAGGGAGGGAGAGAGAGAAAGAGACAAAGACAGAGAAATTGAGAGACAGAGGGAGAGAGAGAAAGAAAGAAAGAAATTGAGAGGTTTCCTCAACCTCCTCAAAACTAGACATTAAAATAACTCGAATTAATTTGTCTAGCTACTTAGATAGCTTATCCATAAAATCCAGTCACCATAATAGAATGGTTGTCGAGTGGGCTTGATCCGGTATTCCCGAAATACCTTAACTCTTTACCAAACGACATATTAATAGACTGGTCCAAACTGAAAGCATTTGCAGACAACAAAATGAATGTGAATAAAGATCAGTTAGTTTAGTTTAGTTTCAAAGTATTTATTCTACATCGTTTGAGAAACAAGTTCTAACAACTTATTTCATGCTTTCCGGTAGGATATCGAGAAATAGCAGTGAAAATAATTTTCGATATTACAGTGGTACGACCAGTGAAAATACCGATTTTCATGTTCCTGTTGCCAAGGTAAATTGCGCGTGCCTTACAACCAGATGGAAATATAACGTCATTTACCATACATTTCTCGCGCTTAACGTAATATTTTAATGCTTTGCCATGCTGGAGGGGAACGCAACAGGGAATAACGGAAAAGAACTGTACTGGATTTTGATAAAGCTCCTCCCAGAAAGGGTTAAAAGCATGAAATGAATAGCACATTTGTTTTTTTCGGTGGAAGATCGAAATTTATTTCATCTCGTGAACACCATCGGTAATATTTTCAATCGTGGCTGCGCCACTCGTGAAAATATTACCGATTGTGTTCACTCGATAAAATAAATTTCGATCTTTCACCGAAAAAAATATATCCTCTATTTATACTAATCTCTCTCGATTCTGCTTCCCGGGAACGACACCGGTACTCGCACCGAATATGTGGGGCCATGAAAAATCCCAAAGTTAAGATCTGCTCCCGGGTATCGAACTCAGGACCTTGTGGATAAGAAACCGACGCTCTTTACCTCACAGCCACAGACACCACACAAAGGTCCAATTTACCTCGTGGTTAAATTAGATGTTCGACAAAACGAATTTTCTGAATCCAACTTTATGTTATGACTTCCTTGTTAGTATACTGGATCACGGAAATATAGAATCTGACATGAGTTTGCTTTTGAGATAAAATTTTATTAAACGAGTCTAGGGAAATGTTATTAAGCCAGCCTTTGGTGAGCTTAAAAACATTTTCCCTGACGAAAAAAAATCTTATCTCAAACGCCCACTAATGTCAGATTCTTTTTATCACATAATGATATTTACAAAATACAGATCAGATGATGTAAAAACATTATAAATACACCCGCGGTATTTTCCATGAGATCCATTCACTTGTATGAAATGCGTACAAAATGACGTCAAAAATGACGTCACACAAAAGCGATTTTACACATGTATTTAAGATGTAGAGGATATTTGTTCTTTTTATTTCATGCTTTTAACCCTTTCTGGGAGGAGCTTTATCAAAATCCAGTACAGCTCTTTTCTGTTATTCCCCGTGGCGTACCCCTCCCGCATAGCAACGCATTACAATATTACGTCAAGCGCGAGAAATGCAAGTTAAATGACGTCATATTTCCCATCTGGTTGTCAGGCACGCGCAATTATTACAAGAACATGAAAATCGGTATTTTCACTGGTGGTACCAGTGTAAGATCGAAAAATATTTTCACTGCTGTTTCTCGATATCCTACCGGAAAGCATGAAATAAAAGAAAATTCGTAACTGGTATATTACACTGAAAACAAGGGAGGTTATGTGATAAATGTATTGAACCTATCTCCGTCGCCAGAAAATGGCTCGGATTCATCAAAATTGCGCCAAAGAGCCAGACCGCTAACCCTTATCTTGCTAAATTACTAAAATGAAATTTTCAACTCGATCGTAAAAACCTAAATATTGCTTTTTCAAAGTAATGTTTTTGGAAATATTATCTCCAATTCGGACAGTGTAGATTCAAGATCAGACTGCACGTTCTGTGCAGTCTGATCTTGAATCTACACTGTCCGCAAAAGGTCAATGAGTCGCGCTTAGAGACCTAAGGGTTAAAAAATTACTAGGAAAAAAAAGGGGGGTTTGAAAGCTTAATATGAAACGGGGAAAATGCTGGGTACAGCATTTTCTCTCGCAAACTGAGAAAGACCAATGGGGTAGAGACCAGTAAAGAATTATCTGGTCGAATTACTGGCGAATGTGCAAATATTCTTTATGGCACTGTAGTAATTGACGGAAAAATGTGTGGGGATGTTTTAACTTGAATCAAAACACCAAGTGCACAAAAGTAGTGAGTGCCACACTGCAAATTCACCAAGACGGGAAAAAATTTAGCAGTACATGTAGTTTGAACAGTCCGAAAATGCTAACGATGTTTGCCTACGATTATATGGTATGACACCTTTGTCATGTGTTTGGCACTTAGTTTGAAAAACAATCTCTCGGTTAGAATTATGTGAGAAAAATAACAAAAAAAAAATGCACATAACTAATGCTCAACATTTTACTCTATACCACACAATCCGGACTTCTAACGGCCGCAATGAAGATGGCATCAGTACACTTTCTGGGAAATAAGAATATATCCTGGTAATCGGTACTTTCTCCGTCTTCCATCACTATTTTGCACCATTTCAATGACAACCCTGTCATTTGAACCAAACTTGAATTGTCGTCTGCGAATTCTCTCAATTAAGACGAATTTTGGACAAGTTTAAGATACTGTTGTGCCGTAAGTCTTTAGTAATAGACAATCTTTGGACGGGTCTAAATTGAAAGCAATTATAGATGACAAAGGAAACATGAATCAAGAACTGAAATAAGTCTTTTGAAGGAAAGAAAACATTCAGGGAAAAGGAGAAAATGCCGGTTACCGGCATTTTCTCCTTTTCCCTGAATGTTTTTAAAAGCTTTCTTCTCCAAAGTCTCGAGAATGTTTGGTATTGGTTTTTATTCCAAGGTTGTGGGTTCGAATTTCAGCGGATGCAAAATGAATTTTTTTGCAGCATTTTTCTCGCCAAACTGCGAATAAACAGGCAATGTACGAAGTGACTCTTTTACAGGCTTTCTGTCTTCTTGTCTCCCTCGGATTTAAAAAAGAAAAAATCTAAATAGTTATATGATTTTGTAACGAAAAATCTTAGATCATAGATTGTCAGAAAGTACAGCAGTATGAATAAAAATGATGAAAAAAAAGGAAAATCACTACTTTTCCCTCTCCTATTTTTACAATGATGATGATGATGATGATGATGATGATGATAAATATGATAATGAACCTACCTATTTTGTCCTGTGAAACCGGCGCTGTAAAAACACACGCAAACAACGTCGATAAAGTCAGACTGTACACTGTGATCTCCATTGTAAAATGTGTCCTTGTGTTCCCAAATTGCTCACAAAAAATAATTATATCTATCAAGGAGTTTTAAATCACAAAGAAAAGTAACAAAACTTTCTTCCGAAATATTAGTTTGATACAGTTTTTTTTTTTTAATACGAGTTCTTATTGGTGGCGGACAACAAATCTAAATTTTCAAAAATCCACTTTTGTTCCTATAGTGTCGTTCTGGTTTTTCTTACGTAATTGTGTTTCTTAAAAATCATTGATAAAGAAAAAGAATAATTATATGTTACGTTCCTTATTGAAAATAAATATTTTAGGTATATATCTAGTAATAGAAATTCCGGTGTTCTTCACTGTTTGGTGGTCGCTAATGATCTATTTCCAATAGAGCACAGGAAAACTGCTCTTGTCAACTCCTTTCCAATAAAATACAGGAATAGCGTCGCGGAATCGATTTTCGTTAGTCTTTGTATTAGTATAACGCAGTGCCTGATACTGGTCACACTTATTTACGTGGGTGCTTGACGATGACGTCACTTAGTCACATGATCAGGCTATTTAGCAGTTCACGTTAAGTTCTAGTACCCTTCTAAAAACCCCCTTTTTTTTTCGTCGTTTCTAAATATTAACCCCACCACACGACAACATTTCAGACTTGTTCTTATTGATAGCTCTTCAGAGGAAGAATTTTTGGTATCCCAAATAATGGTTTCTATCTTTGAATGTGTTGAAAACATTGTGGCAAAAGGAGAAATTGCTGGTTACTAACATTTTATCTTTTTTCACAGTGATTTTAAACAGTGTATTCTTTTATAGCCGTAGAACAAAGGACATTTTTATAAAAGTCAAAACGTTGAAAAAAAAAGAGAAAAAAATACTCTTATAATAATTCGCCGGTGTAATGCAGAAAAATGACCCCCATTACAAAATGACCCATGGGTCATTCCTCTACGTCGAGAAATGACCCGGGGGTCATTTTGTAATGGGGGTCATTTTTCTGCATTACACCGGCAACGCACAAAATGTTACAGTCGAACATGTGCGTAAGAGTCGTCTCGAATCAGCATGCGTACTCTGCGCAGGCTGATGCGAAACGACGCTTTTTATTTTTATGTAATTTTCTGTTTTGTGCAAGTCTACTTTAGGTAAATATATAATGTAGTCGTAAACTTGACGTTCGGATCAGCCTGCGTGGAGTACACAGGCTGATCCGAGACGACACTTTACGCGAATGCCGGAATGTCCCTTATAGCATATTTCAGGCTATATATTTAAAGCATCTGACAGACATCAGCGTTCATATATTGTTCAAATGATGGAAAGAGTCAGTCAATGTATAAATTTACAATGTGCAGAAAAAAAAGGGAAAAGCTGTTTAAATTTTTATTTTCAAGTAACGTTTCTATTCTTTTTCTTTCCATTCCTATACATGTATTTAGTAAGTGACTGGAACTAAACTGTCATTCTTCATTAAGAGTAAGTAATTGAATAAATAAATAAAGAAAGAAAGAAAGAAAGAATGATAGAAATATATAAATAAATAAATAAATAAAGAAAGAAAGAAAGAAAGAAAGAAAGAAATATAGAAATAAATAAATCAATCAAATGTTACGAGTGTTAGAGGCTAGTTTTTAATAAATAAATCAAAAAATAAATAAATAAATAAATGAATAAATAAATAAATAAATAAATCTATCAATCAATCAAATGTCACGAGTGTTTAGAGGCTAGTTTTCAAAAATGAAAAACTCCACTGTAATTCATAAAAAACGACTGGCCCTATCTAATTCAAGAATTATTTTACACCTAGTGCAGCTATCGACGCATGTTAAAAACTCATGCTTTTTGTTACGGGTTTCTCAAAACAACAACAACAAAAACACCAAAAATCTTGCCAAACTATATCTAATGGATGCCATTTTCAGAATAGTGATCCATATTTTAACCCTTGTCCTCCAAAATAAAAGAAATTAATTTTTAAGCCGATACTAAAAATCAAAGTTTTACTGTATGAAAGGTACTTTCGGGGGGAAATGTATCTCTTCATCGGACAGTGTAGATTCAAGATCAGACTGCACGTTCTGTGCAGTCTGATCTTGGATCTACCCTGTCCGCAAAAGGTCAGCAAGTCGCACTTAGCAGCTTAAGTGTTAGACATACAGACGTTACAACGTAACTGTCAACTTATCGATATTGTGCATTATCTATCTGCCAGGTTTTTTGTCATTTTTCTCCCAGAATTCTAGCTTGTTGATTGATTTTCCAAAAAATGTGCTAAATACGTCACAAATGCATCATGTAAACTTAACTATTTGATAGATAAATAGATAAGATAGATAGATGGGTGGATAGATAAATGCATGGAAGGATGGATGGATGGATGGATGGATAGATAGATAGATAGATAGATAGATAGATAGATAGATGGATGGATGGATGGATTGACGGACGGACGGACGGACGGACGGACGGATATATAGATAGGTAGATAGATAGATAGATAGATAGATGGTTGGATGGATGGGTAGATGAATGGTTGGATGGATGGACGGACGGACGGACGGACGGACAGACAGACAGACAGACAGATAAATAGATAGATAGATAGATAGATAGATAGATAGATAGGTTGGTAGATTGTTATGTACATACCCAGTTATTCCTAGCTTTGTTCATGTGTGTATCTATTTTTGAATGGTTTTCCCCTGTTGCTATTTTTAGAACTGGATTCTCTCTTGTAGAATATTGTTCTGGAAGTTTCCGGGATTTTTTACAGTGTGATTACTAGAAATTATGCAACTGATTTTAACATGAATTTTCTGGAAGTTTCTCTGTTATTATAAAAGGAAAAGCTTTTTACATCTCAAGGTTCACTAGTTAATACATGATTGCCAGACTACAGTGGGGATTATTTTGTGTTTGTGTCATATAATTAGTGCTTGGATTACATTCAGTTGGATTAGGATCAGACTAGACTAAAGTGAGGATTATTTCATGTGCTTGGATTACATTCAGTTTGGATCAGGATCAGATTGGAATTAAGACTGGAATAATTTGTCTTTTGAATTTAACGTCTAAGGTATTGTTTTGTACTATTGTAATATTGTCACTGTTTATTTGATATTTTTGTTAATAAATTCTGTTAATTGTTATCGTTTATTGCTGGCTTCTACTTTCTAGTTACGCCTGACTCGTAACAGAAATTGGGGGCTCGTCCGGGATTGGAAAATAGACTAACGCATTCGTTTTCCTTTTGGGTTTAACCATCGATTGGAAAACAAGACAAAGACGTTTGCTTTTCACATTTTGAATAAAATCTAATAAATCCTGTTAGTCAAACTTACTAATCAGTAATTATAATAGAATTCTCTACTTGAATCCAGCAACAAACAAACATGTCTTTTGACTTAGATAAATTTACGGCTGAACCGTCTGTGGAGTTACTGAATGTAGGTAAAAAGACTGATTTGCTTAATCTTGCTAAACACTATCAATTGTCTGAAATAAAATCTTCAATGCGTAAACATGAAATTAAGAACATTTTGGTACAATATTTTGTTGATGAGGAGATTTTTAATGAAAATGCTCTTTCCCTGATAGTTGACGTTCAGTCAGTTTCAAGTTCGAAAGAACTTGAATTAAAATTGCAGATCAGACAATTAGAAATTCAGGAAAGAGAAAAAGAAAGAGAATGGGAAGAGAGAGAGAAGGAAAGAGAAAGGGAAAGAGAAAGGGAGAGAGAAGAAAGAGAAGAGAGAGAGAAGGAGAGAGAATTTCAATTAAGAATGAGGGAAATAGAAATGCAAGAAAGAGCAAATCAGCCGAAGCAAAATATTGAATACAATTTCGATGTTACAAAACACATTAGGCTTGTTCCTCCATTTCAAGAAAAAGAAGTTGACAAATACTTCCTACACTTTGAAAAAGTTGCAGAAAACTTAAATTGGCCAAAAGAGAACTGGACTTTGCTTCTGCAAAGTGTTTTGATCGGCAAAGCTCGTGAAATTTATACACAATTAGGTGTTGAACAAAGTCAGCATTATGAGACTGTAAAAGAACTTATTCTCAAAGGTTATGAGCTGGTCCCAGAAGCATATAGACAAAAATTTAGAAATTGTAAAAAAGATTCTAACCAGACTCATGTTGAATTTGCTAGAAACAAAGAACAGTTATTTGATAGATGGTGCTGTTCTAAGAAAATAGACCAAAACTATGATAAATTAAGACAACTTATACTCTCTCAAAAAGGAAACGCAACATACAGAAAATAGGAAATTTACTTCATATATTATTTTCATAATTTATGATATAAATAATTTACACAGGAATGCAAAAATTGGCACACTTCCTGTTCATGAGTTCTTTTACCTTGGAATATCACAGTTTGTCACATATTGTCAATAAATCACTCATAAATTGTCAATATCTGGTATAATATTTCAAAAAGATAATCTGATGTTGCGTTTCTTTTTTGAGAGAGTATATGTTAGTTGAAGAATTTAAACGTTGTATTCAGTCTGATGTTAAGACATTCTTAGACGAAAAACAAGTTGAAACTTTAGAAGAAGCAGCTCGTCTGGCTGATAATTACTACCTTACACATAAAGTTTCTTTTATTGCTAAACCAAAACCTACTTCCTCACATCCCCAAAATAAATTTACGTCTGGTAATTCATCTGGCATGCCCAGTCAATCCAATACACCCAAACCCAATTCTACTAGTGAAACCAAAAGTCAATATCCCTTATCTCGACCCACTTGTAACTATTGTAAGAAACCTGGGCCCGTATTCACCAACCATTCTTGAGAATATTCTTAGTCTTATTCTCCAAGATTTTCTACGTTTGTAAGTAACACAACTTCTGATTGGCTAAACCGAATGGTTTAGCCAATCAGAAGTTGTGTTGCTTACAAATGTAGAAATTTCTGGAGAATAAGACAAAGAACGTTCTTAAGAATGGTTGGTGAATACGGGCTCTGGTCACCTTGTTTCTGAATGTTTGAAATTAAAAAGGAAGTTAGAAAGTGATGAAGCCAAACCAACAGGGCTCACCACTCTTAGACCAAGGCCACAGTCTTCTATTAAAACCAATACAACTGACATAGTCACAAAACTTAAGTCTGATTCTACTATGGAGATTTTTGAACCATTTATGTTGAATGGTTTTGTATCACTTTCAGGTGATAATTGCCCACCTACCCCTATTAAAATTTTAAGAGACACAGGAGCTTCTCAATCTCTTATTTTAGCAGATATACTGCCTTTTTCTGAGAAGACTTCTTCCGGTACTAGTGTCCTTATTCAGGGTGTAGAGTGTGGAACTGTTAATATCCCTCTCCATTACGTTAATTTGTCATCAGATTTGGTTACTGGGCCTGTGGTTATTGGTATTAAACCTTCCTTACCGTTTAAAGGTGTCCATTTACTGCTAGGCAATGACTTAGCAGGAGATAAGGTTGTGGTTAATCCACTTGTAACTGACACACAAAATATAGGTCAAACAGATGACCCTATCGAGCAGGAAATTCCTGACTTGTATCCTTCTTGTGCAGTTACCCGAGCTATGGCTAAAAAGGCCATTTTGAAAAACTCAAACTCTGACATTGACTTGACGGATACTTTTATCGGTCAATATTTCAATAATGAGATTAAAAAGTCTCTTGATCCCAGTTTGTCTGATACTCAGACAGATTCGTCAATGTCTCGTCATTCTCCACCAAGGTCTATTGACCAAGGTCAAGACACGCTGTCAAAGTCACAGCTTATCCAGGAACAGCAAACTGATCCTGAGATTTCAAAATTAATTTTTAGGGCTTTACCTGAAGATGAAATTTCAGAGGTCCCAATGTGTTACTATATAAAGAATGGGATTCTTATGAGAAAATGGCGACCATTTGATGTCCCAGCTGATGATGAATGGGCTGTTTACCACCAAATTGTGGTTCCAAAGTCATATCGTCATGAAATACTAAGTATAGCCCATGAAAGTCCTATGTCAGGTCATCTAGGTATAAACAAGACCTATCACAAAATTATTACTCATTTTTATTGGCCTGGTCTCAAATCAGATGTCTCTAAATATTGTAAAACTTGCCATACATGTCAAATGGTAGGTAAACCCAACCAAACCATTCCCAAAGCTCAATTACAACCTATTCCTGCTTTTGATGAACCTTTCTGTAGGATACTTATAGATTGTGTTGGTCTTTTACCTCGAACCAAGTCAGGAAATGAGTATCTCTTAACAATTATGTGTACTTCTACACGTTTTCCTGAAGCTATTCCCTTAAGGAACATCAAAACAAAGTCAATAGTCAAAGCTCTTATAAAGTTTTTCACATTTGTTGGTCTTCCAAAATCAGTTTAGTCTGATCAAGGGTCAAATTTTATGTCCGGTATATTCCAACAGGTTATGCATGAATTAGGGATTAAGCAATACAGGTCATCCGCTTATCACCCTGAAAGTCAAGGTGCTTTAGAAAGATTTCACCAGACATTAAAAAATATGATAAGATCATATTGCTTTGACACTGAAAAAGATTGGGATGAGGGCATCCATTTGTTGCTATTTGCAGCCAGAGAATCTGTACAAGAATCTCTTGGTTTCAGCCCTTTTGAATTAGTTTTTGGCCATTCTGTTCGTGGACCTTTAAAACTTTTGAAAGAGAAATTTCTCTCAAATGACGAAACACCCTTGAATTTACTACAGTATGTTTCTGACTTCAGAAATAGACTGTCTAGGGCATGTGAGGTTGCTAGGTCTAATCTTAAAACGTCTCAGGGCAAAATGAAAGCAAGATATGACAACCATGTAATTGATAGAAAATTTAAACCAGGTGACAAAGTCCTTGCTCTTTTGCCAATACCTGGCAGACCTCTACAGGCAAGATACTTTGGACCATACAGTATTGACAAGAAAACAAGTGATTTAAACTATATAATTAATACTCCAGGAAGGCGTAAAAACAAACAAATGTGTCATATAAATATGTTAAAGGAATACTTTGACAGAGATAGCTCTATTTCAAAACCAATTACAGTTGTAAACACTGTCCCACAAGAATCAAGTGTATTTGAAATTGAAGTAAATTCTGACTTTAATGATAAATCTGATCCTGGTCCATCTAAACTTGAGAATTCTGATATTTTGAGAAACCTTGACTACAAACTTTCTCACTTGGAACCATCACAGCAGGAAGAGCTGAAACAGTTGATACATGAATATGAACATTTATTTCCTGATATCCCCACAAGAACAGATAAAATCTATCATGATGTCATTGTGGAAGATTCTAAACCAATAAAGCAACACCCATATAGAATGAATCCTTTGAAACAGAAATACCTCCAAGATGAAGTAAAATACTTACTGGAAAATGACTTTATTGAACCTAGCCAGAGTAATTACAGTTCACCATGTATATTAGTACCTAAATCAAATGGAACTTATAGAATGTGTACTGACTATCGTAAGGTGAACTCTGTGACAAAAACAGACTCTTTTCCAATACCAAGAATCGATGATTGTATTGACAAAGTTGGAAATTCTAAATATGTCACCAAATTTGACCTGCTAAAAGGATTCTGGCAAGTTCCACTGACTGATAGAGCAAAAGAAGTATCAGCCTTTGCTACTCCAAACGGTCTGTACCAATACAAAGTTATGCCGTTTGGGATGAAAAATTCTCCTGCAACGTTTCAGCGACTTGTAAACAACGTTATATGTGGATTAGATGGCTGTGATGCATATATTGACGACGTCATCATCTACTCAGACAGTTGGAGTGACCACCTTCAAAGAATCAGGAAGTTCTTCGACAGACTCAGTAAAGCGAAACTGACTGTGAATCTTGCAAAAACTGAATTTTGTCATGCTACTGTAACATTTCTAGGACATCTTGTGGGACAGGGTCAAGTTAAACCTCTAGAAGCTAAAGTCAATGCTATCTCTGAGTTTCCTGTGCCTAAATGTAAAAGACAGCTGATGCGATTTCTTGGTATGGCTGGCTACTATAGGAAATTCTGTAAAAATTTCTCAGGTATTGCTGAACCTTTAACAAATTTACTTAAGAAAAGCGCAAAGTTCAAATGGAATGACAAATGTCAAGATGCATTTGATCGTCTAAAAGCCATACTAAAGAGCGCACCAGTTCTCTTGGCACCTGATTTTGACAAATGTTTCAAATTAGCTGTTGATGCAAGTGATGTTCCTATTGGTGCTGTTCTTTTACAAGAAGATAATAATGGTATTGATCACCCAGTTTGTTACTTTTCTAAGAAGTTTAACAAACATCAGAAAAATTACTCTACTATAGAAAAAGAGTGTCTTGCCTTAATTCTGGCAATTCAGCAGTTTGAAGTTTATTTAACCTCTTCAACTTCACCAATTGTTGTATTCAGTGATCATAACCCTTTAAGTTTTCTACACAAACTTAAGAATAAGAATCAAAGATTACTGAGGTGGAGTTTATTGCTTCAAGAGTTTAATCTTGACATAAGACACATAAAAGGGAAAGATAACATTATACCAGATGCTCTTTCAAGAGTTTGAAATTCCAATATTCATTTTTCCCTAAATCAAGTTTAAACTGTTTTTTCTTTTAAATTGTAATTTCATTACCTTGACTATTTTTATTAGTCTGAAATAATTAATATTTGAGTTTGTCATTTCCTCTGTAATACTTCAGTTAAAGTGTTATATATATGTATATAAATAATATTGCAAAAAGAAAGATTTATTTCATAAACCTTTCTTTTTCTTTTCAAAGGGGGAAGTGTTATGTACATACCCAGTTATTCCTAGCTTTGTTCATGTGTGTATCTATTTTTGAATGGTTTTCCCCTATTGCTATTTTTAGAACTGGATTCTCTCTTGTAGAATATTGTTCTGGAAGTTTCCGGGATTTTTTACAGTGTGATTACTAGAAATTATGCAACTGATTTTAACATGAATTTTCTGGAAGTTTCTCTGTTATTATAAAAGGAAAAGCTTTTTACATCTCAAGGTTCACTAGTTAATACATGATTGCCAGACTACAGTGGGGATTATTTTGTGTTTGTGTCATATAATTAGTGCTTGGATTACATTCAGTTGGATTAGGATCAGACTAGACTAAAGTGAGGATTATTTCATGTGCTTGGATTACATTCAGTTTGGATCAGGATCAGATTGGAATTAAGACTGGAATAATTTGTCTTTTGAATTTAACGTCTAAGGTATTGTTTTGTACTATTGTAATATTGTCACTGTTTATTTGATATTTTTGTTAATAAATTCTGTTAATTGTTATCGTTTGTTGCTGGCTTCTACTTTCTAGTTACGGCTGACTCGTAACAAGATAGATAGATTGGTGGATAGATAGATAGATAGATAGATATATAGATAGATAGATGGATGGATGGATGGATGGATGGATGGACGGACGGATAGATAGACAGATAGATAGATAGATAGATGGACGGATGGACGGATGGACAGACGGACAGACCGATAGATAGATAGATAGATATATGGAAGGATAGATAGATAGATAGATAGATAGATAGATAGATTAACTTTGCTTTTAGTAATGATTCAGTCAATGCGACAACTCATATACTTATTCTTTTTCAACACTTCTTGTCTGTGGCTCTTTTAATGGCTCGCTCAAGGACATTCCAGAGATGTGTGAAAATACAAATCTTTTCTTGCTGTAAACATGCTTTTCTCAAATGTGTTTAGAATCTGAAGATCAGAAGGTTGAAGATCAGACAGAACTACCTATTCAGTCCGATCGCGATCGCTTCTGTATGCAAAATCTGTCAAAACAAACCTATAGGGAGAAAGAACAATTGCTATTGTTTATTGAATATTCTCATTGATTCTGAAGGTATCTTTCTCTGACGAACAAACGTCCGTAACAAAGAAACAAGTAAGTCCATAGATCAAGTACAATACGCATCTGGCGGTATTCGAACCCATGGCGGACAAATATCCTCGTTTTTACAGGTTTCAGTCTTTAACTGCTCAAAATTGAAATCATTTGCAGACAACATAATAAAAGTGACTGAAAATTTGAATTTCCTATTGGGAAGGAAAGAAAACATTGCGGGAAATGGAGAAAATGCTGGTTACGAGCGTTTTCTCCTTTCTCCACAATGTTTTCAGAAGGCTTCTTACTGAGGGTCATTTAAAGTCGTGATTGTATGGTAAAAAGTTAAAAGGCCAATACCATAACCACAGAGCCAAAGAGATATCTTCCTGACGCAGTTGT
This sequence comes from Tridacna crocea, assembly GCA_943736015.1. Taxonomy (NCBI): domain Eukaryota; kingdom Metazoa; phylum Mollusca; class Bivalvia; order Cardiida; family Cardiidae; genus Tridacna; species Tridacna crocea. Next base: position 2,606,273 of record OX031057.1, on the reverse strand, counting down.
CAGGTATTGTATTGAAATCGGGGCCCAGTTATGCATGAAGGAGTGGTCTCCCGTAACACCTTCCCCCGCAAAAAGTTTTTTTCCTATACTTGAGGAAAATAGCACTTAAAAACATTGTGGGAAAAGAAAAATATGCAGCAATAGCAGTTTTTACTTTTTTCCACGACATGTTCTACTCCATTAGAAGGCAAATTCAATTTGACCTCTGAAAATGTATTTAATTAGACAAGTGTAAGTAATTGACGCGTGGTAAAGGTTTATACACCATACTAACACCAAGACAAAACTATCTATCTATCTGTCTATCTATCTATCTATCTATCGTAGCTTTTGAGGCTGCATCTTTTCCTAGTCTCAACCTATCATAACACGAACTACCCTATTTTATCTTCTCCTTTCCTATCTGGGTCTGTATTCACCAACCATTCTTAAGAATGTTCTCTGTCCTAGTCTCCAGAATTTTCTACATTAATTTTGTAAGTTACACAACTTCTGATTGGCTAAACCATTCGGTTTAGCCAATCAGAAGTTGTGTTACTTACAAATTTAGAAAACCTTGGAGAATGAACTAAGAGTATTCTCAAGAATTGTTGGTGAATACGGGCCCTGTTCTTTCCTGTCCAGTCATTTCTGTCCTGCCCTATTCAGTCCAATCTTATTGTATCTATCCTTTCATAAACTATCCTATCATATTTTGTTCTATCCCGTTATATCCTATTCTATCCTGTCCTATCATATTCTGACCCAACCAGTCCTGTCTTATCGTAGCTGATCACACTCTATCCTTTCTTGTCATACCCTATTTTATATTATCTTATCCTATCTTATCTTTATCATATTCTGCCCTGCCCTGTCCTTTCCTATCCTATCCTGACCTGTCATAACCGATCCTTTCTTTTCATATTGTCCTGTCATATCCTATATTTTTCTGTCCCTGTCATTTCCTATAAAGTTCAGTCCTATCATTTCTTGTCTTTTTTTTGTCCTGTCTTGTTAAACTTTGTCCTGTTTTGTAATATACTTTCATATCATATTCTATCTTTTTCCATCATTTCCTGTCCTGTCTTATCCAAGCCTACAATATCCTATCCTACCCTGTTCGGCCCTGTCCTATCCAATTCTATCCTATCTTACCTTATCTTACCTTATCTTGTACTGCCCAGTCCAGTCCTACCCTCTCCTGTCCCGTCGTACCCTTTCCTGTCCTATCATACCATGTCCTGTCATATCGAGTCCCCTCCTACCTCTTATTACCTTATCGTTTCCTTTCCTATGCTGTTAAGTCCTGTCTTAACCTTTCCCATCCTGTCCTGCCTTAACATATCCTATCTTTTCTATCCCATCATTTCCGGTCTTATACTGTCCTATCCTATCTGTACTGTCCTGTTCTGACATATCGGTCATGTCTTATTCTGTATGATCCTATCCTATCAGTCATATCCTATGTTATTCCATCATGCTCTGGCATATCCTTTCCTGTCCTATCCTGTCTTATCCTATCCTATAATGTAATATCCTATCCTATAATGTAATATCCTGTCTTATCCTATCCTATAATGTAATATCCTATCCTATCCTATAATGTAATATCCTATCCTATAATGTCATATCCTATCCTGTCATATTCTATCCTATCCTGTCGTATCATATCATATCCAACCCTTTCATGTTCCACCCTATCCAATCCTATCCTTTCCTATCCTACCTATCTTATCCCATACTATCATATTCTATCCTATCTTTTCTTTTCCTATCATTCTGCATCCCTTCCTATCCTATCTTCCTATTCTGTCACGTTCTTTCCCATCCTGTCCCATCATTTCGAATCAAGTCCTCTCCTGTACTGTCCTTGTTTATCGAGCTTCAAAAAGCCAACACAACGACCACTGAACTGAAGAGAATTACCCTAAAGTAGCTGCTTGGTATTGATTTCATAGGAAAAGGAGCTTTGTCGTTGGGAATCCACAGTATCACTATTTATATGAGCCATGCTCTGGCAAAAGTGACTGAATTTTGTAATTTATTTTGTGAAGAGTAAAAAACATTGTGGGAAAAGGAGAAAATGCTGGTTACCAGCATTTTCTCCTTTTCCCACAATGTTTTCTTAAGGTTTTTTTCTCAGGGTCGTCAAAAGTAGGGATTGTGTGGTAAGGGGTTAACTGGTTGACCGTAATGCGTAAAAGATCGATAAGATACACTTTTTGTAACTGCCGACAGAATCGTGAGGTAGATTGGCGCCTTAACGTGAAGAAAATTGACCAATAGCAAATAGACTAGTCGGCACAGGTTGATCTGGGTCAACACTTTTTGTAGATACATTAAGCCACCTTTTAAAAGAGCATGTCTCATGTATTTATGCTGTAAGATGTTGACCTACATTGTCCTGTTGTCTGCGCATGTCATATTCTTCGAAGATTCGACTGTCTTATATGATGCATCACTAGCCCCAAAAGCGGGCTGACTGTAATATTACGCTCTATAAAGTAGTAATGTAGAAAATAGCTTTTATCAATACGTTTGAGGAGAAATGAGACCTGCTTTGGCTCCAGATTTCTCTAAACTGCTTATGATAGCTAAGTGAATTGCACGAGGTAGCGTTTTATTGAGTAAACGTTTATTTTAGTTTGAAATTCAAAGTAACGGTTGTCGCGTAGGAAAGTGGTTCGGCTCTGTACCCAGGATGCCCAAATTAGATAGATGAATATTTATAGAATGCCATCTAGCGGGAGATAATGACATTGTCCTCCAAAGGTTAGTTAGTCGCGTCTAGCAGCTTACGGATTAAGGTGCGCGTAGTTATACAATATAAATTCTTTGCCAGACACGGTTTTCCTTTTACAAGTCACCATGCTGAAAGAGTTTGGCAAACTTTGATATCAATATGATATTTCGTTTAAAAAACCCTTTACCAAACGACAAAATTACAGACTGGTCCAAATTGAAAGCATTTGCAGACAACAAAATAAATGGGACTGAAAATTTAAAATTGTTTTGGGAAGGGTAGAAAACATTGCGGGAAAAGGAGAAAATGCTGGTTACCAGCATTTTCTCCTTTTCCCACAATGTTTTCAGAAGGCTTTTCTCTAAAAGTCGGGAATGTGTGGCAAAGAGTTTAAAGATGACAATATCTAGCAGTGCTATATTTCCTAATTTTGTTTATTTCTCCTTCTATATGCCTCTACAACCACCATGTTTTCGTGTCACGAAAATTCCCCTCAATTCCTTGGTATTTATCTTTAGTACATAATTACCAAGGGAGGTAACTGCTTCTAAACAATACCAATATATTCAAAGGTTATCTATCTTGTGATTGCACTATTTAAGCCCTTGCTAATTTATTCTAAAAACTGTATTAAGGAGAACCGTATTTCTGTTCACACCACTATGATTTGTAGTCAACACTGTGGGAAATGAGAAACCGTCTTTACGAGCATTCTCTCCCTTTATCCCAAAGCTAGCCTAACCCTATAAGGTTACCTAATCAGACACGAAAGCATGAGAGTCTGTCACTTTGTTTACCGCATAAACTCATTGTGACATACCTACATGTCCCTCCTCACACCTTTGTGAATCTTATCGATACTTTATTGCCATGGAAAATACGGCATAGATTTAAATACCGGTAGTGAATGTCAACGGACAGCGGAAAGAGTAAAAAAAAATATATATATATATATTTTTTTTTTGTATAAAAGCACTAGATCTAATAGAAATCGATGGAAGAAATTTGTTAAGAAATAGTTTTCAACAGTGGACCATTTCATTAGAAATTCGTTTATCTGACAGTGACAACCTTTTTTACTTCGATTCAGATACCGTGATTGATACATGTACATGACGTTTTTACTTAAAATATCTCTGCATCCTGGTCTAGGTGTTAGGACAGTGGTCCAGGGTACAATGAAAAAGGTTTGGGTCGCTTTTCGCGTGGTTTGGATGCTTCTCTTACTTACTCATCTATAATGTAGAGCTTTCAAACTAACTAAAAGCTACTAAACGAAGCCAATTTCCAACCTATAGCTAGTCTTCTGACATTTAACTCTGTTTGTAATCCACCTTGACAGATTTTCCATCCGCATGTTATTTTCACATATCAAATGACAGAGACATGTGCGTTCTATGATCTATGATTACCTAATTTTCTTGAAAAAGAGGGGTGATTCGCCTTTACACGACTTGAATCTGACGGTTGACCACCTTCTAAAAATACATTCGATAACCACCAGGTATCGACCAGGCGCATTCCATTACTTCGTGAATAGAAAAGTCAAAATGTTGTCAAATAACCTCATACAGGGGATATTCCTGTTTATCACAGCCTCTCCATTGATCACATATACACTTCATGTATCGCTCTTCGAAATCATGAAAACTTGCAGTAAATAAATGATGTATTGAAGAAATAATTTATGAATTATGGAGAAAACATCCCGCTTTAGATTAAATGTCACATTTTTTTTTGTGCAATTTTGTCTCCGACACATTTCTCCAGGGTAGAAATCTAATTCTAACATGACACGCTAATTTGGCTCTATAAACACAGTGCAAGAAAAACGTGGTAAAATCTGCGACAATCTATGTAGAGTGACGTCAACCTATATCGAGTGACGTCATTCAAGGAGTGAGTTATTCAATGGAACATAATCTTCATCCGCGTTTCTACTCTTAGTTTGAACTTGTTTTCCTTTCATAAAGAATTGGCCATGTTAGAATCGAAATAATCTTCTTTCTATCGTGGTATATCGTTCAATAAACCACGTTGTGAGTTATGAGGCGCAATAAATAACCCACTCGGGCTATCGCCCTCGTGGATTATTTATTGTGCCTCATAACTCACAACTGTGGTTTATTGAACGATATACCACGATAGAAAGAAGATTATTTCTTAAATAAATCTCGATCTGTACCAATATATGGTGAGTTATGCATCGTCGTTGTACTTAAGGATTTCTAGACTTTAAGTTTCTTTAGCTCATTCTTCAATTTTAGAGCTTGTTCTTGTATAAAATTTGTAATCACCTCTATAACTTCTGTACATAAATTGTGTCTCGTTTGAGGTTGGTTCTTCTTGGTTGTGAATGAAAACTAAAGATACAGAGTAACCTGTTGTTTTTTTAGAACTTTTATTTTCATAAAAAATGACGCCATAAGAAAACAGAGGAGTGCGAGGAAATCATGGTCCATTTTCCCATTACAATATTCATATTCAAGGTCTGCTTATGGAAATCATAATCAGAGTGTGAAAATACTTCACCATGACTTAGCTTTTCTATGTCCAAGTCTTCCGGTTTCCATGAGCCTGTTCTTCATTTTTAGTTGTCGTTAGTTTTTGGTTTCTTTCGAGATTTTTAGTTTCTCTTACCTTTATTTAGTATATATATTTCGTAACATTTTTTTCTTTTTTTAACTGACAAAAAACATAACCTTTTATGGATAACATATTTATCAAGGTGGCATTGAGCGTGAACACGACAACAGGATTGTTCTAGAGGATTGCATACATACCTTGGCATTGGGATAGGCAGGTATTTCATTACCTGGTTTAGAAAAAGGTCATAAATTTTACGCATTTTTTACGCTATTGCGACAAATTCAGAGCTTTCGCTCTCCGAATATAACAACTTTAACCCTTTACCACACGAGAAAATTCCAGACTTGTCTGAATTCAAGGCATTTGCAGATAACAGTTTCATTCTGACTCATATAAAATTATTTTTTTTCTTTGATCGGGTAGAAAACATTGTAGGAAAAGGGGAAAATGCTGGTAACCAGCATTTTCTCCTTTTCCCACCATGTTTTCAAAAGCCTTCTCTTTCAGGGGCGTTAAAAGTCGTCATTGAGTGGTAAAGGGTTAAGATATTTAACATATTTTTTTCTATTCAACAGATAGATAAATAAAAAGATAAATAACTAAAGAAAGAAATAATCAATGAAGAGAATTCCAAGCACACCTTGTTTACCTCAAGAAATACACTGTACTATACAGAGTATATAGAGGATCTAACGCGGGTGTTTAGCCATATCAGACTCGTGAAACAGGTATCTCTAAATAGGGACGACACTGAGGCTTGCCGACGTTTTATCTTCTTTAGTTGACGAGTTCGATAAGTTCAATATGATATGAACCTAAACCTAAGATCTTGTTTAAATAACATGACCAGAAACTGCGCTAGAAATCCCACGAACACGTATTTAGAGTCCCATAATAGGGTAATTAGGGCAATCCAAGGAATCACTGGAATACCGAAATACCATTCTTTCATGGATGCTTTTGAATCTACCATAGATGTGCTTGTTGGAGTGTGTTACACAGAGATGTTTTTGTTTAGACAGTGTGTATGAAAAGTGGTTTGTTTTATGTGCAAGTTTATCATACTAGCGTACTATTCAGCCAGTTAGTTCCGAGCTATTCAATGATTGCACATCATTGCCGTGCTGTTGTTGAAAATAATTCATCCCATGTGCTGCGTAATAGCGTCAGAAGAATAGATTGCGTAAAGCTATCAACAAGTAGACTTATTGGATTTTTTGACAGAGCTTACTAATGGATGAGCGGAGATTGTAGAGGAAGAACCACACTCTCCAAAAAAATATTTGCTATTCATTTAAAACAGGCTAAGTGCAACAACATATATGAATACATGTGGGTCTACAGTGGAAAACAATGTGATGCAGTTGTCTCGTGTTTGACGTACATAGAGATAAACACTATCGAGCAATAGGTTCTGTTACAGCAGTCGGATTACAGTAACAAAGTTATCCAACGATGACAGAATGTGATGGCTTACAAACAATTTATGTCGGTAATAACACAGTATGTCCGGTTTCTCTATGTAATCGGTGGTCTCATCTAACAAGGACTTACATCGAGTCAGATCAGGGTTAAGTTTATATATTTTGTCCTGAAGTAATGCACAAACGTACACGTTGTCTTCGTCCCCACTGATCCCTTCAGGCCTTGAACTTCCGATTACATTTTCTGAGATAACTTGACCATCATCGGTTCTACATTGAAGTTTGTTATTGCTACGATAAGCCAAATAGACTCGCCCAGAATTAACTGCCAGATGCGGAACATAAAACGTGACATCAGTAATAAACTTACACAGTGTGTCTCCTTCTGTAGATTTTATATAAACGAAACATGAAGAAAGATCTTCTCTACAGACAGTAAAAATCTTGTTATTATAGTACTGAATATAGTAACATGATTTCTCAGAAGCGACTTTTTTATGTATTAATGCAGGTTTTTGGTTTAATGCTACAAACATTATTTGACGTTTCCAGGGCAAGGTTACCGCTATTAAACATTTCTTATTATGTTCAGCCAGGTCGGTCACAGAAGTACTAGAATTGCTGCCGGACACTGAATATTGTGAAGTAAAGTTCTGCTTTTCGAGTATTTCTGTAACATCCCAAGGTTGAGAATCAAACCGTATATAACGTTGTAAAACGTTACTGCCAAGTTTAAATATTTTGATACAGAGATTACCAATATCACACACCACCCATCCATTGTTTTCCAGCCCACACAGCCCTGTTATGTTACAATCCCCCTCATCCAATTCTTCTTTTACTTTAACACGATCATAAATATTGACGTGCTTTGTCGTCAACTTCTCTTTCCTTTCTATGTCACTCTCATTTATAAGTTCATCGACAAATGTTATCAGCATTCTCTTGATTTCACTCTCACTTGTATTTTTCATTTCCTCACATTTCTTTTTCTCTTTTTCTCTATCCTTGTTTTCTTCTTGTCGCATTCTCTTTGGATTCCTCCCGAATCCCTTACAATTATATTGTGTTTTATCATCCTTACCGTGATCTCCAATTTTGTTTGTGTCTCTTCCTTCTTTCTCCTTATCACTTTCACTTCTCTTGTTTCCTACTTTCATTCCTTCATGCGTTCTATGGTCAGACATACAGTTTATGCAAACATACACTTCACATGCAAAACAAAGAAAAACAGCAACTCCCTCAAAGAACGGGTTTTTAACAACACATAATTCACATTTTGACCTAGATAAACTGATGTTTCCTTCACTGATGTTCATTTCTTGCATTTCTTTGTTTAAGTCTTTTCGGGATAATTCTTCCACTAGATGAGTACTTCCTGCCTCAGGTCTGCTGTATAATATGTCCTCGACCATCTTGTGATTCTCCATGTCTGCAGAAGATTTTAATTAATGTGCTCATCAAAAAGTATATTTGAATGCATGTATTACAGCGAATGTTTAAAGAAATGCAATTTCGAAATGTCTATTTAGACACAGTTATAATGTTGGATATTTTCGGATTCACTTTAGTTATATCATGGTAATGCAAACGAGAATGAATGCATTTTTTTATCCTTCGCCCGATATATGTTCGTTTATATTATGGCCAATGGCCAGCCCTGGAAAAAGCAATGATCGTCTTGGAACTTTCAAACAGTCGCTTTAAGAGTGCAATAAAATAGATGACATTCTGTGCAAGCTTCGTTGACAGACCACAAAAGCGCAGTAAGCGTACCTCAGAATTCTGTAATTTTTCTTGGACGCCATGAGGTGGCTACTTTTCTTTGATAGGGGTTTAACAAAACGCTTAAAAAAAGCTCACAAAAAGCGTAAAAATTGCGTGTGGATGCGTGAACAAGCAAAGTTAATGCAATTATTCGTAGAGTTCCGCGCTGTTTTTTAAATCGTTGGCATCGCGGTTACTGTAAACGCAGCACAATACATGGATCCATGGAAATGAGGTCCTTGCATTTATTTATTTGCATCCTTTATATTATCCTTTAATGCTCTTCTGGTAACAGCAACTAACAATAATAATAATAATAATAATAGTCCCAGACCCTGTACTCGGTTTTAAACATCGGTAAGTAATCGTGTAATCTGCGGTATTTAATATTTATTGTAAGTCTTGTTCTACGGATTTTCTTTTGTGTTAATATCGACTTTGTACAGGAATGAAAAGATTGTTTATATCAACCCTCTTCTTTATGCGTTGGTTAAGGCATAAAGTCCTAGGTTGTTGGTACTGGAAGTAGATCAGACAGCTTTTGATGAAAAAATGTTTCAATTCATTTGCCTTTCTGGAAGTATTGAGTTTTTATAGAAACAACTACTTACTATAGTTTTTAATGGTTTTTCTTCAGATACATACTAATGATGAATGCTCATACTTATGACCGAATGTTCATGAGAGTTTGTGCGATAGATCTACTTGACTACATGTTTGTTTATATATATTTAAAGAGACTTTTTATATAGAACCAGCGTTCTGTGACTTTATCTTACCAGTCATTAAAATGGAAACTGTTATACAATGTTGTACAGTAGCAAACAAATGTAAAGAAAATGTATGAAACAGCTTCAGTTATAAAAGAGAAGCATGTTCGCTTAAATATTCAACTTTGTTTGAAATCTGTATAGCATATTCAAACGATAGTTGTTTCCAGTTTCGCTTCAACGTTAACTTTAACGCTTCATGTACTCAGAATATCCTGAATATGTAGATACATGTATAAACCAGACTGTAAATAACAGGGAGTTAACCATTTGATTTCAAACATCTATTTCACTTAAAATTCTGATACATAGACTATTGAGTACAACATTCATCTATAAATTCAGTTATATTCATTGCAGAATTAGATTTCAATTAAAAAGCAATCCAAAAGTATCTCCTGTATATTGTAAGATAAATTCTAACATGGCACGCGACTTTGGCTCTATAAACACACTGCAAGGAAAACGTGGTAAAATCTGCGACAATCCATGTAGAGTGACGTCATCCTATATCTAGTGACGTCATTCAATGAGTGAGTTATTCAATGGAACATAATCTTCATCCGCGTTTTTACTCTAAGTTTGAACTTGTTTTCATTTCATAAAGAATTGGCCATGTTAGAATCGAAATAATCTTCTTTCTATCGTGGTATATCGTTCAATAAACCACGTTGTGAGTTATGAGGCGCAATAAGTAAACCACTCGGGTTATCGCCCTCATGGATTATTTATTGTGCCTCATAACTCACAACTGTGGTTTATTGAACGATACATCACGATAGAAAGAAGATTATTTCTTAAACAAACTTTTATAGCGAAAATGATGTTGACAAGTTTGTTAATTGACGACACACTTAACGGGTATTAAAGTCACCAGACAGCCTCCTTTCCCTTACCCTGAAAGTTGAAATTCTCTCAGACTTACTGATCCCTGTTGAATCAGAAAATCAACAAATATTTCGAAAAGCTTGTAATTCAGTGAAAACTTTTATGGAATATGATGTTGACACGACTTTACCTGCCTTACAAAAATAATAAGCGCCTTCATTTCTATTACTCATTTGCAAAACTTTCTTTCTCATTAAAGTTAAAAACTATGTAATTATATTATTATTCGTAGTTCACGAAATTAGCACTTTGTAAGCATATCTTTGTCTCAATCAACTTGATCTTGTTGAACCTGGAAAAATAACTCGGTAAGTGTTGTTACTTCATGCCTTATTCGTCTCAATTTATGACGCTGAGAATATTGCCCAAATAGTTTCATTCGTTTAACCCTTTCCCAAACGGCAAACTTTTGGACTAGACTAAATTGAAACCATTTGCAGACGACAATTCAACTCTTCATGAAAAGATTATTTCTGCTTATGATAGGGTAGAAAACATTGTGAGAAAAGGAGAAAATGCTGGTTACCAACATTTTCTCCTTTTCCCACAATGTTTTCAAAAGGCTACTAGTCCAGTCCGTAAAAAACGGGAATTGTTTGGTAAAGGGTTAACACTTCGCAAAGGTTTTACCTAGCAGGTCGGTGCCTTCTTTTTCTCCTTCTAGTCTCTTCCATCCTGTCCTATTTTTAAAACTTTTTTATCGTTGATGACGAGTAATTATAAAGGTATGAATGAAAATGGCTAATCAGCATCGTCTTCCTTTCTTTGGTGCAAAGAAAATTTCACATTTGAATCTATAGATAATCATGGCAGACATTGACCAGAATAGGTTTATTTTTATGAATAAAGCACTAAAGCTTGCAACAAAACGAACTGTCAGGGGTATGAATTTGTCAGAAAGCGTAGTTATAAGTAATTCAATAAATGGTGTAGTTCCACTCTCCACTTCAAGTTGTGTATATAGTGGAGATCGCTATGAAATAACTCAATTTAAAACATTCAATTTAAAACCGTACGAATGTTTAAATGTCTAAAGTACACATTGATGGGCAACGGTTTGGCCAAGGTGTTGTTATAGAAGACGGACGATAGTAACACAGTTTTCTAAAGATGACATCTGATGATGACTAATAAATAACTTATCTCTGTAATAACATAGCATGTTAGGTTTCTCTATAAAATATGCAGTCTGATCTAACACCGACCTGTATCGAGTCAGACCAGAGTCCAGTTCATATACTTTGTCCTGAAGTGATGCGCAAACATACACACTCCCTTTGTCCACACTAATCCCTACAGGCCTGGACCTTTTCATCGCATTTTCTGAGATAACGTGACCATCGATATCTCTACACTGTACTTTATTCTTGCCAAAAACGGATAAATAGATTCGTCCAGAAACAACGGCAAGAGGAGGAACATAAAAAGAGATACCGGTGTCAAACACGTTTAGTGTGTCTCCGTCTGTAGATTTTATATAAACGGAACATGGAGAGAGATCTTCTCGACAGACGGTGAAAATCTTGTCATTACAGTACTGGATATAGTAACATGATTTCTCAGTAGAGACTTTTCTATGTATTAAGGCAGGTTTTTCATGTAACGCTATAAACTTTATCTGACGTTTCCACGGCAAAGTTACTGCTACCAGGCATGTTTCAAGCGGTTCAGTCCGGTCTGATAAAGTAGTATCTGAACTGTTTGTTGACAGTAAAGTGGGTTTTCTAAAACTCTGTTTTTCATGTATTTCTGTAACATCCCACGGTTGCGACTCAAACTTTATATAGCGTTCCATCACGTTTCTTCCCAATTTAAAAATTTTGATACACGAATTAAGACGATCACAAACTATCCATCTTTTGTTCTCTATTCCACATAACCCAGTTATGTTACAAGCATTCTCGTCCAATTCGTGTTTTATTTCAACATGATCATAGATACTGATGTGGTTGGTCTTCAATTTCTCGTTTCTCTCTATGTCACTTTCATTTAACAGTTCATCAACAAATTTTATTACTTTTTTGTTTCTCTCTATATTCTCTTCTATTCTCTCTTTCTCGTTAGCTTTTCCTTTTCCATCTCTGTTCTCTCTGTCTTTTCCTGTCTCACTCTCTTCTTGTCGCATTCTCTTTGGTTTCTTTCCCAATCCTCTGCTATTGTATTTAGATCTCTCATTTTCAGTCTGCTCTCCCATCTCGTAATTATCTCTTTTTTCTCTCTCCTCATTTCCTTTGCTGTCTACATGAAGACCTTCATGCGATGTATGGTCAGGCATACAGTTTACGCAAACATATATTTCACAGACAAAACAAAGAAAAACAGAAACACCTTTGAACAGCGTGTTTTTCACAACACATAATTCACATTTTGATCTAGATAATTTGCCGTTCACTTCACTGATGTCCATTTCTTTTATTTCTTTATTCACTTGTTCTCCGGATAATTTTTCCTCCCGATGGACAAAACTTGCCTCACGTCCGTCGTGTAATGCATTGGCCATGTTTTGTTCGTTGGACGTCTGCAGTGGATAGATTTTTAATTGACAAATTACATGTAATAAAGCTTGATTACAAGAAAGGAAAGCGCACATGTAGACACTGTATGAAATATCATTTTTCTTTTGAAATGTATCTATAATTACTTCATGAAATGCTTTTTTTCCAAGTATGGCATTAAACAAATTTACGACAGTTTTTCGATTTGCTTTCGTTATTCAGATCACCCGTTCATCATGCAGCCATAAGGACATTAATTCTGAGTTACATAGACGTTAACACTTAAACTTTGTTCAGTGAAAAAGACGATAGAGAGTTAGTTAATATGAAGTTTTTTTAATGATGATTTCTATTTGAAGACATCTAACAAAATATAAGACAATGACTTCGTTCACATTTCTCTGAAATTGTAATTATTTTGCAGAATAATCTGTTGCTGATATGAGTTATTCCGTTATTAAATTCATGAATAAATGAAGGCTCTTCAGGTCAATATAGTAAGGAAAGCTTGAAAGGAAATGTAGTTTGTCCCCAATCACACAGACAATTAGTTTGATTACTATAATCAATGACCTCAATATTTGAAAATCGAATATACTTTGTGATACATGAATGACACATTTAGAATTAGATTATTTTTTCCGTGAATTATGATTTTTTATCGCAAGATCTGGGTTGAATGGTCCTACAAAAGTTGTTGAACTATTTTACAATATTGAGAAGATTTTCAGCACAGTGCTATTACACCCCCTCCCCCCATACATATATCGAGGGCTCAACTCAACACTGTCGTAACTAACATTTTTTCAAAAATGACTTTTTTTTCATTTTTGTAATCTAGAGTGCCAGTTTCATGTCCAGTAAAAATATTTTGCAAAAAAAAATCAAAATAAAGCACTTAAATTCAAAAGTGGTCAAAATGTCGTAAGTAAATATTGGTAATTTTGTTAACGCAACACTGTAGTTAACTTCAGATACATACAGTGTTGCACTGTCAAACCTCCTCTTTGTCACATGGAAAATGGTGCAACAATGTATGTAACTGATATGGACTGTTTACTTCATAATTACTTCTATTAATTTAAGACTTACAACTGTTTTAACAATACTTAAATCATCAAAATGACATCAGTTTTAAGCAATGTACTAACATGACAACCTTTTAAAAGTTAAAAATCCCTTTATTTCCGAAACTTAAGCAAAAGATTAATAACTGGTAAGGTCCGAGTAAAATAAATGCCTTTTCAAACACTTTCCCAAAAACTTTCTAGAGCAAAACAAAAAAAGTAGGCCCGCTGGTTACAATAAATGTGTATCTATTTCAAAAAGGCATATCTAAACACATTAGTTCTGACAAGATGGTCCCCGTGGGGTCCCGGGGGTTTTTACTGTATAGAATAGGACCTCGGCCTTTCTCTATGGCATGTCGTAGAAGGCGACTAAAATTAGAGACAAACGGCTGCTTTCCTCGTAATTCGTAGGATTGCAGCAGGCTGGGTAGTTCTTATTCCAAATCCTATATTTTTTCTCGATGTAAATAGGGTTTGGAGTGGGAATCAATCGGCCTGTGGGACCCCGTGTGGTTTAATCGGGGGTATAAGAATAAACCACTGCAGTCCCGCGATCGTCACATCTGCCATTTCATCTGGCGGAACAAAAGTGACAGCATGCATGTCGTAAAAGGCGACAAAAGGGGCATCATTTTGTGTTTCATTCATTCCTCATTTATCATGTTTGTCTTGTGTTGTTTGACATGTATGTTATATTCACCTCACATTATTGTTTACTAAGTAAGTGCGCCCAATATGACCTAAGTTGTCGACGGGCCTTAAAACACCATTCATTCATTCATTCATTCTGACAAGATGGAACATATTTAGACCTATCATCAAGAAGATAATTGAAATAAAAGCTCAATAGTGGCCAAAGTACTCATTGTGGATGGCAAAAATACAATTAGATTCTAGCCATACCATTCAAAAGTATGGAAATAATTATGAAGACGAAAATCTGTTATTTTCAGCTAGCTCTAATATTAAACACTGACAGGAATTGTAAGACAAAAGTTGCAAGGTCACTCTGTCTTTTGTTTACTTCTTACCTGGTTTTCAAATTCATTTTCCTACCAGAGACTTGCACTTTAAATGAATCTACAATACAGACTGTCATCTTCACAATAATTTACATACTTTTAAATGATATGATTGTAATCGAGAATCATTTTATCATCCCCTTTCCTTACTTTTGACCACCACTCGGACCTTAAATGCCAAAATTACTCAACAAATTCTGAGATATTCACGAGTTTTTCCAACCGAACAAAACCATACCTTTCAAATAGAACAAAAAGACATTATTCATTGTTTGTTGGAACAGCATTTTCTCCTTTTCTCACAATGTTTTCTACCCTTATCAAAACAAATTTCAAATTTTCAGTCACTTTTATTTTGTCGTCTACAAGTGCTTTTGATTTGGACAAACTTAAAATTTTGTCGTTTGGTAATGAGTTAGCCAAGTATCACAAATAGTAGTTTTAGATCCTGCAATATCTTACTTAAGAATACCACCAATTGACCGGGCAGCAACTGCTGGTGAGGACTGAACCAGAATCTTGTGATTACAAAACCAAGGTATGAAAGACCCTTATAGGTTTTGGAGCAACAAAATAGAAATATCAATTCAATAATTCTATTCTTTGATTTGAACCACAAGGTTCCTTGCCACTAAACATTCACCGTGTTTATACATACATTGGGAAATCCCTGATGAGAAAAGACACAGGATTTTCAATCCAAATGCTTATTATACATTTGCTGCTAGTTTCTGGAGAGCCCTAGCCTTGTACTACTGGAACCCAGGAAAGACCACCACCTTAAGTGTTAGGCTTCCAGTGTTAGACCAAGGATGAGGTTCTGAGATATCTTCCCTCTGAATTAGACAATGGAGCATCATAATGCATACAAGTGGAACTAAAATTGTCTCTTTTAGATTTATCATGTGTATCCACTCTCTTAGTAATCTTTTGTAGAATACTGGGACCCTGTGACTTTTGTATTGCTGTCAAAATTCAACAGATTTCATGAAGTGTGTCATGTTAGTAAACCATAGTATTCAAAACAGTTTCTTATGAGGAGAAATCGAGATTACGAGAAAGCTACCTCTATAGTTAAAGATATTTGGGCACGTGCCCATTATGATCTAGAAGAACTTCAAAGGGTTTTGAGAACAAATTATCTCTTACCAAAGTGATTAAAATTGTGTTTTCTATATCGACAAAGTGGGCATTGAAAATGGTCATTGTTTTGATCCAATCAAATGCATTTGAAATCATGAAATTGTGAGGCAGGGTGTTGTTTTCCATTTCATGAAAGAGGAAGCTTCATAATTTTATGGTGAAGAGAAAATTGCGATGTTTTCATTACAAAACAAAGCAGGTTTCCTGTAGTGTTGTGTGTGACTACTGGATTCTTACTTATTTAAGATTATGCATAATTTATTACATTTAGAAAATTAGAATTTATCAAATAAAAAGAACTTGATATAAATCACATCCAGTGCTGCCAGTAAAAGAAATGCTTTGTGTGAAGATTTTTAGATATCATTGTTCTTGCCAAGTATATTTCTTCTTCATTTTGGGTTCTAAACAGTTTGATAATGGCAGTATGTAATTCTTATCCATGTTCATTTTTTTCAAACCTTTTGTCTACAGTATCACATCACACAGAGGCCATGGTGGTGACCTTTGACATGAAATTCAGTTTTGAAATAAATTCCCAAATACAATAGCTCACAAGCTTGCACAGTTACTTAAGGTGGTTTAGAGAAGGCAGTGCTATCAACACACTGCATGGGTTTATTTTCAAAGTTAAAGGTCTAAAAACTATAAAAAGTTTATGAAAAACTATAAAATCTAAAAGGAAACTATGACGCAAATGTTTTCAGTGTACAAGAGATTTGGATCTCCTAAAAAGATATTAGTATAATGGCATCTGTCCATGAGCACATGCTTCCATTTTGTCTTGTAAGTCTACTGTCCATTGGTACCTTTGCCATCAGGTTTAAATAAAGTCCAGAGAAGATTGGAACATCATTACTTGATAATATTTATCATACAAGTGATTTAATCTGTGTCAATAGGTCTAACCTCAGGGAAAACTGTGTTGTGCTAGGTCGTGCATTTGCGAAAATGCATGTCAAACTCAGCAATCCTCCTTTTTTAACATTCATGTGTGGTTGATATTGTTATGTGGCACACGAAAAAAAAAAATGTTTGCTGATTAAAAGGTATGCTAATTTGGAAAGTAAAGTTTAAGGGAGGATAACTCTGACTTTGTTGTTATAATTGTTTCAAAAGCAAAATTCCTCACAACAACCAATCATTATTGTTGTTCTTGTCAAGTGTCAGTAAAATCAGTCTAAAAGAAACTGAGTGGTTTTCTATACCACTTTCAACACTATTCCAGTCATATCAAGGGGACAGCTCACAAATTCATGTATGCCTTGGTTTTCATCAGTACTAGGTTAAGAATCAGTACAAAACTATAGCAGTTTATTCCAGACTATGATATATAGGGGTACAATGCATGTTACGTTAATCACACACTAAGGTACCAAAGCACTCATCTTAAAGGTACATCTTAGAAAGCCATCATTCATGTTACCATCCTAATCAAGCTCGAATTACTTTAAATGGAAAGAAAACAGGAAAAGAAGTTTATTCAACATGGCAATGTATTGGTGTACAAACAGCTTATTTTTTCTATAAATCAAACAAATTTCCCAATAGTAGGCAGAAATTTATACTTATCAATACAATAAAAAGTCAAAAATTGTTGAAAGTGTCAATAAAACTATATTACATATGATTGAAAGCTATGTAAATTCACTTACAAATGTTTCGCATAAAATATTTTATGCACTTATCCCTTATTTTAAGGTGGAAAACTGTCGTAAGTGCAACCTTTCTGTCTACAATTGATGTAAATCATGTAAAGGCATTGTACATGATTTACATCAATAGCAGACGGAAAGGTTTTATACACGATTTACCCTTCATATTTCCTTTATCATCTTTATCGATCTTTGAAGTTGAAATGTGAAAATATTTTGACTCAGAAAAGCTGAAATTTTCAAAGAGATTTTCAAAGTCCATTTTCGTTTTTTGTTCCGATTAGTCGAATACAAACATTGCTAATCGATAGTCGGATATTCCATGAGTTCTCGATAAATCCGGTACTCGTTCAAATCCCTAATACATAACTCCAGTCATAGACAACGACAGTTGATTATCTATATATGAGCCTTTTCTTTTGCCAAAACACGGCCAGGGCTCTAAATTATCTTTATCAAGGCACTTTCACGAAAAAACCAAAGCCCAGAGTGAGGCTCCTACCCGTGGCTTTCATGGTTTAACCAATTACCACACAATCCCTACCTTTGATGACCCTGAGATAGAAGCCTTGCATTCTGGGAAAAAGAGAAAAGTATTTTAACCATTCTTTTTTCCTTTTCGCACAATGTTTTTACCCTTCACAAAACAAATTTAAAATTTTCAGTTACTTTTAATTTGTCGTCTGCAACTGCTTTCGATTTGGACAAATCTAAAATTTTGTTGTTTGGTAATGTGTTAAAATCCAATGCGTTGACCACTGAAATATGCTAGACTTCAAGTGCAATGACTGACACACTCATTATGTCATGTGATAGGTTACTGGGTAAAGTATATAATTATAAATTGTTGATGTCAGTTTTCAACAACAACAGCAACAAACTTTATTTACACTCAGGTGTAGAGGTACAGCATGAGGAGATATAAATATATTTATTTGATATTACATTAAGTTCCCATTGAACAGGAAAGGGAGGAAGGAATTTTACCCATTACCACTCAATCCCTACTTTTGACGCCTCTGAGAAAGAAGCCTTTTGAAAACACAATGGGAAAAGGAGAAAATGCTGGTAACCAGCATTTTCTCCTTTTCCCACAGTGTTTTCAACCCTTTCCAGAACAAATTTCTCTTTTTCAGTCACCTTTTTTTTGTCGTCTGCAAATGCTTTCAATTTGGACCAGTCCAAAATTTTCTCGTGTGGTAATGAGTTAAAGGTGAAAGGGTAAGAACTGCACGGTGCTGCACCACACAGTTCACGTGCATGTTTTTATATGACATATTTTGACTAGTCAATATTATTGTAATCCTATACCGTATGCTGGCTGTAATGCAGAGGTCGTTGGAAATAGTGATAGCGGATTTAGTTCAGCAGGTAAGTGACAGTTTATAAGAAAAGAAACTAAAGTCAGACATTAAAACAATAATATGTATGTAAGATTGGAATATGCTTTGACTTTGCATTCTTTCGGGTTACTGAACGTATACTCCGGTCATAAAATGTCAAACTTTAAAAACTTAATAATACACGAGATAAAAATATTTACATGTCCTGTGCATAATACAGGATTATTGAATTTTGTAGATAAGGATAAGAATATTATTTTCATTTAAAGAAATCTTTAAAATAAACAGGTTGAACCATTGTTTCTTGTAGAAATTACTACTTTTATCGAGAGTAACGTGAGTTCATGTTTCAGAGGCAGAATACTTGGGTAGTGACCAACAATATAACAGTCTGATCTTTTGTATATTGTCAGCAACAACAACGTTGTCCATTATTCACCCAGTGAAATATACATCAAACATGGGGATATGACAAAGATATATAGCAGTTTGGCGAAACATCAGTTCAATATAAATGATTATTACTATGCAATAAGAAGAAAAACATTGCGTAAAGATAAACTTAACTATGAGAGGTAGGGGAGATTTTAAAAAAAGAAAGAAAAAAAAAAGGAACATAAGAAAGATCTTATCTTTTCACACTTTACTTCCTTTTTCCCTTTCCTCTTAAATCAACCGGAACTTAAAGGTAACGTCAAATAAACTGAAATTGAAACTAAATTACATTGTAATTATGTTTTTTATCTCCTCATATTTACCTTTTGTACCTGAGAGTAAGTAAAATTTGTTGTTGTTATTGTTGTTGGTGGTGGTTTTGCTACAGTACACGATGGATTAATTAATGCTATGTTTTTCCATCTGAAAGATTCCGAAACAGACATAAAACGTTTTAAAATTGAAATCAAAGGTAAAATTAGGTCTTTATGAAATACTAAGGAAAAGAAAATACGTTCACTTAAATATCAAACTTTGTTTTATAGACTTTGCACACCAAAAAAAGTAACACTTGTCATCAGTGTTTCAAGTTGACGTAAATCCCAACCCTTAGTACGTGAAGAATATGTTGAATGTGTAGATATACATGTAGATCAGGTGAAACTGTAGTTTATCTTGGATTAAAGCTATATGCTGTCTACAATAAGCATATCGACGTATACTCTTCAGTCTATTCCTCAGAGGAAGCAGATTTTAATTTTGGAAAAAAAGTCTTACTTCTGTTCTGTACTTGAAGTTCAGCTTAAAAGGCAACTTATGGTCATAAAATATAAACTTCTGACCAAGCCTCATTTAAGTGGATTAGTGCATCTGCCATTTCAAAGGATATGTCGAGAAACTGTTTATTGATAAAAAGAGCGTCTGTTTGCAAAACCTTTTGCCGCTCTAATCAACTTGACACCCGTTGTCTTCAGTATGTATCATAAGAAAAAACAATCAATGATATTAACAAGCTTGTTAATTGGCCGCACCCTTAATGCATTTTAAAGTCACAAGATAAGCCTTTGTTCCTTAACCTGATATTGAGATTTTCCTTTAACTTACACCTCTTTGTTGAATCAAACAATCTATAAATATTTCGAAATGCTTCTAATTTAGATTTATTTATGATTGAGTAGGATAATGAGACGACTTAAATACACAAACGTAAGTATCTTTAATTCTGTTATTCTGTGGCAAAACGTGTGTTTGTTCAGGAGCTTCATTCGTTATCAGTAAAGTTTTAAAATTTCTAAAACAAGTTGATCTGTTACATTGTCCGTAGCCCACAAAGGTCGCACTTTTTTCACATATCCTTGTGTAAATTAGTTCAAGCATCTCTAAAGTTTTCATCGACAGAAACATTCAGACAGAAATATGTTTCCGGGACTTCATCGAGAGAAACATTCGTGACAGCACGACATAAGTAGCCTATCTCATCTGCTATACTGTATATGTATTTACTTTGATTGTTTGGGGGCCCCTAGCGACAGTAACCAAGGAAGTTGGTTTATCATATCACCACGGATCCATGTATTAAAAACCTGCATAGGATGATCATTTTATATTTATAAAGTTCATTTTTTAAGAACGTGACAGGTTCGTTGTTTCACGGTTAGGTTTGAAAATCCACCTGTTCACGTTTGTCCTGGGTCACACTAGCTAGAGCATGGGATGTGCAGTGCCTTACCGAGTGACACATGTTCGTGACCTGCGTAACTCATTAAAACACCCATATCTTAACAAGATTTCGGAAGCAACCAGAGAGGCAGGCAAAAAGACCAGACCGATAAGGGAAACAGAGAAAAAACTGGTAACAAACATTCTAGGCTGTTTCCATAATGGCCTCTATCCTTTCATCGCATCCGCATATTTCTCTAGTAAATACTCCTAAAATTGAAAAATCGTCTGACAAAGTGTTAAGGAAAAGACTAGTTGAACCCGAGGTATATCGACCTCTGATTTGTTAAATAAAATTGTATTATTGTAATATTCAAAAGTTAAAACAAAAAGAAAAAAGATAGTGAGACTAAACAGTTTTTGTGAGATAGAGTGTAGACTAAGTGAATCACAATGAAAACGACATGTACTTACCTATGTAGAGATTGTCTTTGTCAAGTCTGTAATTTTTTGTGACTTTGTTACAATGTTGTGTTTTTTTTTTCATCTGAACTCTGTAAAAGAAAAAAATCATGAATGACAAAGCGTAAGTAAGCGCTCGACTATAAAGAAAGCTGTATATTTATCACGTTGAATGTTGCGAATTTCGAAAGGGTAAACATTAAAAAGCATGGTCCGTTGAGCCTCATTGGATTACTACATTTAGCAGTGTCGCAAAATTTACACATGTTTTGGCAACATGTAAGTTTGCTTTATTAGACTAATAGGGTAAATCAATTTGATGTTTCGGTAATAAGGTAATAAAAGTGTTGATGTATCGTGACGTTTTCTACACCAAATACATGACTAAAGTTTGTTCAAATACTCTTTTAGCTCCACTAAACACGAAGTGCTCAAGTTGGGCTTTTGTGATTGTGCTGTGTCCGGCGTCCGTCGCAGGTCGTCCGATAGCCAATATTTACTTGTGTACACTGTACAGCCCTCAGGTTCAGTCAGCAATATTTTGTCTTGATAATATGTCGGACAAAGTTTTAACTTGGTCGTGTCGAGTCAAAATGTCGGTCGTCAGACAAAATCTTAGAAAAAAAAACTTTGTGTGCTCTCTAGAAGCCCCATTTTCAGCCTGATTCTCAGAATGATTGTCCGGATAATATGATAGACAAGTGTAACACCGAGTCATGTCAGGTCAAAAGATATTGTGTGCACACAAGAGGACACATTTTCCACTTTGTACTGATAGAACTTTGTCAGAGAAATTGTGTTGAGAATATCTAAAACATGTTTGAAATTGAGTCAAGTCAAGCCAAATAGTAGGTCACTTGACTGAATCATAGGAAAGCCTTATATGCACTTTAGAGGTCACATCTTCACCCTTATCTTCATGGAACTTTGTCAGAATGCTTCTCTTGATAGTATCTCGGACAAGTTTAAAACGGGTCTAATGGGCCAAACAGTAAGTCACCAGGCCAAATCTTAGAAAAACACCTTGTAAGCACCGCAGAGGCAACATTTTTATGTTACTATTCATGGAATTCAGTCAGAGAAATTGTCCTATTAATATCTCCGACAAATTTAAAATCGGGTCATTTTTGGTCAAAAGAAAGGTCACCCGTTCAAATCTTTAAAAAAAAACCTTGTGTGCACCCTAGAGGGCACATTTCCGTCCAGATACTTTTGAAACTTGTTCAGAATGCTAGTCATGATAATATCTTGGACAAGTTCAAAATTGGGACATGTCGGTTAGAAAAAAGGTCAAAGGTCCAAATTTTAGAAAAGCTGATTTTGTTTTGATAATACCTCCGACAAATTTAGATTTGGGTTATGTCTGGTCAAAAAGTGGGTCAATGGACTGAATCTTAAAAAGAAACCTTATAAGGTTTCTTTTTAAGATTCTGTCCATTGACCTACTTGCACAAGATGTGCACTATAGAGGTTACATTTTCAGCCTGATAATCATGAAGCTAAGTCTAGGATTTGTGTTCATGATATTTTAGAGAATTCTGAATTTAGATTACTTTGTTAGAAAGCTTCCCTTAGTAGTATTTCGGGCTAGTTTATAACTGGGTCAGGTTTGGCCAAAACGGATGTCACTTTGCCAGATCGCACAAAAAACTTTTGTGCTCCATAGAGGTCACAATTTTAGCGTATTACTCATGGAATTCAGTCTGAGAAATTGTCTTGATAATAATCTCAGACAAGTTTGAAATTTGGTCATGTCTAGTCAAAAAGTAGGTCGTATGGCCAAATCTTATAAAAACCCTGTGTGCATTCGGGAGGCCCATTCTCACCTTAATACTCATGGAACTAGGTCAGAGTAATTGTTTTGCTAATATCTCCGACCAGTTTCTAATTGGGTCATGTCTGGTCAAAGATTAGGTCACAGGACTGAATCTTACAAAAACTTTATGTGCACTCCGGAGGCCACATTTTCAGCTTAGTCAGATGATTGGTCTTGATGATAGAGAAGTGTGAAATTTTATTACTTCAAGTCAAAGAGTAAGTTACTGGGCCACATCTTAATAGAACCTTGTATGTACTGGAGAAGCCACATTTTTTCAGCTTGGTATATACGAAACTAGGTCAAAGGATTTGTCTTGATGATATCTCACGGAAGTATGAAAATTGGTAACTTTATTTCAAAAAGTAGCTCACTGGACCAAATCCAGGTAGAACATTGTGTGCACTGTAAAGGCAACATTTTTAGCTCTTTAAACTTTGCCACAACTCTTCTCTTGATAGTGTCTCGGACAAGTTTGAAATTGAGTCAAGTCGGGTTAAAAAGTAGGTAATTTGGCAAAATCGAAGAGAAATCGTCTGTGCTTCGCACAGGCCATATCTTCAGTTTAATTCTCATGACAGTAGACCACAATGTTTGTCTCAACGATATTGTAGACAAGTTTGAAACTGGGTTAAGTTCGGTGAGTTAATAAGGTCACACGCACGTGTTTTATGTCAATCTAACCAGGATCTCTTCAGTTATATCAGTCGTACATCACTTTACTCAGGGAAGCGCTTTAGGGTCAATAGCCCTCTTGTTGTATTTGCCATTTCTTCTTGTTGTCCAACAGTATTGTTCTGCTCATTCCATGATGTGCAAAAACCTAGAAATATATAATTTGTTAACTCGTTTTATTTTAGATTTCAACCACAGTTAATATAATAATTCATATAACAATCATAAACTTTTACTAGATGTATCTCCTGTAAATGTAAATGTTTAATAATAGGCTTCCAGTTTAAGCCAGCCCTCAAGTTTTCTATAAAAAACAATCTTATAAAATAAGTTTCTGTAAATGCATCATAGTATGTGGAACTTTTTTTTCTTTTGGAAACAAATTGACAGATTTCCATATTATGACAAACATTTTTTTTTCAACTTGCACGAGCAGTGTATGTTCCTAACATTCCCTGTTTTATCATTTTTTACGTGGCTAGTGTGATCAACCTTCCCACTTCCCCCAGGTTAAGTAATATCCGGGACTAATCGTTATAAAACGAATTGTTTAGAAGCAGCCTTATCTAGAAATGCCATATTCCGTAAAACTTCAGCTGTATGCAGTCGGATCTGCGAATTTCATTTTCCTGTTGTACTGTTTTTGGTTATCTGCAAACCAGGTTACCGTTTAACTTTTCTTACACAATCCTGTCTTTTAACGACCCTGGGAAAGAAGCCCTTTGAAAAGATGGTTGGAAAAGGATAAAATGCTGGACAACCAGCATTTTCTCCTTTTACCACAATGTTTTCTATACTTCTGAAAACAAATGTCAGTAATTGAGTCACATTTATTTTGTCGTCTGCAAATGCTTTTAATTTAGAACAGTCCAAAATGTTGTCTTTTGGTAAAGAGTCAATACCCCAATAGTGGCTAAGAGTAATCATGGATTTTAAAATGCATTTTAAGTTATATAATACAACGGAAAAGCAGAGACATTATTGTGAGCACGATAATCTAATATTGTACGTTTGATATATGTGTTAACCGCTAGCAGAAAAAATACGGTAAACAAGTTTCCAGCTTGCCTTATCATCTGTTTACAGAGTTCCAGATAAGAGGAAGTGATGTTATTCTCAACCCATTATTTCTTTTCAAATCCCTATCTTATGGGTACTCATTAGAATCGTCTCATCGAGACGATTCTTATGAGTACCCATAACATAGGGCTTAATGGTGAATATCTAATATTTTCAATTTTGAAATCAAAATCATTCCCTCTTTCTGGAGCTCTGTGTTTACTCTTTACATTGTTTTGGAATTCATATGGATTGTAAGTTGGTTGTATTGGGATTTAACGAAGCTAATGTCATATCATGGCGGTCAGTGACGCACGTATGTTTCCTGTACAGTACTTACACAACTTTCTTTCTAAAGCCACCGACTACTTTTCTCACATGCTTCAGCAGAGGTGAGAGGCGAAAATTCGCCGGCGTAATGCAGAAAAATGACCCCCCCCCACAAAATGGCCCATGGGTCATTCTCTACGTAGAGGAATGATCCGGGTCATTATTGTACGAAGAGAAATGACCCAAGGGGGTATCGAACTCACAACCCCCAGGTCACGAGTCTGACACGCTCACCACTGAGCCAGCCGGTTGGGGCGAATTCAACTGGAAGCTTGAGAGAGAGAGAGAGAGAGAGAGAGAGAGAGAGAGAGAGTGTGTTTCTTTTCTTTTCTGGCTCACAGTTACAGTTAACGGCTTTATCTACTAGACACTTCTACAGATAATAGGACATAAAAAATGTGACGTCTGCAATACTACCGACCCTGTTGAAGAATTGATTGTCGTCAGCCTTCCAATATCTTTTTCCACAGTGTTTTTACAGAGCGAATCGAAGTCTTATTGTAATTCGTCTGCTCCAGACACTATCAGTACAGAGCTCCCGATAAGAGGGAGTGATGGTATTCTAAATCCTTTGTTTCTCTTCCAAACCCTATGCTGTACTATGAGACGATTCTAATGAGTACCCACAGCATAGGGTTTAGTTGAGAATAATTAATATTTTCAATTTTGAAATCAAAATCACTCTCTCAATTTGGAGCTCTGTCAGTAGATACATGTACATATGTTACTCTGCAGCATAAAGTAGATTGCAAAAATAATGTACCTCCTCCCGTCTAGTTCGTACGTGTAGGAAAGGGATTTCATTGCTTGTCCGTCCAAATGAGAGTAGGACTTCCCTCTAGTCTCAATAATGAGACGCCCCGGTGATCTTTTTCATATTTGGACATTTACTGTACACCGTACCGTCTCAAGCCCATCGTAAATTTTCCGGTAGCAAATATAGAGCGCTGCACTGACTTTCGATTTCGTCGGTTTCATCTGTATTGCAGCGAAATGCAATTAAATTTTAGTACTAAACATGACCAAAAACTGATTGTTAAACCACTCATTACATAAAAAGCTTGTAGAAGTCGTTTACAACATGTTAATCTTGGAAAAATCACGGACGAAATTTATCGTGCGTGGCGGCCATTTTGTATGTTTTCGGGAACGTAAACAACTCGAGTAAATGATGGAACGCAAGGTTTTTTCTTACGATCAGCGTTTATATTCAAAATATTTGTATTTCAAACGAAGGAATATTGAATACGCAAGCCACAGGTATGTTTAAATCCTAGTTCTATGCTCTATTTGGAAAATTATAAGAGTTCAAACTTGCGCACAAAATCTCTGCGGAGCTTTCAACTGATTTTGTCTTGATTGTCTCTGTACCCAGAGGCGACCAGTCAAAAAGTAACATCGCCTTTGGGGACAGTTATCTGTACTAGACTTCCCTCTACCCTGTTTTTGAAGTCAATCCTACTAAAGTCAGATTTATAATCTACCTCCCATTTCTTTTGTCCACAATCATTTTTCCACAGTGAACACTTAGAATTCGTCTGGTCGATATGTACGATCAGTTACTAGCCGTGTCACGCATTCTTGAACTCCGTTGTTTTAATCTGTTACCACACAATCCGTACTTTCGTCGACCCTGAGAAAGAAGCCTTTAGAAAACATTGTAAGAAAAGGAGAAAATGCTGGTAACCAGCATTTTCTCCTTTTCCCAAAATGTTTTCCACCCTTCACAAAACAGATTTCAAATTTTCAGTCACTTTTATTTTGTCGTCTGCAAATGCTTTCGATTTAGACAAGCCTAAAATATTGTTGTTTGGCAATGAGTTAAACAGATGTACCTCCTCCCACAGATCTATGACCACGAAGAAAGAAATTTGATTGCCTGCCCGTGCAACAGAGAGTAGGACTTTTTCCGCCGAGTTTTTTATGGCATCTTAACTACAAACGGGCCATGCTAAAAAGTAGATTAAATTCTTCCATGTAGTTTTTTCCACATCGAATCAGATCTTATTACACTATATTTCGTCTGCTAAGCACAATAAGTAATTACCAAATTTCACGCATTCTTGATCACACGTCTATAAATAAATCTCAAAACTTGACTTCTCCGAGATGACTGTAATTGCACAAAAGTGGTACAATTGATCATGTTAGTAGATAGACTATCGTCTACTTCCCTAATACCTTTTTTCCACAATGATTTTTCGCAGTAAATCCCTAGAAATCATCCACTCGAGATAAGTTAATTAGTCTACCTCTGCCGAGCGTTGTTGAACACTGC
Organism: Tridacna crocea; assembly: GCA_943736015.1. NCBI lineage: Eukaryota > Metazoa > Mollusca > Bivalvia > Cardiida > Cardiidae > Tridacna > Tridacna crocea. The sequence continues at coordinate 2,578,671 of OX031057.1, read as the reverse complement.
GACTACAAACAGATTTACCTTCTTCCGTCTATGCTCACGTACACTTGTAGAAAAGAGATTTGGTTGCTTGTCCATCCAACAGAAAGTATTACTTTTCCCCCATTTTTTAAGTCATCTGTTTACTATCGACCCTGATGACGAATACACTATCTTGACTGTGCTTCCCGAAAAAAACTTTTTCTATAATGTTTACCAGAACAACTCGAACAACCATAGAATTCGTCTGCTGGAGACACGATCAGTAAATATGTCACGCATTCATGAACCCTCGCGGCTAAAAATAGATTACGAAAATCACCTACACCAGCCCAAAAAGTCCCTGCACCGGCTTGATTACATCATTTATATAGAATAAAGAAGTAAATATGCTGAAACGGGTGTCCTATACGTTGGTCACAGTCTTAGTTTAGTTTTCTAGTATTTTAAGGGGTCACAGTCTACTGATATGTGTAAATGGCGAAGAGAGTACGAAATATCAAAAGAACGAATTGATTTCTCCCAGATTACAACATTGCGAACGGACTGAAAGAATTACTGCACAGACAATCGATAAAGGGTACAACTGAACATAATATAAATGAGGTGTATCGATACTTACTTACCTCATTTCTTCCAAATCACAACATTACAGACCGAATGAACGGATTACTGTACAGACAATCGATAAAGTTACAAGTCAACATAATATGAATGAGGTATATCAATACTTACTTACCTCATTGGGCCTAAAAACACATGCACAAAACTGGGATACATTAGCATGCAAAAAGTTAATTCAAAACGCAGTTGATAGCTTTCCAATAGGGTCTAAAGTCTCGTCACGTGATCGTGAGAGTTCTTCATTTCCGGGACCTAGCATAAAATTACCTCCTTCTCACCGCAATATGTGGAGAGATACATGAAAAAAATAGGGAAGACTAAGTGAGCTTTTAAATGTCTGAGCGATTTGAACATACATGTATCAGTTATGGAAGAGAAAGCGATATGTGACTTTATTCACAGGTTTTGGCATTCTATAACCAAAAATAAATGATAAAATATGAAATCAAATACCTAATTGGAAGAGACATTACAGCCCCTTTTAGCACACCATGTCCAGAAAACAAGGGTTAGCAGTAAAAAAAAAAATGATCAGATTTTGCATATATGGCTTTACGCATAAAAAGTTGTATAGGAATTATGTATATTTATTTTGATACAATTTTATCGAATTCTCAATTTATTTTTCAGTTTAGAATCAATTTATTAATTTTGTTCCTCAAAAACTGACAAAGATGAATTTAAATCTGAAGTTCAAGGGTTCAGAACCAAACCTTAGAAGTCTGGGTTAGTTTTTATATTTTCTGAAAATTAAGTTATATATGTCTTCTTTTTGTTAACAAGTATAGTAAAATTCAGAAAACGGTAAAATGATTTCTATGCCCCCGCATCAATACAGGAGTTTTCATCCTGGCTGTTTGTCTGTTGTTTTTATTGAAACAATAGTGGATATAACATAACTTTTTTAGCTTTTGTAATTGCATGTGATAACGCTTTAATAAAAAATGTACTCTTTGTGATATAAAATTCGTCTGGTACCAAAGACAAAGTCACAAGATATGGTCAACGTCAGACATCAAGGTCACATTTCAGCAAAATACTGTATAATTCGGCTTAAATTTAAATGGTAAGTGAAAGGACTTTCATATTTGATACGTATATTTTTTTGTAGTAACAACTTTAATCTGGTACCAAGGTCAATGTCATATGACAAGGTCAAGGTAAAATACCAGGTCACATTTCTACAAAATGATTTAATGTTGAGCATAACATTTTAATGGTGAGTGATGCGACTTTCATATTTCACATGTATATTTTGTGTGGCAACACCTTTCATCTGGTATTAAGGTCAAAGTCATTTGACATGGTCAAGGTCAAATATCAAGGTCAAAGCAAGGGTGAAAAAAATGAATATAGGTCTGTAGATGTAAATGAAAGAACTTTCACATTTTTCATGTGCGTATTTATGGTGAAACCTTCAATCTGTTGTCAAAGTTATCTGCCAAAGTCAATGTCCCATTGAAATCGTATTGAAATCATAACAATGCATTATTGACGATGATTTGTAGCTACATGTATTTTTTTGAAAACATATGTAATCTAAACTGTTTCACTTTAGGTAAAGGCTCCCTAAATGCTTTGTGTGACATATAGCCAAGAAAGTAAACTATATTTGCTGTGGGAGCGCACAATCCTACTGTTCTTTTACTAGAGCAAAATTAATCTTTGATTGTATCATCAAGGTTGAAAAGAATTTGGTCAGTAAATAAAAGAGTATTTGAGCTGTATTTGTGTACTTATGGTAGTAGACCCCTATTGCTTCTAGTGCAACATAGAATTACATTTCTAGTTAATTGCTAAATAAGGATTTATACTGATTTAATACTTTCGCACATTGTTAACTGACCAGAAATTCCTTTGATGTCCATCTTGAAATTATTTTTGATACCTTTGCAAGTTTCCTGAAAAGGGAAGTAATTGTTATCTCCATTTATAATGAGAATATAGTGGATTTAGTTATAAATGGTAATCCTAAGAAGCAAACACATGGAAAAAATGGCTTGGTTCAAGTAGTGCGACATTGCACATTTTTAGTCAGCAAATTTTGTAAGTTAATATTTTAGAGGAAAAAGCTGTTTTCCATAAGGGTTCTACTTCCTTAAACTAATTTTGAGCTCACCTAAACAAGAAGTCTTCAAGACGAGCTTTTGTGATCGTGTTGTGTCCAGTGTCCATCATGCGTTGTCCAAATGTTGACATTTATTTTTTGGGCACTCAAGAGGCCTGATACTTATGCATAGCCTGATACTCTTGAAAACTGGTCTATATATTTGTCCAGATGATATCTTGAATCTGTTCGAAGAGGCCACACTTTGGCCCGATGCTCTTCCAAATTGTTTGTTTGATGATAATATTGACAGGTTTGAAATTGGGTCACGCCATTTAAAAAAAACATCTTACAGAAAGCTTGTTTGCATTCTAGAGGCCACATTGTCAGCCTAGCACTTATGACTCTCAGTCAGAATGTTTACAAGTATCGACTATAATTATCTTAAGTTTGAACGTTTGCTCAAAAAGTCGGTCACAGATCCAAACTAGAAAAGCCCTGTATGCACTCTAAAGGCCATGTTTTCAGTCTGACACTCATGAAACTTGGTCAAAAAGTTTTTTTTTTTTTTCGAAATCTCAGATTACTTTGAATTTGAATCACAACACACAAAAATATATGTCACCAGGACAAATTTTTGAAAAAAAAAATATGTGTTGTCTAGAGACCAATTTTTCAATCTGATAGTCATGAAACATTATCAGAATATTTGTCTAACGATATTCATTAGAAAACAGTTTCTTGACGGACATAAATCGTAATAGGTGAATCACGTTTCTTTAACAAAAACTGCAGCTGTGTGAAGGCACAAAATGATAGCATAAGCACTAAACAATACGTTTGAAAGCAGATATTTAAACTTTCAGTCCTCAATTTGCCAAGCCGCACGCAAATGTGCGTTTCCACTGTTAAATTCAGCCTTTGATACTTCCAATATTTGTAAAGACACCTTCACGAATAGATTTATTCTTCCAGACTACTTGTAAGGAAAGAAACAAAATAGCTTATTGAAAACATTTTTAATGATTTTAATATCAATAAAACATTATTTTTCATTTCGTAGATTGTGCTGGATGAAAACAATGTAATGATGGGCTACATCTACGTGTCATATACCAGGAACAGTAGACGTGCTATTTTATTTACAAGCAACCTTGTTTTCTTTAGTCAACTTCGTAGACTTGATTCCCTCTTACCTGTAAAAGTATTTGTTTTTCTCTGGGAGAAATTATGTAACGGTTCTCACAAACACCCGTCATTGGCGGGGTTTGAACCCTGGACCTCCGGGTCTCAAGGCAAACACTCTACCACGTCGCTACAAAAGCTAGCTCTATAGCAAGGCGGTATAAGTGTCCGATTATAACAACACAAGCTATACCTCTACATCTATCTGTGGGATAGACCAGTATACTACATAATCCCCCTCCACATGAAGATTCGTCCACGAATCCGTAAATTACTGTTACCTTATCTCTTTAATTTTTTTTTCGTTGGGCGCCAAAGTAACAGTTCTCACAAACATTTGTCACAGGCGGGGTTTGAACCCTGGACCTCCAGGCCTCAAGGCGAACACTTTACCACGTCGCTACTAAAGCTAGCTCTATAGCAAGGCAGTATAAGTGTCCCCTTATACCTACACAAGCTTTACCTTTACATCTAGATGTGGGATAGACCAGCATACTACATAGGTTCCGATGCCGGGAATCGAACCCGGGCCCGCCTGGGTGAAAACCAGAAATCCTAAAGAGCTATGTACCATCATGAATATGAAGAAGAGCCATACCACTCCATATCACCCTCAAGGAAATGCAGGACCTGAACGTTTTAATCGAACCCGTTTGGATATGTTAGGAACCCTTGAAAACGTTCAAAAATCAGATTGGAAGAAATACGTAAGCTCTCTTGTATTTTATTACAACAGTACTCCTCATGAGACGACGAAAGCATCTCCTTATGAATTGATGTATGGCAGAAAACCTAAACTCCCAATCGACATCCAGTTTGAAGAAATCACAGAAGGCACAGACAGTACTACTAAAGAGTACCTCAAAAATTTAAAGGACACTATGGACCACACAAAAAAAGATTGTTGAGAAATGCTCAGAGAAAGCCAAACATAGGAACAACAAAAAAGTATGATCTCAAAGCAAAAGTAACTAGCAATTCCATAGGAGACAAAGTTCAAGTTAAAAGAGTTTCGTTTGAGGGAAAACATAAAATCTCTGACAAGTTCGAAGGGGACACATACATTGTTTTGGAACAGACAAAACCAGAAATTCCTGTGTTCAGAGTGAAAGCTGAGAGGTCAGGTTAAGATAGAAGGACAGGATGATGACGAAATTGAGACTGCTGTATATGATATTGAAGATGAAACCAAGGCAGAAGATAAAAATACAGAAGTCAAAGAATTTCCAGTAATAGTGAAAAGAACATGGAGAACAAGTTCAACGAAAAAGCTGTTAAAGACCATGACGGCATAAGAGATTATTCGGATAGTGAGTCTGATGGAAGTGTTGTAATCACATTTGCACATGGGGCCGCCCATATCTACTCTTAAAGGGCAAATCAACAAGTTTCTGATATGATTAATTTTGAAATCTACATCTATCAAATGGCAACCTGGTAATATTGTAATTTGAAAAAAAAATTATTAAAAGTACTTTTTTTCAATTTATATTTTTGCTTATTAGTTTTTCTTGCATCGCTTACCTCCCTTACTTATTGTAGCGCACCTTGATCTGTGACGTCATAGGAGCGTTTGTTTCAATATTGGCCTTGTTTCAGATAGTGAAATGAGCGATATTCAAGACGAAGGAATAAACGATTCTAGGCCGGTAAGGCCGTACATGTACCACCAAGTTTTTAATGAAACTTAATAGTTTCTGATGATGAGGATAAAAGTAAAAATTCGCCCACCAATGACGAAAGTAACGATGTTAAGCTGGACTTTTGAACAGCGTGATGAGTATCACGCCTATGTATGAGGCTACGGGTCGAACGTCGCTTACAGAAATATTATTCGATACATGATAAAATTAAGTGTACGGCATAAGCTTTGTTTCACTTGAAGTATTTTCAGTAGATTTACGGGTGGCATTAATAATAATAATAATAATAATAATAATAAAGACGGTTTTAAGACAGTTCCACGACTAAACAGTTCCCCGACACTTTTAAAGACGTTTCTCCTACACTTTAGTTTCATGTCAAATAACCGATTTCTTGACTTTTACGATTGATAATCGTGAGATGTTAGTTCTAACTATTTGTTGATGGATTCTATATTTGTACCTTGTAAAGAATTCTGTAAACATTGACAGGTACAAAATTTGTTCTCTCATGGGTGAAGGGTTACACAATAAATCGCGATTTTCGTGAGAATAAGAATAGTTTGAAATGCTGTTAACGAGCGTGAAATTTGAGAAAATAATATGTTCCGAGATCGTTAAGACAAGCGTCAACATTATTTTATATTCTAGGTAACCACGTTTGTATCAATTTATCCTTTGTCCACAATATTTTCTACTTTTAACTCTTTACCATACGACAAAATATTAAACAGGTCCAAACTGAAATAGCTTGCAGACGACAAAATAAAGTTATATATTTCAAAAATTGAATTTTTTTTCCAGCAGAGTAAAACACTGTGTTAACAGGAGAATATGCTGGTTACTAGGTTACTTTCTACTAGGTAGCTGGTTAGGTGTGCGGTAAAAAAGCCAGAGGTAAAAAAGCCATAGGTAAAAAGGCCATAGGTAAAAAGGCCATAGGTAAAAAAGCCAGAAGTAAAACGGTAAAAAGGCCATAGGTAATAAGGCCATAGGTAAAAAAGCCAGAGCTAATTTAGTATATATGATTTATTAAGAAAAACAAAAAGGGTTAATTTAGTTGTATATGATGTAAAGAAAGTTTTTTGTTTCAGAAAATCTTTAGAAGTATTTTTGGAAAAGGAGAAGCTAATTTTTCCGTTTCACACAATGTTTTATCTCCTATCTTGATGTGTTGTATGCAGATTATTAAAATATGTAAGAGTCTGAAATTAGTTGTTTGATAAGGGGAACTTCTCCAGTCTTCAGCTACTGACTTTTGAAAACATTTAAGGAAAAGGAGAAACTGCCTATAACAAATTTTCTTTTTCACACATTTCCCTATATTGATGTGTTGTATGCAGATTTCTTCAATATTTAACCCTTTTCTAAATTCCCATACAATGCAATTTAAGATGGGCCTCCTTTTACTTTTTTTGCTCATAACAAACAATTTCTCCTTTTCTTACAATGTTTTATATCCTATGTTGATGTGTTTTATGCATCCTCTTTCAATATGACAGAGTCTAAAATTAGTTGTTTGATAAGTGAAACTGGTCATACTTTACACTTTTGCAGTTGCAGGAGATGACTTTAGAAAACATTTCGGGAAAAAGGGGAAACTCCTCAAAGGAAGCAATTTCCTACAATGTTTGAAATTATTGCATACCATTATCTTATACTTCAAAGTTTCCATGGAACCAACTTTCAATAAAAAAATCAAACTAATTTAAAACATGACGTGCAAACTGTCATTTCACAAGTCAAAGTTTTAATCATAATTATGCAATTGGTCAGTAACAGTTTGAAATGAATGTAGGACGTTTTGGCCACGGACGTTTTGGCCAGAACGTTTTGGCCAGGACGTTTTGGCCACGGACGTTTTGGCCACATATAGTGAAAAAATGGACGTTTTGGCCAAAATAATTTTATATGTACTTTTTATGTAAAATAAAGCTAAAAATTTTTTTTTTTTTATTTGATCAATTGTTTAGACTTTTGTTGAACTTTTGTTGAAATTTGGTAATAAATTTTAGAGTTTTACAGTTTTATTTATTCCTTTGAAGTAAAGGAAAACATCAACAATTTAATGTTTTTAAATTATCTTCAATTTTCAAGTTTTGTCTTTTGATTGACAAACAGTTTGATTGACTAATTGCTTATTAATGATACTTTCTTGCATTTAATGTTGTTATTATTAGAAGTGTAAAGAGTTTCATTGTTCTTGTCTTTTAACACTAATGAATCTGTAGATCACACCACACTTGAATCATCTATTTCAATTAAAGAAATATGTGATTAATTAATTTGTTTGAAAAACTGTTAAGAAAGATCAAAGTTGCTAGTATAGAATTAATATATTTGTTTGATATGTAAATTTTTCTGAAAAAGTTCTGGTACATATATAAAGACATTATGAGGACTGTAGCTTTATTTCAAAATAATATTCAAGTGGCAACTTATATTAACAGTACAATGGAGATTATTACTACTAAGCGCGGTGGTCAGAAGTTATGTTTAGATGGATTTATGTATACGTGCAAACATGTTGCCAAACAGAAAAACGAGATAACTTGGCGTTGTGTAAAAAGAACTTCTTCTGAATGCAAGGCAATTTTACAAACTACAAAGGATTATGAAGATGCCACTTTACAGACAGTTCATAATCATATATCTGACAATGTTGGTGCCGAAATTGAAATCAATAGACACGGAATGAAATCAACAGCCAAAACTACAAATGACAAACCTAACCAGATTGTTACTTTCGCAACATCAACAGCATCAGACCAAGTGAAAGCCAGATTACCAGAAGCTGACACCCTAAAAAGAGTCCTCCGAAGAGTCAGGGCAGCTCATAGACCAAAAGAACCACAAACTCTACAAGAATTGAGTATTCAACATCCATGGACTCAAACTGTTGGTGATAATCAGACCGATTTTCTACTATTTGACAACGGGCCACATGCTGATGAACGAGTCATAGTGTTTGCTACAGAAGACCATGTCAGGAAACTAGCAGGCAGTGATAAATGGTGCATGGATGGTACATTTGCGGTGGCACCTCTCCTCTTTACGCAGCTGTATGTCATTCAAGGACTTGTGAATGGTGTTTTTCTCCCACTCGTGTATGCCCTCCTACAGCGCAGAACTCAGACAACATATGAAACTCTCTTTCGTGTTCTTGAACAATTTGGATGTGATCCGTCAACTGTAATAATGGATTTTGAACGCAGTGTGGAAATGGCTATTTTTTCAGTGTTTGGTGAACATGTGAACATCCAGTTTTGCTTCTATCACTTGACCCAATCAATTTGGCGTAAGATACAATCCCTCGGACTTACCAACAGATATGAGAACAACAATGAGTTTAGATTATTTTGTGGACAGATCGACGCACTGGCTTTCCTTCCACTGGAAGAAGTCAATGATGGAATAGAATACTTAAAAGAAACTGTACCCGAGGAAGCTGAAGCTCTTCTTAATTATTTTGATTCTACATATGTGTCTGGACAACTTCGCCCAAGAAGAAATAATGATGGCCTTATAGTCCGTTTTCGAAGAACACCCCCACTCTTCCCACCTAACAGATGGAACTGTCACCAAGCAACAATGTTAAATCAACCAAGAACAAACAACGCATCAGAAGGATGGAACAATAAGTTCCACAGTTTAGTTGGCCAAGACCACCCATCCGTCTGGAAACTCATTGAGACTCTTCAACGTGAATGTGCTCGTGTAAGTGCTGTTCTTTTACAAGATGAACATGGTGTTCGACCAAAGAAGAGGGTTAAAAAAGTGTACATTGAACTTCAGACTCGACTAAGGAACTTGTGCGAAGACAGAATATCTGAGAGGAAATCGATAGTAGAGTTCTTGCGTGGTGTTTCCAGCAACCTGAGAGCAGGTCAACCAGACATTTAAATTTGAAGTGATGAAATTATAATTATGAAAGAAAGTGGTGTTATAATAGCCTATACAATTGATTTATGAAATCATTGTAAGAAAAAAAGAAATTGCTCAGAATGAGGATTTCTCTTTTTCTTCCAATGTTTTCCATCATATAAGAAAACATCAATTTCCTTGATCAATACTTTTGATTATCCTCTTCAGAAGCTCCCAATATGGAAGGATTAACTGTATTATGAAATCATTGTAAGAAAAAAAGAAATTGCTCAGAATGAGGATTTCTCTTTTTCCTCCAATGTTTTCCATCATATAAGAAAACATCAAATTCCTTGATCAATACTTTTGATTGTCCTCTTCAGAAGCTCCCAATATGGAAGGATTAACTGTATTATGAAATCATTGTAAGAAAAAAAGAAATTGCTCAGAATGAGGATTTCTCTTTTTCCTCCAATGTTTTCCATCATATAAGAAAACATCAAATTCCTTGATCAATACTTTTGATTGTCCTCTTCAGAAGCTCCCAATATGGAAGGATTAACTGTATTATGAAATCATTGTAAGAAAAAAAGAAATTGCTCAGAATGAGGATTTCTCTTTTTCCTCCAATGTTTTCTATCATATAAGAAAAAGAATTAAACACTTCATTTGAAATTAAACATCTTTATTTTAAAGCTTAAAATTGTGTCTGAGTTGTAAAATAAATTTAGGTTCGTGTTTTATTTCTTTTGTCTCATTTTATATTTTTATAATGTACTACCAAACCTTCTACACAATTGTCCATGGCCATCAGTATATAAGTACTTATTAAAGATTGAAAAGACACAGATACAAAGTCTTGAAACCATCTGTTATAATAAAAAATTGCAATAAAGGTCTAAAATGTTGATCAAATAAGTAAATTAAATATGTTTGTAGCTTTAATATCTATAATAAGTACATATATAATAGATTTGGCCAAAACGTCCGTTTTTTCAATATAGGTGGCCAAAACGTCCGTGGCCAAAACGTCCTGGCCAAAACGTCCTGGCCAAAACGTCCGTGGCCAAAACGTCCGTCCTCCGTTTGAAATAATACTGTTAAATCATGTAATAGGCCATTTCCTGCACCTATTATTGGTTTCAATTAATTTATCAACAAGTACTTGTAGACAGATAAACAAATGTAATTTCTATTAAATTCAAATTATCTTGTTACCCATCCTTTTTGATAATATAAAATCAGTCTTTATTTAGATACCACATATGCTTTACATGGTTAATTCTTTTAATTTACATAATAAATGTAAAAAATTATGCACAAATATAAATGGTAAAATTAATGCACACATCATCATAAATAATTTTCATTGAATATTTATACATATTAATATTATATTTAAAATATTTGGTATTTTCTTAATAAATCATATATACATGTACTAAATTAGCTCTGGCTTTTTTACCTATGGCCTTATTACCTATGGCTTTTTTACCGTTTTACTTCTGGCTTTTTTACCTATGGCCTTTTTACCTATGGCCTTTTTACCTATGGCTTTTTTACCTCTGGCTTTTTTACCTACATTCAGCTGGTTACTTTCTTACAATGTTTTTAAAAGTCTGCTGTCTTCGGGGTCGTAAAAATTATGGATTGATTGGTAAAGGGTTAAATATAAATCCCACACATTGGGCACAAGTTCTGGTTAAGATCACAGGGAGCAGTATCCGAATTTGAATTTTGCTTTGAATTTGGTCTGGTCCAAAATTTGCCGTCTGGAAAAGGGTTAAATTGTTACCAAACATCAAATTTATTGACTCAACCGAATTGAAAGCAATTAGAGTCAACAAATTAAATTTAACTTGCATGTTTGGACTTGTTTTTGATGGGTAAAAAACATTGTAGAAAAAGGAGAAAATGCTGGTCAGCAACATTTCTCTTTTGCCTATAATGTTTTCGAAAGTTTTTTCTATCTTTACAAGGGTCGTAAAAACAAAAGATTTCTCTCAGTAGCCTGTCTAGAAGACAGAGTATGGAGAGGAACAGGGAAATATCCACAAATCAGAAATGTAAAGATACAATTCAAAATTTGTTCAAAATGATAGTAAGTTGTCAAATCATTTTTAAGAGTGAAATGTCTAAAAGAAGAAGTGTACGGGATAAAAGCTGTTACATGGGTTTACTGTCACAAACAAACATTACAGAGTAAAGGGGTGAGATATGCAAATGTTATGTAACCATTTCCTGTATTGTTTCAACTGGCCGGTGATGGATTAACATTTATGACCATGACTAGGGGTAGCCAGATACTGACTTCACCCTTTACCATGCAAACCCTAGGTCTAGTTTCCAATACCCAAAGAAAGAGTGTTTGAAAAACAGTGTGGGAAGAAAAAGATGTTTACTGTTTAAGGGCAAATCCTAATATATTTTGACCATACTGTTTTTTTCTCCAATCAGCTGCAAATATTTTTGGTTCACAATTCTTTTGTTGTCTGCAAATGCTTTCAATTTGAACCAATCTAAAATTTTTGTGTTTGGTTAATGGTCACTTGACCCTTTGTTTTTTACAACCCTGAGACAGAAGCCTTTTGAAAACATTGTGGAAAAGGAACAAAAAGCTGAAACACTTGAAAGTTAACATCATTTGAACAATCCAGACTTTGGTACTTGCAAAATCTATGTTATGAATTTGGATGACTATGTTATGTTGTTGCCTTTGAAAACATTGTGAGGAAAAGAGAAAATGCTAAGAGTTTCTCCTTTTCCCATAATATTTTCCATCCTTTCCAAATCAAATTTCATTTCAACTTTTTGATTACCAATCTTTTGTCATGTGCAAATTAACCCTTTACTAAACAATCCCTGTTTTTTACAACCCTGAGATGGAAGCCTTTTTAAAACATTGTGGGAAAAGGAGAGAATGCTGGTAACCAACATTTTCTTCTTATCCTACAATGTTTTCTATCCTGGTGGAAACAAATTTCAATACTTCAGTTAGGTTTACTTTGTTTGCAAGTGCTTTATATTTGAACCATTCTAAAATTTTGTCTCTTGGTAAAAATGTTGAAAACATTTGGGGGAAAAAAAGGGAGAAAACGGCACAAATTTCTACTTTGTCCAGAATGTAGATCTAGAAAAGGATAAAATATTACGAAAAACAATTAAAGGAATTACCGACCTTATGTTTGTTTTTCTTTTTGGAGATTGCCATTGCGGAATGTCTGTCTTATGGCCTATCTTATTTCGACTCGGAGTTTCGAACAATGTCGGCACAGCATCAGGTTTTAATCGCAGCCTTATATTCCTATAACCAACTTCTTTTACGAGTTTTGGACTTATTAAGAACTGACTGTCCTCGAAGTGTTTCAAACACAATTTGGAATGAACAGATGGCACAAAATTCTCCGTTACTGTCCGGCCACAGTTTAAACGTTGAATCCATAGTTTCCTCCTTTTTAATTCCTTCGGAAATTTGAACATACTAACTTTATGTGTTCCTGATTCGACGTTGAAGCCATAGGCTGCACAATTTACCATTTTTTGGGCTGAATTCTATGTCAATACTCAGATATCTGCGTATAATCATCAGCGTTCCTACTTATTTCTACTGACTGTAAACACAAGCTTACGCGACTATGACGTCACACAGGTACGGAAGATAAGCGAATCAGGGGAAGTAAGCCATGCACCATTTTTGGGGCCGTATATCAGCGTGACAATTCGAGCGTGATTTATGGCATGTTACAGAGTGGTATTTATGAAAACTGATGGACACGTGTTTACTAACATCGTTTGCAGCTGATTGGAGCAAAAAAACAGTATGGTCAAAAAATCTTAGGATTTGCCCTTTAAATTCTGAGCAGAGAGACAGACAACAACATTTAGTGGAATCAGCACCACTTTACAAAGGAAACATTGATATAAGAGGTGAAAGAGCACAAGATTTGCTTGTTGAGGACACAGATGAAGATGTTGAAAAAGTTGAGGAAAAACATAACTCTAGACGTATTAGTACAGAAAAAGAAAGTACTAGTAAGTCTAATGCTAGGACGCATTTCTGAAACCTAGGGAGAGAGATGTTGCAAAACAAATTTGTTTGAGCGTGTTTTCTTGCTTGAAAAATGTACCTTAACTGTAATAATGTTCATTTTACTTTTCAGTTGTACAGTTTTATATGTTAAATAGAACCGGGTCCTACTAAAACACGCCGTACCAGAAAAATACGCCGTACCATACGCCGTACGGATTAAAACACGCCGTACCAAAATGTGAATTATATTGTATGCTTTTTTTGGTATTTTTATATTGAAAAACATATAATCTAACTTAAGTAGCGATATTACTGCCCAATTTTTCGTATTTGTCAAGTTATTGGTAATTATAGACTTTCTTGTACGGGACCAACAGGTGCCCGTTTCGCCGTACCAATTACATGAGCGCCGTACGAATTTTGAGGCACAAAACAACCAAATTAATAAGAATGTATGGTACAATATGCAATTATCTACTTATTTACGAGTTCATGTTGTTCTATTTCATGTCTTACAGAGGTTATAGGTACATGTCAAGCATCCAGCAGATATTTACAGAAGGGAAATAACTCTGTGGTACTGATGAAGTTTATACAGAGAACTTTCCGTTTCATTACTTTAATGAAACCTTGTGAAAAAATAGGAAATTGCTGGTCTTGAAAATTAAGGTTATTGAAAATATTTAGGAAAAAGAAGAAAATGTTGGTAACCCTCCCCTAACAAATTTCATTTGTGTCGTTAGCAAATTTGGACCATTTGAAAATTGTCGTTTGGTTAAGATTAAATGGTTGTACATAGAACTTTTAGCCCTTAAAATGTTTCCAGACTCAACGACTTGGACCTGGTTCTACGATGAGTCCTTTTGTTTTTAGTTTCTTTCACTGTTATTATTTTAAACTAGATACTATTTTATGAATTTGTAATTTTAAAACTCAGTTATATTTTTTCATTCATTCATTAATCCATATTTACATTACTAGTTCTTGTGTTTTACAGTCAGTATCGTTGCCCACTGCGAATGAATTAACCCTTTCCCAAACAACAAATTGTATAGACTCTTCCAAACTGAATTAGTTTGCAGACGACAGTTTAAAACTTGGTGAAAATGGTGGGAAGTTCTCCAAAAGGTTAGAACACTAGAGCAATTTCTTGTCTGCACAGTATTTTCAAAAGATTTATACTGCAGACACTTAAAAGGAAGGGTTGTCTGGGAAAGGTTTAGATGACCAAAATAGATATGACCAAAAGGAATTGAATACTGCTCTGAAGGCACTACATTACAAGCCTGCGAACACATAAAAGAAGAGGGTTGAGGACAATGAATCGCCAGTACATTCACTTCGCCGCTTCCAAGACCCTACTGAAGAAGGGTTCGCAAGTCATCATCACACTTAATGTGAAGAAATACCCCCAAGAGGGGCCCTTGCGTAGTACTTATAAAAACAGGAAGTACATGAATATGTGAGCTTCCGCAGTGAAATAATTAATGTACTTAAAGTGGTGTAAATCACCATAAAATCAATCAATCAACATTTGCCAGTCAAATTTCTTTACATTGTTTATTGGTAAAAAATTCATCGGGACAAAAGAAAAAGAAGACATGTTTGTGAAACACTTATGCCCCTGTTTATGCAGACGGACATGCGGGTAAAGCTATATGGCCCAAATCTTCCGATGCCGGGACATAAAAAATAGAATAGATCTATCTCAATATTGATTTACAGTTTATTGATTGAGAGAGTTGTGATGGCAATTTTCGGAAGATATCATTCAAATCGGCACATGTACAGGTTGAGAAAATGTTACATAGGGCACACAAATTGGGTGTATCTAAGTTCAGCTATCCTTATTTTTCCATACCGTGCTTTCTACCCTTTTGGAGAACTCTCCGCCATTTTCATCAACTTTAAAATTGTCGTCTGCAATCTGTTTCAGTTTGGATGGGTCTAAAATTTATCATATGGACAAAAGTCATTTTTGTCACAGTGCGCAACGATACAGCATGGAAAAACCAGCACTAAATGGAAAAATTGATTAAAGAATGAAAAAATACAGCCCACGTTCTATAATCATTAACTTTTTCCCAAACGACAAAATTGTAGACTGTTCTAAATTTGCAGACGACACAATTGAAATTTGTTCTTGGAGGGTAGAAACATTATATGAAAAGGAGAAAATACTGGTTACTAGTATTTTGTCCTTTTCCCAAGATATTTTCAAGAGCCTTATTTTTCCGGATTAGAAAAGAAGAGAAACGGTCATAAGCAATTACTCGTTTTTCCACAAGGTTTCATTGAACTGATGTTTAACGTAAAGTTCTCTGTATAAACTTCAGAGTTATTTCCCTTCTGGAAACATCTGCTGGATAAATGCTTGACATGTAGCTGCAGCCTCTGTATGACATAAAATAGAACAACATGAACTCGTAAATAAGTAGATAATTGCATATTGTACCATACATTCTTATTAATTTAGTTGTTTTGTGCCTCAAAATTCGTACGGCGCTCGTGTAATTGGTACGGCGTAACGGGCACCTGTTGGTCCCGTACAAGAATGTCTAAAATTGGCAATAACTTGACAAATATGAAAAATTGGCAAGTAATATCGCTACTTAGGTTAAATTATATGTTTTTCGATATAAAAATACCAAGAAAAGCATTCAATATAATTCACATTTTGGTACGGCGTGTTTTAATCCGTACGGCGTATGGTACGGCGTATTTTTCTGGTACGGCGTGTTTTAGTAGGACCGATAGAACCTATGGTCTAGCTGATATTTTTTTTTTGTAAAATAGTTAGCGACGTAACGACAACATGACAGATGACTGTTCCTTTAGTAAATGACGGGAAGTCATTTTTTAATTGTGTTTGAGTATGTGACCGGGTTGTCATTTGTGAGCTTTAGACTCGTCCATGCTATATTTAGAATCATTTTTGCGGGTAAATAAGGTTCACGTGATCTTAGCACCCTTCCTTTGTCGTAAGGAAAACTGAAGCAGACGAGTGAAGACGTTTTGGTGATGTTTGCCGTCAACAGCCTGGGCGTTTTCTTTATCAATCACTGGTTTTTCGGGCTTCACAGGGTAGACAACATGTTGACCGAGAGTGGCAGAAGATAAAATACTGAATTATCGACTTGCATTCAATTCCATAAATTGATTGTAATGTTGGCTTGGCTTGACTTAGCTTGGCTCTGTGCAATGCAATACAGTAGATTCGAGATTAAAAGAATGTTATTTACTGTGGTATACTCGCTCTCTGTTCTACCATTGAAAAAAGTAATTCCACGTCCTTAGAAGACTGTCCGGAGCCTCGAGGAGACCCGGATACAAATGGCGCCCGACGACGTTTTTTAAGGTTAGAGAAGCATACGACACCACGAGACCAACACCGACGTTAGAGTAGCAGACGACACCACGAGACTACAACCGTTCGACAGACAGATTTTCCTGTGTTTTTGTGTTAAAGAGATTATGTGATAGTGATTAGTGGTTTATAGTGTTTATTTAGGAATAAGGATATTTAGTAAGTGCAATTTTGATTTCAAGAATTTTCTATATTTTAGTATCGTAAATATTTAGAATTGGCATGCGCCAAACTTTTATGATGTAACTGGAGGGGTCTAAAATCATCGAGTCTAGTGTGTCTTTATTTGTTGAAAACGTGAGAGCTAGTCATTTTTCAGTGATTGTATGGATTTTCTTTCAATTAGATGTAGAGGAGATATCGTTCAAAGATAGCCTTTTGTCGGTGTTAGAGCGTTTTCACTGCACTTAAACAGCATTGAAGGTTTACTAAACTATTAACAAGCCCTTTTTCGCCCAGTACTGTATAATTAAACAAAACTTATTACAGGTAACAAATTCTGACAAGTGTATACTTGAAACAGATTTGATTAAATGTAGTTTAGTCACTGAACAGTTTTGCAATACACTGAACTTCAGTGTATTGCAAAACTGGTTCAGTGTACTAAATAAAGACACTCCATTGATTGTTGTAATAGTGTGGTGAATAATTGTGGTTAGGTACAGTGTGAACCAAAAGTATTATTTAAGTGGATTGAAAGTGACATTCACATATCTCATAGAATTGTTAAAAAAAAATATGATTAATGGATGAAACTGAGTGAAACCAGTGTATTATACTTTTGGAGGATATATTATTAATATTTTAATAGTGCTTGTAAATAGAATTGATGATTCAAGTAGAATTATTGTTTTGTTAAAAGTGACTGTAATTAGAATTAGTAATCAACTTTCAAACTATATTTAAACACTAAAAAAATAACCGATTTCTACAAAACTTAAGTGTTAAAACTTTGTGACATACTGTTAGCATGGTAGAAGGAGAAAAGGAACCCTTTGAAGGAGGAATAACAGAAAACGAAGAGAGATTGCTCCAAGCATTACATCTCCTGGGAATTAAACCCAAAATTGGTTCTGTTGAGGATGTCTCAAAGCTATTACAAACCTTTGGTGGAGTTAAGCAAGAACAGAAAGAACATAGACCAGAATCAGCATCAAGGTTTACTTACCAATTTCCAAGATTGTCTTTGTTCTATGGTGAAGATGGAAAAGGTGATGCCAACTGGAACAGTTTTAGATATGAGATCGAGGCTCTTTTGAGAGAGAAAGTCTTAACTGATGAATAAATCCGATGTTTCAGTTCAAGATGATGGATCAGTGGAATCTCGGGAGATGATTATGAAGAAATTCTATTGTTGCCAACAAAAAGAGGATGAATCTCTTATCTCATATGCGTCAACATCGGAGGAAATATTTGACAACGCAGTTCAGTTAGGAGCATTGAGAAGAAGTGATTTCAATGTACTCAAAGAACTTTTTCATTGCAGATTGACAAACAGAATCGAAACTGATACCAATATACCAGTTTGCTAGAATCCTGGATTTTGATGAGTTCAAAAGAGAAAATTAGATTGAGTCAAGTATGGAAGAAGGCGTATACAGTTACTTTTGCGGACAACATAGATCAAGATCAGACTGCACAAAACGTGCATTCTGATCTTAGATCTATATCGTCCGCTTGTGCAGTTAAGTCTTTACAGTCAAATTCTTTGTAAGTTTCAAAGGATTGTATTTAGAGCCGTGGAAAGAGTTAACCCTTTGGCTGGTAAGTGCGACTTGCTGACCTTTTGCGGACAGTGTAGATTCAAGATCAGACTGCACAGAACGTGCAGTCTGATCTTGAATCTACACTGTCCGATAAGGAGATATTATTCCACAGCACACGACTTCGAAATAGCAATATTTTGGTTTTTACTTACGAATGAAAAAAAATCCCTTTAGTTATTTAGCAGGATAAAGGTTAAGGGTGTATTTATTTGGTGCTGAAAGAATTAAAACTTTCCATATAACGTTGTTGTACATGACAACCGAGGTCTGCTCGAAAGAAAGAGAAGCAGGACTCATCAGTAAACACGACTCCTCTCAACTGACTCAACGAGAATATTCTTGGTGCACGTGCAACCACCCAAACCGTGCTAACGGACGGACGAAGGACCAGCAAAACCAATTCCTCGTAATCAGTTCCTAACAGTGTTAGCATTGATAAGAGTTTTAAATACCCGCTATATTTCGGGTATATTCCAAGAATATTCTTCGTGCATAGGACCAAAGTGAACGCAAAACCAATTTCTCGTAGTCGATTCCTTACAGTTTTAGCAAGGATAAGAAAGTTATAAATACACGTTGTATTTCGAGTGGTTTGGTTTTTTTTTTCTTTTTTAAAGAAAGAGGGGTTACTTAATTATTTAACTGCGGTGTAGACCTTGAAAATTAGGCCATGTCAAAGCTGTGAAACGAGGCATATTCAAAATCTATTGCTAAATCTATAGGATCTTTTTTTTTTTTTAAATTTACCGTTATATTATTGACTTGCACTGCTTTCAATCCGAATATTATTTCACTAACCAAAATGAAACACGCACCCTTACCTGTGAGGAACTATTTTTCTCTGCATTACACCGGCTTATATTATTCAACTTTGTCTAAATAACCTCGTTTATTAAATCAAATACTGTGTATTTATTTCATGCTTTCCGGTAGGATATCGAGAAATAGCAGTGAAAACATTTTTCGATCTTACACTGGTACCACCAGTGAAATACCAATTTTCACGTTCTTGTTGCCTAGGTAAATGGCGCGTGCCTAACAACCAGATAGGAAATATGATGTCATATACCATACATTTCTCGCGCTTGACGTAACGTTGCTATGTGGGAGGGGTACGCCACGGGGAATAAGGGAAAAGAACTGTATTGAATTTTGATAAAGCTCCTCCTAGAAAGGGTTAAAAGCATGAAATAGATAGAGAATTTTTTTTTTCTCGGTGAAAGATCGAAATTTATTTCATCTCGTGAACACCATCGGTAATATTTTTATGCTCCCCGAAGGGCGAGCATATAGTCGCTGCTTCGTCTGTCGGTCCGTCCGTCCGTCCGTCTGTCCGTCCGTCCGTCCGTCCGTCCGAAGCAATTTCTCCACAACCCTTGGACCAAATCGGATAAAACTTCATATATGAACTCCTTAGGGTAACGCGCCGAAATACTTTTCCCGCATTTTCAATTTGACCCCGTGTCATGGAAAAAGGGGGCTTAATGCAAAATTGCAATTTTTACCAATATCTCATTTACTTTTTGTCAGAATATCATGAAACTTCATGGTTATATTGTTTATGGAAAGTTTTAGCATGTGCTCTTGCTATTTTTAGTCTGGGCGTTTTTTAAGTTGACGTTCTGTCATGGAAAACGGGGGCTTCTTGCAAAATTCCAATTTTTACTAATATTTCATTCAGTTTTGGTCAAAATTTCATTAAACTTCATGGTTTTATTGTTTTTTTCAAAGTTCACCATGTGCTCTTGTTTCTTTATCTATGTGTTTTTCAATTTGACCCTCTGACATGGAAAAAGGGGTTTCTTGTAAAATGAAAAAGGGGCCCTAATGCAAAATTACAATTTTTACTAATATCTTGTTAAGTTTTTGTCAACGTTTCATGGTTATATCTTGTTTTACAAGTTTCAACATGTGCCCTTTTTGTTTGCAATCTATCAATTATTAATGCACAAATACGTTTTTCCTAGTTTCTCAAATTAAGGATGCGTCACGGAAAAAGGGGACTTCATGGAAAAAATTGTTTTTCACTAGGTTCTCCTTTATCAGTGCTCAAAACTTTGTGAAATTTCAAATTCAAATCGGAACTTGTTGGAACGTTGCCCAGGTACCTCTCTTCCTTTTTCTCAATTTCAGGCTGCGTTTCGGAAAAAGGGGACTTCATGTAAAAAATTGTTTTATGTAATATTTAATACATGATTTTATGAAATTTCGAATTTTGAATTATTATTCAAAAATGCCACAAACCACACACCCGTTGCATTTATTGCAATGATCCAATATTGTCTTATGGGAAAAGGGGGCTTAAAGGGGGCTTATTGGGCTTATTGTCCTCCACAAGTTTGTGTTGGCTATCTCTAAGATAGTAATTGCCTTTTCACTTCAAATTTTGGGGGGCATGAACAGGTTCCTCTAGGATAAAAGAAGTGAATTTATATCAATTTCTTATATTTTATGACAAGCACTTGTTCGGGGAGCATAACCCGTCTCTGACGGCTCTTGTCACTCGTGGCTGCGACACTCGTGAAAATATTACCGATGGTGTCCACTCGATGAAATAAATCTCGATCTTTCACCGAAAAAAACAAATATCGTCTATATAAACTTGCAGATATTCCCAATATATACGTTTTTTGCTGACCATGTACGAAAAAAAAAACAAATATTACAATAGCACACGATTGAGTCTGTCTGATGGGAATGTTGTCCAGATTTTTTTAATCGTATTTTCAGCATGAAAAGAATAAAATTCGGGTCAAAGTTTGTAAAACTACATATCTCGTCTGTAACGAAATAGAAAAAAAGTGACTATATGTGTTTTCTTACTTAGTACAACTTTAGAAAAGGGAAATTACTCGCTGAAGTAATTGAAACTTGTACATTAAGTATTTTTTCTTTATAGATTTACAGTATTTTTAAATAACAGTATCATCAAGAAATTTTTATTGGAGACTTTTGAAGATAAAATTTCAAAAAGTATTTACTTGGTTGCGATATATTATCATATTAAGATTTTTAAAGTCAGTAAAAAGTAAACTACTTAAAAGATCTGCCTCTTTTCTAAGTAACATGCGTTTGCATCGCTGCTTGAAAAGTAATTTCACAAGCAATTCATCATTCTCATTCCAGATGCGCTTCATTGCGCTCACATTAAAAGTCGTCACATTATAGGGCCTGCAACACCCGAAAAGGGTCATTCGGACATTTGTGTAAAGTGTCGTCTCGGATCAGCGTGTGAAGTCCGCACAGGCTGATCCGAAACGACACTTTCCGATTTTATGAGATTTTCTGTTTTACGCAAGTCTACTGTAGCAAAAAATCTTATGTAGTCGTAAAGTGTCGTCTCGGATTAGCCTGCGCGGACTGCGCAGGCTAATCCGGGACGACACTTTACGCAAATGTCCGAATGCACCTTTTCGCGTGTTGCACTCCAATTATTATTAGGGCTCGCCGTTTAACTATCACGGAGGGACATGCACCAAATCGTATCCCCGTAAAAGCTAACTCTACAACTAGACTGTTTGTTAGTGCTTGTACAACAGACCACTTGTCGTGACATGTGCAGTCAGAAACATGAAATATCAAAGGGTAAGGCAACTCCAGTTCGGCATTCGTCATACCTAGACTATGGTCCAACACCCTTCCAAGCACTTACTGTATCTCACGTTTTATTTTGAGACTGTATTAGATTGTATTAGGGTTTTAACGCCACTTTAACAGCTAAGGTCATATCATGGCGGTCGGTGACGCACATGTGTTTCCTGGCTTTCTCATACCAGTACTAACACAACTTTCTTTCCAAAGCCACCGACTACTTTTCTCACATGCTTCAGCAGAGGTGAGAGGCAAAAATACGCCAGAAAGAAAGTTCGCCTCAACTGGGTATCGAACTCACAACCACCAGGTCATGAGTCCGACACGCTCACCACTGAGCCACCCGGGCGGGTTTTTATTTTGAGACATGCACTTAACTCTTATCCTGCGAAATGACTAAAATGACATTTTTAATTCGATGGTAAAAACCCAAATATTGTTATTTCAAGGTTATGGTTTTGGTAACAATATCTCCATATCGGACAGTGTAGATCCAAGATCAGACTGCACGTTCTGTACAGTCTGATCTTGATCTATACTGTCCGCAAAAGGTCGGCGAGATGCGATAAGCAGCCAAAGGGTTAACCGCACCACAGAGCTTGTACATCAGACCGATTTCCGTGACATTACCTTCACTTTCGAAAATGAATAAACGAATGAATAAATAAACAAATCGTATACAATTATCTAAAAAAAGAGAACCAGGGAAGCATTTCTTATTTTCTCCTAAGACGGCCATGACTGTGCAAACAATTTTTAAAAAATGCTCCCTCTTGAATTGTGGCTTATAATTTGGAACAGTGAACCGGTGTAATGCAGAGAAATGACCCTCCCCTACAAAATGACCCGGGTCATTATTCTACGTAGGGAAATGACCCCAGAAGTCATTTCAGTACGTAGAGGAATGACCAGGGTCATTATTCTACGTAGAGAAATGACCCCAGAAGTCATTTAACTGCGTACAGGAATGACCCGGCTCATTATTCTACGTAGAGAAATTACCCTCTGGGGTCATTTCTCTATGTAGAATAATGACCAAGATCATTCCTCTACGTAGGGAAATGACCCATGGGTCATTTTGAAGGGGAGGGTCATTTCTCTGCATTACACTGGCATTAATAAGAACATTTTGAATGCTGCATTAACATGTTAAGCAGGATGTGCAGGAAGCTAAAGATAAAGAAACTAAACAATGGAGAACAACGGAAGTACTTAACTCATTACCAAACGACAATATTATAGACTGGTCCAAATTGAAAGCATTTGCAGACGACAAAATAAAAGTGACTGAAAATTTGAAATTTGTTCTGTGAAGGGTAGAAAACATTGTGGGAAAGGGAGAAAATGCTGGTTACCAGCATTTTCTCCTTTTCCCACAATGTTTTCTAAAGGCTTCTTTCTCGGGGGCGTCAAAAGTAGGGATTGTGTGATAATGGGTAAAAGCAAGACACTAAAGAAGACAATGTGCAGC
This sequence comes from Tridacna crocea, assembly GCA_943736015.1. Taxonomy (NCBI): domain Eukaryota; kingdom Metazoa; phylum Mollusca; class Bivalvia; order Cardiida; family Cardiidae; genus Tridacna; species Tridacna crocea. The sequence continues at coordinate 2,555,107 of OX031057.1, read as the reverse complement.
AAAGGAAATCACCATTCTCAACGATGCAACGTATTACACGTACTTGACATACTACTTTAAAAGACAATTGTTTCTTGCATGTCTTGCTCATACAAATACTATAAAATTCCCTTAGCGCTCGAAAATGGTTGAAATATGCGTGCTTGACAGAAAAGTCTAGATCAACATCAGACTTGACAGAATCTGCAGCAGTGAAAAACTTGCTCTCTCATACATTAACTTAGGGAATACACCCATTCTCCCTATTTTGCAGTCGAGGGATCGATAGATCATACTATTTAATTTTTACTACAAATCAGATGCGTCTTAAACGCGAAATTCGGCCTCGAAATGGTAAGGATATCTGAGGTTACAAGCAAACTTTTCCGCAAACTTTTTCCTGTGTGAAACTCCAATATTTTCCGGAGTTTAAACACGAGACGATTTAGCAAAGTTTTGAACATAATTTCAGTATGAAATATACGGAATACCATTAGGGCCATCGCCGTTGAAAGTGCTAATTTGAAACACGATACTCGATAGTACGATGACGATAACGCGAAACAACGAAACCATGATGGTGAAAACGCGATAGTACGATGACGATAACACGATACTACGATGGTGAAACCACGACAATACGATAGTACGATGATGATAGTGCGATATAGTATCGTGTTTTCACCATCGTACTGTCACAATTTCACCATCGTAGTATCGTATTTTCGTGTTTTCACCATCGTACTATCGTAGTATCGCATTATCATCATCGTACTATCGTGGTTTCGTCATCGTACTATCGTGTTATCGTCATCGTGCTATCATCATCGTACTATCGTGTTTTCACCATCATGGTTTCGTTGTTTCGCATTATCGTCATCGTACTATCGAGTATCGTGTTTCAAATTAATACATTCAAAGGCGATGGCCCTAACGGTGTTCCGTAGAAATACGCATTCGCTGTTATTCTTGACTCCAAGACTGCTAAGCACGAATAACTGACCTTTTTGCGGACGGTGTAGATCAAGATCAGACTGCACATAACGTGCAGTCTGATCTTTGGTCTACACTGTCCAATAAGGAGATATTTTTTGTCAAAAATGTGAATTATGAATAGCATGAAATGTGGTTTTTATATAGGCTGGAAAGTTTAATCGAGCCTTTAACACACATTAACGACTTTTAACGCTCCTGAAAGAGAAGAGTTTTGATAACATTGTGGGAAAAGGAGAAAATGCTGGTTATCAGCATTTTCTCCTTTTCCCACAATGTTTTCTACCCTATCAAAGAAAGAAATCATTTCATTTGAGCTGAGCCCCATTGAAACTGTAATTAGCAAATGCTTTCAATTCGGACAGGTCTAAAATTTTGTTGAGTGGTAAAGGTTTAATTCAATCAGCAGGATAAGGGTTATGTGCATTTTCAATGCCATTGATGCCACTTTTAACACTTTAATAGTAGAACAAAAAAAAAGTAGTTCCAGATTTTCGGCAGGAGGAAAATATTCACTGTGACGGGGAAATAATTCCTCCAGCTTAAATTACATTTCTTTAGCCATAACATTTCCGAAAATAGACACATGAAATATAATATTAGACTTTTCGAACTTGAAAGGATTTATCGACTGAATCTTATGTTTGTGAAGATTGAAAGCTTGTTTTCCTTTTCCCTGTATATTTTCAAAGACCTTCTTCTTCAAGGTCGTAAAACACGAGGCGATATACATATCGAAAGTATTAAGGGTTAGGCTTGCAAGTTTCGTTCTTCTCTCTATAAAACAAAACAAAACTCGCGCAAAAAAATATTGTCTGAGTGAAATTCTAGTGCGAAAGTAAAAATAAAGAGTACCAAATATCTTGGTTGAAGGAACATGCATTCAGTTTCAAAGAATGTTCATGAATTAATCATCATAAGATTCGTTTCATGTTTCTTTTATTTGTTTATACACTCGAAGATCTGCACCGGTTTCTTTCGGAAAAAGTATTAACAAAACACTTGCATGCTACTTGTATAATGAAATGCGATTGGATATTTACAATCCAACAGGCCCACTTGGCAGATGTAATAGTTCACCGTCTGTGCTTCGTGCATGCAGTCTCCGTGCAAATACATTTAACATTTCACCGTTTCTCAACGCTGTTATCCATTTATTTTTTCGTTCTGTGCCTGCAGATACTCCTTGCAAATAAACATCGGAAAACTCTTCCGGCACAGTTTTCAAATTTTGATACAACGGTCTTCAAGAAAGGTAGATTTTTTTTCTGTTGGATTTACATTTAATAGTTTTTTTTTTAAATTGTCATCTAACTTGTTGTTGTCGTAGATTTTTTCCCCTTAAATATAAGTGTCATTTTTATTCATAGAAAAAAATCAACATAGCAACTTTTTGTTTGCTTGTATCAACCGTCAATTGTGCCGCTTTACTGTCTTCTTAAGCATGTTTGTTCTAACAAATATTATGGATTTGCAAATATGTTCGAATTTGATTAAAATATGTCTAGATCGTACCGCACAGAATAGAGTCTTTGTTGTTTCCGATTTTTCCATATTTCCCTAATGGTCAGGCTTTCAATGCTGAGCAAGACCTTCGATACCTATGAGAACAGTATACAGATTCAGATGAGAGACCGGCCGGCTAGCTCAGTCACTTGCGTGTCCAACACGTGACCTTGCAGTCGCAGATTCACTAGTCGGTTGCGACAAACTTCCTATCCAGCGAATTTTCTTCGGTTACGTCTGATGCATGTGAGAAAAGTAGTCAGTGGATTAGGTAAAAATTTGTGGTTGTAATGGTGTGGTATACATTTATACGCTTTTGAGGTAAATAGCAAATGACCTGAAATAAAAATGTGTGATATGACGGTACCCTATTTAGCTTACGTTACAGTATTTCATTATGATTATTCTTTGAATTCAGTTAGACCTAGGTGTTCAAGAGGGTCAATTAACTAACGTTACCACTTTCTACCCTAGGTTATAAAGATTAGACACAATTCAATTTAAGAACCAGTTTGTTAATTTGCTGAGTAAAAATATTTTAATTCACCAAACGGCTAGAGTCTTACGAATTGAATTTCTAAGATAGCGTTAACCCTTATCCCGCTATATAACTACAGGTGAATTTTCAATTCGATATTGATTAACCCAAGTATTGCTGCTTCCAGGTTGTGTTTCGGGGAATACTATCTCCTTATCGGACAGTGTAGATCAACGATCAGACTGCACGTTCTGTGCAGTCTGATCTTGATCTACACTGTCCTCAAAAGTCATCGAGTCGCGCTTAGCAGCCAATTCGATATTGATTAACCCAAGTATTGCTGCCTCCAAGTTGTGTTTCGGGAAATACTATCTCCTTATCGGACAGTGTAGATCAACGATCAGACTGCACGTTCTGTGCAGTCTGATCTTGATCTACACTGTCCGCAACAGTCAGCGAGTCGCGCTTAGCAGCCAAAGGGTTAACTCTTTACCAAGCGAAAAAATTCTGAACTGAACCAAATTGAAAGCATTTGCAGATGACAAATAAGACGTAGCATATATAGAGGATATTAATTTTGTTTTTTTCGGTGAGTGTGCCACTCGTGAAAATATTATCGATGGTGTTCACGAGATGAAATAAATTTCGGTCTTTCACCGAAAAATGCGTCATTCGTGAAAATATTATCGATGGTGTTCACGACATGAAATAAATTTCGATCTTTCACCGAAAAAAAAAATTCTATTTATTTCATGCTTTAAACCTTTCTGGGAGGAGCTTTATCAAAATCCAGTACAGTTCTTTTCCGTTATTCCCCGTGTCGTACTCCTCCCTCATAGCAACGCATTATTATATTACGTCAAGCGCGAGAAATGTAAGGTATATGACGTCATATTTTTTCTTTCTGGTTGTGAGGCACGCGCAATTTACCTAAGCAACAAGAACGTGAAAATCGATATTTTCACTGGTGGTGCCAGTGTAAGATTGAAAAATATTTTCACTGCTATTTGTCGATATCCTACCGGAGAGCATGAAATAAAGTGTTTTCCTTATTCGATAGGGTAGAGAACATGCGGAAAAAGGGAGAAAATTTTGACTACCAGTTTTTTCTCATTTCCCCACAATGAATTCAAGGATCGATTCCTTCAGGGTTGTGACAACTCGGGGTGGTGTGGTACAGCGTGAAATAATATGCAAAGTATACGTTTGTAATAAATAAATGAAGATAGTAAACTTAAAATTCAAATTAATTGATCAATCCTTCAGCTGATTTTTAAACAACACGGGCCTTACTTGACCACTGGTAACGAAAACATTTTGCATCCTAAAGTGTTTATATGTTCATTTCTAGAATATATTTCTATATGTATTTGCATTAATACATATATACATTCATTTTTTTTTTTTTCTATCTTAAATCCAATGTATAGTTCTGGAGAATCACAAGATGGCCGAGAACATATTATACAACAGACCTGAGGCAAGTAGTGTCCATCTAGAGGATGAATTATCAGGAAACGAATCGAACAAAGAAATACAAGAAATAGACATCAGTGAAGGAGACAGAAAAGTTACTAGATCAAAATGTGAATTATGTGTTGTTAAAAACCCGTTGTCCGAAAACATGACTGCTTTTCTTTGTTTCATTTGTGAAATGTATGTTTGCATAAACTGTATATCTGACCATAGACTGCATAAAGGTATGAAAGTAGGAAACTTGGAAAGCGAGAGTGATAAGAAGGAGGAAGGAATAGAAAACAACAAAATGGGAGAGCAGAGTAAGGATGAGAAAGCAAAATCCACTGTTAAGGGTTTGAGGAAGTATCCAAAGAGAATGCGACTTGAAGAGAGTAAAAGAGAAAGAGAGTGGGAGAAAAGTGAGGACATGGAAAATGTAAGTGATAGTGAGAGAAAGAGTATGCTGATCGAATTTGTTGATGCACTTATACATGAAAGTGAACTAGAGAGAAAGGAAAAATTGATGGCCAATCATGTCAATATTTATGATCGTGTTGAAGTGAAACACGAATTGGATGACGAGGATTGTAATATAACAGGGTTATGTGGACTGGAGAACAAAAGATGGGTTGTTTGTGATTATGGTAATTTTTGTATCAAAATATTTAAACTTGGTAGTAACGTTTTACAGCGTTATTTACGATTCAATTCTCAACCCTGGGATGTTACAGAAATACTTGAAAAACAGAATTTAACGCCACAACACTCAGTGCCCGGCAGCATTTCTGGTACTCCTGTGACAGACCAGACTGAACAAGATACAAAATGTTTTATAGCGGTAACGTTAACATGGAAACGTCAAATAATGTTTGTAGCCTTACACAAAAAGCCTGCAGTAGCACATAAAATAGTCTCTACTGAGGAATCGTGTTATTCTATCCTGTATCATGATGACAAGATTTTCACTGTCGGTAGACAGGATCTCTCTCCATGCTCCGTTTACATAAAATCTACAGACGGCGACACGCTTCATAAGTTTATGACTGATACCACTTTTTATGTTCCGCATCTTGCTGTTATTTCTGGACGAGTCTATTTGGCTTATCGTAGCAATGACAAACTTCAGTGCAGAGCCGATGATGGTCAAGTTATCTCAGAAAATGTAATCGAAAGGTCACGGCCAGAAGGAATCAGCGTGGACAAAGATAACAACGTGTACGTTTGTGCGTTACTTCACGACAAAATATATAAACTTAACCCTGATCTGACTTTACGTAAGTCCTTGTTAGACGAGACTACAGATTACATAGAAAAACCAGACATGCTCTGCTACTACAGAGATAAACTGTTTGTAAGCCATTACCTTCTGTCATCGTTAGATAACTTTGTTACGGTGATCCGATTGCTATAACAGACGTCATTGCACAATAATGAAGATTCGCGATCCTCTAGCAAAGGTAGCATGATGAACCTCGGTGATCCATCGTACTAAGGAAATTACACATGATTTTAAACTCATTCAATTGAATTAGTCAGACGATTTAATTTTGATAATTGTTGACATGAAAAACAAACCAAAAAACATAAATACAAATGTCAAAAGGTTTCGACCAAAGTCCGCCTGAATGAGCTGCGCAAGCTGACCTTTGCAGATTCTTTTTGCAAATGCATTAAGGCCACTTCTCACTAAACATTGCTCATATCTTTATTGTAGGCCAGTAATGAAGCACTTTAACTGTGTCATATTGTTTTAACCCTTTACTCCATAGATACTCATTTTTACGCATCAACAACAGACAGCTTTTGAAAACATTGCGGGAAAAGGAGAAATTGCTCGTAACGAGCAATTTCTCCTTTTCCCACAATGTTTTCCAGTCAATCAGTTATTTGTATCCTCGTTTGTCCATGTTTTTGCCATCATATCTTTATTTACTGCTAAAATGGAAGAGTCTCAAATTGGCATAACAGGTAAAGGGTTAACTATGTTAGGATAATCACCGTATTAGTTCTGTTATGGCTCTTACTAGTTGTGTGTGAATAACGATATATTTTGCGGAGACTGTATTCTTGTCTTCCTCTTCCACTTCCTTTTTGATAAGCTGCATCGAAAATATCCACGCGTTGTATCAAAACATAGAAGTGTCTCCTTTTTCGTCCGAAAGTGTGTCAATGGGAAGCCTCAAATCACATCCATTTTAATCGCTCTATTATAGGACTATAAATAAGAATTTATGGTCATGTTAAAAATGGGATCTTACAATACTGATCATGTAACATTAAAAATAACCGCACGTTTTATTAACTTAAAAAGAAAAAAACACTCGGCAAGCCTCGGTTTTGTGTAACTTTTCATAGTAAGTGTGATGAATAAGGTAAAAAAAAAATCATGTAAGATCCTTTTGTACTCTGAACATATTAATTACCGTACTTTACACACTGGAATGAACTTCTAAACGGCCACTTTTGTTTCTCCTACAAATTGGAGTAGGTATAAAAAAAAATATCAATAAGAACAAATTGTGACGTATATCTGGACGTCAACCATAGTATTATGGTGAAAAGATTCCCGATTTTGCCAACAGAAGAACTCTCTTTTTCGAAAAAAGGAAAACCAGTTGCTTGCGCATGCGTGGCGTCTACCAGCCAAAACAGCTTAAAAAGGAGAAACATAAAATAATGAACTTCTGTAAGCAATAAGAAAAAACATGAAAATTATTCTCTGTGAAAGAAATGTTATCCGTAAAAACAACCATGAAGTGTTCAAAAATTGATATTTCAATTTGCAATGTTGAGTGAATGGACGACGAATAAGTTTCTTCCGCGATAAAATTGAATGGATTCTCTTCAGAATTTGGCTCAGGTATGTTTTCAGACCAGCCAATTATTTTGCGAAAAATGAAACCAAATAACCCGTCCCTTTTATAGGCAGCGGACGCGAAAAAACGCCAATGGGAAATTACAGCTTAAAAGTGGCCGTTTAGAAGTTCGTTTCAGTGTATACAGTAAGCAACATCAAAGATCGTGTCACTGTCCATTCGTTTATTCAGTTGTCTTTTCATTTGCACATTGATTTTAACTATGTTAGGATAATTATCGTATTACTTCTGTTATGGCTCTTACCACTCACCACTGCCAGTCCTATTCTATTCTTGCAAGAATAAAGAAACACATCGGTGTTCTGAAACTTTAATATTTTCGATATATATATTTAAAAAGCTATTAAACTTTTTAATCCGGTGTAATGCAGAGAAATGACCCTTCCCTACAAAATGACCTGGGTCATTATTCTACGTAGAGAAATGACCCCAGAAGTTATTTCACTCTGGGGTCATTTCTTTACATAGAATAATGATCCGGGTCATTCCTCTACATATGAAATTAACCTATGGGTCATTCCTCCACGTAGAGAAATGACCCATGGGTCATTTTGTAGGGGAGGGTCATTTCTCTGCATTACTCCGGCCAAAAATGTAATATCACTAATTAACCTTATGTACCATAGTGGGCGTTCTTTCCCCAATTTTCACAAACCTTATCAACAAATCACAGGCTTCCGTCTTCTTGTCTCCATCAACCACAAGTTAATAAAGTTTGTTAGATCCGTTCCACTTTTACCCACTGCATTTGCTCATTTTGCTTGTCCATTCGTGCTTTCTGATATGAGGAATCAGTGAGTTCATCAATTATTTGTTTACATTTTGTGGTTTTTAGAATTAAATAAAAACAAATTATGTCTTTTGCTTTTACTTTTTGTATCATTCCTTTTAATTTGGATTTAAATGAAGTGAACAGTATAAATTTGTATTATATTGGAAATGTTGCATTTTAACACATATAAAAGAGTAGTGTTTTTATTGTATCTACCTCACAGTGTGGACCATTGAAAGCGACTAACTTCTTTTAAGCCGAGCACAACAAACTATTTCCTTTGCTTATCTCTCCAACAACTGATCTCTTATGCTACATGTATGTAGGTTATCACGCTGCGAGACACTGAAATCGAAAAGAACATATTTTCCGTGGTAAACAAATTTTACGAAGTGGCATTGACAATCTTAAGTTTGCTAAAAATTTTGACCAGTACATCGTATGATTAGAGTTAGAGCATACTTCTAAAGTATTAACAACATTTTGTACTTTGATTTGATTTTGAAGTTTACCCATCCTTTAAACCGTACAAAATACACCATGTCATATCTAGTATCTAACTTCAAAATTGGTAGCACTGATTTTTATTTTTATAGCTTGTGTCGTCATTTCTGTTTAGGATGTCGATTAAATTACTTTTTTTCAAGTCTAGAAAGGGAACAAAATGATCATGTGATTGAAGAGTTTGTTTCGACGCCTTGAATTATCACGTGGTGTTTACATCGCTATAGCGTCACTGCGGACATTTACGACGAAAAGTCGGGTAAATGTTGACGATCATCGATGTGAACAAACAGATAATGCGGCATGGTAGGATTCTGTCTAGTTTCAAAATCTTTTTTCTGCCATTGATTGGAACTTTTACATATCGTGAAAGTCACAATAATCTCCATATGTTGACGTGGTAAAGATGAAATTCACTTTTATATTATGAACAGATTTTTTATTCGTTTGAACTTTTTGTGACTTTAATGTATGGCATGATTGTGAGCCGAATGACTATATTTACGGAAAATAAAATATCTCTCTCTCCGGCTGTCTCTGTCTCTCTATCAGAACATGTAAATAAACAAATGCAAATATGCAAAAGAAAGTAAAATCATTCAATCAAATAAATAGTAAATGTTAAAGACAAGATTACTGATACAATGTGATTTAATGATAGTTGGGTATGGAAAAAAGCATGAAGTAGATCTGCACGTCGTGAACGAAGCCTTTAGAAAACATTGTGGGAAAAGGAGAAAATGCTGGTAACCAGCATTTTCTCCTTTTCCCACAATTTTTTCTACCCTTCACAAAACAAATATCAAATTTCCAGTCGCTTTTATTTTGTCGTCTGCAAATGCTTTCGATTTGGACAAGCCTGAAACATTGTCGTTTGGTAATGACTTAACTATAACTGCTATCACGTTGCTCGCTACATAAACAACGTTTGGTAACTGTAGAACTCAGATACTGTTTGTTGAAGAGTGTTCTATTCTTGAAAGCGATCGATTGGAAATAAGAGGGGTAGGTGAACTAAACTAAAGTGAAAGAGTAGCCTTTCACGAACTAGTATGTTCTTCTCCGTCTCTTTGCTACTATGCTTGTTTCTTCCTGAATTTCTAGAGAGGATGACAGGATTGCTGACCTAGGACCTCTTTGTATCCATATGGTATGCCATATTGCACAAATAAATGTGAGTCTTGGAGGAGTTCAGAAGAAATTGTTAACGCGTGGGATCTGAACGGAGACTAATAAACCATCTATGCGGATGATAGTGAACATAAGAGAGCCTTTGATAACAGAATGGAAATATTACTTGGTTGGACCAGAAACAGTTTAAACCTTCAAGTTTGTAAAAATATCATCTGAGAGCGTAACAAAGGTGGGTGCACTTAATTGTTGCATCAAATCGTGGATATTCGCGTTGTTCTTTTGAATCATGGAATAGGGATGATAATAATTGGAGTGCAACATGCGAAAAGGTGCATTCGGACATTTGCGTAAAGTGTCGTCCCGGATTAGCCTGCGCAGTTACGACTACATTAGATTTTGTGCTACAGTAGACTTGCGTAAAACAGAAAATCACATAAAAGTGTCGTTTCGGATTAGCCTGTGGGGACTGCACACGCTGATCAGAGACGACACTTTACGCAAATGTCCGAATGACCCTTTTCGCGTGTTGCACTCCATATCGTAACAAAGTAATACAATCTGAAGTGGTTTGAATGTCTAAAGGACATAATGATGCACAACGGTAAGGCCAAGGTGTTGTTACAGTAGACAGACAACAGTTATACAGTTTTCTAAAGATGACGCCTGGTGATGACTAATGAATAATCTATCTCTGTAATAACACAACATGTCGGGGTTCTTTACTACATAATCTGTGGTCTTGTCTAACACCGACTTATATTGAATAAGATCACAGTCAAGTTTGTACACTTCATTGGAGAGTGACGCACATATATACACGTTGCAATCCGGGTCAACACTGATCCCTTCTGGCCTTGACCTTTTTATTGTATTTTCTGCAATAGCTTGTCCATCAATATTTCTACACTGTAATTTATTCTTGCCTAAATCGGATAGATAAACTCGCCCAGAAACAACGGCGAAATGAGGAACAAAAGACGTTATACCGGTGTCAAACGTGCTAAGCGTGACTCCGTCTGTAGATTTGATACAAACGGAACATGGAGAGAGGTCTTCTCTACAGACGGTAAAAATCTTGTTATCATAAAATTGGATAAAATAACATTCTTTTTCGGTAGAAATTTTTTTATACAATATGGCAGGTTTTTTATGTAAAGCTATAAACTTTATCTGACGTTTCCACGGAAATGTTACTGCTACCAACAATGTTATATCCGGTTCAACCCCGTCTCGCACAGAAATACCAGGAATGCTACGGGACACAAAATGTGGTGTCGTACAATTCTGTTTTTCCTGTATTTCTGTAACATCCCAAGGTTGAGAATCAAAGCGTATATAACGTTGTAACACGTTACTTCCCAATTTGAACATCTTCATACAATAGTTCAGACGGTCACAAACTACCCATCTGTTACTCCCCAGTCCACATAACCCAGTTATGTTACAATCCACCTCATCCAGTTCATGTTTTACCAGAACGCGATCGTAAATACTGGCGTGATTGGTGTTAAATTTCTCTTCTATCTGTATTTTACTCTCATTTATAATTTTAGCAATATACTTTCTCCTCATCCTGTCTCTCTCACTCTTTTCTCTCATTCTGTCCCTCTCATTTTCCTCTTTCAACATGCTCAAGATCTCACTCTCAATTGCATTTTCCATATTCTCACTTTTCTCTCTAAGTCTTTCTCTTTTACTGTCTTCTAGTCGCAATCTCTTTGGATTTTTTCCAAATCCCTTTCCACTGTAGTTTGTTTTCTCATCCCGACTCTGCTGTCCCATTTTGTCGTTCACTCTTCGTTCTTTATCCTTATCTCTGTCACGTTCCATTTTCCATATTTTCATACCTTCATGATATGCATGGTCAGGCATACAGTTTACGCAAACGTACACCTGACATAAAAAACAAAGAAAAACAGCCACGCCTTCAGACAACGGGTTTTTAATAACACACATTTCACATTTTGATCTCGTTTTTTTGTTCTCTTCATTGATTTGCATTTCGTGCATTTCTTTGCTGAGTTCTTGTCCGGATGACTCTTCCCTTACACGGGCGTTAATTACCTTGGGTCTCATGTATAAGATATTCTCGACCATCTTGTGTCTTTCTGAATTCTGTGGATACAGGTCAATAAGTTAAGCAAACTTTACCTGTACAAAGAAAAACAAAACGCAGTTTAGAAATGCACATGTAGACACTGTATGTCATATCGCCATGAACTGTATGTTAACGTACCGAATAAAGGACCTTTTTTTAAAAAAAAAAAAAAAAACGTTTAAATATGACACAAGAAATTAACACCACCGTGTTACTTATCGTGAGGCTTTTTTATGCTAATTTCGTATAATGGGCTTCTGGTCCACCTAAACAGTTTTCTTAACATATTGGTAATGTTTTGACCTAGATGAATTATGAAATATTGATTGCTAGCAGTAGATAGTACAGTCCTACAAACGTTGTTGAAATATTTTACAAAAATGAGCACAATCGTTTACGTTAGATTAACCCTTTTACTCCATAGATACTCATTTCTACGCATTACTTGTAGGAGCCTTTGGAAATCATTGTGGCAAAAGGTGAAATTGCTCGTCACGAGCAATTTCACCTTTTGCCACAATGTTTTCTATGCTATCAAAAGGTATCATATACACATAAAAAAACGGCTTCATACTTGCTGTTATTTAGGGTCAATTAGATATACCATAGAAATGCCTCATGGGGTAAAGGGTTAAAAACCTTTAACGTGAAAAAAAAAATGTTAAAAACTCTTGAAGCCCAACTGCTGTCATCTAATTTTCTAAAAACAATAATAACGTTCTTTACGATTTCTCACCACTGGTGCAAGCTTTAGCTATAGTGATTAATACAATGTGACACGTAAGATACAGCAAACGGAAACGGACCATATTTGCTACCAGTAGACTATGCCAGTGGTATATCTGTCAAGACAGTAGATTAGTTAACAAAAGTTAGTGTGTACTCTCTTTCTTTAGCTTTATAGCTGAGCAATATTCCGACCCCTTTATGTTCGAATAGGAACTCGGAATCGGCTTAACCGGCGAATCAAAAAGTCTTAGCGCATCTCTTGGTGGGCAATATCCGAATATCTTCTTTACTCCGAGAAGGCTGGAGCTAGATATCTTTGATAAGCCAAGGCACTATGTATGTATTCTGTGTATCTTTGAAAATGTAAAAAAAAAATATGTATGTTAATTCGAGCGAAAGTGATTTATACAATTTAGTCTGAAATGTAACCAAATCTCAGACGCGCTGTAGAATAATACAAGTCAGAAATGCGAAGAAATTTATTTGTAAACCGATGGGTTACTTTTCAAATAAATGAACTAAACTACGCATTATTCTTGGATATCTCCAGTAAAATATTACTCTTTGAACTGATCCACAATTTTCCTGGTTGTGACTTTTTGATATCTTCCGTCTAACGAGTTACTGACTCATCAAAGAAGTGGGTTTACTGTATACCGTAACAAAGTAACTCTTAATTTACAAACATAAAGAAAAGCTAGAAATGAATAAACTGGTGTTGATCTTTTCCATGTAAATTTGTGGATTTCATGATCTAGAAGAGCAATGTTTAAAGTTGATTTTTGTTCATGGCAATACGGAGTCTGAAATAATTTTTAAAATCATGATAATCCATCTAGTTTTTTGGAGAGTCGCGTATCTATGTGTAATAAACTGGTCTGCCCCACAGAAAGATATAAATATTTTGTCTGCGATTTACACTATTTATGGCGTTGCTATAGAGCATGGTAAATTGTTCGCCTTTGGACCGAGAGGTCCTAGGTTCAATCTGTACCTTGAAAGGTTATTTATCCGAACTATTCTATAAAGCTGAAGGTGTAGAAACTACCGAACTCTATTTTTTTCATCTGTTTCAAAGATTGAATAAATAACATGAATGCGATATTTAGCAGGTACAATTTTCCATCTTATGTCTTTGTACTTAGACCTAGAGCCTACACGTTTTCACTGTAATTCTTTAGGATATCAATTTATTACATAACTACCCATGTGTCCAGTTTAAATAAAGCCGTTTCGGATTTTCTGATCTTGCACGCGTTTGAAATGTGGAATAGCGCCGTATTTGGCCCATATTCGGTATCGTATGCCTCATTTCTATAATATTGCTCTCTGAATTTCTCTCTGGAACTTGCATTAAAAATTACTTACATTCTGAGGTTTTTTTTATAATTATTATAATCATTTAGTCGGTCAAAAGTCGGTTTTGGACAATAAGGTGGACAAACAGACGCATACATAGGATCTAATAGAAGGTAGCATTTGATTCAAACAATATCATTTAACTGTTTAAGAACAAAAATGTCATATGAGAGCTTCAAAATATCTTTAGACTCAAAAACCAGATATGACTTTTTTTTCACATGGCTGTATTTCCTGAATTATAAATTTTCATGCGTTATAACATTATGTGTTAAACTATATGCCTACATGTATATATTTATTGCAACTTACATGAAAGGTATTCACCTCTCTTAACAGTATGTACATCACGGACGAAAAGTAGTTCCAAAGAAATTTGAGCATCACAATTTATTGTTTAAGATTTATACAAATGAATAACTAAATGATTATAATAATTATATATAATAATAATTGTTTGAATCATATGCTACCTTCTATTAGATCCTATGTATGCGTCTGTTTGTCCACCTTATTGTCCAAAACCGACTTTTGGTAAATGCAACACAGCAGTATTTTACTTTGATAAGTTTAATAGCTGACTTTATAAGTCCATCTGAAAAAGCTGAGACGCCAAGCGAATGTATCGACAGTCCTCCAATTTTCTTGAGGAATTGATTTATTGATCGATTGATTTATTGGTTCATCCTTTCATCCATTCACTCATTTATTGATTCATTAATCCACTTATTCATTCATTTGGCGACCGACTGATTCAACATGATGGTGTTTTATGCCGTTTGTAATATAATTCTGATCACTTTTCAAATATCCCCCAAGCTTCCAGTGAGGCTATAATCAAACGCCTTTATGTTATAAGTCTTACACTCAATCATCACGTCAAACATATCTTAAAATTCTAAGTATTTGTTGCAGCAAAAATTGCTCCAGAAAACAGTTCAGCATTCCTGCTGCATTTTTTGTTCATGATAAACTGCGATGGACATATATTGGAAAATTCAACAGCCTAATAGATACATTAAAATTTGCTGAAACAAATGAATGAACAAAGCCGTTTGATTCGAATGTACACATAACCTCGAAATGTGAGCTGCACAACAACAGAAGAGCAGTTCCAAAATACGAAATCAAATGAAGTAAACGAATTTATGAATCCTACCTGTCGTAGCGAATGTTGTCTCTAATTGAAATGCGGTTCTGCAAGTATGTTTAATGTTGAAAAAACTGGTAGGGCTGTCAGTGTATTTCCAAGAAGAATCTGACAGCAGCGAGTCGATGCTGCGAAATATACAACAACGTTGAGAGATGTTAGAACTTTGTTTTAATTGCGAGCAAAGTACATTAGCGCACAGCGAAGACTGCGAAAGGAAATGTCTTCATAATGCATGATAAGTAAGTAGTCAGTTGCATGTGACAATACAAGTGGCATTTAACTCTTTACCACACAAGAAAATTTTAGACTGGTCCAATTTGAAAGCACTTGCAGACGACAAAATAAAGTTGACTAAGAAATAGAAATTTGTTCTGGGAAGTGTAGAAAACACTGTGGGAAAAGGAGAAAATGCTGGTTACCAGCATTTTCTCCTTTTCCCATAGTGTTTTCAAAAGGCTTCTTTCTCAGGGGCGTCAAAAGTAGGGATTGTGTGGTAATGGGTTAAGTGTTTATGGTGTATAATGCTTTTATCTTGATGCAGATCGTAGTTTATAATCATAGCACTGAAAGCACTGGATATTGTAACCCTTATCCTACTGAAAAAAAAACAAATTTTTCATTTCGATAATAAAAAATCAACTATTACAGTTTCAAAGTCATGTCTTGGGGCACAACATCTCCCTATCGGACAGTGTGGATCCAAGATCAGACTGCACGTTCTGTGCAGTCTGATCTTGATCTACACTGTCCGCAGAAGGTCAGTGAGCCTAAGGGTTAAGGACGTGAGATAATTTGTTTGAACATTGAACAATTAGTATTTACTAAAGAAGTTTGTGAGATACAGGTGTAATGTAACTACATATTTTTTTTTAAACAAAAAGAAAAACTTATATTTTCAGAATTCAACGATAGTGCTTTCAAAATCATTGAACCCCATCTCCAGTTTTGTGACTTAATAATTTATCACACCTGATCATAATTACGGTGTTTATCATACGGTGGACTGTACAAAAGGAATTGAAATAAACCAAGATGGATATATAAAAAGATTGTTGACACTCTTCTGAATACATGTATCCATCCCACGTTCTCTTTGCATCTAATACATGTAACTGGTTCTGGAGAAAAAAATGCCGTCCACATTTCATTTTACACTTTTACCAAAACGTCTCTTTAATAATTGCCTTGAAAGAAAAAGGTATGTGAGAGAATTGTGACAAAAGAAAAGAAATGTCGCTAACGAACAGATTCCCATGTTCCCACACTGTTCCCACAGTGTTTTCTATCATATCAGTGAAATCCACTTCATTTGCATCAATGTATGAATTGCGATCTTTATGTGTATGTGCCTTTGAAGTGCCAACATATTCTCATATGCGAAAGGGTTGAATAACGTCATGGCAACCGTTTGCTTCACCTCATCTTATGCATAGATCTTAGACAGAGCCCCAGATAGAGGGAGTGATTTTGATTTCAAAATTTGAAATAACTATTCTCCACTATACCCTATTGGTACCCGCAACATAGGGTTTCGGAGAGAAATAATGGATTTAGAATACCCTCACTCCCTCTTACCTGGAGCATTGTTAGGCAGAATAAGTTCAAAAAATTTTACTAACTCCACTCTCAGTAACTGTTGAACTTACTTCCTGCGTGGCCCAGTAGTAATGTGTAGGAAAGCCTGCACTGACTGCAATGCTGGTATAGGTAGATCCGATTTATTTTGCAATTGGATTTCACAAGTCATGACGAATACTGAGTTTTCATCTTACTGAAGAGGCTGCCCTTGAAAGGTTCCACTTCAAAGCGCTTTCTGGAATGTTGGTTCTCAGGGTAAGTGAATTATATTGGTAGTATCTGTCCTTTTAACCTTTTACCCCACAAGGCAATTCTATGGTATCTCTAATTTACCCTAAATAACAGCAAGGATGCAGCTGTTTCTTATGTATATATGACATCTTTTGATAGTGTAGAAAACATTGTGGCAAAAGGTGAAATTGCTCGTCACGAGCAATTTCACCTTTTGCCACAATGTTTTCCAAAAGCTCCTACAAGCGGTGTGTTCTCTGAACGCCTACCAGATTTAATTAACACCTTTCTAGGAGGGGGGATTACGGGGCCTACTGAGGGGCACTGATAATTATAATTGTCTTAAAAGCCGTTTGAAAACATCATGGGAAAAGGAGATAAAACCATTTTCTCCTGGTTCAACACTGTTTTCTAAACCTTTATGGATAATTCCATTTAATGAGCTTTGATGTTTGATTAACTGTGTACCACAGACTTGAATTTTCTGAAGAGAAAACCTTTTGATAACATTGTAGGAAAAAGAAGAAAACAAAAATCTCCCTTCTCTTCAATGTTTTCTAAACTTGATGATTGAATCATTTGAATTAGCATCAACTTGTCTGCAAATGATTTCAAATGGAACAAATCTAAATTTTGTGGACTGGTGGAGAGTTGAAACAAATAAGATAAACTTTTAATAAAACTGATGCTGTGCTGTTTGGTAAAGAACTAAAGAACTAAATCATGGCCAAATTACTTTCTTTGTCACGTTGTTTAAATCTACATGTTGTACAATTTTCCTCGAAAGGAAATCTGCATGATAAAGAACTAATTGCTCATACTGAGATATGTTCTCATTTGTCACATTGTTACTCTTTACACTCCTTTGAACAAATCTTAAATCATACCGTTTCGTAACGAGTTAAAAAGGAAACAACCTGGCAGTAACTATTACTCATAAGAACATTTTTTTTTGTCACATTGTTTTCTTTTCGTACTTTGTATGCTCCATTTTGTTGAAAGAGGAATAAATTCAATCATTCATTCATTTGAAATTTAAACAGGATGATGAGTAATTATTGCTTATATCAGCCATGACTTCCTTGTCGCACTGTTTTCTTACAATGCTGTCCCTATGCTATAAAACATTTATTGCTTACAACAGCCATGACTTCCTTGTCGCACTGTTTTCTTACAATGCTGTCCCTATGCTATAAAACATTTATTGCTTACAACAGCCATGACTTCCTTGTCGCACTGTTTTCTTACAATGCTGTCCCTATGCTATAAAACATTTATTGCTTACAACAGCAATGACTTCCTTGTCGCACTGTTTTCTTACAATGCTGTCCCTATACTATAAAACATTTATTGCTTACAACAGCAATGACTTCCTTGTCACACTGTTTTCTTACAATGCTGTCCCTATGCTATAAAGCATATATCTCAATCAATTTGAAAAAAGAAAATACAGTTATAAACAATTAATTTCCATTAAGAGGAAATCAGTATGATAATGTAGTCGTTGCTCATATTGAGCAGTGACTGCCTTTATCACACTGTTTACTTCTATAATTGTCCTAATAAATGCTGGCAACTAAGTGGTAATTCTTTCTCTCAAGTTCAAGATATAATGATCATGTAATAATTAGCTAAAACCATTTTTTTTTAAATTCTTCTTATGAATAAAGTTAAATGAAATTAAATGAATTAATTTTCAGTTTTAAATAGATGTTATTTACCTGTAGTGTATCATCATAACTATTCCCCAAGTAGACCCCCCTAATCCCCTTTTTACACCCTATGTTATTTTATAGGAGTAGACGTTCGGGGAATAAACCCTACAAGCAATGTGTAGAAATGCGTATCTATGGAGTAAAAGGGTTAACTCTTATTACTTTTTTGAAATTGTCAGTCTTTCAAACCAAAAACAATGTTTGATCATTGAATGGTACACGTGTTCACAGACTGATACAGTGACATATTTTTATTTCAATCAGACTCTACTGACATACACTACGGCACTCTAACTTGCGACCACGGACACCACCAAACTTTTCCCCAGATTTTAACAAACATAAAATATAAGCTTTGATCTACCCTTTTGTTTAACGTAAAGTTGGATGTTATGATGTTAACCGATTACCATACAATCCTTATTTTTGACGCCCCTGAGAAAGAAGCCTTTTGAAAACACTGTAGGAAAAGGAGAAAATGCTGGTAACCAGCATTTTCTCCTTTTCCCACAGTGTTTTCTACCCTTCCCAGATCAAATTTCAAATTTTCAGTCACCTTTATTTTGTCTTCAGCAAATGCTTTCAATTTGAACAAGTCTAAAATTTTGTCGTGTTGTAAAAAAGTAAAACATCAAAACATAAGAAGAAACTAAGGAACACAAAAAATATCATTTACCATTTTTTATGTAGATAATAGTTCGAAATTTATTCAGCCTAGTACACTTTAGAATCGTATTGGTTAAATGATGAACGATTTTGGAAATATTTGGCTAGATCTGGAAAGATTTAGGAATTTCGTGCCGCCCTCAGTGGTTGGCAGCACGAAATTCTCAAATCTTCCCAAAAGTTTTTGGGGTTAATTTGGATAGTCTTGGAAGAGTTTCATGAAAGATTTAGGTAGATTTGAACGATCTGAGCACTGTGTTCTGCCCCGTTTGGCAGCACGAAATTCTCAAATTTTCCCAAAGCTTTTTGGGGTAGATTTTAGAGAGCTCCGAGAAAGATTTTGGTAGATTTGAGAATATTTGGAAATTTTTTGCCACCTGTCAAGTCTAATTTGGATTTATAGTATAATATAAATTAAAGGTTAACCCTTTCGACGCCATAGGCGAAAACAATGACTTTTGCGTACGGCTAAGATCAAGATCAGAACGTGCTGTTTGATCTTTAATCTTTATCTGCAGCTTGTCTTGTCAAGCTTATACCATCAAAATAATTATAAGTTTCAATAGATTGTATGTAGAGCCGTCGAAAGAGGTCAAGTTTATCTAATTGGCGCCAAAATAGTTTTTCCCTTTTGAACTTTAAATGTAAAAAACGATTAAATTTCAAGTAACTATAGTTTAGAGAACGTACTGAAATTAAGACATTTTGTTGAAAATTATTTGTTGAAGGAGTTTAACCCGTTACCAAACAGCAATTTTTTATTCAAATTGAAAGCATTTGCAGACGACAATTTCAAAATGGCTTAAATGGCGCAATTTTGCTTTGATAGGGTGGAAAACTTTGTGAGAAAAGGAGAAAATGCTGGTTACCAGCATTTTCTCCTTTTCCCACAATGTTTTCAAAAGGCTTCATCCTCAGGGTCGTTAAAGGTCATCATTGTGTGGTAAAGAGAGAGCAGATATCGTGAGAAGTTCCGTTGTTGTTGTTCAATTATGATTTTACTTCCTGGTTATTGTCTGTACAAGTACGCTCTTAGCATGTTCAAGGTCTTGTTATTGTTCATTTTAACTTTCTGTTCCCTTACATTATGTTGTAATCCTCTGATGTACATGATGTTATTTATAATTTCCGTGTGTATATTTGACTCTTAAGCTGCAAAAAGCGGCTCAATGACCTTTTGCGACTAGCATAGATCAAGATCAGACTGCACAGAACATGCAGTCTTGTCTTGGATCTAGACTGTCCTATATTGATATTATGTTTTCTTTAATACATAAGTTTCACATAACATTGTTTTGATCTGTACCATCGACTTGGCAGTTTTATTTAACCCATTACCACGCAGTCCCTACTTTTGACGCCTCTGAGAAAGAAGCTTTTAGAAAATATTGTGGGCAAAGGAGAAAATGCTGGTAACCATTTTCTCCTGTTCCCACAATGTTTTCTATCCATCACAAAACAAATTTCAAATTTTCAGTCACTTTTATTTTGTCGTCTGCAATTCCTTTCAATTTGGACAAGCATAAAATTTTGTCTTTTGGTAATGGGTTAAATCTTTTATTAGGAAAAGTCGAACTCTACTCATCTTCGCCAGCCAAGTTTACGATCACTATGTGGATCTTACCTTGGCGGATTGAGCTTGATTTTTACAACCCCCCGATACGCCTTTTCATTGGATGCAGCCAGCTCTAGCTGCATCGAATAAAATCGCTCGTAGCATTCATCTTTGATAAAAATTGAACAGGGTCTCTACCTTTCGAATAATAGGTAAAACATAGAAACTCACGTGGATATCTGCTTATCGCTTCATGTGTATTCGTAAGCGGTTTGTAAAACGATATTTCATTTGCTTTTAGAAACATGATGTAAAGGGGAGAAATAACCAGCATCCAATTGAGGGCGCATCGCAGGAATCTCGAAATCAGGCTCAATCAGCCAAGGTAAGATCCACGTAGTGATCGTAAACTTGGATCGCGAAGATGAACTCTACTATGATAAGTTCAACTATGTCGTATTATGTCCAACTATGTTGCAGGTCGTTACAGAGGTTGGCCGGGCTCAAAATGAGAAAGAAAGACTGCATCTGGTAAAGGTTCGTCCCAATCATTGACGGATATCCAATGACTGAGAAATATTTTTCCCTGAATGATAATTGGAGCTGCAATTCCCAAGGGATCATATAGGCCATTGACAACTGACAATAGTCCCCGTCTGGCGAACGGTTTTCCTTCACTGGTTGTCCTGGTCGGGAAAGTATCTGTGACCAAGTCCCAGCATACACCAAGACTTCTTTGGATTAGCAATTCTTCATCCCCAATATGTATGTTTTTCAGGTCACTTGCTAACTCATCCTGCTGGACATCTTCGCAAGCCAAGGCCGACGATTCACTACGTTACTCTACCTGTGGCGGATCGAGCTTGATTTTTACATTCACCCGATACGTTTTTTCATTGGATGCAGCCAGCTCTAGCTGCAACGAATGAAATCGCTCGTAGCATTTCATCTTTGATAAAAATAGAACGAGGTCTCTACCTTTGGAATAAAAGGTAAAACGTGGAAACCCACGTGGATGTCTGCTTATCGCTTCATGTGTATTCGTAAGCGGGTTGTAAAACGATATTTCATTTGCTTTTAGAAACATGATGTAAATGGGAATAATAACCAGCATCCAATAGAGGGCGCATGGCAGGAATCTCGAAATCGGGCTCAATCAGCCAAGGTAAGATCCACATAGTGATCGTAAACTTGGCTCGCGAAGATGCTTGCTGGAATGCTTCCATTTACTCACTTTTGTTTGAGGCTATTTCATGCAGTATTAAATTACTCCCCTTTTTCAGAGAATTTTGTGTTCTTTTCAAAATGTCTACAGCCATTTCAACACTTGGTGCTGATAACAAACCATCGTCGACATAAAAATTGTTCATGACATGATCACAAGTATCTTCACCAAATTAATTACACCGGCTGCAGTGACTACTTTGTATTTACTGAATCTGAGAAGGACTCCAAGTAAATTATTAGTCAAATCAGGTCTATTTTTAGATTATCAATTCGCTCATTTACATACAGGAATACACAGACGAAGTCTCAAACATAGCTTTCGAAGAAGACATTATGGAAAATAATTATTACATGTTTGTTATGTAATGGAATTTAAGCGTTATGAGATACGTGCCAGACACTTGACATTCCCAAAATGTTTTTTTTGATTTTTGGCGGTAATTCTAAAAATACCTAAAGAGGCTACGTAGCCTTTTAAGGGAACACCATAAAAAAATATTTTTTTGTAATTTTATGAATCTTGATTATTGATGATTTGTTTTATTTTTTCATATGAATTTCAGTGATTTATTTATTTTTTAATTAGGTGAGATGTAAAAATTCTAAATACCCACATTTAAAGAGACTCCTTTGAACTTTGATGAAGTGTCAAATACCAGTCTAATTTTTCCTTTCTTTCTTTGGGTGATACACACCAAATATTGGAAGATACCCCAGCTCCTCTCCTTCATGCAATACTTGGGTTATTTCAGCATGGGCATTTCCTATCATCTTACTCATGAATTCACAGAAGTCTTCACATTATTCTCGGTCTTTTTTAAAACTTTTGCATAACAGGAAAGCTCTCTTTCCAGCAACTTCATAATCACTTGGTAATGGTCTATGAGGACAATTGACTCTAAATGGCAATTTCCCTTTTCATTCTTTTCAAAACCTGAGTTTATTTTCTCAATAAATCTTTTGTCCTCTATGGATTGACCTATTTTATTGTCATTGTTTGTCCGCTCGAAAACAGAACTTCCCAGGCCTTTTTCCTTCTGGAATTTACAGTCCAACATCATATCGCAACATTTGAATTATGACGGCCTATCATTTCTCAAAATGTATGTCTTGTTCACATTTATGGTACTACTTGAATGTAATGCACCTGGCAGACCTTGCCAACTATTACCTAACGTAATTCTAACTTTTGTACGGATGGTTCTTGGTCACCACCAACAATCTGTTCTAAAACATAATGAGCTGTAGGTGCATCACGACCATTAAATACTACTACACGTTTACTCTTATCAACAGGGGGAATTACTTCAGCAAAGTCTCCCAAATGTGCAATTTTTTTACACACTTCCGGAGTTGGAATCTCATTCTAGTTATATGGTATCTCATTACACTCAATCAAACCGGTCAACTCGACCTTTTTGTCATCTAGGACAGTCTCAACAACAAATCCTTCCGATATACATCCACTATACATGTACACTATCACCGGCACAAAATGACAAAGTATATTCTATTTGTCTACCACATTACCCAAAATACTCAAATAGTTAACTCTTGGCTAAGGATTTGTTTTTCTGGTCATCAGTCAAAGCATAAGAAATTGAGGCATGTTCAGGATTGTCTTTCTTGGAAATTCTCACTAAAACAGCCTTTGCACACGACTTGCTTTTAAATTCACAATTTTGGCTCACTTCAGTACGTTTTGTTTCTATCGTTGTATTGTTAGTTTTTATTTCACAATTTTTATCCGAATCTTCGTTTTCAGTTTTAGCTTTCTCCCCGCTGTGCTCTGAAACAGATTGGCTGCGATAATCATGCAGAGCTGTTGGGTGATTGTTTACATTACAAATGCCACACTTAACTTTTTCATTGCACATTTCTGCTTTATGGTCAGTTGACTCACAGAATTTAAAACAGACTTTTTTCACGAAAAGCACGTGGTTTTTTTTCTCTGAGAGACATCTGTTTAAGGAAGGCTTGTGGTAAACGGAAAGCA
Organism: Tridacna crocea; assembly: GCA_943736015.1. Classification (NCBI taxonomy): domain Eukaryota; kingdom Metazoa; phylum Mollusca; class Bivalvia; order Cardiida; family Cardiidae; genus Tridacna; species Tridacna crocea. The sequence continues at coordinate 2,531,100 of OX031057.1, read as the reverse complement.
TAAAAACTTCGTTTGGGAATATAGAAGGAATAATAGAAGTTTGAAAACTTCACGTGACTAGCCAATTAAAGGATATTTATTATTGTGTATTTTTATTGCTATTTGTGAATGAACTACATACTGCAAGAAAGCCAGGGTTGATTTTCAAGTAGGTCTGTTGGAATATTTGAGAAAGAGTCACGTGGAGTAATTCTGTCACAACAACACGACATTATTAGAAATTTTCCAAAAATAATGATCTGTTGAATAATTAATGATCATCAACATGGTAAATAGTTTAGGTGCATACGATCTAACTCAAAGGACGACAAGAACAATAACTCATATAGAGGTAGTTTTTAGTGTAATCTGAATGGCAAGGATTATATCCCCTATTGTTTCTGTTTATAAAGGCATAACCTTTATCCTTGCCCTTGACTAGCCCGTATAGCTCAATTGGTAGAGCGTAGAACTCGCAAACGAGATGTTTCGAGTCACTTGAGGTTGTGGATTGGATTTCTATGATGACCATATCGAATAACAAACGTTATTTCATGCTTTCCGGTAGGATATCGAGAAATAGCAGTGAAAATATTTTTCGATCTTACACTGGTACCACCAGTAAAAATACCGATTTTCATGTTCTTGTTGCCTAGGTAAATCGTGCGTGCCTAACAACCAGATGGGAAATTTGACGTCATATACCTTACATTTCTCGCGCTTGACGTAATATTGTAATGCGTTGCTATGTGGGAGGGGTACGCAACTGGGAGTAACGGAAAAGAACTGTACTGGATTTTGATAAAGCTACTCCAAGAAAGGGTTACCAGCATGAAATAAATAGAATATTTGTTTTTTTCAGTGAAAGATCGAAATTTATTTCATCGAGTGAACACCATCGGTATAGAGAATAAGATCTATATGGTTGGTGCCGAGATGGATAAAGTTTATCCGGTGAGGCTTAGAAAACTGAGAGGGCGAGCTTTAGCGAGCCCTCTTCAGTTTTCGGGCCGAGCCGGATAAACTTTATCCATCTCGGCACCAACCATATATCCGATTTATCCCGTTTTCTACCGGAAAAAAGGCACATTTCTCCTTATTTTGCTTTAATTCCATATGTAAACAACCTACACGTCACCTTTTCACAGCCTAAGTTCGCACTCATTCTAGTGACCCGAGGAGAGAAATAGTTCCTAATTTATTCGACATCTAGAATAGAATACTCGTAATGTCAGAAGAAATGAGTTGTTTTTTTAACAATCTTTAGCTGGATATCAATGCTTTTTTAAAACATTTCATTCTAAAGGACAATAAACTCATGTCATAAGTGTATGGCCCAAAACTAAATGGCCGAAGTCAGCAATATATGAGAAAAGCTACACAAAAGATAAACAAATTTAACATCATCTAGGTATTTACCTTGATATTTTGTGATACGTAGACTATATCCACTGAAGTGAATTAAATTCCACACCCTTCATGATACGCTCGAATGTATGTTCCTGAAGTGCTCGAAGAAGTGTTTATCCGATTGAAATCTTTTCTTGATCTGTTTTGCAATTCCTAACAATTTCTGACCATCACAATTTCTAGGTTTTGCTGCGGCGCCACTTCTCGGTAAATTTTCAACACAGTTTCGGGAACGACACATGTTTATAATCACAGTAATTGTATTTCGTGGGATGTCAAATCAAGCGATATTTCCATTTGTCGAATATCCGAGTAGTTCAATTGAATTAACGGCTAAATTTGTGTCAGTGGTAAATTCCTTCCGTCTACATACCAAGACTGTTTACTTACAGACTTTTGACTGTGCTGACGTATATTTTGAGAAAAATTGCGTCGTATGACGTCATGAAATCTCCGAGAAATCATTCAATGTAGAAAGGGATATAAACCAAACCTTTTTATCTTATTTAGACGTGGCTATTACTGCCCTTATCACTTACAGACATTTGGATGTTCATTTATGGCACAATTCTGCAGATTTGAAAATATAGACCGTATATAGCGCGTAGGAATACACAACTGCCGGATAAAGCTAAGTTTATTAGGTTACCCCTTTATTAGGTCAGTGTTAATAACGAAAACGGGATAAAATATTTTCACGAGTGGCTGCGCAAAAAAAAAAAAACAAATATCCTCTATGTCTTTCGAATGAGACGTTATTTAAACCGAGGCCTCGTGTAACGGTGCTGTACACCGAGTTCGCTAAAGAACTAGGCGTAACTTAAGGTGGGTGCCTTCCTGTATCTGAACTTTTCCCGTAACAATACTAGTTAACGGCCTTCAGGGGCGTCATCCATATAGGCAACCGATGGCGACGATAGATAAACACAAATCCAATCAACCTGCAAATAATTAAGGAACAATTAAGAATATTTGTCGCTGAGACCAAGTCAGAATGCTTTCCCATTTCTCAATGGTTTTCGCATTTGTCTGCTTTTTCACAAAACAAAATACTGATGATTATGATGTAGAGAGCATCGTAGAATATGATAATCGGAAGCAATTTGTACAAGTTTTTCGCCTAATCTTAACCGGCAACACTGCCATCCATTTCTGATTCTACTACCGATAGATTTACAACGGATGATTATGAAAAAGCAAATGTCTTGAATTCGTTTTTCTCCAGTCAGTCTATGATTGACGACTCTTTAAACACTCGTCCGAGAAATTATCCGCAATTTGTTGGTGAAAAGCTTAACAGTATATAGTCATCACTCCAAATGAGGTTTTCGATGTATTACAAACTCTTCGTGCTGGAAAAGCATCAGGTCCAGACGGTATTAAGAACAAGATCTTGGTAGAATCAGCACTTCAGATTTCAATTCCCCTTTGTCGATAATTTATTCTTTGTCTTGATAAGTGTGTCCTTCCCACTGCCTGGAAAACATCACTCGTATGTCCTATTTTCAAGAGCGGTGATCCTTCTATTGCATCTAATTATAGACCTGTATCACTCTTTAACACAACTGAAGAAGGTACGTGCTTGAAAGAATTATTTACAAGCATATTTTTAATCACCTAAAAGAGACAATTTTTTTCACACCACATCGATCTGGTTTCCTCATTGGCGACTCTAGTGTCAACCAATTGACATATTTGTACAATATCATTTGTAGCGCCTTAGATAATGGCTTAGAAATAAGGATTTTTCTTTTTTCGACATTAGTTAAAATTTGACAAGGTGTGGCACAAGGGTCTCAACTTCAAATTACATTCTGTAGTAATAGATGGTAAATTTTTATCATTTCTGCAGGACTATCTGACTAACAGAACTCAAAAATGCTTTCTTCCTGGAGGTTCTTGCGATTTATCATTTATAAAAGCTGGAGTTCCACAGGGTTCAGTATTAGGTCCACTGCTATTTTTGGTATATATCAATGATATTGTTCGAGATACTGAAGCTGGTATCACTTTGTTTGCGGATGACACAAGTCCTTCTATAGTAGTCGATACACCAGATATACACTTAAGTGTATTTGGTGCTATTTTACAATCGGACATAGATAAGGTTAGCAGTTGGGCAGACTGGTTGGTTAAATTCAACCCCTCTAAATCTAAATCTTTGTTAATCGTATCAAACCTGTTCATCCGGATCTCTCTATGTCAGATGTTGTTATTCCATCAGTACAGTTTTACAAACACCTCGATATTTATCTATCGTGTAATGGAAACTGGGATCAACAACTGCAGTATGCCGTTGAAAAGGCGTGGAAAAGAATAGGTGTTTTACGACGTTTGAGGTTCCAGCTCGATCTCCTTTCACTTCAAACCATATATGTTTTTCATTTATAAGATGGATTTGTAGTGTATGGAGTAAACTATGTATATCATATTACTATCTATATAGCCATGTACCATATGTATTCTCAGAGAGTTGTTAGTTAGAGAGTAGACAGCAATACATTGTAGTATCTAGAATACGTGTCTCTTATTATTTTGTCCCTTGGACATAACATATTTTGGCGACGAGGATATTATTTTTTTTTTCTATTGGAAAGAGGATAATATGGGACAGTTTATACTGGACAATAGTCACTTTCAATAATTTTTTATGATAAATTGAATTCAATTCCGTGGGGAACTGACCTCTAAAGCCGGACCTTATTAACTTGTTCTGTGATTAAATTCAAGTAGCAATGGCTAAAGCTTTGCCAGTTGCGAGTGTAGAACAATTTAGTTTGGATGGAGATAGTACTAATTTAGCCAGTAGGTGGGACAGATGGTTAAAATCCTTTAACTACTATGTTGTGGGTTCTGGAATAACTGACGGAACACAGAAAAGAGCTTTGTTGTTACACCTATTAGGTCAAGAAGTGCAACAAATATTTGAAACTCTTCAGGACACGGGGGAAGCCACTGATTATGACATTGCTGTCGAGAAACTGTCAGAATACTTCCAGCCGAGGAAGAATGTTTCTTTTGAAAGACATAGATTTAATTCGGAGTTACAGAAGTCAAACGAAACAGTACAAGACTTTTGTACACGCTTAAGGAAACTAGCAATGAATTGTGACTTCACCGACCGACACAGAAGATAGGATCCGTGACCACATTGTTGAAAAATGCATTTCAACATCGTTAAGAAGGAAATTCTTGAGAGAATCTGAGCTTACGCTAAACAAAGTCATTGAAATAGCGTCTGCACATGAAAGAGCTGATGCCTGCGCGTCCACAATAGAAAAGGTTAAATTGGAAGACACATGCCAAATTAAAAGCCTAAGTCCGAAAGCACAGAAGAAACCTAGTAAAAAGAAGATAGAATGCTAAAGATGTGGAAGATTAAGACATATATCTAGTGATCCAAAGTGCCCAGCAATATCTGAAGAATGCAGAAAGTGTTATAAAGTAGGACATTTTGCAAAGAATGTTATAAAGTAGGACATTTTGCAAAGAAATGTAGATCTAAATCAAAAGGAAAGAAGAAGAAAAAGCATGTTCGATCGATAGATGATAAATCTTATAGCGAAAAGGAAGAGGTAACATTTTCAGTACTAGATAAACTTTCCAAAACATCAGTCAAAGTAGGTAACATTCCTCTTTCTATGATAATTGATTCAGGAGCTTCTTGTAATGTGATTGATCTGAAAACTTGGAACAATCTCAATAAGCAGAAGGATTTCAAATTCATTTCCAAAAGTAAAACAGAGAAGAAAATATTTCCTTATGGCTCTAAGAAAGCGCTACCATTAGCTGGAATGTTTAAAGCACAAATATCAAAGAATGACAAATGCCGGGATACAGATTTTCTGGTTCTTAAAGGGACTGGACAACCCCTCTTATCGTGTAAAACTGCAGTTGATCTTGGAGTACTGCAGCTAATCAACAATGTTGAAAACACAGAAATGCCAATCTCAAAGCAGTTTCCGAATTTATTCAGGGATGAAATTGGTAAATTGAAGGATTATCAACTCAAAATTTCTATAGATGACACTGTAAATCCTATAGTTCAACAAACAAGGAGAATTCCTTACAATTTACGTGATAAGCTGGAGAAAAAACTTGACCAGCTGGAGAAAATGGATATTATAGAGAAAGTTGATGGTCCAACTTCCTGGGTGTCACCTATTGTTTGTATTTCCAAGAAAAATGAGGATATTAGGCTATGTGTGGACATAACAGGATTCTTGAATATGGAGATATTATTTGGGATAATGTGCATGGCTACCAAAAGGAAGAACTTGACAAGATTCAAAACGAGGCTGCCAGGAGTTTAACTGGATGTATTAAGCTTGTATCAATTGCAGGTCTTATAAGAGAATCAGGCTGGAAAACATTAAGAGAGGGTAGGAACAAACACAAACTTACTGAAGTTCATCTTTCCAGCGCTATGCGCTACATTCTTTCCAGCCTACTGTTTGTTTTCCCAGGCATTATCACAATGCGGTTAGAGAGGAATTTTAAACTCTTTACCAAATGACAAGACTTCAGACTGGTCCAAATTTAAAGCACTGGCAGGCGAAAATATATATGTACTGAAACTTGGAAATTAGTTTCCAACTGGATAGAAAACATTGTGGGAAAAGGAGAAAATGCTGGTTACCAGCATTTTCTTCTTTTCCCACAATGTTTTCAAAGGCTTCTGTCTCAGGGACGTAAAAAACAGAGATTGTTTGGTAAAGGGTTGAAGAAACATTTCACAATGACCACTGACCAATCCGCTGAGATATTTCCGGAATGGAACCGACCACTGCATTTCAAGCTCTATTTGTTAAAGTTTCTGCATCCAGATGTCAAACAATATAAGAAACACTGTCCAGTGTTAAATGGCAGAGTTGAAAAGGACTCTGTGAAACAATATGTGAAACAGAAGGTGGGGGGTGGGGAATAAAAACCGCTTCGTATTGATTAACCGGTATTATAAAGACATATTTAGAATCTAAGTCTACAGAATTTTCTTAATTTGAAAGTAACAAAACTTCTGATTGGCTAAACAATTTAGCTTAGCCAATCAGATGTTGTATTACTTTCCAATGAAGAAAATCTCGGAGAACAAGACTGGGGATATTATTAAGAATGCGGGTAAGTCAATCGGGGCCCAGGTAAGAGAACGACAATAGATTATTAGGCCAGGGAATCCCTCTCAAGGGATTCCCTTGCCTATAGGGATCGTAAGCTGCCTTTTCCGGACTACTTTCAGACAAAATGTTGAACGGTGTGTCCACTCGATATTGCTGAGTCCGCCAAAAAAACTAGTTTCCCTCAAAGCTTTCATCTGCAAAGTGCCATGGAATTGCAAGGGTATTACGACCCTTAAAAAGCTGACGAGTGCTGACCAGTGTATGTTTTTTATCCCGTTTTCGTCATTAACATTGACCTAATAAAGAGGTAACCTAATAAACTTAGCTTTATCCGGCAGTTGTGTATTCCTACGCGCTATACGGTTAATATCTATAACGTTGTGTTGACATTTGAACATATGTGTCACCAAACGCGTCTCCGCTGAAATGCGATTGTAAATAAAGCAAACTACATATAGAATATTGGCCCGTGTTACGTTTATCACTTTTTCTTATGTATATCGACTGAAAATAGGGTACTTTGACTGTGCTGCTTTCTACACGGATAAAAATCAACTATTTTCTACTAGTGTGTCCACTTCTCTGCATACCTGCCGCTGTTGTGATAGCAATTTCCGACTGATGGAAAAATCGTCCCCAAACTGCTTGGAGACGATTTCCCCGGAGAAATCTGGTGAAATCGTCCCCAAATAAAATTTAGAGAAATCGACCCCAACATCAAATTTCATCCATATCGTTATTCAAGTTATCTATAAAAAATATTTTCTAAACTTCGTTGTCTTTAGTACGTACATTATGTGTATTAGTTACCTTTATCCAAGAGTTATTTGGTAGTTTTGCCATTGTTCATAACTGCCTCTTTCACACTGATAGGATGTATTTCACACCTTTTACACCTGTCACAAATAGATTACACCTGTGTGATTCTTAAAATATCTATTTGATTGACTTTGATTTGAAACCAAATAAATGCTTATAATTTTTTTTTCTGTAGAGGTTCGCTTGTCATTTAATGTATTTTTTTATATTCATATATGCCCATTATTTTGATTTATTGTATGAAGATTTTTTTTCATCCTCTCTCTCTCTCTCTCTCTCTCTTTCGTATATTTTCCTGCCCTTTCCTACTTGTACATTTTCCATCACCCAATACGAGATTCATGTCCAGCCGTCGATTCTGAAGTCACCAGTTCGATCCCATAAAGTGTGTTTTATTGAATCACATCTCTGGTTACTGTATATTGAAACCCTTTTCCACAAAAGCATTTCCTCCTTTTCCCACAATATTTTCTAGCATTTGAAAGACGAATGTTACTTTTTTATTAACATTTGATTTGTCTTCTGCAACTGCTTTCAACTTTTTTTTCCAGAAAAAAAATGTCTTTTGGTTAAGGGAGATTTTTGAAAAAAAAAAAAAAGAAAAAAACACTTATTTACAGAGATTCAAAGGACTTAGATTTCAGAGACCTGTGTGTTTGGTATGTGATGAGAGAGAATTGTACCCTATCACAATACCTATCATCAATCCTCAATAGGAAATTGACCGAGCTTGTGGACTCTTAAAGTGTACTTCGCTACCAACTGAACTATATTCCACTGATAAAACCATCATTTTAGCAACACTTCAGTTGTCTGCAAGATACTTTCAATGTTGATAATTCTGAAAATCTGGGGATTGGAGGCATACTGACTAGTGCAAGCTACAAATATCTTTCAAACAGCCTATTTTCTCTCTCTCTCAAAATTACGTTACACCAGCCAGGCTGATTTAAAAAGCGTCTTGTCCACAGAGCATCCTGATTTTGAGACAAAACCACAATGTTTTTCAAGGCTCTTTCGGCTTACACCATGTTAAATTTTGCTTCTGATGAAGCACCTTAATTTATCATCTGTAAAAGTTGCTTATAAATCTCAGTTTTTAATTGTAATTATATGTTGGTCCTTTATTCTCTCATGAAGTGATTACTAATTTCATGTGGGTCATCAATGGAAATTAAATAGAGGTAGTTGATTTGGCAATTAAAATAGTGATAAAACATTTTTAACACATGTATACAATCTACTGTGCGACGTAATTTACAATAAAGAAACTTGTCATTTGATTAGGATAAATTTTGGGGAAAAATATGCTACTGTTAATAGACGACTCATAAATGTGAAAAATAACGTCATTCAGGACTTCACATGTTTTCAGAAAATTTAGACAACCAAAGTTGGTATTGCACCGATTGAATAGTTCAATTTTGACTTGGGATTGTTTACAAGCACGACAAATTACTAATTATTGTAAGCCATTATCAAGAACCCCATAACTGTGAGCACATGCCTAGCTCTGGCTTAATTAGTTTCTGGCTGATGCTTTCTTGTATCAGTTCAAAATTTCCTGTTAAAACCAAGAATTCCAGGGGCTTAGTGGAATCCGCTTGTATCCCTGTCCGTCTACCTGTTTGTATTAATTAAAAGTGACCTCTTGTATTGTTTCGTATCCTCAATTTCCTGGCCTTCAGTACTATCAGTACTTTGATTTTGATATTTAGTCTGTGCTGCACCAAATGGGATTTAAAAACAGTTATCACATTTTAACCTCATTTATGCACCTCTTATAGTAAAGAACTATGGTTAATTTTATTATTCCAACTAAATAATGTTGATCATTATACTTTTGCATGCACTGCACCTTTACCCGCACGATTTCTTTATTTAAATGAAGAAGAAGAAGAAGAAGAAAAAAAAAAAAAACCTTGTAACCTGCCTTTTATTTTTTTCTCACGTACAGTGTTTTCTACCCCTTAGGTTACAGAAATCATCATCTGAGCTTAATTTGATTTGCTAGTTTGCAATATCTGCTTTCGTATGCCTGAAGAGCTGGCCAAAAGGTTAAATTGTCCTTTCGAAGGGATCAGCAACTGTTGATTTCACTTGTTATGTTTAACCCATTACCACACGATCGATCTTTTTTTTGACGATCCTGAGAAAGAAGCCTTTAGAAAACATTGTGGGAAAAGGAGAAAATGCTGGTAACCAGCATCTTCTCTTTTTCCCACAATGTTTTTTACCCTTAACCCTTTACTCCGTAGATACTCATTTCTAGGCATTGCTTGTAGGAGCCTTTGGAAAACATTGTGGCAAAAGGTGAAATTGCTAGTGACAAGCAATTTCACCTTTTGTCACATTGTTTTCTACACTATCAAAAGGTGTCATATACACATAAAAAACGGCTTCATCCTTGCTGCTATTTAGGGCCATTTAGAGATACCATAGAAATGTCTTATGGGGTAAAGGGTTAACAAAATAAGTTTCAATTTTTATTCACTTATTTTTGATGTCTGCGAATGCTTTAAATTTCGACAATCCTAAAATAATTATTGTCGATTGATAATGATCGAGTTAATGGCTTTTTATCATTTTTTTTTTTCCTCTAAAAACTTTGTTATGGATCATTTAAGTCATTACCAAACGACAAAATTTTAGGCTTGTCCAAATTAAAAGCATTTGCAGACAAAAGATATTAAAAGGGACTAAATATTTCTCGTGTCTGTCTTATTCTCGTGTTGACAGTCCTCAGAAATACTGGAAATATCTTGTGAATTCACTGTTCACTGGTGAATTCAAACAAAACCTCTGACAAAATACCAATCCTAAAATCTTTCGAAAACGATCTAGAAGTCTTACATTACACGGACAAAGAAAAAGCAGAATGTTTAAACAAATATTTTTCATCTATCTCCACTGTCGATGATTCACAAGTACTTTTACCACAATTTGAATCGATAACTGACAGCAGACTTGACAACATTGAAATTTCTAGTAACGATATTGAGAGTATCATTAGCACTTTAAACGTTCTTACGTACGAAGTCCGTAACAAAGAAACAAATGAATAAATGCATGGCAGAAATAAGGATCGGAGCGGGATTCGAACTCCGAACTCCCGGACGCAAAGCCAATACCCTAACCACTGAGCCAAAGAGATATCTCTCTGACGCAGTAGCCAGGTATTGTATTTAAATCGGGAGAATGCCATGCAGGAAGGAGTGGTCTCCCGTAACACACCCCCTCTTAAAGTCATCATTTATTGATGACTCAAAGCCTTATTAGGCAGGAAGTCCGATTTTGGACAACAAATGGGATTAATGGCTCAATGGCCAATCCCGGACGAGCCCCCATCTTACGAACGAAGTCCGTAACAAAGAAACAAATGAATAAATGCATGGCAGAAATAAGGATCGGAGCGGGATTCGAACTCCGAACTCCCGGACGCAAAGCCAATACCCTAACCACTGAGCCAAAGAGATATCTCTCTGACGCAGTAGCCAGGTATTGTATTTAAATCGGGAGAATGCCATGCAGGAAGGAGTGGTCTCCCGTAACAACGTGAATAAAGCAGTGGGTCCTGATTTGATTAGCCATAAGCTACTGATGAATATCAAAAGTAGTGTTGCTAGACCACTTTCTAAATTATTTAATAAATCGCTTCAAGAACGGACGTTTCCGCATAAATGGAAAGAATCAATTGTAAACCCTTTATTTAAGAAGGGCGACAAATCTGAAGTTAGTAATTATCGACCCATTTCCCTGCCAAGTTGCGTCGGTAAGCTAATGGAAAGGTGAGTTTACAAGCATGTTTACAATTATTTGTACTTTAACCGCCTATTGTATGATAAACAATCTGGCTTTCTAAAAGGCCACTCAACTGTCCATCGATCAGTTGCTCGAGATATATCACCAAGTTGTTTCTTCTCTGGACTCTAGACAAAATTTATGTATGGTGTTTTGTGATATATCAAAAGCATTCGACAGAGTGTGGCACAGAGGTCTGGTTTTTAAATTAAATCAACTAGGAATCAGTGGGCCTCTCCTTTCCTGGTTCAAAGATTACCTATCTTGTCGCAGCCAGTCGGTCATTGTTAGTACTTCCAGGTCAAGGTCAAGGGTCACTAAATGCGGGCGTTCCACAGGGCTCTGTTCTCGGTCCATTGCTCTTTCTTGTATATGTAAATGATATTTCGGAAAATCTTCTAAGTATATCTAGGCTATTCGCTGATGACACCTCCCTAGCTTGCTCTGCTTCATTCACAGCCGATATCGAAGGTATTTTAAACCACGATTTGATCATGATTTCACAATGAGCTAAACAATGGCTGGTTACTTTTGATCCATCTAAAACAGTGGCAATAGTCTTTTCTAACAACAGGAATGTTCAGCTTCCAAATTTGATTTTTGATGACGTCAGAATCAGCTTCCTTGACAACCATAAGCATTTAGGACTAACATAAAGCAGCAATGGAAAATGGAAAACACACATACATGTAAATAATCTTTGTCAATCCGCATCCAAACTTATTGTTGGAATGATGAGAACTCTGAAATTCAGACTCAAAAGAGATTCCTTAAATCAAATTTACGTTTCGTTCCTACGTCCTGTCCTCGAATATGCCTCCGTAGTCTGGGACAAATGCGCCAAGCGCAAAAAAGAAAATCTCGAAAAAATCCAAATTGAAGCCGCTAGAAGGTATAATGAGATCCGCGTTCACAAATAATATATATAAGGAAATTGGATGGTTAACCCTAGAGGACAGGCGAAAATATCAAAAACTCATTCTCATTTACAAAATAATTAATGGCTTAACTCCTGACTATCTTCATGAAATTTTCCCAAGAAACGTAAGCACAAGAACAATTTACTCATTACGCAATATTCACCAAATCGACTCGATTGCTTGTAGAACAGAATTATTGGCCAGATCATTATCCCATCTGCAGTTTCTCTTTGGAACGAACTTCCGGACGATGTGAAATCTTTACAATCTTTATCATCATTTAAATCCTATATCCTAAGAAGATTAGCAGCACTAGTAGTTCCAAAGTACTTCTTCGTTGGTCAACGTAAATTATCTGTAATTCACACAAGAATTCGTAACACATGCAGTGATCTGAAGTATTCATGACCTCTTTACCAACCATATTTGCTCGAATTGTGCCTGTAGTTGTGGATACGCCATTGAAGACGCTGAGCACTACTTCTTCCAGTGCACCCGGTACACAATTCAGAGACGACAACTTTTTCATGAACTTTTCAGCTTTCATCCTTTAAATGAAAATTTATTACTTTTTGGATCTGAAAATCTCAGATTAGAAGACAATTCCACTATTTTTCTCGCCGTGCAATCCTACATTAAAGCTACAGAAAGATTTGCATAGACGTCTTATAGGCTGTAAGTCATTTTCTACCCATGTCTCCAATCACTCTCGTCCATTTCACTGACTTGACAACCAAGTATTCTATACCTCTCTATCCTTAAACATGTAATTCTTAGTAACTAACACTTGAAATAATTTATTGCATAGCTGGAACACAATTGCCTTCTTTTTCGTAAGAAAAGTTCAGAAATAAATACTTATTACAATTTTAGACTCGTAGAAGACTCTCATAGCGTGTAAATTATTTAAAGGGTATGGCCGATTCTAAGTTGTGAGAACTTGTGGCCAGACCCTTTTGCCTGATTTGTATCTCTTTTCGTGTAAACTATGTATTTTGTATGATTTGTATATAGATGGCAATAAAATATGTTTAAACTATAAACAAAATATTTGGAATTCATGTTTTGAAGGGTAGAAAATATCGTGGGAAAAGGAGAAAATGCTAATTACCAGCATTTTCTCCTTTTCCCATAATGTTTTCTAAAGGCTTTTTTCTCAGGGGCGTCAAAAGAAGGAATTGTGTGGTAATGGGTAAATATTCTAAATATAGATGTCTATCACTACTAGATATAGGCGATACAAAAATATCGAGGAAGAACGAAGATTTGTAACAGTCAAAAGCGTTGTCAGTTTTAATTCGTAATTGTACTGTTTACATGAAATGATGATATGTCGGCTCTGAAATTTCAATTTCAAATCTTATGCTTATTTTCTGAACTATGCAATCATCACGAGATCGAGTTTTTAAAACCGATTAAAGACGAAACAACCCCGGGCCGAAATGGTTCTGGGCCGAAACGGTCCTAGTTTTCTTGAGGTGTATTCGCCGGTGCCTATATTCTGTCTTCGGGGCTGCGTTGGAAAAAAAAGAACTTCCCCTTTCTTGAAAAAGAAATCAATATCTATATTCTACTAATATAAAGTAGGATTCTAAAAGGAGTGGACAACAATTTTGACCGTATAGTCTCGTTATAACTTGTTAAATGGAAAAGTTGAAACAAATTTTCTAAAGAAGAAATTAAAATATGAATGCATTTAGTAATAGAATTTATGTCTAAATAGCTCAACAATAAAATACAACAAAGTCTCCAACATAATTGTGTTGCGATTCATTAAAAAAAGCAGAATCGTGTAACACAAATAGCTTGCAAATAAAAGAAATGGAGCATCTAGACGTTTGCGTAAAGTGTGGTCTCGGATCAGCCTGCGAAGTCCACGCAGGCTGGCTAGTCCAAGACGGCACTTTATGACGACATTAATTAGATTTTGTCCTTCAGTAGACGCAAAACAGAAAATTACATAAAAATGTAAAGCATCGTTTTAATTGGCCTGTGGGGATTGCGCAGGCTGATCAGAGACGACATTTTACGCAAATGTCCAAATGTCCATTTCTGCGTGTTGCGAGCCAAATTACAATACATGCAAACAAATACATGACAATTTGAAGCATATGGAAACTCAGATGTCAGCGTTGCCTCCGAATAAACTTCGAACCGATATTATTTCGTTAAATAAATAAGTCGTTTACTTTATTCTCCCGTTATTTGTTGACACTGACGACTTTTCGCACATGACAAGTTGGGGAGACCGTTGAAAGCAGACGATTTTTCTGTCAAATTTCTGGTTGATCGCCATGGCTGAAGCCAGAAGTGCGGTGTCCGAGCCCCGAGTTGGAAGGATCGAGGAGGGGAGAAGCCCCCAGAACGATTTCTATTTAGGGATCCGAAATTACGTGATTCGACGATTCTTCCGGACGAGGTTTGTGTGTCCTACATGGCGATAAAGCTGATTAAAAATAATTTATGCATGCGATCTCTTTGTTAACTCTTTACCAAACGACAAAAATTTGGACTGGTCCAAAATGAAAGGATTTGCAGACAACAACTCAAATGTAACCGAAATGATGATATTCATTTTATTTTGGAAAGAAAACATTGTGAGAAAAGGAGAAAATGCTGGTTGCCAGCATTTTCTTCTTTTCCCACAATGTTTTCAAAAGCCTTCTCCAACAGGGTTGATGGGATTGTGTGATAAAAGGTTAAACTAGAAAATTTTTGCCCAATTTCGCAAATTATGCCTTTTTTTACCAACAAATTATCTGTAAATCTATCTCCGAGAGAGAAATGGAAAATACCAAATTTTAGACCGGTCCACTTTTAAAGGATTTGCAGAAAACAACATAGATCTAAGTGAGGCACAAATTAAGTGATCTGTATTGGTTGAAAATATTGCGGGAAAAGGAGAGAATGCAGGTCACCAGCATTTCCTTTGCCACAATATTTTTAAAAGTGTTATTTCTCAGGATTTAAGATTGTGGAATTGTGTGGTAAAGGGGTAAAAGAACACAAGGGCTCAATCATTATGCACTGCTAATGCAGAGAGTTTTTGAGGACAATGTAAATTTAGATTAGCCTGCACATTTTGTGAAGTCTGATCTTGATTGACACTGTGAAACAGATCTGGTGAGCATTCAATTTTCAATCAAAAAAGAGAAAGGATGAAGTCCAATTGGTGTGATTCATTAAGCTATGATCAGCAGTTTAGAGAAATCTGGATCTAAAACAGGCCTGATTTCTCCTCAAATATATTGATAATAGCCATTTTCTGCATTGCTATTTTATAGCATGTATTACTACAATCCCCCTAATATTGAGGGGTGCGATCGATCGATGAACGCTTTAACCCTTAACTCCACAGATACTCAATTCTACGCATTGCTTGTAGGAGCCTTTGGAAAACATTGTGGCAAAAGGTGAAATTGCTCGTCACGAGCAATTTCACCTTTTGCCACTATGTTTTCTATGCTATCAAAAGGTGTCATATACACATAAGAAACAGCTTCATCCTTGCTGTTATTTAGGGTCAATTAGAGATACCATAGAAATGACTTATGGGGTAAAAGGTTAACAGACAGGTCAAATCTTCAAAGAATATGACATGTACAGGCAACCACTCTCCACCAAACAAAAAATAATTTAGACAGATTCAAGTTGAAAACACTTACAGATGATAAGTAAGATACAGTTCAAATGGTGGATTTTGTTTTTATTAGGGCATTGTGGGAAAAGGAGAAAATGCTGATTATCTGCATTTTTTCTTCTTCCAACATTGTTTTAAAAAAAATCCTTCTCTTTAGGGTCGTTAAAATTGTGTAAACTTGTGTGATAAAGGGTTAAATAACAGAGCATTTTGGAAGAAGATATCACTATTGAGGGAAGGACCCTCTCAGCCCGCCCCACCCCTCATATTTTAATTTTGTTCAAGGGGCCAAGCCCTAGTAGCTCAGTTGATAGTGTGCAGGACTTGAAAACAGAGGGTCCAGGGTTCGATCCTAAGCTACGACCCCTGCCTCCGCCAGTTCTTCCCAAGGATTGATGATAGTCACTGCGACAGGGTTCATTCCTCTTCCACTGCTGACCATTGTTTTGACTATGATCGTGTGTGAAAGCAGCCAGTGGCTTGGAAAGAAAATTGTGCGAAGTACTGGTAAAAGGAACTCCAAGAACATATGGATATATGCACTGGCCGCCGTGATATAACTGAAATAATGTTGAAAATAGTGTCAGACACCATACAATCAATCAATCAATCAATCAATGTTTAACTCTTTAACACACAAGAAAATTTTAGACTGGTCCAAATTGAAAACATTTGCAGAGGACAAAATAAAGGTGACTCAAAAATAGAAATTTGTTCTGGGAAGGGTAGAAAACACTGTGGGAGAAGGAGAAAATGCTGGTTACCAGCATTTTCTCCTTTTCCCACAGTGTTTTTAAAAGGCTTCTTTTTCAGGGGCGTCAAAAGTAGGGATTGTGGGGTAATGGGTTAAGGGACTAATAGACTTATACACATAAAGAATTATTATCAAATTGAATTTATTTGTTACAACAAATAGTCAGTTCACTGGTTGAGAAGGAACCCTTTACTCGATGACAAAACTTTAGCCTTGTCCAAATTGAAAGCATTTGAAGACACAAATTTTAGGGTGGCTCAAATGGTAAAATTTCTCTTTGATAGAGTAGAAAATATTGTGAGAAAAGGAGACAATGCTGGTCACAAGCATTTTATTCTTTTCCCACAGTTTTCAAAAGACTTCTTTTCCAAGAGCATCAAAAGTCAGCGTTGTGTAACAGTTTATCAGTATTTGATATGTAAAGGTGATAAAATATTCATTGATGAATTGTTTAGTTTTATCATTGTTTTCGTTGATGACGTCAAGGCCAGTATTAATCAACTATTCTTGAATCTTTTTCAAGATGTAGAAAGTAAAACAAGCTCTGATTGGTTAACCCTTTACCAAACAAGCCCTGCTTTTTACGTGTCGGCACCAAAAGTCTTTGAAAACAATGTGGGAAAAGGAGAAATTGCTCGTAACGAGCAATTTTTCCTTTTCCGCCAGTGTTTTCTACCGTTTTTGAGAACTTTCTGTCATTTTCTGGCAGAAAAGGAGAAATTGCTCGTAACGAGCAATTTCTCCTTTTCCACCAGTGTTTTCTACCGTTTTTGAGAACTTTCTGTCATTTTCTCCAAATCTAAAATTGTCATCTACAAACTCTTTTGGTGTGGAAGAGTCCAAAATTTGTCGTTTGGGAAAGGGTTAAACCATTTGGTTTTGCCAATTAGAATTTAATTCAATTTATATTACTTTTTTGTTCAGACAAAAATTATGAGGATAAAACTAAGAATTGTCTTAAGAATGGTTGATGAATACGAACCTAGACGAGTGTGTGTTAGTGTCATTGCTATTGGTTGCCCATATGGGTGACACCCCGGCTGTAGCAGAATTCTACAAAATACCGGACAAAATTGTTGAAATGTTAAATTAACTCTTTCCCAACCAATCCCTGGTTTTTACGGGTCTGGAATAGTAGCCTTTTGAAAACATTGTTGGAAAAGGAGAAAATGCTGGTAACCAGCATTTTCTCCTTTTCCCACAATGTTTTCTACCCTTTCGTAGACAGAAATCATCTTTTCAGCAAGAGTTGAATTGTCATCTGCAAATGCTTTCAATTTGGTCTAGTCCAAAAGTTTGTCGTTTGGGAAAGGGTTAAATCTTAACCACACAATTCCAAGTTTTAATGTCCCTGAAGAAGAACGCTTTTCAAAACATTGTTGGAAAAGGAAAAAAAATGCTGGTAACCAGCATTTTTACCTTTTTCCACCACCCTTTTTTTATTACCAGAGCCAGAAATCTTCACTTGAAGTACATTCCTATTTTTGGCTGCAAATGCTTACAATTTGGTTGGGTTAAAAATTTTGTTGTTTTGATTTATACTTTTTCTTATTTATCCTATGTTTCGTTGATTATCTGAAAGCACTCTGAGATATTGTTTAGTAAAGGGATCTAACGTTTGTAGAGAAGCAAAACGTATAGATCATTATCTCCCGCTAGATGGCATTCTATAAATACTCAGCTATCTAATGTGGGCGTCCTGGGTACAGAGCCTAACCACTTTCCTACGCGACAACCGTTACTTTGAATTTCAAACTAAAATAAAGGTTTACTCAATAAAACGCTACCTCATGCAATTCACTCAGCTACGATCAGCAGTTTAGAGAAATCTGGAGCTAAAGCAGGTCTCATTTCTCCTCAAACTTATTGATAAAAGCTATTTTTAACATTCCTACTTTATAGAGCGTAATATTACAGTCAGCCCGCTTTCGGGGCTAGGGATGTGACATATAAGACAGTTGAATCTTCGAAGAATATGACATGCACAGACAATGCATATAGATTAAAAATAAAGGGGTAGAAAGCATTGTTTATGTAGGATAAATTGTTGATTACCACTATTTTTTTCCTTTTCCTTTAAAGGTGGGTTTTTAGATTTTTCACATCTCACCAAATTACATCAATGAAATTTATATGAAAAAACAATACAAATCATCAGTAATGAAGAATCATAAAATTACAAAAAGAAAACTTTTTGATGGTGTTCCCAGTGCTTTACCAAAGAACAAAATTTCAGGCTGGTCCAAATTCAAAGCATTTGCAGACGACAAAATAAGAATTGCTCAAAAAATGAAATTTGTTTTTGGAAAGATAGAAAACATTGTGGAAAATGGAGGAGATGCTGGTTACCAGCATTTTCTCCTTTTTCCACAATGTTTTCAAAAGGCTTTTTCTTCAAGGCATCAAAACATGGGACTGTGTGGTATTAAAGAGTTAAAAAGCTACATATCCTCTTAAGGTATTTTTAGATTTTGCACAAAAAATGAAAAAAAAGTATTGTGGGAAAGTCAAGTGACTGGCAAGTGACTAATGACACTTAAATTCCAGAGCATAACAAACATGTAATTATTTTCCATAATGTCTTCTTCGGACACTGTGTTTGATGCTTCGTCTATCTTTTTACGGTTTGTAAATGAGTGAGTTGCTCATGTGAAAATAGACCACCAGTGTTGACTTTGGCTGTAGTAAATATCTAATTTCTCTTGTCAGATGGTTTTCGACTACTGGGGTTTTATGATTGAAAATTAAAAGGTTTGGGAGTATAAGGATGATTTTTGTTTGTTTGTTTGTTTAATTTTTGTCCCAAAATCTGTAGGGCCACCTTTAATGTTTTCAGAACTCTTTTTCTTTAGGGTCGTTCTTCCATTATTTGGAACAGCTTAGGGGTCGGGCATTTATACAGAAACTAAACATAGCTCAAATCATAAAATTTTGTTTTCAGGAGGAGAAAACATTGAGGAAAAAGGAGAAAATGCAGAAAGGAGAAAACCACCATTTTCTTCTTTTCCCACATTGTTTTCTACTCTATCAGGAAAACTTGATCTCTTTTTGTCTCGCCACATTTATTTAAGTTGTTTCCTGTGAAAGTTTTTATTTGGGACAAATTAACCCTTTATCCCACAGCAAAACTTGAAACAAAAAATACTGAAGTTCATTAACCCTTTACCTCACAATCCCGACTTTTAACGACCCTGATAAAGAAGCCTTTTGAAAACATGATGGGAAAAGGAGAAAATGCTGGTAACCAGCATTTTCTCCTTTTCCCATCATGTTTTCTACCCGTCCCAAATAAATTTTGATTTTTTTAGCCACATTTATTTTGTCGTCTGCAAATACTCTCAATTTGGACAAGTCTACAATTTTGTCATTTGGTAAAGAGTTAAGGTGATATTGATAAAATGATGGGATGTACATGTAACTTGGAAAGATCAGAAAACATTGTGGGTAAAGGAGAAAATGCTGGTTACTAGCATTTTCTCCTTTTCCTTTATAATGTTTTATAAGGCCCTCTTTCTCAAGCATGTTAAAATTTTGGAGTCTGTGGTAAAGAATTAACTCTTTACCTGAAACAACAAAATTTTGGATTTGTCCAAATTGAAAGTGTTTGCAGATGACAAAATAAACGCAAGTCAAAAATTGAAATTCGTTTCCAGTAGGGTAGAAAACATTGTGGGAAAAGGAGAAAATGCTGGTTACCAGCATTTTCTCCTTTTCCCACAATGTTTTCAAAAGGCTTCTACCACAGGGTCGTCAAAAGTTGTGATTGTGTGGTAATGGGTAAAACTTTGGCTTGACTTGACTTTGGTCAGCGTTGACACATGAACTTTGTTCTCATCCAAATGCTGAACTTTTTACAAGATGGCAAAATTATGGACCAGTCAAAGTTAACGAAAGCATTTGAAGATGAGCAATCTAATAGTACACAAATGCTGACATTTGGTGGATAGTAAGAAATATTGTGGAAAAAGGAAAAAAAGTATGATTATCAGCATTTTTTTTTACAGTGTTTTCAGAAGTCCTTCTCCTTGGGGTCTTTAACACTTTATCAAACAATCCATATTTGTTAAGACCCTGAAATAGAAGCCTTTTGAAAACATTGTGGGAAAAGGAGAAAATGCTTATTACCAGCATTTTCTACTTTTCCCAGAATGTTTTCAACCCTGCTGGGAACAAATTTCAGTTTTTGAGTTGCATTTATTTTGTCGTCTGCAAATGCTTTCAATTTGGACAAGTCTAAAATTTTGTCGGCTGGTAAAGAGTTAAAATGGTTTCTACCCAATTTGACGTTGTGTTACTTTCAAAGAAATAAAACTAAGAATTTTCTTTTACAACTCCTCATCAGAAGACAGATTGTGTACTTCTTTAAATTGAAACCATCTTTCAGATTGAAAATGTTGCTCAAATAAGGATATTTGTCTCCGAAAGAGTTTTAAACATTTTGGATGCTTGTTACCAAATAATTTTAAATGCCTTTTACGAAGGTAAACAATTAGGGCTGTTAAAATCCATGTAAATCTATGGCATACCACTTAACTCTTTACCACACAACAAAATTTTAGACTGGTCCTAATTAAAAGCACTTGCAGACGACAAATTCAACATAACTCAAAAAAAGAAATTTGTTTCCAGCAGTGTAGAAAACACTGTGGGAAAAGGAGAAAATGCTGGTTACCAGCATTTTCTCCTTTTCCCATAATGTTTTCAAAAGGCTTCTTTCTCAGGGTCGTCAAAAGTCGGGATTGTCTGGTAAAGGGTTAACTCTTGACCAAACGATAATATGTTAGGTTTGTCCAAATCAAAAGCATTTGCATTTGACAAAAAATAAAAGTGACTGAAAATTTGAAATTTGTTTTGTGAAGGGTAGAAAACATTGTGGGAAAAGGAAAAATGCTGGATACCAGCATTTCTCCTTTTCCCACAATGTTTTCTAAAGACTGCTTTCTCAGGGTCGTCAAAAGTAGGGATTGTGTGGTAATGGGTTAAAAGTATGTTAGGTAAGGCAAAAGTATCCCCCTTCTGAACAGTTACCTGCATGTAATAGCCAATTATCTAATTTGGTGCCTATGTGAGAGTCTGTTAATGATTTCTGTATGTTATCAATTGACCCGAAGAGCCTTTCAAACCTCCAGTTGCCTTTGTGGACTGTGTAGGTCAAGATCAGATGGCACATTAGATACAGTTTCATCTCTGATCTTTGCTTAACACTCTGATCTATCATTTCATGTGAGAGGTCGTAAACCCTTAACCTTCCAAATAAATGAAACAAAGCTAAAAATTTAAGACTTTTCCAAACTATCCCTGGTTTCAATGTCCCTAAGATAGAAGCCTTTTGAAAACATTGATAATTGTGGGAAAAGGAGAAACTGCTGGTAACCAGCATTTTCTTCTTTTCCCATAATGTTTTCTACCCTGCTGGAAGCAAATTTCAATTTTTGAATAACGTTTATTTTGTCGTCTGCAAGTGTTTTTAATTTGGACAGTTCTAAAATTTTGGAGGGGTGGTGGGGAATTTCCTTGATGGACAGCCTGCCTGGGTGACTCAGTGGTGAGCATGTCATACTCATGACCTGGTGGTTGTGAGTTCGATACCCTGTTGAGGCCATCTTTCTTTCCGGCGTATTTTCACCTCTCACCTCTGCTGAAGCAAGTGAGAATAGTAGTCGGTGGCTTTGGAAAGAAAGTTGTGTTAGTACTGGTATGAGAAAGCCCGGAAACACATGTGCGCCACCGACCGCCATGATATGACCTTAGCTGTTAAAGTGGCGTTAAACCCCAATACAACCAACCAACCTTGATGGACATGGTAGATTTGAGATCACATTTAATTTTTATACACCCGTCGAAGACGGGACGTATTATGGGATCACCCGTGGCGGGCGGGCGGGCGGGCGTCCGGGCGTCCGGGCGGGCGGGCGACGTCCAGTTCTTTGTCCGGAGCATATCTCCAAAACTATAGTAGCTAGGGTTATGAAATTTCATGGGTGGATAGATCTTATCGAGGCGGAGTGCAGTGCACAGGAATCATAACTCTTGCTCGCTTAATTTTTGAGTTATTGCCCTTTGTTGTTTTTCATACTTGAATTTTGTCCGGAGCATATCTCCAAAACTATAGTAGCTAGGGTTATGAAATTTCATGGGTGGATAGATCTCATCGAGGGGGAGTGCAGTGCACAAGAATCATAACTCTTGCTTGCTTAATTTTTGAGTTATTGCCCTTTGTTGTTTTTCATACTTGAATTTTGTCCGGAGCATATCTCCAAAACTATACTAGCTAGGGTTATGAAATTTCATGGGTGGATAGATCTCATTCAGGGGGAGTGCAGTGCACAAGAATCATAACTCTTGCTTGCTTAATTTTTGAGTTATTGCCCTTTGTTGTTTTTCATACTTGAATTTTGTCCGGAGCATATCTCCAAAACTATAGTAGCTAGGGTTATGAAATTTCATGGGTGGATAGATCTCACTGAGGGGGAGTGCAGTGCACAAGAATCATAACTCTTGCTCGCTTAATTTTTGAGTTATTGCCCTTTGTTGTTTTTTATACTTGATTTTTGTCTGGTGAATATCTCCAAAAGTATACTAGCTAGGGTTATGAAATTTCATGGGTGGATAGATCTCACAGACGCAGAGTGCAGTGCACAGGAATCATAACTCTTGCTTGCTTAATTTTTGAGTTATTGCCCTTTGTCGTTTTTCATACTTGATTTTTGTCCGAAGCATATCACCAATACTATACTACCTAGGGTTATGAAATTTCATGGGTTGATAGATCTCATGGATGGGGGGTGCAGTGCACACAAATCACAACTCTTGCTTGCTTAATTTTTGAGTTATTGCCCTTTGTTGTTTTTCATACTTGAATTTTGTCCGGAGCATATCTCCAAAACTATAGTAGCTAGGGTTATGAAATTTCATGGGTGGATAGATCTCACTGAGGGGGAGTGCAGTGCACAAGAATCATAACTCTTGCTTTCTTAATTTTTCAGTTATTGCCCTTTGTCATTTTTTATACTTGAATTTTGTCTGGTGAATATCTCCAAAACTATACTAGCTAGGGTTATGAAATTTCATGGGTGGATAGATCTCACCGAGGCGGAGTGCAGTGCACAGGAATCATAACTCTTGCTTGCTTAATTTTTTAGTTATTGCCCTTTGTCGTTTTTCATACTTGATTTTTGTCCGAAGCATATCTCTAAAACTATACTAGCTAGGGTTATGAAATTTCATTGGTGGATAGATCTCATCAAGGGGGAGTGCAGTGCACCAAAATCACAACTCTTGCTTGCTTAATTTTTGAGTTATTGCCCTTTGTTGTTTTTCATACTTGAATTTTGTCTGGTGCATGCCCCAGCTTTACAACTTGGGGTAAGACGGGCGTATCTTGCGACAATTTGCCGCTCTTGTTAGTTCTGTGGAGCCAGATCTGATCTGAATCTAATCTGAATCTAAACTGTAGGCAAAAGGTCAGTTAGTTGGGCTTAGTAAGGCAGAAGGTTATTGATCATTGCTGTATGTTATCAATTAACCCTATACCAAATGGCAAAATTTTAGACTGGTACAAATAGAAAGTACTTGTAGTCGACAAAATAAATGTAACTCAAAAATTGAAATTTGTTTCCAGCAGGGTAAAAAACATTGTGGGAAAAGGAGAAAATGCTGGTTACCAGCATTTTCTCCTTTTCCCACAGTTTTCAAAAGGCTTCTTCTCGTGGTCGTAAAAACCAGGGATTGTTTGGTAAAGGGTTAATTAACCTTTAGAAAGTATTTCATACCTCTGTACAGATATAATTGCTTTTGTGGCCAGCAAAGATCAAACTGCACATAATGTTCTGTCTGATCTTTGATTTTTGGCCTGAGTATTGAGATACTCTGACAGAAAAGTCTAGGGGTCTCGAAAAAAGTGATCATTTTGATCTAACGTACTTGGTTGTAAAAAGTGCTTTATTTTTAAGTCTTTACCACACAACAACGTTTTTGACTTGTCAAAATTCAATTAAAGCCTTTGCAGAGGACAAATTGAATTTGGCTAAAATATGGTAATGGCTGTTACCAAATACCGATGCCCCCACTCTAATTTTCTCTGAAAAGAGTATTTAGAGAACATACCAGCATTGTTTTACTTTTCCCAAAGTCTTTCTTTGTCATGTTTGATATAACTATTGACCCAGGTCAGCCTGTGCAGTCAGCACAGGCTGACCTGGGCCAAAACTTTTCACTCTTGGTCAATTTTCTGTGTGCCAAAGGAGCAGTCTACCTTATGAATAATTTGGTTGCTAAAAGAATGTGGTTACTATATATCTATTGTTTGTATTCACTACACAAGCCAGCTCATGACAAATAAAATTTCTAGGTAACAGTATTTTAGTGCCGAGTTGATTGATTTGAGAAGGGTATAGCTAAGAACTGATAATTACATGTCGGCTATCTCCACAGATATTGAATCCACATAATCTTATTAGACATTTATGAATAGACATGGATGTGGAGATGGACATCGGAATACAGGTTTTAATAAGGGGTTTTCTCAAAGTAATTATGCCATTATGTACATAGGCCAAAGAAAAAAATATCATGGTTTAAGGTCTACAGCCCTGAACCCCCCCCCCCCCCCCCCCATATTAAAAGAAGGAAGTTGCCGAGATTGGCTGAATAGCCTTTATAAAAACATCGATCTTGTAAATGTGATATATGCGGATGAGTTAGGGATAGTATGCAATGGATGGAACGAGTCAAAAATATGTAGACCTGCTAAAAATCAATCAAAAATAGTTCAACTTCTGGTTTCGATTTTACCTCTGTACATGTAGGCCCACTCGTCACAACTCGGCCAATTCCGTACATCTAATTTGATGGCTCGTATTACCCAAAGTATGCCGAATGCATGTAGGTCTATACCCAGGTTATCACTAACAATACCGAAACGGGTTTGGTAGACGGAAACTGGATTAAGGATCATCAGAATGATACCCAGCAATTCATATTGATGCACAAAATTGACAACAGTTACCACATCCGGTTGGCTGCATATTGCTCGTGGATAAATTCAATATATCCAAACAAATTTCCAGTCATGACCTTTTTCTGTAATGCACATTTGCGTCGGAGAGTGGAAGATAAAGTTCAACATGCATGCTGATTGGAGCAATTTATTTCATGTTATACGGTTAAGGTAGAAGTCATAGAACTTATCAGTGCATTAGTTAATTTTGGTGGCGTCAGAGACCATTCCTATCGCAAACTTTTCGAAACATTGCACAAATAGGGGTCGCTAGAAAGGCCGAAAACTACCTAATGACCGAAAAACGCCGGAAAACCCCCAAAATTTCCCAAAATACATACATATGTAATGGGGGTAGGGATGGAAAGGATGGGTTCATAAGTGAACTAGGAGTATTAGAAGAAGGAAGTTCTCAACCTTTACTCCCCGAAAACCACATTTATTCTCCGAAAATAGCATTGAAAATTGCTATCTCATTCTTTTCCAATTTTATGTCCAAAAACCTCATTAAGCGCATAAACTTCAGGAAAACAACAACATATCAAGTGGGTGGATGGGTGTTGTTTGGTTCGAGTTATATATTTATCAGGGGTATTAGGATAAAATGTTACCCATTACTCTCAAGAAACCACGGAAATGTGCACCATTGATGATAACTCATCTGCTCTAGCATTCGTTGCGCCTAAAACCACTTTTATACGCCGAAAAACACCATTCCTTGATGAAACATCTAGTTCTAGTGATTGTATTGAAAAAAAAAAAGACACAGCTTTATTCCAGTTCCTCTGAACTGTCGAAAAACACCCAAGTGTGTCGAAAATGACCGAGAAGAGAGTGTGCACGTGTGTGTGTACGTGAGAGCTGAAGAGAGAGAACCGTTCTTAAGTTTACCATATTTCAGATATATAAAGGATAAAAAAAATAAATTATACATTTTATTTGCAAGTTTTGGGTGTTTTCCTGCGTTTTTCGGCGTTTTCCGGTGATTTCGGTCATTGGGTGGTTTTCGGTCTTTTTAGGGACCGCAGAAATAGTATATCGTCGTAAATCAGTATGATCGATTCTATGAAAAGTAATGTTTCTAATGATGACATTGACTTGATGTTTTCTTGGCTGTGCTACAGTCGCTTGATTTTCAGTGGAAAGTCGAACAAGTGGTATAACTGTGTCAAAGATACTTTCATGGTTATCTGCCCTTACTGTATCGGTTCCCATTTGATAATGAACAAGCTAAGTTTCAAATAAACATCTTCTGTAATGAAAAGAGATATTATGAAATGTCAGTTTTTGATAATGCCAAAGTGTTTACCAAGTGACAACCCAGACGATGGCGCAGACGACACCAGGGCTACGAGAATACCTCGACGTTTTCTTCATAAACAACCGAGCTAAAAATGATCATTGTGAAAGATTTCTATAAAGATTTATAATACGGCCTTAACGATCATTTTGATACGTGTGACCCGTCACGCATAATGATTCTGATACATGTAACCCGTCACGCAAAAAGGGTCCATCATTGAATCCATATAAATCAAACAAATGATGAGAAGATGAAACCAGTTTAGGTTGATCCGGGTAGATATGTTTAAACAACTATTTAGTAAGGTTAAATGGTCTTTTAACATATAGAAAATCTGCCAAAAGCGAAAAGTTTTGACCCTGGTTACACTGTGCAGTCGGCGTAGTCTTACCAGGGACAATATTTTTTGCAGTTCCCGGGTGGTTCCTTTATGCGTGACATGTCACAAATGAATGTGTTGAGACAATCCCCGAGTTTTCTCTGCTTTCTGTTGTCCATCTCCATATCCGTGTCCGCTCGCAAATGTCTATTATAATGACAGATAAACCTAGACCAAACAATCTACATGTTTTGATGATGTTAGGAAGACAGCTTTGTAAAACACAGTGGAAAAAGGAGAATTGCTTGATTTGAGGATGTTTTAAGCTTTTTTCCCTTTGTGCCCTCTTTAACTCATTACCACACAATCCCTACTTTTTGATGCCCCTGAGAAGGAAGCCTTTTGAAAACACTGTAGGAAAAGGAGAAAATGCTGGTAACCAGCATTTTCTCCTTTTCCCACAGTGTTTTCTACCCTTTCCAGAACAAATTTCAATTTTTCAGTCAACTTTATTTTGTTGTCTGCAAATGCTTTCAATTTGAACTAGTCTAAAATTTTGTTGTGTGGAAAAGAGTTAATTCAGTTGAAGACAGTCAAGTGACCCCAAAACAAGGAATTCCAGGGCAAACCATAAAGGGAAAGACAGATAAAGTATTCAAATATTTAGAAAACATTGTGGAAAATGGAGAAATGACTTGGACAAGTTGCAAGCAATCATTCTTAACACATTTATAAGCTTTTAAGCGGGGCTCACTGACCTTTTGTGAAAGTGTAAATCAAAGATCAGATTACACAGAATATGCAGTCTGATCTTTGATCAATACTGTCTGATAAGGAGATGATAAGTTGCACTAAAAGATTATTTTTAAAATTATAATTAAAGTTTGGAATTTTACTATCGGAAACACACAGATCTTTTACGGACATTGTATTTAGATCAGACCACATAGAAAGTGCAGTTTGATCATTGATCTGCACTGTTAGATGAGGTCACAATGTATCTTTGATATAGTAAAATTTGTTTTGTTTCTGTAATGAAAAGCTTGAAAACTTTATTTCATTCATTTAATCCATTACCGCACAATCCCTGCTTTTGACGCCCCTGAGAATGAAGCCTTTTGAAAACACTGTAGGAAAAGGAGAAAATGCTGGTAACCAGCATTTTCTCCTTTTCCCACAGTGTTTTCTACCCTTTCCAGAACAAATTTCAATTTTTCAGTCAACTTTATTTTGTTGTCTGCAAATGCCTTCAATTTGAACTAGTCTAAAATTTTGTTGTGTGGAAAAGAGTTAATTCAGTTGAAGACAGTCAAGTGACCCCAAAACAAGGAATTCCAGGGCAAACCATAAAGGGAAAGACAGATAAAGTATTCAACTATTTAGAAAACATTGTGGAAAATGGAGAAATGACTTGGACAAGTTGCAAGCAATCATTCTTAACACATTTATAAGCTTTCAAGCGGGGCTCACTGACCTGTTGTGGAAAGTGTAAATCAAAGATCAGATTACACAGAATATGCAGTCTGATCTTTGATCTACACTGTCTGATAAGGACATAGTTGCACTAAAAGATTATTTTTAAAATTATAATTAAAGTTTGGAATTTTACTATCGGCAACACACAGATCTTTTACGGATAGTGTATTTAGATCAGACCACATAGAAAGTGCAGTTTGATCATTGATCTGCACTGTTAGATGAGGTCACAATGTATTTTCCCGAAACAATTATCTTTGATATAGTAAAATTTGTTTTTTTTTTTTCTATAATGAAAAGCTTGAAAACTTTATTTCATTCATTTAACCCATTACCACACAAACCCTACTTTTGACGCCCCTGAGAAAGAAGCCTTTAGAAAACATTGTGAGAAAAGGAGAAAATGCTGGTAACCAGCATTTTCTCTTTTTCCAACAATGTTTTCTACCCTTCACAAAACAAATTTCAAATTTATAGTCACTTTTGTTTTGTCCTCTGCAAATGCTTTCAATTTGGACCAGTCTACGATAGTCTCGTTTGGTAATGGTTTAATAGGATAGAAGGTTATAAGTCAGATTTGTAGAGAAAAGGATTCTAAGCTGGTCACCTTGACCATTTAACCTGTTAACCCTTTTAACCCTTTACCACATAATCCCGACTTTTACTGACCCTGAGAAAGAAGCCTTTTGAAAACATTGTGGGAAAAGGAGAAAATGCTGGTTACCAGCATTTTCTCCTTTTCCCACAAAGTTTTCTAATCTATCAAGGACAAATTTTGCAGTTTGAACCACACTGAAATTGTCATCTGCAAATGCTTTGAATTTGGACCAGTCTGTCATTTTGTTGTGTGGTAATGCGTAAAGGCTTTAACACACAACAAGATTTCAGACCTATCCGAATTGAAAACATTTGTTGATGACAATTTCAGTGTGGTTCAAATTGCATAATTATGAAATGATTTTCTTTGATTGGGAAGAAAACGTTGTGGGAAAAGGAGACCTGGTTACCAGCATTTTCTCCTTTTCCCACAATTTTTTCAAAAGGCTTCTTTCCAAAGGTCGTCAAAAGTTTTCATTGTGTGGTAATGGGTTAACCCTACTGTTACATTCATGTGTAGAGCAACAACCCATTTTTGGAAAAAGAAATAAATCCCTACCCACCCTACCTACAGTATCTCGGACTGAAACCCTAAACACAGATTTTTTTTTAGGCCTAAGGCTAAGTGAAACCAAGGGATCATCTGCTGCAATTAACCCTTTACCCCATAAGGCATTTCTGTGGTTTCTCTAATAGACCCTATACAAAAGAAAGGATGAAGCCGTTTCTTAATGTGTTTATGACACCTTTGGATAGTGTAGAAAACATTGTGGCAAAAGGTGAAATTGCTCGTCACGAGCAATTTCACCTTTTGCCACAAAGTTTTCCAAAGGCTCCTAAAAGCAATGTGTAGAAATGAGTATCTATGGAGTAAAGGGTTAAGTGTAAGCCATACAAGTCCCTTTCAAAAGATTGAAATGTAAGAAAAGCACAGATAGGCTTCTGTGATATGTATGAAATAGAGTTGAAAAAGGCTTTAACAAAGACTTTATGCCTTATCACACAATTCAGAGTTTCAATGATCCACAGAAAAGAGGTTTTTGAAAACAATGTGTGAAAAGGAGAAAATGCTTTTCACCAACATTTTCTCCTTTTCCCACAATGTTTTCTAAAGGCTTCTTTCTCAGGGTTGTCAAAAGTAGGGATTTTGTAGTAATGGGTGAAAAAATAAACCAGCAAAGCAAAGAAACAAATGACTGTTCCTTAATTTGAACACAGGTAACCAACCATCTAATGGTACCAGTAGAAGTGTTTTATATGGACAACAGTCCTGAAGTGCCCCGATCACAGTTGTGAAATCCGGGGACGAATTCAGTCTCCCCATTCATATGGTTAACATATCAGCTGGAAATCCTTTCAGTTTGGACTGGTCTAAAATTTTGTTGTTTACTAAAGAGTTAACCCTTTACCAGATGACAAAATTTTAGCCCTTTCCAAATTGAAAGCATTTGCAGACGACAGTTTCAGTGTGGCTCAAATGGTACAATAGTTTATTGATAAGGTAGAAAAGATACTGTTAAAAGGAGATAATGCTCGTTAGGAGCATTTTCTCCTTTTGCCACAGTGTTTTCAAACAAAAGGCTTCTTGCCAAGGGTCATCAAAAGTCATCATTGTGTGGGAAAGGTTACACCCTTTTTCACAGAGCATGTCTCGAATACACAGAATTTTGTTAACCCATTACCACACAATCCCTACTTTTGACGCCTCTGAGAAAGAAGCCTTTTGAAAACACTGTAGGAAAAGGAGAAAATGCTGGTAACCAGCATTTTCTCCTTTTCCCACAGTGTTTTCTACCCTTCCCTGAACAAATTTCAATTTTTCAGTTAGCTTCATTTTGTCGTCTGCAAATGCTTTCAATTTGAACCAGTCTAAAATTTTGTCGTGTGGTAAAGAGTAAATATCCCTTAAGATAATCTTTATTCTTGTTCTTTTACAGAAATCAAATCAAAAATGGTATCTGGCCAACCAATCTATGGAATCTTGGTATGCTGGTACTCATTTTGTCAGTATTACTTATAATGGACTGGGAGTTTGCCAGACTGGTAACCAGCCGGCTTAGATATATAGACAACTTCCTGTTTATTGCTCAAGGTATATCATTTAAGAAATTATCTTCTTTCTGTTGTGCTTTATCATTTGATAAATCTCAGTAGTGAGTTATGAGGCGCAATAAATAATTCACGAGGGAGATAGGGTGGTTTATTCATTGCGCCTTAACATTCAGATATCGGTTTATTGAATGATAAACCACGATAGAAGAATCATTTTGATTCTAACATGACCACCCCTTTATCAAAGGTAAACAAGTTCATACATAGGGGAAAAACACAGATCGATTCAGATTATATTTCATTGAATGACTTAGTTACTCACATTATACAGAATGACATCTTTCTATAAAGAATGACGTCATACTACTTAGAATACGTAGATTTTACAACTCTTTCGTTGTTCTGTGTTTATAGAGCTGAAATTACTTGTCATGATAGAATAATGATATCACATCAGTTACAACACACAAAAAGGGACATTCGAACATTTGTGTAAAGTGTTGTCTTGGATCAGCCTGCGCAGTTCGCGCAGGCTAATCCGAGACAGCACTTTATGACTACATTAGATTTTTTTCTTCAGCAGAACAGAAAATTACTTAAAAACTGAGAGTGACATTTCAGATTAGATTGCGCAAATGATCGAATGCCATTTTTCGCGTGTTGCAAGCCATATATAACTACACAATCTGAGGTTCTTTCAGTCCAGAAAGTTGATTGATTACACATAATGGAATTGGAGTTTAATGCCTTTCTAAGAGCTTGGGTCACATCACAGTGGTCAGTCCACCAACACACGTTTCCTGGTTTTCTCTCTACTTACACAACTGTCTTTCATAGTCACTGAGTACTTTGTAACATGCATCAGAGGTGAGAGGCAAAAAATTGCCGGAAAGAAAGTTTGCCTGAACCGGGAATTGAACTCGCAACCACCAGGTCATGAGTACAATACGCTAACCCCTGAGCTATCCCGGCAGGCACAATCCAGAAAAAGGTGTTTGTCCACCAGGTCACGAATCCAATACCATAACCTCTGAGATACCTGGGTGTGCTCACTCCAGAAAGAGAAGGTGTTTGTAAAAAATTATTGGTTAGCCTTATACAAAACAACAAAATTCAGACGTGTAGAATTTGATGAGCTGTAATTTTGTTTGATATATTTCAGACTGGCCAATCCTGGTACGAAGTCTAGTGGTCTCATTTGTTGCAGGGTTTATATTTTTCATCATTTTGTTGTATGTTAGACGATACATGCTACGAATTCTACTCTCTTACCGTGGATGGATGTGTAAGTATAACCACCCATTTATCTCTCTCCCCCCCCCCACCCCCTTACCAAACAACAAAATTTTACACTGGTTCAAATCGAAAGCATTTGCAGAGGACAAAATAAAGAAATAAAGGTGACTGAAAAATTGAAATTTGTTCTTGGAAGGGTAGAAAACTCTGTGGGAAAAGGAGAAAATGCTGGTTACCAGCATTTTCTCCTTTTCCTACAGTGTTTTCAGAACGCTTCTTTCTCAAAATTAGGGATTGTGTAGTAATGGGTTAACTGTTTATGTTCTCTATATTTCTATATTTTCAAATATTTTTAGCCTTTACTCACTTCTAAGTTTTAAAGACTAAGAGAAAGATGGCTATGAAAAACATGGTGGGAAAAGGGAAAACATGCTGTTAACCAGCATTTTCTCCTTTTCCCACAATCTTTTGTTAAGACTTCTCTTTCCGGGGTATTAAAAGTCGTTATTGTGTGATGAAGGGTTAATTACACGATTGCGAATAAATTCAAATTATTTAGATGACGTCGTATTTGACCTAATAAAACATACAAGATATATGATTTTCAAACTCCAAAAGGGGATATCAATACAATGACTATAAATTATTTGCTATTCTTTGCAGATGAACAACCAAAAACACAAAGTCTTTCAACAAAGCTATGGGGTCTCATGGTGAAACTTGTCAGTGGGCGACACCCAACATTGTATGCATGTCAGCAGAGTCTACCAAAGTAAATTCCATTTTTAAACATTTTACTAAATAAACATATCATAAATTTTGGAACACCATGACACCATCCTTTCTAAAATTTATTATGCAAAAAATATATTTTTATACGCCCGAAGGGTCGTATTATGTTATACCCTCAGTTGTCCATCTGTCCATCCGTTAGCAATTTCTTGGGTGCACAACTCCTCTTACAGTTTCCATCGGAACTATTTTAAAGGTGGCCCTTCAGATTTTGGTACGAAAATTTTACAAAAATGCAAAAAAATCATCTTTATACACCCATAGCCTTTTAATTTGCACTCATAAAACCCCATAGTCGAAAACCATCCGCTTACACGAGAAATTAGAAATTTGTTACGGACCAGGTTGACACCAACGGGAGACACGTTCTATTTTTAGATGATCAATTCTTTCATATAAATACAGGAAAAGACAGACAAAGTTTCAAACATCTGTCCGAAGAAGACATTATGGAAAATAATTATTACATCTTTGTTATGTAATGGAATTTAAGCGTTATTAGTCATGTGCCAGTCATTTGACTGCTTTATTGACTTTTGGCGCGAAATCTAAAAATAGCTTAACCCTTTTCCAAATTACAAACTTTTGGATTAGACCAAATTGAAAGCATTCGCAGACAACAATTCAACTCTTGAAGAAAAGATGATTTCTGTCTATGATAGGGTAGAAAACATTGTGGGAGAAGGAGAACAGTTTTTTCAAAAGGAAACTATTCCAGACCCATAAAAACCAGGGATTGTTTGGGAAAGGGTTAAGAGGCTACGTAGCCTTTTAAGGGAATACCATCAAAATTTTTTTTTTGTAATTTAATGATTCTTAATTATTGATGATTTGTATTGTTTTTTCATATAAATTTCAGTGATTAATATAGTTTTTTAATTAAGTGTGATGTGAAAATTCTAAGTATCCACCTTCAAACTTTCCACAATGAATCCCCATGATATCTAGTTGTACACCTGACTCTTACAATTTGGATCATATTCTAAAATTATCTGCCCTTGATTTCTGAAATAACCAAATTTTCACTTTGAAGTTTTGTTCAGGCCATAACTTCCATACCATAAAAGGTATCAACCTGAAACTACATAAAATGATAGAATACATGGAGAAAATCAGTGCACAACAACCATAACTCTGCTGCTCTTGTTTTTTGAGTTATTGCCCTTTGTTACTTTTCAGTTTGAATTTTTGTCTAGGCCATTACTTCCAAACTATAAAAGTTATTAACTTGGAACCTCATACACTGATAGAACATATTATGGAGAAGTGCAGTGCACATGAACCATAACTTTTATTTTTTGAGTTATTGCCCTTTGTTAGTTTTCAGTTTGAATTTTTGTATAAAGACCGTAACTTCCAAATGACCCATCCTTCATTTCAACTCATTTCACTGATAAGCCCCCTCAGGCACATATGCGCCTTTCTTCAAAGCTCTTGTTTCTCTTTTGGTTTTTTGATTTTGCTTTGTTTACAAAGCCTTCAATTGTATTGAAACTGCACATACACGTATATTGATCGTATATTGAAGATTTGCAAGACGCAATTTTTGAGTGTCAACTCTTCCTGGTTGAGGAATTATCTCCCCTTGAACTTGACACTTTTTGTCTATCAAAGTGCTGGCAGGGGTATTAAGTCATTTAGTGACAGCTCTAGTTTATTTCAGGATGCCAGTTCCTCCTCTCAAAAACACCCTAAAACAATTGATAGAATCTTTAAAACCACTTTATGGTGAAAACTCGAATATTATCAACGAACTGAAGGAAGAATCGAAACATTTCCAGAACACATTGGGACCAACATTACAGCGTATCTTGTACCTGAAGTCCTGGTGGGCACAGAATTATGTTACTGATTTTTGGTATGTCCCTCAACACATTTTGACTCATTACTGAAGGACGATATTATATGCTTGTCCAAATCGAAAGCATTTGCAGATGACAATATAAAAATGACTGAAAATTTGAAATTTGTTTTGTGATGAGTAGAAAACATTGTGGGAAAAGGAGAAAATGCAGGTTACCAGCATTTTCTCCTTTTCCTGCAATGTTTTCTAAAGGCCTCTTTCTCAGGGTAGTCAGAATTAGGGATTGTGTGGTAATGGGTTGAACATATTTTAGTATGTTGTGTATTTATATTAGGACTAATGAGTCTCAGCAATGGAATGGATTTTATGTTATTTGCAAGTTAACATACATGTAGATGGTTTTATCTGTTGCAGAAATATATGGATCAGTGTTCTGGTGAAACCGTGTATTTGCAATTTTCTCACTAAAAAATTCAAAATGTCACAGAAAAAAATTGTAAAAAGCGATCTCTGTTGCATGTCAAAAGTCTTGGAATCGGACGCAAAATTATAGAATTTAGTATTTATCATGGGTGTCGAAGGTGTGTATATGTAAATGAATTTTGACTGAATGCAGACTGAAAACATCATCCCCAAGTATGGTAAGGCAAAGCATATCAATCAGAGCCCAAAGCCTGATAATGTTCTGATGCCAAGTACCCCTACCACTCAATCAACATCGTTGGAAGATAGTCAAAGATACCTGTATGATAGTTCTTTGATGAACCTGACTGCAATTTTAGGAGTTGTAAAATGTGTTGAAAAAGAAAAACTATGTATTAACTGAAAAAAAAAAAATCCAAAAAAACTGCAGAACTACCATTCCTCATTCTACATAAGACGTGATCATGGCTGAGTCTCTTTAGGGGATTTTACGAAAACTCTACGCTGGGAAAGTTTCAATGAGAAATTATCAGCCATATTAATTGCATTTAGATTCACATTTTGGCTACTTAAAGAGAACATAGCAATCAACAGGTATGGATAATGGGGAACTAATTTCAATTTCTTATATTCTCAACTCTTTGCAAAATGACAAAATTGTAGACTGGTCCAAATTGACAGCATTTGCAGACAACAAAATAAATATGTTTCAAAAATTGAAATTCAATTATGAAAGGGTAGAAAACATTGTGGGAAAAGGAGAAAATGCTGGTTACCAGCATTTTCTCCTTTTCCTACAATGTTTTCAAAAGCTTTCTTTCTCAATGTTGTTAAAAGTCAGATTTGTGTGGTAAAGAGTTTAACCAGTATTATCAATGCAAAATTTTGTCCTTAAATTTTTAAAAATTTTGCAAACTTTTCTGGATGAGCGAGACATTTCTCTCTGC
Organism: Tridacna crocea; assembly: GCA_943736015.1. NCBI lineage: Eukaryota > Metazoa > Mollusca > Bivalvia > Cardiida > Cardiidae > Tridacna > Tridacna crocea. Next base: position 2,494,713 of record OX031057.1, on the reverse strand, counting down.
TTTTTAAAATCCTTAGCAGAACACTGATGGGTGCACTTGTTTACAAAGAAAAAAAAAACTCTTGTTATCTTTTTGTTATTAACAGGGAGAAGTATGTATATTTAATGGGTCGAAATCCCTTACCTATCAACAGTAATTACTATATTATGGACCAAAGTTATGGCTGTCCAACCACCAACCAGGTGGCAAGGTAAGATCTTTTTCTGTTTGTTTTGGTTTTAATGAGTTTCCCATGAAGGACATTTTGTGTATGGAAAGGTTTGTGAATTCAAGACACTTTGATATTTGTCTGGAGCATAACTTCCATATAAGAAAGCTAGTGACTTCAAACTTCATGTACAAATAGGTCAGATTAACCCTTTACCCCTTAAGGCATTTCTATGGTATCTCTAATTGACCCTAAATAACAGCAAGGATGAAGCCATTTCTTATGTGTATATGACGTCTTTTGATAGCATAGAAAACATTGTGACAAAAGGTGAAATTGGTCGTCACGAGCAATTTCACCCTTTGCTACAATGTTTTCCAAAGGCTCCTACAAGCAATGCATAGAAATGAGTATCTGTGGAGTAAAGGGTTAAGGAGAAGTGCACTGTATAAGAACCATAACTGTATTCCAACTATTTTTTTGAGTTATTGCCCTTTGTAAATTTTAACTTTAGATTTTTGTTCCACGGCATAACTTGCAAATTGAAAAAAGTAGTAACTTTAAACTTCATACACAAATAGATCATCTAAAGGTGAAGCACAATGTACAAGAAACATAACTGTATTCCAGTTTTTTGGGGAGTTATTGCCCTTTGTAAATTTTAACTTTTGATTTTTGACCGTTGCATAACTTCTGAAGTAAAAAAGCTAGTAACTTCAAACTTAATATTCAGATAGGCCACATTAACAAAAAGTGCAGTGCACAAGAACCATTTATCTATTCCCAATATTTTAAAAGTTATTGCCCTTTATGAATTTTAACTTTATGTAGAATTAGATCACCATAAAGCAAAGTGCACTTTAGAAGAACCATAAGTCTATTCCCACTATTTTCAGAGTTATATCCCTTTGTAAATTATATCTTTTTTTTTATTTTTGTCTTGGGCATAACTTCCAAAGCATAAAAACTAGTTAGTGACTTCAAACTTCATATAGACCACATTAAGCTGAAGTGCAGAGTATAAGAACCGTAAGTCTATTCCCACTAGTTTTTTTTTAACTCTGGGTTTTTTTTTTGTACTAAACCATTCTGCATTCTGTTACAAAGGGCTGTTGTATGACAAGGAGCTGGTGGGGGTATGATCATGTTTAGTAATGGCTCTATTTTTGAACAATTTTATATTGTAGAGCTGCCAATGTGATGTATCATATGCTAGCAACCAATCAAAAGATAGATAGAGAGCAAATTGAACCATTGCTCATCAGGAACACAATACCTTTGTGCATGGCACAGTATGAGAGGGCTTTTTCAACAACTAGGTGAGTACATTGTTACCCTTTATCAAACATTAGAAGGTTTTAACCACCATAGGAGATAAAACTTTCTGAAAAGTTTCTTTTGTCATGTTTTATCCTATATCACTAATTCCTGAGTTTTAATGATTGAACCAAGGATTGATTAATTGTATGGTGTTTAACGCTGTTTTCAACATTATTTCAGTTTATCGCTGGAGCCAGTGCACCTATCCATGCGTCCTTGGGGCTGTAATATTCACCAACCATTCCTAATAATATTCCTAGTCTTATTCTCCAAGGTTTTCTAAATTTGTAAGTAACACAACTTCTGATTGGCTAAACCGAATAAGACTGGGAATATTCTCAGGAATGGTTGGTGAATACGGGTCCTGGAGTTCCTTTTACTAGCACTTTGCTCAATTGTCTTTCCAAACCACTGGCTGCTTTGCCACATAATCATCGGCGAAACAATAATCAGAGGTGGAAGAGGCATAAATCCTGTCGCATTGACTATCATCAATCCTCTGAAAGAAATTAGCCGAGCCAGGGATCGAACCCTGGACCCTGTGTTATCAAGTCCTGCACACTACCCACTGAGCTACCGTGGCTCAGCTGAACCTTAGAAAGGAGGCTTTTGAAAACACTAAGTATCTAAATCGGACTTTATTTTAGGAGGGCAAGTTGCCCCCAAAACATTTTTGATGCAGCTGTGGCTTATTTTCACCTTAGAATTTTTATCTTTCAGATTTTTAGTTTGTCTCATTTAAGTCTTTACCACAAAATCCCGTCTTTAAACGACCCTGAGGAAAAAGCCTTTTGAAATCATTGTTGGAAAAAGAGAAAATGCTGGTTACCAGCATTTTCTCCTTTTCCAATAATGTTCTCTTCCCTTCCTTAAACAAATTTCAATTTTTTAGTCACATTTATTTTGTCGTCTGCAATCCTCTTAATATGGACCCATCCAACATTTTGTCGCTTTGTGAAGGGTTAAGTTCAGAACTCATAAAATGTGGACTTTGTTGAAGTATCTAAATGCAACATTTTACCAGATAAGGCCTTGTAAAAGAAAGTATTTAAAAAGATTATATAGTACGCAGCAAAAATATTGATTATCAGCATTTTCTCCTTTTTCCACACAATGTTGTGTGTCTCATCATCATAACGTAATTTCATTACATGAGCAATGTTTACTCTGTCTTTTGCATATTCTTCCAGTCAGATTTTTTTTTTCTTTTTCATCTTTTAACTCTTTTCCACACAATGACTCCAATTTTTAATGACCCTGAGGAAGAGGCCTGTTGAAAACTTTGTGGGAAAAGTAGAAAATGCTGGTAACCAGCATTTCCTTCTTTTCCTACAATGCTTTCAGCCCTATCAAAGAAAATTGCTACCAAATGACAAAATTTTAGACAGGTTCAAATAAAAAGCATTTGCACAACTTAGGTATTTTTCAAGGGTAGAAAAGATTGTGGGAGAAGGAGTGGTTACCAACATTTTCTCCTTCTCCCACAATGCTTTCAATAGTCCTGTCCCTCGAAGTCTTTTAAAGTTGGGATTGTGTGCTAAAGGGTTAAAGGGCTCAACTGCAATAGTTTTAAGGTCTATGGCCCCAAACTTTCATAATAAAAGATGGAAGCTGCCAATAGCTTACGAAAATGTCAATGTTACTCAAGAATTACTGATGAGTGAGTGAGTCTACAGCCCCTATTTCTCATATTAAAAGACGGAAACTGCCGAGATTGCCCAAATAGCTTTTACAAAAATGTTGCTGTTACATAATATTTACTGATGAGTGAGTGAGTCTATGGCCCCTTACTCTCATATTAAAGACAACATAGCTGTTATGAAAACATTGATGTTTACCCTTAAGTTAGGGGTCGTAGACCTTAATCGTATCTGTTTAAAATTGTTTGTAGAGTACCTGGGGAAGAGATAGATGAGTTAGTTCATTACAATGGAAAAGAGTCAAAGGTATATGTGTGTTTTAACCCTCGTACAAATATGAAAGTTTGCAACAAATGCATAGGTGATCTATACAAACCACGCAAAGAGGGATTTGAACCAGTTTATGAAAGATCTTTGTTTAATGAGATTTAAAAGACTAGCACCTTAACCACTGAGCTGAAGAGAATTCTCTTGAATGCAGTTGTTAAGTATTGATTTTATATGGGATGAAGCGATGCAGTAAGGAAGGAGTGGTCTCCCATAACACACACTTCTTAACTCATTACCAAACGACAAAATTCTAGACTGGTTCAAATTGAAAGCATTTGCAGATGACAAAATAAAAGTGACTGAAAATTTGAAATTTGTTTTGTGAAGGGTAGAAAACATTGTGGGAAAAGGAGAAAATGCTGGTAACCAGCATTTTCTCCTTTTCCCACAATGTTTTCTAAAGGCTTCTTTCCCAGGGGCGTCAAAAGTAGGGATTGTGTGCTAATGGGTTTAATGTCAGAAAGCCTAACTAGGCAGTAGTTCTTTTTTCTGGACAACAAAATTTAATGGCTCAATGGCCAATCCTAGACGAGCACCCATCTTATAAACATGAAAGTTTGCAACAAATGCATACTTGAAATGCAAACTGCATATGGCTAGATTTGAAACCATCCGTTAAAGATTCCTGTTTATTTAGGCGTAAAAGACCAACACTATTACCACTGAGCTACCAGAATTTTATTAAGAAATAATCTTCATGATTTACTGTTCAATAAACCACTTTGTGAGTTATGAGGCATAATAAATAATCCACTAGGTTGATAACTTGAATGATTTATTCACTGCACCTCATAACTCACAACATGGTTTATTTAAGAAGTAATATTCTTCCTATTGTGGTTTATCATTCAATAAACCACAGTTGTGTGTTATGAGGCACAATAGATATTCCACAAGGACGATAGCCTGAGTGGTTTATTTATTGCGCCTCATAACTCACAATGTGGTTTATTGAATGATAAACCATGATAGGAAGAAGATTATTTTGATTCTTACATGGCCAATTCTTAATGTAAGAAAAACAAGTTCAAACTTATAGTAAAAATGTGGATGAAGATTAAGTTCCATTGAATAACCCACCCATTAAATGACGTCACTTGATACAGAATGACGTCACTCTACATGGATTGTCGCAGATTTTATCACGCTTTCCTTATACCGTGTTTATAGAGCCAAATTTACGTGAAATGAATGATAAACCATGAGAGAAAGAAGATTATTTCAATTCTAACATGACAGATTCTTTATGAAAAGAAAACAAGTTCATCCTTAGAATAAAAATGTGGATGATAATTATGTTCCATTGAATAACCCACCAACTTACTTTATACAGAATGACATCACTCTGCATGGAATGTTGCAGATTTTACCGTGCTTTCCTTGCACTGTGTTTATAGAGCCGAATTCGCATGTCATGTTGGAATAACTGTTTTTTAATCGACAAAATTTCAGACTTGCATTTGCCTATGACAAATAAAATGTGGCTCAAAAGATCTTTTAACTCTAAAAAGGTAGAAAAATATTGTGGGAAAAAAGAGAAAATACTGGTTATCAGTATTTTCCCCTTTTTCTGCAATGTTTTCAATAGCTTTGCTGCTGAATGTCATAAAAACCCACAATTATTTGGTACAGTTTTACAGAAGTTCAACTTTGATTTATTTCAGCATATATGTGTATACAGAAAGGGTATTTATTATAAGTTGGATGTTTATGATAAAAATAGAAAACTGGTCACTCCCACCAATCTACAGAGACAGTTGTATTGGATCATGCAAGATGCTGAAAAGAACCAAGGTATGGCTTTTTAACCCTTTATTACACAATCCAAACTTTAAACACCTCAGTGAAAGAAGCCTTTTGAAAACATTGTGGGAAAAGGAGAAAATGCTGGTAACCAGTATTTTCTTGTTTTCCCACAATGTTTTCTACCCTTCCCAAGTCAAATTTAGATTTTTAGTCACATTTATTTTGTCGCTTGCAAACACTTTCTATTTGGACCACTCTATGAATTTGTCATTTGGTAAAAAGTTAACCCTTTACCACATTATCCCGACTTTTAAGACCTCTGTGAAAGGAAGTCTTTTGAAAACATTATAGGAAAAGAAGAAAATGCAGGTAACCAGCATTTTCTCCTTTTCCCTCAATGTTTTCTTCCCTTCTTCAAATAAATTTCTTTAATCACATTTATTTTCTTGTCAGCAAATGTTTTAAATTTCGACCATTATAAAATTCTGTGGTTTGGTAAAGAGTTAACTCTACCACACGTCAGAATTGTAGACCTATTCATATGGAAAGCATTTGCAGCCAATAATTTCATAGTGGTTCAGACGACGCATCTATATTTTGATAGAGTAGAAAACTTTGAGGGAAAAGGAGAAAATGCTGGGAATATAGCATTGCGGGAATATCAAGTTACTGGCACATGATTAATGACGCTTAAATTCCATAACATAACGAGCATGTATTTATTTTCCATACTGCCTTCTTTGGACGCTATGTTTGAAGCTTCGTTAGTGTATTTGCAGTATGTAAATGAGCGAGTTGCTCATGTAGAGATAGACCGTGTTTGGCATTAGTGTCAACCTAGGCTGTAGTAAATCTCTAATTTCTCTTCTTGTTGGATGGTTTTCGACTACATGGGTTTTATGAATGAAAATGAAAAAGCTTTGGGAGTATAGGGATTTTTTTTTTTATTTAAGTAAAATTTTCGTCCCAAAATCTGAAGGGCCAACTTTTCTAACGTTAAAATTTACAAGCTGGTTGTCATGCTTTAACATCTGTTCATTGATGTTTTTTTGGGCTTTTTTAGAATCCTATACAGCATTAGAGAAGTGCATTCCAGCTTTGACTGGCCTTGAACGTTCAGAATGGGCTAGGGTCAGACAGCAGCATTTTAAAGACGGGTTGAATGCAGAATCACTGGCAGTATTAGAAAAGGCAATGTTTCATGTATGTATATGAGCTCCATATAGCTTCTTATTCTAATTTTACTCTTTATCAAGGCAAAAGAAAGATATTTTATCATATAACCTCCCTTGTTTTCAGTGTAATATACCCATTACAAATTTTCTTGCCTTATACACGTTTGATATGCTGACCAAAGGCTCGCTTAATAACATTTCCCCTGACTCGTTTAATAGAATCTTATCTCAAAAGCCCACTCATGTCGGATCCTATCTCTGTTTATTTTCTACGTAGATACTGCTACTTTTTGCAAAAAAGTATGACTGATAAATAGTCAGATTATAGCATCCACACCAATGGTTGTCTGGTTAACCTTTTGTCACACAATTCTAACTCTTAACACTTCACCAAACAATCCCAATTTTCACTGCACTGAGAAAGAAGCCTTCTGAAAACATTGTGGGAAAAGGAGAAAATGCTGGTAACCAGCATTTTCTCCTTTTCCCACAATGTTTTCAGAAGGCTTCTTTAATGCCCTTTCAACAGTCATGCTGTATTTGAGTTTAGTTCCTTCCAAGCCATCAGCTATGTTCGAAAGTAGCTGATGGCTTGGAAGGAACTTAACTCAAGTATAGCATGACTAAGTGAACTGGACCATGATATAACTGAAATTATGTTGAAAGGGCATTAAACACTATAGAGTGAATCAATCAATAGCCTCAGCCTAGACTGTTACCTAACAATCCATTGTTTTTTAATGACCCTTTCAAAGATAGCTTTTGAAAGGGTTGGAAAAGTAGACAAATCATGTAACCTGCATTTTCATCTTTCCACAATATTTTTCTCAACTTTGAAAGACAGCTTTCATAATCTGAGTCAAATCAAGTTTGATTGATTGTATGATGTATTTATTGTATGACGTTTAACGCTGTTTTCAACATTTCTTCAATTATATCGCTAAAGGCAGTGCATTTATAGGGTGCATTTTTTTTGCCTATAGCTTCTGTTTCTAATAGTTTGTTCAATATTCTTCCTGAGCCACTGGCTGCTTTCCCAACTATCTATCATAAAAAAAGAATAATGAGTGATGAGAGGGGAATAAATCCCATTATCAGTACTCTGAAAGAAATTAGCAAACCTGGGGATTGGAATCAGTGGTCCTATTTTCTCAAGTCCAAGGTTTTTATCCCCCGCCGTAGGCTGAGGGATATTGTTTTAGCGTTGTCCGTCCGTCCGTCTGTCCCGGCAAATATCTCTAATACCATTGGATGGAATTTCGTGAAACTTTATACACATGTACAATGACCCATTCTCCCGAGACATTTTTTTTGTTTTTTTGATTCGATGCAAAATAAAGTTACACTTAAGTACACTTTTAATGTTTGGAGTCTTCTCTTCAAAACTATACAAAGTTTTTACATGGAACTTGTCACATCTGCCAACCTCCATTAGGAAATGCAGGAAAAAAAGTTTCACCTACATTAACCGTGCAACACCACAGTTATTTGCCCTTGTTTTTGTAATAAGGTGTCATGGAAAAAGCGGGTTTCATGTTATATTTCATTCCATTTCTTTTGAAGGCAACTCATTCCACATTTCTTGACGGAATTGAATAGAATTTTGACAGAATATTTCTTGTCATGTCACCTATTGCATATTGTCAACATTCTGCGATTTGTACCTGCATCGTGAAAAAAGGGGGCTTCATGTTTTATTTCATTTTATTTCATGTGAATGCAACTAGTCCCATATTTCTTGACAGAATTGAGATGAGTTTCACAGAATGTTTCTCATCATTTGACCTATCAAATATTCTCAAGGTTTTACAATTTGTAGCTGCGTCATGAAAAAAGGAGGCTTCATGTTTTATTTCATTTTATTTCTTGTGAATGCAACTCGTCCCATATTTCTTGACAGAATTCAATGGAATTTTCACAGGATGTTTCTTATCATCTGAGCTATTGCATATTCTCAAGGTTTTGCAATTTGTGGCTGCGTCATGAAAAAAGGCGGCTTCATGTTTTATTTTATTCTATTTCTTGTGAAGGCAACTCCTCCCACATTTCTTGGTAGATTTGAATGGAATTTTTACATTATCATGTGACCTAACACAACACCTCCCACATTTCTTGGCAGATTTGGATGGAATTTTCACATGATCATGTGACCTACGCCATATTGTCAAGGTTTTGGGATTTGTAGCTGCATCATGGAATAAGGGGGCTTCATGTTATGATTTCATTTTTCACCTGTATCTCTTTAATTACTGGACATATCTCAACAGATTTGGACGAGATTTTCACAGATCATGCGACCTAGCTAATGTTGTCAGGGTTTTGCAATTTATCATTGTATCATGGAAAAAGGGGACTTTATGTCAAATTTAATTTTTTGTCAGTCTATCTCCAATTTTTATGAAATGCCAAGTTCTTCCAAAAGGATACTTAATGTATAATCCTGTTATGGACCTCTTTTATATTTTTTTATGTAATGAAATCCTGTGCCATGGAACAAGGGAGCTTAATGTATAATTTCATCATGGACCAATAACAAAAAGGCCACATGTACATGCAAAACAGAATACCTCCTGTACGTTTGCATCAAAAAAGGTCTTTTTCGGCGGGGGATATCATTTCAACAAAATTGCTTGTTAAAATTCGTAAGTAACACAACTTCTGATTGGCTAAACCGAATGGTTTAGCCAATCAGAAGTTATGTTACTTACAAATGTAGAAAATTCTGGAGAATAAGACAAGGAACATTTTTAAGAATGTTGGTGAATACGGGCCCTGTAAGCTGCGGACTGTGCTATCATGGTTTTGTTCACATCTAGTTCAAAAATAGGTAATACTCAAGAGACATGTTTTCTATATACTTACAGCTGGTACTTGGCACAGAAGTAAACAAAGATTTTTCATCCAGAGCCAGGTATTTACTTCATGCGGACGGAAAATCAATATGGTTTGACAAGTCTTTCACCGTTCTTGTGTCACCCGACGGGAGAATGGGCTTCAACTGTGAACATTCGTATGCAGATGCCCCAGTATTAGCCCACATTATCGAATATAATCTAACCTACGAGTAAGTGTATTAAACTTTTCATTACTACAATTTCATTTTTAGCTTGGCTGTTTTTGAAGACAAGGTGTAGGTGTAGAAAATGTGTAGGAAAATGTGTAGCTGTTACTGTTACACAGGTCCTAGTCATTGTTTTCAAGATAGCTATGTGGAAAAGCAGCCAGGTGCTTGGGAAGAATATTGTGTGTTGTCCTGATCGAAGAAACCCCAGGAAAACATGGATAGATTCATGGGTTGCCAAGACAAAGGTGAAGTAATATTGAAAAGGGCATTAACCCATTACCACACAATCCCTACTTTTGACGACCCTGAGATTAAAGGCTTTAGAAAACATTGTAGGAAAAAGGTGAAATGCTGGTAACCGGCATTTTCTCCTTTTCCCACAATGTTTTCTACCCTTCACAAAACAATTTTCAATACCCTTCACATAACAAATTTCAAATTTTCAGTGACTTTTATTTTGTTGGTATGCTTTCGATTTTGACAAACCTAACATTTTGTCGTTTGGTAATGAGTTAGCTTTTGAAAGCATGGATTTAGGATTAACTCTTTACCACACAATCCTTAGTTTTAACCACTTTGAAGAAGAAGACTTTTGAAAACATTATGGGAAAAGGAGAAAATGCTGGTAACCAGCATTTTCCCCTCTTCCCACAATGTTTTCTAACCGGTGTGCGGTAAAAATGTCAGAGGTAAAAATGCCATAGGTAAAAATGTCATAGGTAAAAATGTCATAGGTAAAAATGTCAGAGTCAAAGTGGTAAATATGCCATGGGTAAAAATGTCATAGGTAAAAATGTCAGAGATACTAAGCACATGATATGAAAAAACAAGATTTGATAATATACCAGTTGTCCTTTACATTTATTTATGATATATTTATTTACCTTCATTGTATCCATGCTATACTGTGAAATAAATTTCTGTTTCATTCAGCAATGATAACATTACATGTTGCCGATTTAACCCTTTACCAAACAACCCCTGGTTTTAACGACCCTGAGATAGGAGCTTAAAAAACATTGTGGGAAAATGAGAAAATGCTGGTAACTAGCATTATCTCCTTTTCCCACACTGTTTCTGCCCTGCTGGAAACAAATTTCAGTTTTTGAGTTAAATGCAAACCTTGGTAAAAAAATTGGTGAAAAAGTATCTTTGACAATAGTAAGTGATCTTAGTTCTTCTGTTAGCCCATATACCAATCTTGATTTTGACTGACTGCTACCTCAGATGATTCAGAGGCCACAAATAAGTGAGCCCTGACAAGATTTCGAATTTGCTAAGCATTGACCAACTGAGCTAACCCCATATATTTATACTATGAAAAATACATCTGACATTTTTACCTATGACATTTTTACCCATGGCATATTTACCACTTTGACTCTGACATATTTACCCATGACATTTTTACCTATGACATTTTTTCCTATGGCATTTTTACCTCTGACATTTTTACCTACATTCTTTCTAACCATTTTAAACCCATAAATCACCATTTAAGTTAGATTTAACTCTTTACCAAACAAGAAAATTATAGACTGGTCCAAATTGAAAGCATTTGCAGACCACAAAATAAAGGTGACCGAAAAATTGAAATTTTGTCTGGGATGGATAGAAAACATTGTGGGAAAACAATGTTTTCCAAAGGCTTCTTTCTCAGGGTCGTCAAAAGTAGGGATTGTGTGGTAATGGTTTAATATGTCATCTGTTAAAGGTTTCAATTTTGTCTAGTGCAGAATTTAGATGCATGGGAAGCATAATTATGAACAATAGAATTTGTGGAACAAACATGAACACTTAGAATTTACATTGATACTAAAAAGGTATATTAGCATATATAATCCATATCAAAATGTATCTTCTTATGAGGAATTTACATTAACACTTTAAAAGTATAGGAGCACATATAATTTATATCAGAATATCTGTATAAATACTTTTATATTAAGACACTTAAAAAGTATAGGGACATATATTATTTATCTCAAAATGTATGTTTTGATGAACATTTAAAATGGTTTACATTGTAGTTATCTATTAGAAAATCATGTGTTGTTTTCACATATGCATGAATGTAGACCATCTGTATTGTATCATTTTTTATGGGGCTAGTTAGATTAACATATAAGTGGAAAGTTTGTAATTGATGATGTATTTTCTGTCTGTATTTACTCTTAACCTTTTCCCAAACAAGGCGTGGTTTTTACATGCCTGCAGTAAAAGTCTTTTGAGAACACTGTGGGAAAAGGAGAAATTGCTCGTAACGAGCAATTTCTCCTTTTCCCACAGTGTTTTCTACCCTTTTTAAGAACTTTCTGCCTTTTTCTCCAAATCAAAAATTGTCGTCTGCAAACTCTTTTGGTTTGGAAGAGTCCAAAATTTGTCGTTTGGGAAAGGGTTAACAAAGCTATGTCACAAATTGAAAGAGCCTGGAAACAATAAAATTGCAAATGGTGTAAATAAGGTATAACGTTGTTTGTCAGAGTGTAAAAAACATTTTGGGAAAAGGGGAAAATGCTTGCCACTGGCATTTTCTCCCTTTCCCAAGATGTTTTAACTCTTTACCAAATTACAAAATTTAAGATTGGTCCAAATTGAAAGCACTTGCAGATGACAAAATAAACAAAACTCAAAAATTGAAATTTGTTTCCAGAAGGGTAGAAAACATTGAAAAAATGTGACTGAAACATCAAAATTTGGTCTAGGAAGGGTAGAAGACATTGTTGATAAAGGAGAAAATGCTGGTCAGCAGCATTTTCTTCTTTTCCCACAATGTTTTCTAAGGGCTTCTATCTCAGGGTCATAAAAACCAGGGATTGTTTGGGAAAGGGTTAAAAAGGTTCCTTCTTAACTCTATGCCACACAATCCTTACTTTTAATGACACTGAGAAAGCAGCCTTTTGAAAACATTGTGGTAACCAGCATTTTCTCCTTTTCCCAAAATGTTTTCTACCCTTCCTAAACCAAATTTTAATTTTTCAGTCACATTTATTTTGTTGTCTGCAAATGCTTTCACTTTGGACCAGTCTAATATTTTCTCATTTGGTAAAGAGTAAAGGATAGTTTTCCCTCGTGGATTCGTGTAACATTGCCTTTGATTGCTAATGTATCATACGGACGCTGCATAGACTCGAGTAATCCATAATTAATATGGGAATGGCTGGTTGAATACAGTTTACCTGAGCCTTAGCTGAAGCTGTTAACGTTGTTTTTGGCAATGAAAAGAGATTTCTATTTGGATCCCTTATCCTTAAGAAAAGTTGAAAGAAGGGAAGGTTGTTACCTCTTTACCACACAGTTCTGACTTAACGACCCTTAGAAAGAGAGCCTTTGAAAACATTGTGGGAAAAGGAGAAAATTCTGGTAACCAGCATTTTCTCCTTTTCCCATAATGTTTTTTATCCTTTCCAAATCAAATTTTACTTTTTGATTCACATTTATTTTGTCATCTGCAAATACTTTCAATTTTGTCCAGTCTAAAATTTTGTCGTTTGGTTGAGGATTAAGTCATTAACAGATGACAATATTTTAGACTTGTCCAAATCAAAAGCATTTACAGACAGAAAAAAAGGTGACTGAAAATTTGAAATTTGTTTTTGAGAAGAGTAGAAAACATTGTGGGAAAAAAAGAGCATGCTGGTCACCAGCATTTTCTCCTTTTCCTACAAGAGATTGTGTGGTAATGGGTTAACCATTTACCACATGATTCTAAGTTTTAGCAATCCCAGGGGAACTTTAACCCTTTACTCCATAGATACTCATTTCTATGCATTTCTTGTAGGAGCCTTTGGAAAACATTGTGGCAAAAGGTGAAATTGCTCGTGACGAGCAATTTCACCTTTTGCCACAATGTTTTCTACACTATCAAAAGGTGTCATATACACATAAGAAACGGCTTCATCCTTGCTGTTATTTAGGGTTAATTAGAGATATCATAGAAATGCCTTATGGGGTAAAGGGTTAAGAGCATTGTGGAAAAAGTGAAAAATGCTGGTAATAAGTATTTTCTTCTCTACCTACATCGCTTTTGAGCCTTTTAACCCTTTAACATACGACAAGATTTTAGCCTTGTCCAACTTGAAAACATTTGCAGACAACAATTTGTAGTGGCTTAAATGGTGCAATTTTCTCTTTGATAGGGTGGAAAACATTGTGGGAAAAGGAGAAAATGCTGGTTACCAGCATTTTCTCCTTTTTCCAAAACATTTTCGAAAGGTTTCTTTCTCAGGGCTGGTAAAAATTTGCATTGTGTGTTAATGGGTTAAAGATAAATTCTGTTATGTAAGACACATCTAATTTGTTGTATGTATATTTGTATAATGTATTGTGTATGTATAGCTGTATACAACCTATTTACCCCACAGTAGTTTCTGTCCTTAAAAAGACAAATTTAGGTTATTGTGGCCAGATTTATTGTGTTCTCTGCAAATGCATTCAATTTGGCCTAAATATAAAAGTTTGTTTGTTTGGTCAAGTATAAAAAACATGAAAACTTGAGAAAATATTTTTGCAGTGTTAGAAACTATTTATGAAATTCCCCTTCTGTCGTAATGTTTTTGTATATTATCTGCTGCAACACTCAAAAGTTTGGTCTGCAAGCTGTAATATGTTAACTTTTTACCACACCACAAAAATTTAAATTTGTGTAAAATGAAAGCATTTGCAGACAGAAAATTGGATGTTGCACAGATTATTAAACTTATCATTTAAAGGGTAGAGAACATTTCGAGGAAAATACTAGTTACCAGCATTTCCTCCCTTTTCGAAAACGTTTTCAAAAGCTCTGTTACTCAATGTTGTTAGAACATGGGTTTGTGTGGTAGGGGGTTAATGTTTATCCCTTTCCCAAACAAGCCCAGGTTTTTACGTGTCTGCAGTAAAAGTCTTTTGAAAACACTGTGGGAAACGGAGAAATTGCTCGTAACAAGCAATTTCTCCTTTTCCCACAGTGTTTTCTACCCTTTTTAAGAACTTTATGCCATTTTCTCAAAATCTAAAATTGTCGTCTGCAAACTCTTTCAGTTTGGAAGAGTCCAAAATTTGTCGTTTGGGAAAGGGTTAAAAGTTGCATTTATATTTTCATTTTACTAGAGCCGTCAACGGACTTTATTGTCAACCCATTGATGTTGAATCGGTTGATTTCGACTCCCTGCATGATTCTATAAATAGATCAGGTAGTCTATTAACTAGACCACAACGGCTTGTCTGGAACTCCCTGGATAAGGGGTTCCAAAAATCCATTGACCTTGGCTGCAAATTGATGCAACAGGTAACCATGGAAATGCAGTACTGGCTGCTGGTGTGGTTTGTTGCCTGCTAACACTATCGATTGCCTGCTTTTACTATTTTTTTTGCTTGCTAACACTATTAACTGCTAACACTATTAACTGCTAACAGTATTTACTGCTAACACTATTAACTGCTAACACTATTAACTGCTAACACTATTGTTGCCTGCTAACACTATCTATTGCCCACTTTTACTATTTTAATACCCTCGCAAAACAAAAATTTTCGGGGGTATACTGGAATCAGCCTATCTGTCCATGTGTCTGACTGTGTGTCAGTCCGTGTACAAAATACTAGTAATAATGTGTCGGAAACTCCTCTAACAGTTTTCCTTCAATTATATTGAAACTTTGCACATATAGTGATCATATTCAGGATTTGCAAGAAACAATTTTCAGGTGTCAACTCTCGCTGGTTGAGGAATTATGTACCCTTGAACTTGACACTTTTTTCTGTTGAAGCGCTGGTGAGGTTATTGAGTCACATTTAGTGACAGTTCTAGTTTGGCCTGCTAAGACTATTAACCCTTTACCCCATAAGACCTGTCTATGGTATCTCTAATTGACCCTAGATAACAGCAAGGATGAAGCTGTTTCTTATGTATGTATGACACCTTTTGATAGCATAGAAAACATTGTGGCAAAAGGTGAAATTGCTCGTCACGAGCAATTTCACCTTTTGCCACAATGTTTTCCTAAGGCTCCTACAAGCAATGCGTAGAAGCGAGTATATATGGAGTAAAGGGTTAACTGCTAACAGTACCTCTTGCCTGCTTACATTATTTACAGCCTGCTAGTACCAGAATACCTGTACCACACAATTCCATGGCTTTGACACCTTGAGAAAAATGCATCTTTGACAACCAGTGGTTGGAAAGGAAAATATCTCTTCCAGCAATATTCTCCACCCTTTTAACCCTTTCCCAAACAATCCCTGGTTTTACGGGTCTGGAATAGTAGCCTTTTGAAAACACTGTGAGAAAAGGAGAAAATGCTGGTAACCAGCATTTTCTCCTTTTCCCACAATGTTTTCTCCTTTTCCCACAATGTTTTCTATCCTTTCCAGCAAGAGTTGAATCGTCGTCTGCAAATGCTTTCAATTTGGTCTAGTCCAAAAGTTTGTCGTTTGGGAAACGGTTAAGAAAAAGAGAATAAATATTTTAGCCATTGTTCATTTTTGGTCATCAATTGTTTTCAAGCCAGACAAGTTCAAAATTCTATTGTCTGCTAAAGAGTTCATACATTGCTTAATCTGTTTGCTAGCTTGTAGTGCTTATTGACCCTTTACCAACAATCCCTGATTTTTATGACTGAGAAAGAAGCCTTTTGAAAACACTGTGGGAAAAGGAGAAAATGCTGGTAACCACAATGTTTTTTACCCTTCCCAAGAAAAAATTCAGTTTTTATGATGCATTGATTTTATTGTCTGCAACTGCATCGATTAGGATGTGTCAAAAATTTTGTCATTGAGCCTCATTGATTTGTCTGCAAATGCTTTTTGTTTTGACATTTCTAAAATTTTGTTTGTCTGGTAAAGAGTTAACCCTGTCCCACTCAGTGATTTAAGGACCCTGAAAGAGAAAGCTTTTTGGTAACCAGCATTTTCTCCTTTTCCCTCAGTATTTTCTACCCTGCCCTGTCAAAGACGAAAAAAATTTGAATGTGCATAAAAACATTGCAATTCAAAGGGTAGAATGTCTTGAAATATCTTGCTTTAACTCTTTACCAAACAACAAATTTATAGACTGGTCCAAATTGAAAGCATTTGCAGACAAATTAAATGTTGCAAATATGATAATTTGTCTTTGAAAGGATAGAAAACATTGTGGGAAAATGAGAAAATTCTGGTAACCAGCATTTTCTCCTTTTCCCTTTATGTTTTCAAAAGCTGTATTCTACAGGGTCGTTAAAAGTAGGGATTGTGTGGTAAAGAGTTCAAGAACAGATTATTTCAATGTTGATTCCTGGATTTTAAGCTCAGCTTTTGATAGTAATGAAAAGTGCTCTATCTTGTCCCATATGTTCCTGTGGAGGTACAAGGTCTTTAAAAACATTATAGGAGTTGGAGAAACTGCTGGTAAATCTTTCAGGGGTGGGTTAGAGTATCCATCTCTTTTACATGTATTTGTACATCTCTTTAATTATGAGTAATGTGCATTTGAATTTAGAGTAAGACAATTTTATATGATGAGCCCCTGTTGCAGTTTAGGCTCTTTACTACACAAGAACATTTTAGACTTTACTAAACTGAGAGCAAGTGCTCATGAGTAAAGAATAGTTGCTTTAACTCTTGACCAAACGACAAAATTTTAGATTGTTCCAAATTGAAAGCATTTGCAGAAGGCGAAATAAATATGACTACAGAATTAATATTTGTTTAAGGAAGGGAAAAAAACATTTTGGGAAAGGGAGAAGTTGATGGTTACCAGCATTTTTAGCTTACCTGAGCACAAAGTACTTGAGCACAAAGTGCTCAAGGTGAGCTATTGTGATCGATCAATGTCCGTCTTCCGACTGTCCGTCCATTCACAATTACAAAAAAATCTTCCCTCCTAAACTAATAATCAGATTTCAATCAAACTTCACAGAAATGATCCCTAGGTGATGCACTTTCAAAATACTTCAAAGATTTGAATTCCATGAAGAACTCTGGTTGCCATGGCAGCCGATTGAAAAAACTTTAAATATCTTCTCGGCCAAAACTGTAAGGGCTAGAGCTTTCATATTTGGCCTGTAGCATCATCTAATGGCCGTCTACCAAAATAGTTCAAATCATGGCTCTAGTTTTGAAATTGGCCCTATCTTGTGGGTTCTCAGATTTCACATAGAGATAAAGAAGGAAATCTTAGAAAATCTTCTTGTCCCAAACCATAAGGGCTAGAGCTCTCATATTTGGCATGTAGCATCATTTAGTTTCCTTTCCCACAATGTTTTCAAAAGGCTTCTTACACAGAGGTGTTAAGAATCGGGATTATGTGGTAAAGGGTTAATGATCATTTCTGTCTTTCATGGAGTAGAAAACATTGTCAGAAAAGGAAGAAATGCTGTTTACCCTGGTTTTCCTAGAATGCTTTCAAAAGCCATTCTTCCGGGTTAAAACTCAGGATTTTGTGGTACAGGATTTTTTAACGCATTGATCATATTTTGAATGGTGCTAGGCTTGCTCTTCATCACAGCTGGGAATTTATGTTTGGCTTTATCAAAGACATAGCCTGGATTATTATTATATTATGTTGATCATAGGTAGAATTTATATGGCCTGCAACACGTGAAAAGGGGCATTTGGACGTCTGCTTAAAGTGTCATCTCGGATCAGCCTGGGCGGATTATCCTGTGTTGCAAGCCATATATAAATTATAGACCATTTTGTGTGACACGCTTGATGAATAGTTATGTGTTGCTGTGCTTAGCTCTTGTTTTATATTTTGAAGGGTTCTAAGGTCATCATATGACACTGCTGGAAATTGTTTGTGTTTACCAGAAGACCAGTCTGAACATTCTCTCTTTCATCCCTGTAGACTAGCATGGGATATTCCATTTTATCTACAAACCAGAATATCAAGGGCTGTTTCATTTATACAGCAGGTGGATAAAGCATTGTGTTGTTGTTGTAAATGATGTTGTTCCTGTTAAACTCTTTTAGCTGTGTCAAAAAGAGACCAAAAAATCAAATATCTACTCTAGTCCAAAATAATTAATCTGTGCATTGTAGCTGTCATCATATTATGATAAACAATTCCGTTCATAGTGCCATAAACAATTCAATTCATAGTGCCATAAAATTGTAACATGCAACGACCTGGTCACCCATCCAGGCACTAACCTAATGCTTAACTATCACGGAGAGAAATACACCAAACCGCATTGCTGTAAAAGCCAGCTCAAAAGCAAGGCAGAATTCTAGTGCTTATATATCTAACCTCTCTCCGTGACATTACTCCCTCCTTTGAGAAGTCTCGACCTGAAGACCTATATGTATATACAGAAACACCAGGGGAATATACATGCGTAAGGCAACTCCAGTCCGGCAGTTGTCATTATCCCACCTCTGCCACCAAATGTAACGTGCAACGACCTGGTCACCCATCCAGGCACTAACCTAATGCACGTTGCTTAACTATCACAGAGAGAAATACACTGTAAAAGCTAGCTCAATAGCAAGGCAGGTTTCAAGTGGTTATATATCTAACCTCTCTCTGTGACAAAGTTATTTCCATTGAATTCAATGACAGAATTTCATATCCTTTGCATTACATCCATCCTGGCTTCTAGGCAACTTTTTTGATTCATGTCAAAGCTAGTCTGAGTATTGAAGACTTGGATTCAACCAAAAGTTTTGATTGTTTGAACATTCACTTTTGTAGCTATGCTGTTAACCAGCATTTTCTCCTTTTCCCCCACAATATTTTCTACCTGTAACAATAGGAATTTCAATTTTCAAGTCACATTTACTTTGTTATCTGCAAATGCTTTTAATTGGAACAAGTCTAAAATTTTGTTGTGTTATTAAGAGTTAACCCTTTACTCCATAGGTACTCATTTCTATGTGTTGCTTGTAGGAGCCTTTGGAAAACATTGTGGCAAAAGATGAAATTGCTCGTCACGAGCAATTTCACCTTTTGTCACAATATTTTCTATGCTATCGAAAGGTCTCATTTATACATAAAACAATGGCTTCATCATTGCTGTTATTTAGGGTCAATTAGAGATACCATAGAAATGCATCTATTGGTTTGAATCAATTTTTTTGTTTATGTGTATTTATTTGAACACAATCCCAATTATATTTCTGTTGGCTCGCATCTACCCTTTCTGTTGGCTTACATCCGTCATCCATCATAAAGTCTTTTGCTTACTTTCGTTTCAAATCCACCCTTCTGTATAATTATGTAGCTAGAATTGAACAATTCCAACATAAATATACATATCTGTTATGGGCTGTAAGAATTGACCAGGGCATGTATTCACCAACCATTCTTAGAAATTTCCTTTTTTCAGCCAGAAAGAAAAAAAGAAAACTGCTGTAAAAACTTTATATCATTTGGAATGGTTAAAAATTTTATCAGCTGTCAGAGCTCTAGAAAAGGAGGAGTGATGGTATTCTAAATCCATTATTTATCTTTTAAACCCTATATTTTGGGTACTCATTAGAATCGTCTTGTTGAGACGATTCTAATGAGTACCCATAACATAGGGTTATGTGCAGAATAATTGATATTTTGTATTTAAATGGTTTAGCCAATCAGAAATTGTGTCATTTTCAAATTTAGAAAATTCTGGAGACTGAGACCAAGAATTGTTGGTGAATACAAGCTCTGGCTGAGCATGGTTAGCCTTTGACATAAGTCGACCAGCTGAATTTTCATTACAGTGGCCTCATGCCACTTCAAATTTGCTCATTAAAATCTGTGTAATTACATGCATCATTATCCAACACCATATTTATCAGTTAGAAGGTGAATTCTGCGACTCGCAATGATTTCTGTATTGCCTTTTTTTTCTTCAAGGCAAAAGGCAGTGGACTGAAACATACTTTTAGCTCCTCCCTGTTAGGTCACTTCTTGCAGCTTGTAGCTTGTTTCAGTTCTTTATTCCAATATCTAAAATTTTTTGTTTGTCCTTAATTCTTAACATGAAAAAAAAAATCAGACTTAACCCATTACCACATGGCAAAAATTTTATACCTAACCAATTTGAAAGCAGGCAACAATTTCAAAGGAGCCCAGAGAGAGCAATCTTGCTTTGATAGGGTAGAAAACTTTGGAAAAGGAGAAAATGCTGGTAACTACCATTTTCTCCTTTTCCCCCAATGTTTTCAAAAGGCTTATTCCACAGGGTCGTTAGAAGTCGTCAGTACGTGGTAAAGGATTAACAAATTTAAAGCATTTGCAGATGTAAAAATATATGTAACTGAAAAATTTGACATATGTTTCGGAAAGGGTAGAAAACATTGTGGGAAAAGGAGAAAATGCTGGTTACCAGCATTTTCTCCTTTTCCCACAATGTTTTCAAAAGGCCTCTTTCTCATAGTTATTTAAAGTTTGGATTGTGTGGTAAAAGATTAACCCTAATCTTGCCAAATAACTGAAAAAAAAAAATGTTCAGTTTTATAGTAAAAACACAAATAACACAAATATTGTTTTTCCAAAGTTATGTTTTTGGGGATAATATCTCCTTATTGGACAGTATAGATCTAAGATCAGACTGCACAGGATGTGCAATCTGATCTTGATCTACACTGTCTGTAAAAGGTCAGTGAGTTGCGCTGGTTAAGACCAGTTGTAGTTTCAGACTTAAACATATTGGCAGCATAAGCACACAACAAATTTAATAATGTGTTGGATTTAGATTGGTGTCCATGGGCAAGACGTTTCAAAGCCCAAGCCTTGCTCTAGTGAAACACAAGACTTACATGAGTAGTTGAGCTTTTGCCATGATGTCATCAAGTTATTATGGAAAGTGGAGTAAACAGCAGCTTAACCCTTTACGAAATGATAAATAAACACAACTGAAAAACTGAAATTTGTTTCCAACAGGGTAGAACACATAGTGGGAAAAGGAGAAAATGCTGGTTACCAGCATTTTCTCTTTTTCCCACAATGTTTTCTAACCTATCAAAGAAGAAATCATTAGGCCATATTGAAATTGTCATATGCAAAATTAATGCTTTCATTTTGTGCAGTGAAAGGTTAATACTTAATTCTTCATCTAAAAATGCTTTGAATTTGCACAAATCTAAAAATTTGTCAAAATTATGTTTTTTGTAAATGAAAAAGATCTATAGAAAAGGTAGATGGCATAAGAGATACTAAAATATGAATATTGAAACTATTTTGTGGCTCAATATGAAAATTAACATCACTAGCATTTGCCTCTTTTTTCTTCACCATTTTTCGTTTTGTCGTAATGTTTTCTAAAGACTTCTCTTTCTGGGGTGTTTAAAGTCGTCATTTTGTGGTAAAGGGTTAAAATAGAAAGATTTCTATTTGAAATGTAGGAAACATTGTTGAAGAAAGAAAAAAAACACTGGTCTCTACCTTTAGCATGTTTCTCCTTTTCCCACAATGTTGTCAGAAACTTGTCTTGAAGGACTTGTTAAAACATGAGATTGCCTTGTGATAAACACTGGTTATTGTAACATACTACAGCGAGATAGTCACTTTTAACAAAAGCATAGGTTTCCAGTTTAACTCTTTACCAAACAATCCCTGGGTTTTACAACCCTGAGATAGAAACCTTTACGAAATAATGTGGGAAAAGGAGAAAATTCCGGTAACTAGCATTTTCTCCTTTTCCCACAATGTTTTAAAAGTCTTCTTTCTCAGGGTTGTCAAAAGTGGGTATCATGTGGTCTCAGTGAGACGATTGTAATGAGCATTCATAAGTGGAGAGCAATGGATATTTTCAATTTTGAAGTCAAAATCACTCCCTCTATCTGGTGCTCTGTTCATATATAGTCATAAAATGCATGCATTTAAAATTGAAATAGATCTGCATTAAAGATCAATTATTAACTCTTAGGCTGCTGATTGCGACTTGCTAACTTTTTTTGCTGACAGTGTAGATCAAGATCAGACTGCACAAAATGTGCAGTCTGATCTTGGATCTACACTGTCCAATAAGAAGAGATTTTTGTGCAAAGAATGCATTTGAAATAGCACCATTTGGGATTTTCTGTGGGCTTGAAAAGTTTCATTCATTTTATTCAGCAGGAGAAGGGTTATAATTTTGACGAACATTTACATGTATTACCTTGTTAGGTGCTTTATTTCCTGATTTACTCTTTCAGGCCATTGAGGACATTGATCTCAACGTGGCAGGGTATTTCAAGTATGGCAAAGGTTTTGTGAAAACTTGTAAGGTAAGTCCTTCTGCAAGCTTACTTTAGAGAGAGAGAGAGAGAGAGAGAGAGAGAGAGGGGGGGGAAAGAGAGAGAGAGAGGGAAAGAGAGAGAAAAAGAGAGAGAGAGAGAGAGACAGAGACAGAGACAAAGAGAGAGAGAGAGAGATGCATCACACACAGAAATGCAGAAAAAACAGCTAAAGAAAATGCGGGAGAGAAAATACAGCAGATTTTCCACTTAGAGAGAGAACGAGAAAGAGATCAAGTCACAGGAAGGGAGAAAAACAAAAACTTATCTCTCAGAGACCCACAGACAAGAGAAAGAAACTATTGTTGGAATACTTGTGGAATGTGTCAGGCATGCATATATAAAATTGAAAGAATCATCAATTTGACTCTTACCACACAATGACTGCTTTTGATACTCCTGGAAAAGAAGCCTTTTATAAACATTGTGGAAGAAGAAGAAAATGCTGGTAACCATCATTTTCTCCTTTCCCCACATTTTCTTCGCTTCCTAAAACAAATTTCAATTCTTTAGTCGCATTTATTTTGTCGTCTTCAAATGCTTTCAATTTGGACCAGTGTAAAATTGTGTCATCTGGTTAAATGTTAAAGATATCTCCTTACAGCCAGAAAGAAAAAAAATTTGCTGTAAAAACTTTATATTGTATGGAATAGTTAAGAATTTGATCAGCTGAGAAAAAAACATTGATAAATTACCAATATGAAAAACCCAAGAAATTTGTCTTTAACCCTTTCCCAAACAATCCCTGTTTAAGGGTCAGGAATAGAAGCCTTTTGAAAACAATCTGGGAAAAGGAGAAAATGCTGGTAACCAGCATTTTCTCCTTTTCCCACAATGTTTTCTACCCTACAATATAGAAAAATCATCTTTTTCGCAACTGTTAATTTGTCATTTCCAAAATGCTTTCAATTTGGTCTGGTCCAAAATTTGCTGTTTGGGAAAGGGTTAATTGAAAAGCCAGAAGTGACAAGTCATTCCTTTGATGGTGACCAGAAAATAAAATGCATTTTGTATCTGTCATAATCTGTGCAAACATGCAACCGTCCAAGGTAACCTTTGGGATGAAGATAGAAGAATGATTATAATTCCTCAAAATAAAGATGAAATGGTGTAAAAACTGGCTAAAACAAGTATAGATGTACCGATGTATCATTTTAAAAACGTAAAAAAATATTCATTTTTGTGGCAGGTCAGCCCAGATGCATTTGTACAGATGGCACTCCAAATCACATACTACAAAAATGCGGGTAAACACTGTCTGACATATGAGTCCTCCATGACCAGACTGTACTTAGCGGGACGTACCGAGACTGTTCGAACTTTGACCCTAGAGGCTGCAAAGTTTGTGAAGTAAGTGAACAATTTGGCTTTCTATCAAAGCTGGTTCGTTGGCAACACTGGTCAAAAGCCAAATGCCAGAGAGCTTATGTCATGGCCCTGTTATTATTGTGCCTTCTTTTCTGAAGCCACCAATCCAATTTCGACAAAACTTTACAGGAGTGTGCCTCTCATGGTCCTTTTTAACCCTTTCCCAAGGGGACAAATTTAAGACTCTTCCAAACGAAGAGCATCTGTAGACAAATTCGGAATTGGTACAAATTAGCTCTAGGTCTAGGATAGCATAGAAAACATTGTGGGAAAAGGGAGAAAATGCATTTTCTCCTTTTTCCACAATGTTTTCTACCCTGCTAGAAACAAATTTTAATTTTTTGATTGCATTTATTTTGTTGTCTGCAAATGCTTTCAATTTGGACCAGTCTAAAAATGTGTTGTTTGGTTAAGGGTTATTATTATACTGCAAAAAAATTTCTTGTGGTCTGATTGGTCCACATAACAGAAACATATATATCATGTACCCTGGCAAAAACCACATAAAGCCATTTTCCCTTTTGAGTGCCCTGTAAACATCACTACATGTGCAACACAACATCCAAAATGGCTGCGTCAATTGATCACCAGATTGCAGGTTTATTTACCAAACTGCATGTTTTTAGTGACGTCAGTTTTGAGTAACGTCAGTTTTCATTGAAGTGGGGCACTCTGAAGGGAATTTCTATTTCATCAGCATACTCGATTCGTGAGATTATAAAACGGGAAAATTTCGCTAAATGCGTTTTGAAAGGGTAAAACTTTGCAAAATAATAAATTAATTGTACGGTCAGGTGGCAGGGGACTTGGAAACCTGTTCACTGCTATTTCAATTCATGTCGCCACCTCGCCTTTGGATCGGGGCGACATGATTCACCACAGCTGTGAACAGGTGTCCAAGTCCCCTGCCACTTGACTGTAAAACTAATATTCTTTGGTGTATAAAACCCAATTTGTCTAACACATGAGGTAGACTGGTCTGTGTGTATCTTTATCTTTTTCTGATATTGTAGAGCATTTTTTGACCAATCAGTGAGCAGGGAAGAGAAGATCAGCTTGATGCATAAAGCTTGTGAGAGACACGCCAGACAGTATAAAGATTGTATGAATGGGATGGGAATTGACAGACATCTGTTTGCTCTTTATGTTGTCAGTAAAGGGCTAGATTATGTGAGTAACACTCCATTACCATTTCGGCTTAGTGGGTGAAGGAACAGGTTGAGGATGGGGTGAGAATGATCAAGATGCTTACACAAAGACATAGAGGATATTTGTTTTTTTTTCTCGGTGAAAGATGGAAATTTATTTCATCAAGTGAACATCATCGACAATATTTTCACTTGTGGCAGCCAATGGTGTTCACTTGATGAAATAAATTTCGATCTTTCACCAAAAAACCCCAAATATTCTACTTATTTCATGCATTTACCCCTGTCCGGGAAGAGTTTTATCAAAATCCAGTACAGTTTTTTTCTGTTATTCCCCATTGTGTACCCCTTCTGCATAGCAACGCATTACAATATAATGTCAAGCGCAAGAAATGTAAGGTAAATGAAGTCATGTTTCCATGTGGTTGTGAAGCACGTGCAATTTACCTAGGCAAGAAGAACTGGTTGTACCAGTGTAATATTAAAAAATGTTTTCACTGCTATTTCTTGATATCCTACCGGAAAGCATGAAATAATCTATAAATACTGTATGAATGGAAAAAGAAAGTTTGGACCAGTCTTTAATTTTGTCGTTTGGTAAAGAGTTAAGTCAATTTAGAATGTTCTATCTTTGACAGGATTGTGAATTTCTGAAGAAATGTTTAAGTATACCATGGACTCTGTCCACTAGTCAGTCACCTCAACAACAGCTGGCTTCCTCACCTAGCTGTGATATACAGGAGTACAGAGATATGGTAGGTAGATCTGAGTATTTACTAACTCTCACTGGACTCAATAGACTAGATGAGTACTTAATCAGTCAGTCAGTCTGTCAGTCACACCTAGTCTCCTCACCTAGCTGTGATATACAGGAGTACAGAGATATGGTAGGTAGATCTGAGTATTTACTAACTATCACTGGACTCAATAGACTAAATGAGTATTTAGTCAGTCAGTCAGTTAGTCACACCTAGTCTTCTCACCTAGCTGTGATATACTATGAGGTTATTTAACATGCTTGCGTGCAATACTGAATTCTATTTGATGAGTACACTGCAGAACCAGTCTATATTTTGGACGAGGCAACAGCCCAGTCCAAAATATAGACTGGTTCTGCTGTGTACTCATCCAATTGAATTCAGTATTGTTCCCAAGTATGTTAAATGACCTCTTTATTTCACACTTCTATATTGACTTTACAGTAAACAACAAGTATCGGGTAATTTCAATTCGAATAAATAAAAAAATAAGAAACCAGAACATATCAAAAGAGGGTTTTGAAGTTGCTTTTTTACAAGGGACTTTGGTAGACTACTCATCCAGGCCAATATCAATATTCAGGACTTCAGCCTCGTTTTGAAAAATCCGTATTGGACTCTTGCCTGGTTCTTAAAAATCTGTATTGGACTCTTGACTCATTTTGAAAAATCAGTATTGGACTCTTGTCTCGTTTTGAAAATTCCGTATTGCACTCTTGACTCATTTTGAAAATTCCGTATTGGACTCTTGTCTCGTTTTGAAAAATCCGTATTGGACTCTTGTCTCGTTCTGAAAATTCCGTATTGGACTCTTGTCTCGTTCTGAAAAATCCGTATTGGACTCTTGACTCGTTCTGAAAAAGCCGTATTGGAGTCTTGTCTCGTTCTGAAAAATCCGTATTGGACTCTTGACTCGTTCTGAAAAAGCCGTATTGGACTCTTGTCTCGTTCTGAAAAAGCCGTATTGGACTCTTGTCTCGTTTTGAAAATTCCGTATTGGACTCTTGACTCGTTTTGAAAAATCCGTATTGGATGCTACAGAGTCTAATATAGGCCGAGATGTTCTGTACTCACGTGGTAGTATTAAAGCGATTTGATTGGCTCTTGTAGGTGTGATAAACAAGAATATATAGTACATGTAATGCAATTGTTTCCTTTTCCTATGATGTTTTGCTTCATTTTTCAAGGTCGTTAAAACCTGAATTTATTGGTAATGTGTCAAATCAAGCACATTCTTTGTCACAATTATGTCAAGATTATTATAACTGAAATGACAAATTTGATTTCAGCTAAAGTAAACTGATAATTATAATTTGGGTCAGATTATAAAAGATTATGCATGAGAATATGATTTAACCCTTTCCCAAACAATCCCTGGGTTTTACGGGTCTGGAATAGTAGCCTTTTGAAAACATTATGGGAAAAGGAGAAAATGCTGGTAACCATCTTTTCAGCAAGAGTTAAATTGTCGTCTGCGAATGCTTTCAATTTGGTCCAAAAGTTCGTCGTTTGGGAAAGGGTTAAACAGTATTCGAAATTTACTAAAGTAAGTTTAACCCATTACCACACAATTCCTTCTTTTGATGGCTTAGAGAAAGAAGCTTTAGAAAACATTGTGGGAAAAGGAGAAAGTGCTGGTAACCAGCATTTTATCTTTTTTCCACAATGTTTTCTACCCTTCACAAAACAAATTTCAAATTTTCAGTCACTTTTATTTTGTTGCCTGCAAATGCTTTCAAATTGGACAAGCCTAAAATATTGTTGTTTGGTAATTAGTTAAATGCTCAAACGATTATTATTAATGTATACAATTTTCATGTATAGGTAAGCCCTGGAGGTGGATTTGGGCCAGTATCAGATGATGGGTATGGGGTGGCATACATGATTCCCGGAGACTTTAAATTCTTTTTCCATGTGTCATCGAAACGATCCTCCAAGTGCACCGACTCAACATTATTTATGAACCAGCTTTTTGAGACATTTGATGAGTTGAAGGAACTGTTTGAGGGAACAAAGAACGATTAACTGTTTCCTGTTTAACGGCCCTTGCAAAAGAAACCTTTTGAAAACAATGTGGGAAAAGGAGAAAATGCTGGTCACCAGCATTTTCTCCTTTACCCACATTGTTTTCTATTCTATCACAGATAAATCTTACCTTTGGATCAGTATTCAATATGTCATCTGCAAATGCTTTCAGTTAGGAACAGTCTAAAATTTTGTTGTTTTGTAAAGAGTTAATTTCTTACCACACAATCTCGGGTTTCTACGGTCCTTTGGAAGAACATTTTTGAAAACATGGCCATAAAAGGAAAATGTGCTGGTAACCAGCATTTTGTCTTTCTCCTTTAATGTTTTCTATCCATTCGGTCAGTTTCCGTTTCATGTAAAGTGTCGTCTGCGAATGCTTGTGATTGTCACAAGTTTGACGAAGATTTGAGCTGAAGTGTGATTAGAAATAGCTATACGTGTATAATACTCAATTGAAAATGGCAATTTAACTCTTTGCCAAACAATAAAATTTTGGACTTGTCCAAGTTGAAAGTATTTGCAGACAACAAAATAAATGTGACTCAAAAATTGATACTTGACCTTTGTAGATAAGAAAACATTGTGGAAAAAGGAGAAAATGCTGGGTACCAACATTTTCTCTTTTTTCCACAATGTTTTCAAAAGCCTTTTTTTTCTTAGCGTTGACAAATGTTGAAATTGTTTGATAAAGGATTAAGCTGATTAGATTACAAACAATTGTCTCGATATCCTTAACATTCTGTGAACTTACCTGTTACCACACAACAAAATTTTAGACATTTAGACAAGTCCAAATTCAACGCAACTGAAGGCAACAAAGTAAATGTGGCTGAAATCATTGTATTTTGTCTCTGAAAGGGAAGAGAAAATTGTTGTTGGAAAGGGAATATGATGGTCACCAGGATTTTTGTCATTTTCCCAGAATGTTTTCAAAAGCCATTTTTAAGGGTCATGTAAACATTGGATTGTTTGTTAAAAGGTAAAGAATTCCTAAAGGAAACAAAGAACAAATAAATAATTTGTAATCACAAAAACGCAAGCTAATTAAGAAATAATCTTTCTATCATGGTTTATTGTTCAATAAACTACAGTTGTGAGTTATGAGGCACAATGAATAATCCATGAGGCACAATGAATAATACATGAGGGCGATAGCCTGAGTGGGTTATTCATTGTGCCTCATAACTCACAATGTGGTTTATTGAACAATAAACCATGATAGAAAGAAGATTAGTTCTTTATTTCAGGCCTCCTAGTGAAACCTTTAAAACCTTTAAAAACCTTTAATTTCAGAGCAAACCTTTAAAACCTTTACATTTCCCCAGAAAACCTTTAAAACGCCAAAATAGCCTGTAATTCTAACTCAAAACCTTTTTATTTGCTCTGACTGGTTGCCGTGCTAGCTTAAAGCAAGTAATGGACAAAGGTGATGTAGATCCTACACTGTAAAACAGGAGCTATGTATGATATAAATATGCAGAGAAAATAGGTATACACATTAAATAAGGTATGTATTATATTGCATAATTCAAACAGTATATAACATCAAAAAATGACTTTGGTATGACTGTGGGTTTAATAAAGAAATGAGAACTTCGATGAAAATAGGCTTTATTTACTCTTTATTTTTTCATATTTTACACTAAAAGGCCTTTATTTTCATACATTGGAGCCTTTATAAAAACCTTTATTTTTGTTTTGGCCTGCTAGGAGGCCTGTTATTTCTCAATAGTTTCTCAATAGAAAGAAAATTATTTTGATTCTAACATAACCAGCTCTTCATGAAAGGAAAACAAATTCATACTTACAGTAAAAACGCTGATGCAGATTATATTCCATTGAATAACTTACTTTCTCTAGACTGAATGACGTCATTCTACTTAGAATGACATAGATTTTACCATGCTTTTGTTTCAATGTGTTTAAAGTGCTGAATTCACTTGTCATGTTACAATACCCATTCTAACATGATACATGAGTTCGCCTCTACAAGCACTGTGCATCGAAAGTGTGGTAAAATCTGCTAGACTCCATGTTGAGTGGCGTCATTCTGTATAAAGTAAGTGAGGTATTCAATGGAACATAATCTTCATCCGTGTTTTTACTCGAAGTTTGAACTTGTTTTCCTTTCATTAAGAATTTGTCATGTTAGAATCTAAATATTCTTCTTTCTATCAAGGTTTATTGTTCAATAAACCACATTGTGAGTTATGAGGTGCAAGGAATAAACCACTCGTGCTATCGCCCTCATGGATTATTTATTGTGCCTCATAACTCACAACTGTGACTTATTGAACGATAACCACAATAGAAAAAAGATTATTTCTTAAATTCAAAAGTTTTAAGTGTGAATTATTCATTCCCTTAGGAATATTAAATGGATATAAGTTAATACTCACCGAATATGGTAAATATGTTGTATAGATTTTGGATAGAAATTATTTTATAACAGAAGCACAAAATAATACTCATTCTAGTTGGCCACTATATTGAAACTAATTCTGATAATATTTTGCTGTAATATTTTAACCCTTTACCAAACAACATTTAAAAAAAAAAAAGAAATTCAGAAATTGAAATTTGTTTCCAGCAAGGTAGAAAACATTGTGGGAAAAGGAGAAAATGCTGTTTACCAGCATTTTCTTCTTGTCCCACAATGTTTTATAGCCTTCCAAAATCAAATTTCAATTTTTGAGTCACCTTTATTTTGTCGTCTGCAAATGCTTCCAGTTTGGTCTAGTGTAAAATTTTGTCGTGTGGTAAAGAGTTAAGGAAATATGGAGCAAGAACAAGCTAGACCTTTCAAAGGGTTTCTATCTCGGGGTCATAAAAACAAGGGTTTATTTGATAAAACTGTTCACCACCTTACCCCAAGCTTTATTGACCCCAAATAAGTAGGTCATTTGAAAACATTTTGGAAAAAAGAGAAAATGCTTGTTACCAGTATTTTCTTCCTTTCCCACAAAGTTTTCTACCCTATTAATGAGAGAAAATACCTTTTTGGCAATGTTTGTCATTTGCAAATGCTTTTGGTGTGGCCCAGTCCAAAAGCCTGTAGTTTGGTTGGAGTTAAAGAATATATCTTAGCCGGATATTGAACCTTTGACCCCATAGTTTGCAGCCCTGTATGTTACTAACTGAGCTATTGGGCAGGGCATGTCTGGTAAAGATTTAACCCTGTACAAAACAATCCAAGGTTAACAATCCAAAGTAAAAATTCCTTTGAAAACATTGTGGGAAGAGGAAATGCTACTCACCTGGATTTTTTCTGCTATTGCTAATAGACACTGTTTTGCAAATGCTTATGTGAGATAAAAGCCAGTGTTTCAAGAGGAATATAGTGTAAAGCACTGGGAAGTGATATCACAGGAAGGCATGGATAGGTGCTTTTGGACTCCCTGCTGCAATATAAGTGAAAATGACGTTGAAAACAGTCTTAAATACCATACTCTTAGAAGACCCTGTTTTTCAAATACCTCTCTAATGCAGTTGTCAGGTATTGTATTTAAATCAGGAGTGGTGTCCTGTTACAAAAAAATTAAGGTTGTTTGTCCACATTATTGTACCATAATGTTGCCAAAACTAATCTGTATTTATAGAAGCTTAAAGCCTTTTTTTTTCTTACAGTATTAGAATAACTTATGTGTCTTAGCTTCTTACCAAACAACAAAATTTTAAACTGATCTAAAGCATTGGCAGACGACAAATTCAGTTTAGCCCAAGTGATGGGTTCAGTCTTTAAAATGGTAAAAAACATTGTGAAAATAGGAAAAAATGCTGGTCACGCATTTTCTCGTTTTCCCTCTATGTTTTCAGAAGGCTTCTTCTTTGGGGTCGCTAAAAGATTTAAGTACTTGTATATGATGATACCAAATATTAATAATATATGCTGCGGCCTAATTTTAGATTTTAGATGTGGGCCTAAATATATTTTATGTGATGAAGGTTACTTGTATATTTTATGTGATGGAATCAAGTTTTATGTTCTATGTGATGTAGCCAAATCTTATGCGACAAGGACAGATTTTTAGGTTTTATGTAACGATGTGTTATTTTAGAATTTTATGTGACAACACCACTTATTTTTTAGATTTTTTTGAGATGACAAGGAGTTTTTGATTTTATATGTATGTGATGTCATGCTACTTTTAGAGTACTTGCAGCCGTAATTTTATTTACTCTTTACCACACAATCCAAGCTTTTAATGACCCTGAGAAAGATGCCTTTAGAAAACATTGTGGGAAAGGGAGAAAATGCTGGTAACCAGCATTTTCTCCTTTTCTCACAGTATTTTCTACCCTGTCAAAGACAGAAATCATCATATTAACAAGATTTCAATTGTTGTTTGTAGATGCTTTCAATTTGGTTCAATCCAAAAATTTGTCATTTGGTAAAGAGTTAACTTTTAACCACACAATCCCGACTTTTAACGTCCCTGAAAAAGAAACCTTTTGAGAACTTTGTGGGAAAAGGAGGATTTTTCCCTTTTCCTACAATGTTTTCTACGCCTTCCAAATCAAATTTCAATTTTTTATTCCAATTTATAAAGTGGTCTGCAAATGCTATCAGTTTGGACTAGTCCAAAATTTTGTTGTTTGGTTAAGAGTTAACCCATTACCACACAATCCCTACTTTTGACGCCTCTGAGAAAGAAGCCTTCAGAAAACTAGCATTTTCTCCTTTTCCCACAGTGTTTTCTTCCCTTCCCAGAACAAATTTCAATTTTTCAGTCACTTTTATTTTGTCATCCGCAAATGCTTTCAATTTGGACCAGTCTAAATTTTTCTCATGTGGTAATGGGTTAAACCAAGATATAGGGACATTCATGTACTGCCTGTAAATCTGAAGGTTGCAGAAAAAAAGATTCAGCATGATTGGTTTTATAACTTTTACCCTTTCCCAAACTGCAAATTTTGGACCAGACCAAATTGAAAGCATTTTGCAGGTGACAAATTAACCCATTACCACACGAGAAAAATTTAGACTGGTCCAAATTGAAAGCATTTGCAGACGACAAAATAATGGTGACTGAAAAATTGAAATTTGTTCTGGGAAGGGTAGAAAACACTGTGGGAAAAGGAGAAAATGCTGGTTACCAGCATTTTCTCCTTTTCCCACAGTGTTTTCAAAAGGCTTTTTTCTCAGGGGCGTCAAAAGTAGGGATTGTGTGGTAATGGGTTAACAGTTGCTTAAAAGACGATTTTTCTGTATGACAGGGTAGATGTTTTCAAAAAGGCTTCCTTCCCATGGGCGTTAAAAGTCTTCATTGTGTGGTAAGGGGTTAATACTGTTTTACATAGGGTAATTTTCATTTTTATACATCGATTTGTTTGTTTTTTTTCAATGCCATAGATCTTAATGATTAACAATTTAGTAGATAATTTTTCAGCTTTACTTTTACAGTACATGTCAACTAACAATTTAGTCAAAGTTTTTTTTTGCTTGTTCATATTTGCACCAAAGACATTCTTATTTTCTTTATTATATCTTCCCTCCCCACAATGTAGTGGACAGAAGTATACTGGAATCGCCATGGCTGTCTGAAGGTCCATCTGTCCATAGATACAAATTTATCCGCAGTAGTACTCTAACACTTTTTAAGGCACTGAACTCAAGTTTATATGCTGGATTCCTATATACCGGTATATATATATGAAGCTTTGCCTAATTTTCATGACCCTGCTTCGATTTGTTACGGAATTATCTCGCCTTAAACTTTTTTCAACTCTCACTTTTGTATTAAACCAATCTGTATTCTGTGACAAAGACCTGTTTTTGTGACAAAGAGCTTGTGGGGGTTATAATCATGTTTAGTGATAGTTCTAGTTTTTCAATTCTCTGTTTTGTTTTGAAATATTTTTGAAATGTAAGTGGTACTTTGATTTATAGTTGTACATTAGAGCTTAGACAGAGTCAGACTATGTTTATCCAGACACTTTACTTTCCCATGATTTGTCCAGACATGGCAAATTTCTGGATCAACAAACCATTATAGGAACCTTTTGGTGTCCATCTTATAAACCCTTAACCCATTACCAAACGACAATATTTTAGACTGGTCCAAATTGAAAGCATTTGCAGACGACAAAATAAAAGTTACTGAAAATTTGAAATTTGTTTTGTGAAGGGTAGAAAACACTGTGGGAAAAGGAGAAAATGCTGGTTACCAGCATTTTCTCCTTTTCCCACAATGTTTTCTACAGGCTTCTTTCTCAGGGGAGTCAAGAGTAGGGATTGTGTGGTAATGGGTGAATAAAACGATGAAATTTCACCCTTGGCCAAATTAAAAAGTTGTAGACGAAAAATGGAAAATTTGATTTTCAAATTAAAGTTTTATGAATAAATAATACTCGTCTGGAATAACATTAAGAATACCCTTTTCCTGACCCGTAGAATAAACTTTCCCCTCCCCCCCACTGGAAGTTTTTCAAACCGCAGTGTACATCCGTAGATAGTAAATTCCAGTTCGATCAGCTGTGAACATGTGCAGTAACGTCAGTTCTCCTTATCTGGCGAAAGTGTTTGCCAGAGGAGACTGAAAGAAGGGAAGGTAGGAAGGTTAGCTGTTATTCCAGGTGTTATTTATTCATAAGTATTATGTAGTCATAAAACTTTTATTTGAAAATCAGATTTTCCATTTTTATTTCATAAATAAACTTACCTGGAATAACATTAAGTATACCGCAGATTCCATAGCAGTACAAGAATGGAGGTGGGTCTTTCACAGTCTTCTCTGTATAACCACCAAGAGCTCGGAACTGACAAGTGAAATCGAAGGTACTTCCGATGACCTTTGCATATTTTCAATGGAAGTATGCATCTTTTAAATCGATTGTTAGTGCCCAAACTCTTTTTGTCACCAATCACAAATTGAACTTTTACAGTCACATATTAAGTACAAAATAACCATAGGTCACAGAATCCTTCTGAACTCTATCCCACTATATACAATAGCATATAATAAAATGTTACAAATTAACCTTATATCCTACGCGTTTGAAACAAAGTTTGTATACTATATACACACACTGCTTGACTGCGTTTCTTACACAGACATGAAATCCATATTTACAGACTTCAGATATTGTTTTGTAGAAGTGGTCTCCCTTGACCAGTCAGCATTCTCCATGATCTGCTGAATTGATGCACCTATAAACAGTGCCCATGAGCATTTTTGCTGTTATTTACGGTCAATTAGAGATACCATAGAAATGCCTTATGGGGTAAAGGGTTAAATCGATTGTTAGTGCCGAATCTCCTGTTGTCACCAGGTTTAAAACTTTGCTTGAAGTATCCATCTTGAAAGGTTTTTCGACCAAGTGTCGATTGAGAGGCTTCAAATTTATTACAGGTCTCATTTCCCCATTCTTTTTGGGGACTAGAAACAATGTACTGTAAAAACCTGCATGCATTTCCTTTGCTCTTACTTTTTCTACCTCACGTTTTCTAGTAATGGATTTATTTTTTTTCGTACCAGATGCAGATTTTTTCCCGAAATTTTTGTAGGTTTTATACCCAAGAATTGTGGAATTTCTATGAATTCTAGTTTGTAACTGTTTTTCTGTTGTGTCCAGTACCAATTTGTCTGAAGTTATTTTCTTCCATTCTGATAATAAAAAGGTCAATCTTCCCCAAACTGGAATTTGAGAGTGTTTTGCAATAATACTTACTGAGTCATTTTGTATCTGGTTTGCGTGTCCCTCACCTCGGCCTGCTGTGGGTCGTCTGGATCCAAAACCTCTACAACCTCGTGAACTTCCTTTATTTTCAGTTCTTGTGACCGTTGGGATACGAAAATTACCCCATCCACTATTTTGAACATTATCAGGTTTTACACTAGGTTTATCACAAGGTGGTTTTCTAGACTATTCCGGTATTGGAAAAGAAACTTAATGTTTTTTTCCCGACATCAGGGATAAGGTCCTCAACCTGTTTTCACTTTTCCTTTTTCCACTTGAGAAGCATTTCTAATCCTTCTGCAAAGATTCCGTCTCCTGTTAAAGGCACATTAATGAATTCTAACTTATCAGACTGTTCATATAATCCAGTGTCTGTCAGAGATACCGGTACTGCTCTATGAGCAACATGATGAAAAGCTCCTGAGTGGCCTATTTGGTCAAGCCCTTTTGTAGTCATGGCAGAAATGACCTTCACCACTTTGGACGCTTTATCTCAGTCTAAGTCCTTAGTATTTAACAATTATAGCAGATTACCAAGACTTTGTTGAACATACATCTGGGTCAGTATTCACCAACCACTCTTAAGAACGTTCTTCATCTTTTTCTTCAGAATTTTCTACATTTGTAAGTATTCGAACACACTGACCCCTCTTCCGTGAAAACACAATGTCCAACATTTTCAAAGATATTAGATGGTAGTGTTAGTGAGTCTAATACTACAGAACTATCCCGGACTGCAGTTGATTCCTTACTTTGCTTCACTTGAGACGATTGATGGAGAGGATAAGCCGTTAGCACTGGAACGGAATTAAACGAAGTAGTCTGATCAACAGAATTTTGCACGGCAGATGTGTTTAACCCATTACCACACAGTCCCTACTTTTTACGCCCCTGAGAAAGAAGCCTTTTGAAAACACTGTGGGAAAAGGAGAAAATGCTGGTAACCAGCATTTTCTCCTTTTCCCACAGTGTTTTCTACCCTTCCCAGAACAAATTTCAATTTTTCAGTAACCTTTGTCATCTGCAAATGCTTCCAATTTGGACCCGTCTAAATTTTTCTCGTGTGGTAATGGGTTAAAGAGTCGACTACCGTTTCCTCCCTCAAAAATAACTTTTCCGATATTCACAAAGCTATCGAATAGGGCCTTGCATTGGCAATTTCATTGTAACCTGGTTTTTTCAACCTCGTTCACTTTCAGTTTCGCTTCAAGTTCAGAAAGCATTTTCACAATTTGTCCCGAGCCTTTTTCCAACGCCTCAATTCTTGACTGGGTTTTCAATGATTCCACTATTTGAGTCTCCCTCTTTTTTAGGTTCCCTTCAAGCCTGGAGACTTTCTGTATCAACTCTTCAGATCCTCTCTCCAACACCACAACTCTTTCTTTCAGTTTATCTCTATCCTCTTCTGTTAATTTGATTGTCTTTTGCAATTTTTCATTCTCGCTCTTCAGGTCTAAAACTTTTCTTTTAACGAAGTTTTCACAGCCGTCTATCAAGTCTTTCACAGTTTCAAAGAAATCAGCGTCATCTACATCCCTGGTATCATCCATATTTCCTGAAAGAAAATCAAAACTTTGAAATGCAAACAATCAATTCTTTTTCGACAAACACATTTATCCGCATGATTTTTGTGCATTGAACCCCTACAGATTTTGTGCATGGGCTTCATGATGAAGCAGTGCCTCTGAACAGGGTTTCATCTTTTCCTATTGGCCTCTGTATGCAATCATTACAATCATTTTTGCAGGTGGAGAGAATAAATTTTTCCCTTTGACAAAAGCTTTGGGACCATAACGTTTAGTAAGACAGTATTCAACCAAACTATCAAGAGAAGGGACCTGTAGCAATTTCTCCGACTCTTTGTCTACAGGAAAGAGGTCAAAATTTTCTTCCGAAAACGCAATCAAAAAATTTGCTTCAGTATGACGATAACTACTTGGAAGAACCTCAATCTGTGACTTGTCTAACACTATGCCATTTTTTTTGATGGGTTTTTTCAACAAAACAACTTCCCCAAACATGTCAAAAAGACATTTTGATGTAGCCTCAGACAAAGTTTCCTTAGTCTTTTTGGAACTTTCTTCCTGACTAGAATCTTGTCCGTCTTTGTGACTGGAGGGTGAAATTTGTCCATTTGTAAATAATGACACATTGTCACCAGAAACACACCTTTCTTCCTCGGAACTGTCATACCTCAGTGTCTTTCTCCCTTTGACTACATTAGTTTCAGTCCTGGGAGGCTCTTGTTTGTCAAGAAACCGTTGCAGGTTTTCAAAATATATTCTCTATTTTTGTCATTCTACCATTTAGTTTGTCGTATTTATTAGTTTTTTGTTCTTTTTTGCCTTTCCTCGACGAACTCACTGTTGACTTTGTGTCTTTCGAAATGTTTTTTAAATGTGCCCCACGTGTCGGCGATGCCCTGTTCACTTCTGACTCACTGGTGAATAACTGTGTTACTAAAAGTGTAACACAATTATTGGTCCAAAAATCCACAGAAGCGAAAGCCAAAGCGAACACTTTCGCAAGAAAAAGAGAACTGACGTTACTGCACATGTTCACAGTGCTCTGATGGAACTGGAAGTTACTATCTGCACACATGCAGTTTGAAAAACTTCTGGTGGGGGGGGGGGGGAGTTTATTCTACGGATCAGGAAAAGGGTATTCTTAATGTTATTCCAGGTAAGTTTATTTATGAAATGAAAATTTTTTATTAATCTGACCCCACTGATGGACACTGACTCTTTAACTCTTCACCTCTTTACCACACAAGAAAATTTTAGACTGGTCCAAATTGAAAGCATTTGCACACAACAAAATAAAGGTGATGTAAAAATAGAAATTTGTTCTGGGAAGGGTAGAAAACACTGTGGGAAAAGGAGAAAATGCTGGTTACCAGCATTTTCTCCTTTTCCCATAGTGTTTTCAAAAGGCTTCATTCTCAAGGGCATCAAAAGTAGGGATTGTGTGGTAATGGGTTACCAAACGACAAAATTTTAGACTGGTTAAAATTAAAAGCATTTGCAGACGACAAAAAAATTAATAAACACGACTGAAAAATTGAAATTTGATTCGAGAAAGGTAGAAAACATTGTGAGAAAAGGAGAAAATGTTGATTTCCAGCATTTGCTCCTTTTCCCACAATGGTTTCAAAAGGCTTCTTTCTCTGGGTCTTTAAAAGTTGGGATTGTGTGGTCAAGAGTTAAAGGTGGCCCTTCAGATTTTCGGCCAAAATTTTTACAAAAATACAATAAAATAATCTTTATACTCCCAAAGCCTTATAGCTTTCTTTGATAAAACCCAAGTAGCCAAAAACCATCCGACAACAAAAGAAATTAGAGATTTGCTACAGCCCAGGTCAACTCCGATGGGAAACATGGTCTATTTTTACATGAGGAACTTGCTCATTTACATACTGGAAATACACAGACGAAGCTTCAAACATAGCCTTCAAAGAAGACATTATGGAAAATAATTACATGTTTGTCATGTTATGGAATTTAAGTGTCATTAGTCACGTACCAGTCACTTAACATTCCCACAATGCTTTTTTTTTTTGCGCAGAATCTAAAAATAGCTTAAGGGGCTACATAGCCTTTTAAGGGAATACTATCCCCCAATTTCTTGTTTGTAATATTATGATTCTTAATTGTTGATGATTTGTATTGTTTTTTCATATAAATTTCAGTGAAATATACAGGTATATATTTTTAATTTGGAGTGATGTGAAAAACCTAAATAACCAGCATTAAGGGAAACAAAGAAAATGGCTGTTTACCAGTATTTTCTCATATTTCATACCAGATTAATACCTGTGTTATTTATACAAACTAGGTCTTTGTTTAAAATCAAATATTTCTGTAAACTAGTCTACACTGAAATCCCTGAAAAATGGTCTCATAATGTGATATGCAATCAATAAGCATTACCACACTATCCCGACTTTTGATGACCCAGAGAAAGCAGCCTTTAGAAAACTAAAGTAAATGGCGATAATAGCATTTTCTCCTTTTTTCTCAATCTTTTTTACCCTATCAGAGAAACTTTGGCATGAACATCTGTAAATACCTCCCAAACAACTGATTTTAGATCTGTCTGGTTTCAGGTATCTGCATAAAAGCCAAAAGTTTCTGTGATAGTGTAGAAAACATTGAGGGAAAAGGAGGAAATGCTGGTGACCAGAATTTCCCCCTATTCTCTCAATATTTTCTCAATTTCAGATCCTCCAGTTTGACATTGTATAATGTAGTACTTTGGATTTAGACCGTGCCAAAACCTTTTTTTTACACCACCCACAATGAAGTGGAGGGGGGTATACTGGAATCGCCATGGCTGTCTGTCCATCCTTCCGTCTGTCCGTAGACACAAATTTGTACAGAGCAATAATCTTAACAGTTTTTCACCTTATGAACTCGAACGTACACACAGGGTTCCTATATACATAAAGTTGTGCATGTGCAATTTTCATGACCCTGCTGCGATTTGTTGCAGAATTATCTCCCCTTTAACTTTTTTCAACTCCTACTTTTGTACTAAACCCTTCTGCATTCTGTGACAACAACCTGTTTTTATGACAAGGAGCTGGTGGGGGATGTAATCATGTTTTGTGATAGCTCTAATTTGTTAGTGTTACACAAATTTGCATATTGCAATGCAATGCCATTCAATGCACCTTTTTCAGTGTTGTTTTTTTTTAATACCAGTAGTTGTTTGCTGTGGTTTTTGTTTTGTTTCGATTTATTAGCTCGGCTGTTTTTTAAGAGAACAGGTCATTGTCGTAGCCTTGGCGTTGTCTGCATCATTGTTGTGCAAACACTTTGACATTTTGTAATACTTGTGTTATTACTGAAAATGTATGCTTCATAAAAATTGGAGTTGTTTCCCATCAAAAGGGAAACTAACACAATAGGATAACCATCAAAGTAATTGTGACTCATCACGAAAAAAGGGACCAACTGGGAATGATGATAGTTCAAAGGTGGTTGTATAACAAGGTATGTATATAAAATGACCACATTTCATACACAAAAGTCATTAACCCTTTACCAAACGACAAAATTTTAGACTGGTCCAAATTGAAAGCACATGCAGACTACAAAATAAACATAACTCAAAAATTGAAATTTTTCCAGCAGGATAGAAAACATTGTGGGAGCAGGAGAAAATGCTGGTTACCAGCATTTTCTCATTTTCACACAATGTTTTCCAAAGGCTTCTATCTCTGGGTTGTAAAAACCAGGGATTGTTTGGTAAAGGGTTAAAGGGAAGTGTCGAGCCTGCGCAGTTCAAGCAGTCTGACCAGGTTTGACACTTTTAGCAGTTCCCAGAAGGTCCCTTCTTTTGTGTAGTGGGTCACATATTTAACAGCTATGCCCCTTTTCCACTTTAAATTGTCACAGAAAATCAACTCGCATACCATGCTCTATTTTGTTTGTTAGTTAGGTATTCAACCTTTCAGTGGCGATTTTTATGTAGACAGTTTGGTTGATAGTGTTGGGAAAGATCAGACTGTATAGAACATGTAGTGTGGTTTGGGTCTACAGCATTTAATACCTCATTCTAGGAGTGGTTTTACACTCCGACAAACTTTGAGGGAAAATAGTGTGAGGGAATCACCAGAGATGGTACAGGTAAACACATTTATGTGCTAACTTTTATTTAACCCTTTCCCAAACCATCCCTGGTTTTTACAGGTCTGGAATGATAGCCTTTTGAAAACATTGTGGGAAAAAGAGAAAATGCAGGTAACCAGCATTTTTTCCTTTTCCCACAATGTTTTCCACCCTATCATAAACAGAAATCATCTTTTCAGCAA
Organism: Tridacna crocea; assembly: GCA_943736015.1. Lineage (NCBI taxonomy): Eukaryota > Metazoa > Mollusca > Bivalvia > Cardiida > Cardiidae > Tridacna > Tridacna crocea. The sequence continues at coordinate 2,453,335 of OX031057.1, read as the reverse complement.
GAGTTGAATTGTCGTCTGCAAATGCTTTCAATTTGGTCTAGTCCAAAAGTTTGTCGTTTGGGAAAGGGTTAAAAAATGGCCAAATTTTTAAGGGGTAGGGGAAGGGAGGGGGGAGTTAAACTCATAGGCTGCCAAAAAAGTTAACTCTTTACCACACAATTCCGTCTTGTAACGACCTTGAGAAAGAAGCCTTTTGAAAACATTGTGGGAAAAGGAGAAAATGCTGATAACCAGCATTTTCTCCTTTTCCCATAATGTTTTCTACTCTTCTCAAACCAAATTTCAATTTTTCAGTCACATTTATTTTGCCGTCTGCAAATGCTTTCACAGTTTAGATCAGTCTAAAATTTTGTTATCTGGTAAAGAGTTAACTCTTAAAAATTTGAAAGCAACACATTTTCTGATTGGCTAAACCATTTTGGTTAAACCAAATGGTTTAGACAATCAATTTGGTTTAGCCAATCAAAAGATGTGCTGCTTTCAAATTTGGAAAATCTGAAAGAATGGTTGGTACATAATTATATTCCCTGATTACCTTTGGTGTATGCTAGTAAATCCTGGCAATTATGAAAAATATTTTTGTGTGCTGGGTCATGCCAATTTGATTTGTCATAGTGTAGAGAATCCATTGTGCATGGCCACTATCCTATTCAGCTACAGCTAGCCCTTAGAAGGTTGAATGATTTTCATCTTGGAAATAACATCCAAATAAAAGCAATAATAATTTTGATCATGATGGCTTTGTCTTTAGTGTTTCCTCAAAGTGATTTTTTTGCACCTTCAATCATGTCGCCCTGAGTTGAAGGCGAGTTGGCCACATGATTCATCACAGACTTGAACAAGTGTCCAAGTCCCTGCCACCTGACCGTACAACAAATTTATTATACTACAAAGTTTCACCATTCCAATTTTTGTTACTTGGTTTTTTTTTGGGGGGGGGGGGTTTAAAAAATTGAGTATGTTGAGGAAGTAGAATTTTCCTTCTGAGTGCCCGACTTCGACGAAAACTGATGTCACTGAAACCTCGGTAATACCGGGTAAAACTTGCAGCTTGGCTCATAACCTTGATGTAAATCTTGAATGATGAAGCCATTTTGGATGTTGTGTTGATACTGTAGTCCTGTAAACTGGGCTCCCAAAAGGGGAACTGCTTTTACGATGGTCTTGCCAGTGTACAGGATATATTTATTATACTGCAAAGAAATTTCTCGTATTCTGATTGTTTAACATGCCAGGAACATATAAATGATGTTTCCTGGCAAAAACCATGTAAAGCCAGTTTCCCTTATGAGTGCCACGTAAACATCTTTACATTGTAACAAAACATCCAAAATGGTGGCCTCGATCGATCACCAGAATGCACATTTATGCACCAAACTGCATGTTTAAGTGATGTAAGTTTCCATTGACGCAAGTTTTCATTGAATCGGGGGACTCAGAAGGGGATTTCTATTTCGTCAGCATACTCAATTCATGAGATTATAAAACAGGAAAATTTTGCTTACCACGCTTTGAAATGGTAAAACTTTGCAGTATGTTATGTACATACCCAGTTCATGTGTGTATCTATTTTTGAATGGTTTTCCCCTGTTGCTATTTTTAGAACTGGATTCTCTCTTGTGGAATATTGTGCTGGAAGTTTCCAGGCCTTTTTACAATCTGATTACTAAGAATTATGCAACTGATTTTAACATGAATTTTCTGGAAGTTTCCCTGTTATTATAAAAGGAAAAGCTTTTTACATCTCAGTGTTCACTAGTTAATACATGATTGCCAGACTACAGTGGGGATTATCTTGTGTTTGTGTCATAATTAGTGCCTGGATTACATTCAGTTTGGATTTGGATCAGACTAGACTAAAGTGAGGATTACTTTGTGTGCTTGGATTACATTCAGTTTGGATCAGGATCAGATTGGAATTAAGACTGGAATAGTTTGTCTTCTGAATTTAACGTCTAAGGTATTGTTTTGTACTATTGTAATATTGTCACTGTTTATTTGATATTTTTGTTAATAAATTCTGTTAATTGTTATCGTTTGTTGCTGGCTTCTTCTTTCTAGTTACGCCTGACTCGTAACAGAAATTGGGGGCTCGTCCGGGATTGGAAAATAGACTAACGCATTCGTTTTCCTTTTGGGATTAACCATCGATTGGAAAATAAGACTAACGCATTCGTTTACTAATCAGTAATTATAATACAATTTTGTACTTGAATCCAGCAACAAACAAACATGTCTTTTGACTTAGATAAATTTACGGCTGAACCGTCTGTGGAGTTATTGAATTTGGGTAAAAAGACTGATTTGCTTAATCTTGCGAAGCACTATAAATTGTCTGAAATAAAATCTTCAATGCGTAAACATGAAATTAAGAACATTTTGGTACAATATTTTGTTGATGAGGAGATTTTTAATGAAAATGCTCTTTCCCTGATAGTTGACGTTCAGTCAGTTTCAAGTTCGAAAGAACTTGAATTAAAACTTCAGATCAGACAGTTAGAAATAGAAAGAGAAAGGGAAAGACAGAGAGAAGAAAGAGTAGAGAGAGAGAAGGAAAGAGAAAGAGAAAGGGAGAGAGAAGAAAGAGAAAGGGAAGAGAGGGAGAAGGAGAGAGAATTTCAATTAAGAATGAGGGAAATAGAAATGCAAGAAAGAGCAAATCAGCCCAAGCAAAAGATTGAATACAATTTCGATGTTACAAAACATATTAGGCTTGTTCCTCCATTTCAAGAAAAAGAAGTTGATAAATACTTCCTACACTTTGAAAAAGTTGCAGAAAACTTAAATTGGCCAAGAGAGCACTGGACTTTGCTTCTGCAAAGTGTTTTGATAGGCAAAGCTCGTGAAATTTATACACAACTAGGTGTTGAACAATGTCATCATTATGAGACTGTTAAAGAACTTATTCTCAAAGGTTATGAGCTGGTCCCAGAAGCATATAGACAAAAATTTAGAAATTGTAAAAAAGATTCTAACCAGACTCATGTTGAATTTGCTAGAAACAAAGAACAGTTATTTGATAGATGGTGCTGTTCTAAGAAAATAGACCAAAATTTTGATAAACTCAGACAACTTATGTTAGTTGAAGAATTCAAACGTTGTATTCAATTTGATGTTAAGACATTCTTAGACGAAAAACAAGTTGAAACTTTAGAAGAAGCAGCTCGTCTGGCTGATAATTACTATCTTACACATACAGTTTCTTTTATTGCTAAAGCAAAACCTACTTCCTCACATCCCCAAAATAAATTTACGTCTGGTAATTCATCTGGCATGCCCAGTCAATCCAATACACCCAAACCCAATTCTACTAGTGAAACCAAAAGTCAATATCCCTTATCTCGACCCACTTGTAACTATTGTAAGAAACCTGGTCACCTTATTTCTGAATGTTTGAAATTAAAAAGGAAGTTAGAAAGTGATGAAACCAAACCAACAGGGCTCACCACTTTTAGACCAAGGCCACAGTCTTCTATTAAATCCAATACAATTGACATAGTCACAAAACCAAAGTCTGATTCTACTATGGAGATTTTTGAACCATTTATGTTGAATGGTTTTGTATCACTTTCAGGTGATAATTGCCCACCTACCCCTATTAAAATTTTAAGAGACACAGGAGCTTCTCAATCTCTTATTTTAGCAGATATACTGCCTTTTTCTGAGAAGACTTCTTCCGGTACTAGTGTCCTTATTCAGGGTGTAGAGTGTGGAACTGTTAATATCCCTCTCCATCATGTTAATTTGTCATCAGATTTGGTTACTGGGCCGGTGGTTATTGGTATTAAACCTTCCTTACCATTTAAAGGTGTCCATTTACTGCTAGGCAATGACTTAGCTGGAGATAAGGTTGTGGTAAATCCACTTGTAACTGACACACCAAATATAGGTCAAACAGATGACCCTATCGAGCAGGAAATTCCTGACTTGTATCCTTCTTGTGCAGTTACCCGAGCTATGGCTAAAAAGGCCATTTTGAAAAACTCAAACTCTGACATTGACTTGACGGATACTTTTATCGGTCAATATTTCAATAATGAGATTAAAAAGTCTCTTGATCCCAGTTTGTCTGATACTCAGACAGACTCGTCAATGTCTTGTCATTCACCACCACGGTCTATTGACCAAGGTCACGACACGCTGTCAAAGTCACAGCTTATCCAGGAACAGCAAACTGATCCTGAGATTTCAAAATTAATTTTTAGGGCTTTACCTGAAGATGAAATTTCACAGGTCCCAATGTGTTACTATATAAAGAATGGGATTCTTATGAGAAAATGGCGACCATTTGATGTCCCAGCTGATGATGAATGGGCTGTTTACCACCAAATTGTGGTTCCAAAGTCATATCGTCATGAAATATTAAGTATAGCCCATGAAAGTCCTATGTCAGGTCATCTAGGTATAAACAAGACCTATCACAAAATTATTACTCATTTTTATTGGCCTGGTCTCAAGTCAGATGTCTCTAAATATTGTAAAACTTGCCATACATGTCAAATGGTAGGTAAACCCAACCAAACCATTCCCAAAGCTCAATTACAACCTATTCCTGCTTTTGATGAACCTTTCAGTAGGATACTTATAGATTGTGTTGGTCCTTTGCCTCGAACCAAGTCAGGAAATGAGTATCTCTTAACAATTATGTGTACTTCTACACGTTTTCCTGAAGCTATTCCTTTAAGAAACATCAAAACAAAGTCAATAGTCAAAGCTCTTATAAAATTTTTCACATTTGTTGGTCTTCCAAAATCAGTTCAGTCTGATCAAGGGTCAAATTTTATGTCTGGTATATTCCAACAGGTTATGCATGAATTAGGGATCAAGCAATACAGGTCATCCGCCTATCACCCTGAAAGTCAAGGTGCTTTAGAAAGATTTCACCAGACATTAAAAAATATGATAAGGTCATATTGCTTTGACACTGAAAAAGATTGGGATGAGGGCATCCATTTGTTACTATTTGCAACCAGAGAATCTGTACAAGAATCTCTTGGTTTCAGCCCTTTTGAATTAGTTTTTGGCCATTCTGTTCGTGGACCTTTAAAACTTTTGAAAGAGAAATTTCTTTCAAATGATGAAACACCTTTGAATTTACTGCAGTATGTTTCCGACTTCAGAAATAGACTGTCTAGGGCATGTGAGGTTGCTAGGTCTAATCTTAAAACATCTCAGGGCAAAATGAAAGCAAGATATGACAGCCATGTTATTGATAGAAAATTTAAACCAGGTGACAAAGTCCTTGCTCTTTTGCCAATACCTGGCAGACCTTTACAGGCAAGATATTTTGGACCCTACACTATTGACAAGAAAACAAGTGATTTGAACTATATAATTAATACTCCAGGAAGGCGTAAAAACAAACAAATGTGTCATATAAATATGTTAAAGGAATACTTTGACAGAGATAGCTCTATTTCAAAACCAATTACAGTTGTAAACACTGTCCCACAAGAATCAAATGTATCTGATCTTGAAGTAAATTCGGACTTTATTGATAAATCTGATCCTGGTCCATCTAAACTTGAGAATTCTGATATTTTGAGAAACCTCGACAACAAACTTTCTCACTTGGAACCATCGCAGCAGGAAGAGCTGAAACAGTTGATACATGAATATGAACATTTATTTCCTGATATCCCCACAAGAACAGATAAAATCTATCATGATGTCATTGTGGAAGATTCTAAACCAATAAAGCAACATCCATATAGGATGAGTCCTTTGAAACAGAAATACCTCCAAGATGAAGTAAAATACTTACTGGAAAATGACTTTATTGAACCTAGCCAGAGTAATTATAGTTCACCATGTATATTAGTACCTAAATCAAATGGAACTTATAGAATGTGTACTGACTATCGTAAAGTGAACTCTGTGACAAAAACAGACTCTTTTCCAATACCAAGAATTGATGACTGTATTGACAAAGTTGGAAATTCTAAATATGTCACCAAATTTGACCTGCTAAAAGGATTCTGGCAAGTTCCACTGACTGATAGAGCAAAAGAAGTATCAGCCTTTGCTACTCCAAACGGTCTGTACCAGTACAAAGTTATGCCGTTTGGGATGAAAAATTCTCCTGCAACGTTTCAGCGACTTGTAAACAACGTTATATGTGGATTAGATGGCTGTGATGCATATATTGACGACGTCATCATCTACTCAGACAGTTGGAGTGACCACCTTCAAAGAATCAGGAAATTCTTCGACAGACTCAGTAAAGCGAAACTGACTGTGAATCTTGCAAAAACTGAATTTTGTCATGCTACTGTAACATTTCTAGGACATCTTGTGGGACAGGGTCAAGTTAAACCTTTAGAAGCTAAAGTCAATGCTATCTCTGAGTTTCCTGTGCCTAAATGTAAAAGACAGCTGATGCGATTTCTTGGTATGGCTGGCTACTATAGGAAATTCTGTAAAAATTTCTCGGGTATTGCTGAACCTTTAACAAATTTACTTAAGAAAAGTGCAAAGTTCAAATGGAATGACAAATGTCAAGATGCATTTGATCGTCTAAAAGCCATACTAAAGAGCGCACCAGTTCTCTTGGCACCTGATTTTGACAAATGTTTCAAATTAGCTGTTGATGCAAGTGATGTTGGTATTGGTGCTGTTCTTTTACAAGAAGATAATAATGGTATTGATCACCCAGTTTGTTACTTTTCTAAGAAATTTAACAAACATCAGAAAAATTACTCTACCATAGAAAAAGAGTGTCTTGCCTTAATTCTGGCAATCCAGCAGTTTGAAGTTTATTTAACCTCTTCAACTTCACCAATTGTTGTTTTCAGTGATCATAACCCTTTAAGTTTTCTACACAAACTTAAGAATCAAAGATTACTGAGGTGGAGTTTATTGCTTCAAGAGTTTAATCTTGACATAAGACACATAAAAGGGAAAGATAACATTATACCAGATGCTCTTTCAAGAGTTTGAAATTCAAATAGTCATTTTCCCTAAATCATGTTCAAACTGAATTTTTAAATTGTACTTTCATTACCTTGATTATTTTCATTAGTCTTAAATAATTAATATTTGAGTTTGTCATTTCCTATGTATACTTCAGTTAAAGTGTCACATACGTGTATATAAATAATATTGCAAAAAAGAAAGATTTATTTCATAAACCTTTCTTTTTCTTTTCAAGGGGGGAAGTGTTATGTACATACCCAGTTCATGTGTGTATCTATTTTTGAATGGTTTTCCCCTGTTGCTATTTTTAGAACTGGATTCTCTCTTGTGGAATATTGTGCTGGAAGTTTCCAGGCCTTTTTACAATCTGATTACTAAGAATTATGCAACTGATTTTAACATGAATTTTCTGGAAGTTTCCCTGTTATTATAAAAGGAAAAGCTTTTTACATCTCAGTGTTCACTAGTTAATACATGATTGCCAGACTACAGTGGGGATTATCTTGTGTTTGTGTCATAATTAGTGCCTGGATTACATTCAGTTTGGATTTGGATCAGACTAGACTAAAGTGAGGATTACTTTGTGTGCTTGGATTACATTCAGTTTGGATCAGGATCAGATTGGAATTAAGACTGGAATAGTTTGTCTTCTGAATTTAACGTCTAAGGTATTGTTTTGTACTATTGTAATATTGTCACTGTTTATTTGATATTTTTGTTAATAAATTCTGTTAATTGTTATCGTTTGTTGCTGGCTTCTTCTTTCTAGTTACGCCTGACTCGTAACAAGTATAATAAATTTTTTGTATGGTCAGGTGGCAGGAGACTCTCAGTTCTTATACTTATCTAAGAAGCATGTGAATGAAATTTAGTTTGATTCCTATTTCACGTTGTTAACGGGTGTGTCAAATCATGTTGCCACCTTGCCTGCCTTTGGGTTAGTTTCAAAGTCCCCTGCCATCTGACCATACAACTAATAATGTTCGGGGCATATTATCCAATCGGATCACAGGAAACTTCTTTGCAGTATAATAAAAGTTCCTTTGATTGAAATGCCTCCATTGAACTTCTATCCATTTAACTTGAAAACTGGGGGAAGAGGAGACAAGAAATTGCATCTCAAAACTGACAGAAAACGTGATTAAAATAATACCCCCATCTGTTTGTGTAAGATTTGGGGGAATAGGTTCAAGGCATTCTACGTGAAAAGGTGGTTTAATGCATCTGCAAGAAAGTATCAACCCAGATCAGCCTCCACAGTCTGTGCAGAATCAACAGTTGTTTTGTCATTGGTCAAGTTTCTGTATGTAAAAGGATGTTGGACGGTTGTATTGAGGTTTAACGCACTAAGCCAAGGTCATATCATGGCAGTGATGCACATGTGTTCCCTGGCTTTCTCATACCAGTGCTAACACAACTGACTTTCAAAAGCCACTACTTTTCTCACATGCTTCAGAGGAGGTGAGAGGCGAAAATACGCCGGAAAGAAAGTTCACCTCAACCGGGTATGGAACTAACAACCACCAGGTCATGAGTCCCACATACTCACCACTGAGCCACCATGGCTGTCTGTCAAAGGATGAGTCTACCTCATTATTCAAATTGGTTTTATGGATCCATAATTATTTGGTAACTTGGTTGGCACACTTCATCATACAGTTACATTAGCCCTTTATCACATGTTCTAACAACCCTGGGAAATAAGACTTATGAAAACATTGTGGGAAAAATTTTTCCAACAATGTTTTCCAACATTCCAAGACCAAACCCAATGATTTGACATATATTTTGTCGTCTGCAAATTCTTTCAATTTGGGCCAGTAAAAAAAGTTTTGTTGTGTGGTAAAGAATTTAACCCCCATTTGCCGAAGTATGGCTGATCTTTATTAATAGTAACCTTTAACCCTTTACTCCATAGATACTCGTTTCTATGCATTGCTTGTAGGAGTCTTTGGAAAACATTGTGACAAAAGGTGAATTTGCTCATTACGAGCAATTTCACCTTTTGTCACAAGGTTTTCTATGCTATCAAAAGGTCTCGTAATACACATAAAAATGGCTTCATCCTTGCTGTTATTTAGGGTCAATTAGAGATACCATAGAAATGCCTTATGGGGTGAAAGGTTAAACAAACCAAAAAAGCACAATTATTTCTGATTGCCACATTTAATGCTTGTTAAGTTTCACATGATTATAAAATGTAAGAAAATCCTTCATATTCATAAAAGTGAAATAGGAATCGAACTAAATTTCATTCACATACTTCTTAGAAAAGCATAAGAACTGACTGACTGACTAAATTGCAGTTCAACCCTTTACCACACAGCAGAATTTTAGATGTATCGAAATCGAAACCATTTGCAGACAAAAATTTCATCGTGGCTCAAGTGATGCAATTTTTCTTTGAAAGAGTAGAAAACTTTGTGGGAAAAGGAGAAAATGCTGGTTACCAGCATTTTCTCCTTTTTCCACAAAGTTTTCAACAGGCTTTTTTGTCAAGGTGTTTAAAGTCGTGATTGTGTGGTAAAGGGTTAGCTCTTTCCCAAACGACAGAACTTTAAGAAGGGTATGAATTTAAAACATTTGCAGAAAACAAAAAAAACATAACTCAAAAATTGAAATATATTTCCAACAGGGTAGAAAACATATTGGTAGGAGAAAGAGAAAATGCTGGTTACCAGCATTTTCTTCTTTTCCCACATTTTCAAAAGGCCTCTATCTCAGGAGCGTAAAAACCAGGGATTGTTTGGTAAAGGCTTAATACTGTTTCAACAGCTCAGGTCATATCACTGCTGTAAGTGCACCTACACATGTGCTTCTCGTCCAAACTGTAAGTATATACTATTTAGATATAACAGATAAAATGTGCCTCTAATAATAACAGTATTTCTCCTAATAAACACTCCCAGGAGCTAGCATCTTCGCGAGCCAAGTTTACGATCACTACATGGATCTTGCCTTGGCTGATTGAGCCCAATTTCGAGATTCCTGCGATGCGCCCTCTATTGGATGCTGGTTATTACCCCCCTTTACATCATATTTCTGAAAGCAAATGAAATATCGTTTTACAATCCGCTTACGAATACACATGAAGCGATAAGCAGACATCCACGTGGGTTTCCATGTTTTACCTTGTAGCCAAAAGCCTTGTTCTATTTTTTTTATCAAAGATGAAATGCTATGAGTGATTTCATTCATTGCAGCTAGAGCTGGCTGCATCCAATGAAAAAGCGTATCAGGTGAACGTAAAAATCAAGCTCAATCCATCAAGGGTAGAGTACCGTAGTGAATCGTTGGCCTTGGCTTGCGAAGACGAGGAGCTAGATGCAAAACACAGATTGGGAAGATTTATTCTGTAACCAATTTGCAAAGCAAAAAGTCAGTCCAATTTTGTATTTCTTTGTTTCTAAGTGGTTGTATTTCTTTGTTCTTCAGTGATTATTGAAAGGAAATACTAATCATATGGGAGGAAATGCACATCAAAGTCTTTAGATATTGTCATTTTAGTCAACATATATACATTAGGTTATTATGATTTAACTTTACCAAACGACAAAATTTTAGACCGGTCCAACCTGAAAGCATTTGCAGACGACGAAATAAACATTGCTCAAAATGTGAAATTTGTTCTGAGAAGGGTAGAAAACATTGTAGGAAAAGGAGAAAATGCTGGTTACCAGCATTTTCTCCTTTTCCCACAATGTTTTCAATAGGCCTCTTTCCCAAGAGTGTTAAAAGTCGGGATTGTGTGGTAAAGAGGAAGCTGCTTTTAGGAAGGGTGCTCTCATTAGAAGAAGTATGGTAGGTATTAAATTTAGCATTGAAAAGGTACTCATCATTGTGGAAACAGGAGAAAATGCTTATTAACAGCATTTCTCCCTTACAAACCTCCTCTAGGTTGTTAAAAGTGGATTGCAAAACTGACTAAAAATGAGGAACAAAAGAAAAGCACACTCAGTCTACTAGAGTAAATACATTTTCAGTACATATCAGTCACGTCCGTTTCCATTGGTACAAGTGACATGTTGCCATGGCAACCTAGCCTGGTGGCCATCCCATCTGCCTCTTTCCCATAACATGTAAATGTAGATGGTAGACAGACTGTGCTCCCTCCTGACCATTATTTATGACAACCCGGTAACCGTTGTCAAGGCCCTGTTTCTTGGCCACAGCCTTAGCAACCAGTAAGAGATGTCCTAAAAGCTGGAAAGGCAAAAAAGAAAATACAATGTACATATAAAGGTTCTTCTCTTTCATTTTTCTGAGTGCTCCAAATTGAAAGCATTTGCAGAGGACAATTCAAATGTGGCTGGAACTATGACATTTGGCTATATAAGATTAGAAAAAGGTGTAGGAAAGGAGAAAATGCTTTTAAGCCTTTGCCACACAAATACTTTCAACAACCCGGAGGAAGAAGCCTTCTGAAAACATTGTGGGAAAAGAAGAAAATGCTGATAACCAGCATTTTCTTCTTTTCCCACTATGTTTTCTACCCTTGTAAAGACAACTTTCATCATATGAGCTACATATAAATTATCATCTGCAAATGCTTTCAATTTAATGGAGTCTAAAATTTTGTCAAATTTGGAAAAAGGGTTTACAGCAAGAGCCTTCCTCTTTGGGATCATTTAAACTTCGGATTGTGTAGTAAAAGGATTGACAAAGAATTCTGTTTTATAACAAACGCCAGGCATAAGTCTGAGACAAAGAGATAATGGTAGTAACTTGCATTTCTCCATTTCCCATAATACACCATACCATTTCATACACAAAGTTCAACATAGTATTTTGCATGTTTTACCAACCTGAAAAATAGGCCCTTACAGAGGAAAATGGGGAAACTGTTGGTCAACTATATTTTCCCACTTTCCCTTGCCCGCACAGGCAGCTCAGTGATTAGCAACATAACCTTTATGGTTGTGAGTTCGATACCTGCTTGAGGAAAACTTTCTTTCCATAGATTTTTTTTTAAAAAAATCATGACTTATTCAGGACTTTGGCATTTGGCCCTTGCCCAAACTGGCGATAGGAAGTGTTGGCCCTCTTGACAGGTCTAAAACTATATGTAGATTTGATTGATTGATTAAATAATTGTATAGTCATTAGTGTATAATACGGTTGACAACATTATTTCAGTTTTATCACCATGACCAGTGCACCTATTCATGCTTTCCTGGAGACTCTTTCTACCAGTACCATGCACAATTTTCTTTCCAAGCCACAGGCTGCTTTTCCACACTATCATCGCCACAATGGTCAGAGGTGGTTGAGGAATGATTCCTATCACAATGACTATCATCAATCCTAGGAAAGAAATTAGCCAAGCCAGAGATCAAACCCACGACCCCTTGTTCTCAAACCCTCCAGGCTACAGACTGAGCTTTGTAGCTTTGAAAATGATTAACTCTTTACCACACGATCCCAACTTTTAACCACCCTGAGAAAAAAGCCTTTTGAAAACATCATGGGAAAAGAAGAAAACACTGGTAACCAGCATTTTCTCCTTTTCCCACAATGTTTCCTACCCTTCCCAAACCAAATTTCGGTATTTCAGTCACATTTATTTTGTCGTCTGCAAATGCTTTCAATTAAGACTACTCTATAAATTTGTTGTCTGGTAAAGAGTTAAAAGTATGGAAATTATTTAAATGAAAATCTGTTTGTATATATGATCAGCCCACGTGTTCCACGCCGACAGAAAAACCAATTTTAAAACCAAGCAAAACAAAAACAAAAGACGGAGCGAGCGCCTTGGCAACTTGTGAAGTGTTACAAGGCTAACATACCAGCTGATCTTCATCACCCGCGCTGTCTAACATCTGCAAGGGTTTTTTAGGGATCACCAGAAAATGTACTGGAGCTTGAGCATTTATATCCTTGAAAGCCACACACTGAAAGTAGTACAAACAAGAACTATTTTTAGCTCTTTACCGCATAATCTTCCAAGTTTTAATACCACTCGGTGAATAGCTTTTAGCAAACATTATGAGCAAAGGAGAAAATGCTGGTAACAAGCTTTGCTCCTGAAGAATCTTTTTTTACTATCAGATAATTCAATAGATTCGAGTCACAATCTTCAATTGTTGTCTGCAAATGCTTTCAATTTGTAAAACACTGTATTTTTGTCATCTATTAAAGAGTTAACCCTTTACAACACAATCCTGACTTAAAACGACCCGAAGAAAGAAGCCTTTACCAGCATTTTCTCCTTTTCCCACAATGTTTTTACCTTTTCCACAACAAATTTTAATTTTTCAGCTACATTTATGTTGTAGTCTTCTAATACTTTCAATTTGGACAAGTCTAAAATTTTGTTGTTTGGTAAAGAGTTAACTCATTAACAAACAACAAAATTTTAGGTTTGTCCAAATCGAAAGCATTTGCAGACGACAAAATAAGGGTGAAATGAATATGATTTGTGAAGGGTAGACAACATTATGGGAAAAGGAGAAAATGCTTGTTACCAGCATTTTCTCCTTTTCCCACAACGTTTTCAAAAAGGCTTCTACCTCAGGGTTGTCAAATGTCGCTATTGTGTGATAATGGGTTAAACAAGAAGACCAACTCAACTCAATTCAAAAGTCTGAAAGACTGTTGTGATCTATAGTTGTGATGATGTAAAACACACAAGAGTAATAGACCTACTTTTAGACCAACTGCACTTGTATTGTAAAAGGTCAGGCTATAAAAACACTAAAAAGGTAATTATATGCTTGTGAAAATAAAGAATAATAGAGCAAAGTACCCTATTATCGACACCTTAAGCAGTCCAACGTGAATTTCGGCACTGAATACGTTTTTCTGATCGGAAAATAACTTTGTCTATAACGCAAGATTTCATTGGATATTTCATGCCATGACAAGGTTCATAAGAAGAAAACGTATCCAATGAAATGCCTTGAAACAGCTACACTCAATTTGGTGGAATTCAAAAAAGGTTCCTATCATCGACACCATTCAACTCCTATTATCGACACCCACAAGAATTCTTTACAAAACACTTTAACCCCTTTCCATCATCATTCATTTCATGATTTTGCAGCCTACAAATGCTTTCAATTCAGTGTAGTCCAAAATTTTGTCGTCAGGTCAAGAGCTAGATCAGTAATTGCGTTAATACCAAAACAATTGTATATTAAACAGGCGTTCTACCTCATTGAAACATCTTTTAACAAAAACGTTTCCTGCCAAAACCCCATTTAACTAATATAATTACGTACAAATTTGCGCATCTATAGTCTGGCGACACATTTCTGCCACAAGATACGAGACAACTATCATGGTTAGCCTACTTTTGAAAACTATTGTGATACATTAAAGTTTCCTGAAAGTTTGACCTACATAAGATGAAAAGATCCAATTTCCAGGATACTTTGATTTGTAGCAATAGTTTTTTTTTGTAAATAATGATGATAGTTATCTCGTAGTACTGCTCAGATTAATACCAGTGCTATGATAAGCTTACATAAAACTTAGGCAAATTTCGTTCATAACTACCATAGTAAAATGAGGCCCAGCTGAAGCAAGCTAATATTTTACACCACTGAGATCTCCACTGAAACTCAAACCACTGACACATTTGACAGACGAATTCACATTTCTTTCCTTTCATCCTCATCTGGTAGCTCGTATGGGCGATGTGGGCATATAAAATGTCACCGTGTATCGCATATTTCACATCTAACCCAACAGAATGGATGCGGGTTTCCCTTGCAACATACTGAACACATGTATGTCAAATTCCTCTTGGAGATCAGTACTACATACCGTCATCACACAGGAACTTATCATTTTAATTCTCAGAATCACTTTCATCATACTTAAACTTTCTCTTCTTTCTTCGTGAGCTATTGTTGCTGGCTGTAAACTTTCGTCGTTCTTGCCTCTTCCCTGACAATTTTCTTTCTTTCATTTTCTTTCTTGTCCTGGATTTTCTTCTGTAAACTCTCCTCCTTCCGCTTTGCTTCTTCTTCTTGTCTTTCCTTATTCTCTCTTTCTTTAAACATTTCTATGTCCCTAACACCTGTTACATGTATTGCTTTTGGTAGTTGTGCTGACATATTCCACAAGAGGACAGAAACGTTTCATGACTTAATCTTGCTACATGAAACTTATGGTCATAGAGGGGTGTCGATAATAGGAAAGTGATGCTAACACTATTTTCTATTATCAACACCCTCAATATTTGCCAAACTAAGCGTGGTAATAACTTAAGACAAGTGGACAGAGGTATACTAGGACATTTATATCCGAAAAAATTCAATAATGCATATTTTACAGCTTGATTAACAACATAGTGTAGCCATAAAAAAATCATGTCACCTTAGCCAGGTCTGTAAAAACGACGACAGAAACACAAAAAATTTCCTTTCTTGTTTATAAACAACCCAAAAGTGCACCGACTAACTAAAATATGTGTGACATCATTATTAAACTTCCCAATGTAATCGGATGGCATAATTATTCTATGTAAACAGAGAAAAGCTGCAGTGTCGATGATAGGAGAGGGTCGAAGTTAGGAAACATTGCTCTAGTTTCAATCACTTTGAACAAACATTTCTGCGATTACTCCATTACCACACAATCCAGACTTTTGACGACCCTGAGAAAGACGCCTACAGAAAACAATGTGGGAAATGGAGAAAATGCTGGTAACCAGCATTTTCTCCTTTTCCCACCATGTTTTCTACTCTTCACAAAACAAATTTCTAATTTTCAGTCACTTCTATTTTGTCGTCTGCAAATGCATTCAATTTGGACTAGATCTAGTTCAAAATTTCTTGTGGAGTACAACGTTAAACAAAGCGGTCCTCCTTCAAGGCACCACTATGCTTCAACCAATGCATTGATTGAAAATGCTTCTTGCATCATCGCAGTTTCGGTTGCAAAGTGCATGGTGTTATGATTAAATAAAACCATGACAGCTTCACATCTGAGCGTAGATGTTGAGATTACCTGGTCATCTTCATGTAAGAGGTCAGCTGGAATCTCTTTTCTAATGATTTTGCCAAATATAGTATCGCCACCCGGCACCGCGGTCTGAGACTTTGCCACCTCGTCCGCCATCTTATCGGTAGCTGCGACAGTCGCACTCGTCACAATTCGGCCGGCTCCGTAACTACGGATCGCCCGAGATCTACCGAGTGCAAGTTCCCGAGTTACCTGCGTTCGTTTCGAACTCTACATGAACATGACTTTTGGTATTTTATTGAAATTTGAAGACGATTTTTACAGAAAAAGAGAAATATATAGATAAAAATATATTGTTAGGTGAGAAGTTTATGATATAAATTCACAAAAGTTTCGTAGTAAGTCACGTGATCATAAAATGGCGGACGTACCTCTACTTCCGTAAACTAACAAAACGAAAGGACAAACAATGACATGAATGAGGTTTACCGTTAAGAAGTTACACTTTACCGAAAACAGAGGAGATCGGGAAAAAATCAGACATGAAATCTCTTGAGGCTAAAGTTGTGGTTTTGGGATCACAAGGTAAATGCAGTGAATAAAAGGGGATAAAAAAGGCCCACTTCCAAAACTGCCTGAAACAGCAAATTGCCAAAATAGGCCTAGTTTTTTGTGAGGTACCAGGTTCAAATCCCTATCATCTCTGCATTTCATAGGATCCAAGGGATATCTGCATCAGTGTGTCACAAGTGGTTAAAAGGACCAATGGGGTCCTAAGAACTTAACCATTACCAAACAACAATATTTTATACTGGTCCATATTGAAAGCATTTGCAGACGACAAAATTAAAGTGACTGAAAATTTGAGATTTGTTTTGTGAAGAGTAGAAAACATTGTGGGGGAAAAAGGAGAAAATGCTGGTAACCAGCATTTTCTCCATTTCCCATAATGTTTTCTAAAGGCTTCTTTCTCAGGGATGTCAAAAGTAGGGATTGTGTAGTAATGGGTTAAGGAGTGAGATAGCTCTTTTAACATCAGGAGGTTATGTTATAATAATAAACAACTTAGAAACTAGAAAGGATGTGGGGTAAAGGGTTAAAGACATTCGTTAATTAGGCCAGATTTTTTTTTTTTCTTTGGCTGCAAATGGATTCATGATTCCAAAATTTTGTCATCTTTACTAGAGAAACAAAATTTCAAATTGAGAGCAGTTGCAGACAACAAATCATAATCATGTGCCTTAGTTAAACGAAATGTTACGTGAAACGCTAGAAAATATCATTGGTAAAGGAGAAAATGCCTGATACCACATTCTTTTCTCAAGGTTGTTATGATCAGGATTGTGTAGCATAATGGTTAGGGTACATATTTACATTGCTGATTTGTTTTTCTTTTTTTCAGGAGTTGGTAAAACCAGTGTGGTGATCAGATACGTGGGTGGGATGTTCAGTAAGGCAGTCAGTCCTACCATTGGTGCTTCCTTCTTTACATATAAACTGTAAGTGTACTTCATATAGAAGTTTACAGGATCTAGTTCTAACAATTTTAACTGGTTCAGATTGATTTATTGGTTGATTGTATGGCATCTGAAGGGGTTAACTCGTTACCAAATGACAACATTTTTGATTAGTCCAAATTGAAAGCATTTACAGACAACAAAATTGTGAATCAAAAATTGAAATTGGATTTGGAAAGGGTGGAAAATATTGTGGGAAAAGGAGAAAATGCTGGTTACTAGCATTTTCTCCTTTTCCCACAATGTTTTCTAAAGGCTTCTTTCTCAGGGTAATCAAAAACAGGAATTGTGTGGTCATGGATTAATCCTTAGAAACAAATTGGCCAAGCTAGGGATTTGAATCAGGGACTCCCTGTTTTCAGTTCATGTACAATAGTGACTGTGCTAGAAGGGCATGGTGTTCAAACTCCTTCCTTGGAATATCAGTTGTTGAGGCAGGATTTGCTCTGCATTTACCACAGTGTGTAGTTGTCTGCGCATTTCATATTCTTCGAAGATTAGACTGGTCTTATATGGCGCATCACTCTCCCCGATATTAGGGAGACTATAGTAATACACGCTATAAAGTAGCGATGGAGAAAATGGCTTTTATCAATACATTTGAGGAAAAATCAGGCCTTTTTTTAGCTCCAGATTTCTCTACACTTCTGATCATACTTCTAAGCTGAATGGATCGCACCAGCGTTTTACTGAGTAAACTTTTATTTTAGTTTGAAATTCAAAGTAACGGTTGTCGCGTAGAAAAGTAGTCCGGTTCTGTACCCAGGATGCCCATATTATATAGATGAGTTTTTGTGATGTAAACTCTTTACCGCAAGACAACATTAAATTTTGGACTCGCCCAAATCGGATGGATTATCATCTGCAGTTGACAAATTTGAAAGTGATACGGAAGTTCTCCGAGGAGGAATAAAAACATCGTTGGAAAAAAAGAAAATGCTGGTAACCAGCATTTTCTCTTTTTCCCACGATGTTTTCAATAGCTGACTGATAGAGCATTACATGGCAATGGCAAGCAAAGCAGCTAGTGACTTCGAGTTACATTTTTGTGCAAAGTACTGGCAAAAGAAACTCCAGGAAAGCTTACATTGATGCACTTACCTACACTATGCACATACATGTATATTAGAAATAACCACTATATGCTTTCTCCATTATATTTTTTTCATAGACCATTTTACTAAAACCTTAGCTCATCACATCAAAGGCCCACTCATGTCAGATCCTATATTTATCACATAACCTCCCTTGTTTTCAGTGCAATATACTCATTGCAAATTTTCTTACCGTATCTTAATTCTTATACACATTTGATATCACATTTTGTGTGACATCATTTTTGACGTCATTTTGAACATATTTCATACAAGTGAATGGGTCTTATAGAAAATACTGCAGGTGCATTTATGAATGTTTTTGCATCATCTGATCTATATTTTGTGAAATATCATTAATATGTGATAAAAAGAATCAGACATTTGGGCGCATTTGAGATAAAACTGTATTAAACTCGACAAAGAAAATGTTATTAAGCTCACCAAAGGCTCGTTTAATAACATTTCTCAAGATTAGTTTAATAAAATCTTATTTGAAAAGCCAACTCATGTAAGATCCTATACATCTCAGTGGGGCATTAACTTTGTTTAATTTCATTTCAGAAATGTTGATAACTACAGAGTAAAATTGCAAGTCTGGGATACAGCAGGCCAGGAAAGATTTAGGTCCATGGTATGTTAGTTGTAGATTTTGGGGGAGTATTGTACTTTAATTGAGGTTTTGAGAATATAAAACACTCCTGTTTTGCACCTGTAGAAATTTAAGTAATACTAAACAGTGTTGTCAGTTGTACACAAAATAGCAGTTTTGAATCTGATAATGATATTTTCCCCAATCAGAGTAGAAAGACATTGTTTTTCTCAATCCATCCATCTGCCCATCTGTCTGTCTGTCACAAATCATGTCAGCTCTATAACTCAAAAACCTTTTAACCCTATACCAGACAATCCTGACTTTTAACAACCCTGAGAAAGAAGTCTTCTAAAAACATTGTGGGAAAAGAAGAACATTTTCTCTTTTTCCCACAATGTTTTCTTCCCTTCCCAAAAGAAATTTCAAATTTTCAGTCACTTTTATGTTGTTGTCTGCAAATGCTTTCAATTTAGACCAGTTTAAAATTTTGTCATTTGGTAAAGACCTAAGATATTTTGATAAAACTTCACAAAGCCCTATAAGACAAAGTGCCCTGCACAAGAACTATAATTCTGGCATGTATATTTTTTTTAGTTAATTCCCTTTGGTTATTTTCCTTATTTGGTTATTTTCCTTATCATATTATGTACAATTTCATGACCTCAATAGAAATCTGGGTGAAAATGTTATTAACTTTATCATGGATTATCAATCCATCTGACACCAAAAAGGTCCAAACGTTTTGCTATTTGTAAATTTTAGGTTTGTCTTGTCACAAACAAAAAACAAAGAAACAAATGAACAAATGCAGAACAGAAATAAGGGACCAGGTAGGACTGGAACCTACATCGCTGGGCGAAAGGCCAACACCATAACCACTGAGCTAATGAAAATTCTCTCTAATGCAGTCATTAGGTATTGTATTTAACCCTTTACCGAACAATCCCTTGTTTTTATGACCCAGAGAAAGAAGCCATTAGAAAACATTTGAGAAAAGGTAACCAGCATTTTCTCCTTTTCCAACACTGTTTTCTACCCTTCACAAAACAAATTTCAAATTTTCAGTCACTTTTATTTTGTTGTCTGCAAATGCTTTTGATTTGGACAAACCTAAAACATTGTCATTTGGTAATGAGTGAAGAAAAAAGTTAAAACTAGTTTTCTTTTTTTTCAATCTTATAATTTCAGGCCCCAATGTATTACAGAAAAGCTAATGCAGCCATGTTAATTTATGATATTACTTCTTCTGATACTTTCTACGATATCAAAGATTGGGTTAGTGGTAGGTAACAGTCTTTTATTCTTTTGTCTTGATCCTTTGAAGAAAGCCATCACATTAAAAAAATGCTCGTATAAGAATTATCTTGCCAAAGCAACTTAAACTAGATATGATGTTTCATCGAAGTGAACTTCTAGAACATAGTTAATTTTTTTCAAATATGAACCAAAAGTAAATGATAGGGCATATGAACCCTTTATCAAACAATCCCTGGTTTTTACGACCCTGAGATAGAAGGGTTTTGAAAACCTTGTAGGAAAAGGAGAAAATACTGGTAATCAGCATTTTTTCCTTTTCCCACAATGTTTTCTGCCCTGCTAGAAACAAATTTCAATTTTTGAGTTATATTTATTTTGTTGCCTGCAAGTGCTTTCAATTTGGGCCAGTCTAAAATTTTCTTGTTTGGTAAAGGGTTAAGCAGGACAAGAATGTTTGCATTGTAACATTTTGAATTCCGCTCAACTGTCCAGAATGCCCTCTCTGAATTCCCCCTTTTTGCTTGTTGCAAGCCATATCAAAAATACATAAAGGTTTAAATTAGATGAAAAAGTTAAGTGATTTTGTATAAATTTTGTACCAAGTGATTTTGTATAAATTTTGTACCAAATGTCATTTGTAGGATCATAATTTTATTATTTTTGACAAAATGTTGCATTTGGCTAGACATCGGCTTGGCAAGATGGGTTGTCTACGGAACAGTTTCTTGACAAAATGGTGTTCAATGAAATGCCATGCAGCTGTCTAGGTTTTCTGCTGTTATCTCAGATACTTTCTATAATATTGTTTTATTAGAATGCTTGGTGTATGACAATGGCACATGCAACACAGGACCTAATTGTTTAACACTTTACCATACGAAAAAATTGTAGATTTGTCCAAATTGAATGCATGAGCAGACAACAATATAAATGTATCTGAAAAGCTATTTTGTGTCTTTGATAGGGTAGAAAACATTGTGGGAAAAGGAGAAAATGCTGGTTACCAGCATTTTCTCCTTTTCCCACTATGTTTTCAAAAGCCACCTCCTTCAGGGTCATTAAAAGTCAGGATTATGTGGTAAAGGGTTAATTGGTAAAATGTCTCATCTGCAAGACTTTTTTTGAAATCTTAATTGGCCAGCACTGAATGTTATCTTTTTTATTTTGTAGAGTTAAAAAGAAATGTGGATACACCAATAGGTATGTACAGCTTATGTTTTATTCTTTACCATATTATCCTCTGTCTTACTGACCTTGACAGTGTTCCCACTCACGCAAATTGCTGCATAAATCATGTTACAGAATTGAAATTCATGTAACAAGTTTTGGTTACACGCGAGACCTCACGTAAGGAAAAATAGAAGTGAAAAAGTCCATTATCTGCTTAACTTGTGTAAAATGACAGGATTTGAAGTTACTTGCTGCCCTTATTGGTAAATTATTGTCAAATCACGCAGAAAAACCTATCCGTAATTTAACACACATGAAAAAATGTTCGATGCTAAAATCACGGAAACCCATGACACAACACAATCATCAATGTTCCTTTTGTTACTTTCTGGTCAAAGTCACTTTAGACTGTCTTTTTGGCTTTTTAATGAGTTTAAACAGTTAATTTCCACAGATATCTTATTATAATTATACTTTTGTGGTGCAAACATCATAATTTATTACTTAACTTCTAGTTTGAAATATTATTGTCATACCCTCTAATATGAAATCTTACCCCCAGATTTACAGCTCAAGGGGTAAGTGAATTCTTCAAATAAAAAGCCAGTAGGAAGACTGCCTGAGACAGCAAGGTTTTTTAATCACAGTTTATAATTAAGAGTTGTCTTGGTGTTTCGTAACTCATTAGCAAAGGACAAAATTTCAGACGACAAAATAAATCTAACTGAAAAATTGACATTTCATTTGGGAAGGTTAGAATACATTGTGGGAAAAGGAGAAAATGCTGGTTACCAGCATTTTCTCCTTTTTCCAGAATGTTTTCTGAAGGCCTCTTTCACTAGGTCGTCAAAAGTCAGGATTATGTGGTAAAGAGTTAATTCTGCACCACACAACCAAACCAAGACTGGCCCAGAATGAAAGCATCTGCAGACAACAATATAAATGTTGCTAAATGGTGGGATTTGCTTTTGCAAGAATAGGAAACATAATGGGAAACGGAGAAAATGCTGGTTTCTCCATTTCCCCCAATATTTTCGAAAAGGGTTTATTTCTGGGTCGCTAAAACTAGGTATGTTTTGTAAATGATTTAAACCTGACAATTTAGCTACATGGTTCAGGTGAATAACCTATGGCCATTGGGACCCTCTTGTGTATTTTTCCATGTTTTATTGTATTGACTTAATATGTTTTACCTCTTTTTATTTAACAGTGACTTGTTTAATTGGAAATAAATGTGATCTAGAGGACGGACGACAAGTCAGTAAGAACGAGGCTGCTGATTTTGCTGATTCTATAGGATCCAACTTTTTTGAGACGTCCGCCTTGAAAAACACAGGTAAGTGGGACAGAAGATCTATCTCTCTGATAAGCATTATCATCATTAATAACTTTAACTCATTACCAAACGACAAATTTATAGACTAGTCCAAATTGAAAGCATTTGCAGACGACAAAATCAATGTGACTGAAAATTTGAAATATGTTTTGTGAAGGGTAGAAAACATTGTGGGAAAAGGAGAAAGTGCTGGTTACCAGCATTTTCTCCTTTTCCCAAAATGTTTTCCAAAGGCTTCTTCCTCAGGGGCGTCAAAAGTAGGGATTGTGTGGTAATGAGTTAGACTGAATGACAAAATTTCAATCTAGACCAAAATGAACTCATTTGCAGACAACAATGTAAGTGCAACTCAAATTATGTTTACCATCTTTGAATAAGTAAGGTAAGAAGAAAATGCTGATTACTAGCTTTTTCTCTGTTCCCCACAATGTTTCCAAAACCTTTTTTCCTTTGGGTCAGCAAGACTTGAGATTGCATGGTACAGGATAAAATCTTTTTTTTTTCTCTTACATAGGAATTGAAGAGGCATTTTTAGAGGTTGCCAAGCGACTGATAAAACTGTATGAAACATCACCTACATCAGGTCTTCATTCCGCAGACACGCTCAACTACGCAGAACAGAACACAGACGATAAAATCCATATCGAGCCCCCTTCACGACACAAAGGTCCCCCACCATCTAGTCAGAGTAGTTCCAAATGTGGTTGCTAGGGATTTTCTATCTCATACATTAGAGAGCTGTTTCTCTGCTCTTGACCCCATATCAGAACACAAAGTAGTTGCAGATATGACATTTTAACCCTTTCTCAAACAACAAATTTTGGACCCTTCGAAACCGTAAGAGTTTGCAGACGACAATTTTAGATTTGGAGAAATGGCAGAAATTTCTCAAAAAGGGTAGAAAACACTGTGGGAAAAGGAGAAATTGCTCATTATGAGCAATTTCTCCTTTTCCCATAATGTTTTCAAAAGGCTTTTATTGCAGACAGGTAAAAACCAGGGCTTGTTTGGGAAAGGGTTAAACTTTGCCAAACAATCCTGTATTTCAACTCTGTACCAATAAAAGAAAATTTTAGGCATGTCCAAAGTGATACCATATTCAGATGACAAGATAAATCTGACTCAAAAATTGAAAGCTTTCAGAAGAGAAGAAAACATCATGTGAAAAGGGAAAAAATTCCTGCAATTTCTCTTTTTCTGAAAACATTTTCTATCCAACTATCTATGATTTGTCAACCCTTTACTATATAATGACAACCTTTAATGACCCTGAGGAAGAAGCCTTTTGAAAACATTATGGGAAAAAGGAGAAAATGCTGGTAACCAGCATTTTCTCCTTTTCCCACAAAGTTTTCTACCCTATCAAAGCAAAATTGCACTATTTTTAATGCCTTCAGTTTGGATAGGTCTAACATTTTGCTGTGTGGGAACAGGTTAACTATATACAAAAGGATCATACAAATTTACAACTTCCAAGGATAAAAGCTTTTGAAAAGACCGATAAAAGAGAAAATGGAGAAAAAAATACTTGCTCCCTTTGTTTTCTATTCATTTAAAGATTCTTTCTATCATTACGTCAGGTTTTTTATTGTCTACAAGTTCTTTGAAATGGACAATTCAAGAATTTTGTTATCTGGTAGCGAGAAAAGAGACTGTTTGAGTTAAAAGTTTTATGGACAATGTTAAAACTGGATTAAGATTTGATTATATAATTAGTAGAATCTGATCTTAACCCTTTACCACACAATTTCGACTTTTAACGACCCTAAGAGAGAAGCCTTCTGGAAACATTGTGGGAAAAGGAGAAAATGCTGGTTACCAGCATTTTCTCCTTTTCCCACAATGTTTTCTACCCTCCCTAATACAAACTTAAGATTTTCAGTCAGTTCTTATTTCGATGTCTGCAAATGCTTTCAATTTGGACCAGTCTAAAATGTTGTTGTTTGGTAAAGAGTTTTTCATTTTTGTTGTCAGAGGGTTAGACTGGTCAAATTGCAAGGAATGAACCAAATACTCATTCTTTTTTTATCTAGTGTTATAAGAAAGTGCCTTTTATTTCAATATGCTTTTTTTTTTTTTCCAATTTTCATAAGATTTTCTTCCAAATCCTTTGAAACTCAAACTGGAAATTCTTAACTACCCAAATCTCATTAGGATTGGTTCAGACATTTACATTGTATTTATTGAACTATGGGACAATGGATGGGTGGGATGAAGTATGTAAAGGTAGGGAGGGGGGAGGTTATTTTTTTCCCCCCCTTTCATATTCATCAATTAAACCCATCCTTTTAAACCCTTTGCCAAACAATCCAACTTTCTAACAGCCATGACAAGGTAGAGTTTTGAAAATATTGAAGTAAATGGATAAAATTCTGATGACCAACATTCTTACCTTTCCGCACTATGTTTAAACACCTCTAAACTATCATTTTAGTTGTATTTAATCAGGAAGTCTAATACCATGTTGAATGATAAAGAATAAAATTTTTGCCAAACCAACCCAGATTTCATTAACCCGGAAAATGATACCATGTGAAAATGTTATGGGATAAGGCGAAAATGCTGGGAGCTTGCATTTTCTGTCCTCCCCCTCCACCCCTTGTGTTGCACTCTCCCTGAGAGAACTAGTTCCAAAATACCCTTTACCACACAATGAAGACTTTTAATGTACAGGAGGAAGAAGCCTTTTGAAAACATTATGTGAAAAGGAAAAAATGAAAAATGCTGGTAACCAACATTTTCTCCTTTTCCAACAAAGTTTTCTACCCTATCAAGGCTAAAGTGCACCATTTTATCCACTTTGAAACTGTTATTTGCAAATGCTTTCAATTTGGATAGGTCTAAAATTTTGCTTTGTGATAACAGTTTTAAGCTATATCTAAGTTGATATTAGCGGATGTTTTTGCATAGCCAGTTAGCTAAACGGTTTGTATATCTGAGTAGTTCACTGGTTGTTGTGGGTTCAAAGCCTGGTGGTTGAGGCAAACTTTCTTTTTTGTGATTTCTTGCCTCACACCTCGTTTTCATTTGGTAAATAGTTATAGAAAAGTTTTAATGTAATATTTCAATTGTTCAAAGATTTTGACACAAGTTTTTTCATTCTTTTTTTCCCCATTTTATCAATTTTTCTAAATCTGTGCCTTTGTTATAGAAGTGTTCAGTGTATTTCAATGTATTTCATTGCTACCTTGCATAAGTTATGCAATTTATTTTTTGTAACCAGTTGCTTTGTATCAAAATTGGCTGAAAATGAATTCTTTAATCCCTTATCACACAATGACAACTTTTAACGCCTTTTGAAAACATTGTGGGAAAAGGAGAAAATGCTGGTTATCCCCGTAGCCAGTTCACCTATCCATGCCTTCCTGGATTCTCTTTTACCAGTTCTCCGCAAAATTTTCTTTCCAAGCCACAAGCTGCTGATCCATAAAACCATTGTCACAACAGTGGTTAGCGGTGGGAGAGGAATGAGTCCTGTCGCAATGACTGTCATCAATCCTTGGAAGGAAATTGGTCAATCCATGGATTAAACCCACGATACCCTGTTCTCAAGTCCTGACATTATAGACAGAGCTATCAGACCTTGGTACTAATTAACCCTTTACCAGAGGAAAACAATGTACCTACATTTTGCTTTCAATTTGGTGTAGTACAAGAGTTAGAATGTGTTGCCTAAAACTCACATGAGACTATTTACCAGTGTACTAGTATTTTCTCAAATGCGTGAGCCATGCTCTGTTGAAAGGGGGCTTAATGCATTTGTGAAAAGTGTCAACCCATGTCTCCATCTAGGTCAGCCTGCACAGGCTGAACTTGGCCAAAACTTTTCACTATCAAGTCAATGTTCTGTATGTACAAGGACCACTCTACTTCATGATTCTGTTTGTTGTTAGAGAAATATAGGATCTGACATTTGTGGGCTTTTGAGATAAGATTTTATTAACCCTTTACTCTGTAGATACTCATTTTGACATATCAACAACAGACTGCTTTTGAAAACATTGTGGAAATAGGAGAAATTGCTTATAACAAGCAATTTCTCCTTTTCCCACAATGTTTTCCACTCAATCAGATATTTGTATCCTCATTTATCCATATTTTTGACATCATATCTGTATTTGCTTCTGAAGTGGAAGACCCGCTTAATAACATTTTCCTTGACAAGTTTAATAAAATCTTATCGCAAACGTCCACAAATGTCACATTCTTTTGATCACATAACGATTATATCACAAATAATTGAAAATATAGAACAGATGATGCAAAAAACATTCATACATGCACCCGCGGTATTTTCTGTGAGACCCATAAACATGTATATGATAAGAAAATTCGCAATGGGTATATTAAACTGAAAACAAGGGAGGTTATGTGATAAAATGAATTGTATGGATCTGTGATCATGTGATGGGTCACTTGGTAAAATTACATCATGAAGACGCATTGACTCTTTACCATACAATCCCGACCTTTAACAACCCTGACAAAAGATGCCTTTTGAAAACATCATGGGAAAAGGAGAAAACGCTGGTAACCAGCATTTTCTCCTTTTCCCACAATGTTTTCTACCTTTCCCAAGTCACAATTCATATATTCATAGTTTTTTTTGTCGTCTGCAAATGCTTTCAATTTGGACTAGTCTAGAATTTTGTCATTTGGTAAAGAGTTAAGCCCCTTTTTGTCAAAGCATGGTACACATGTATTGTGCTTTTGTAGTAGATAGAAGTGTTCCATGTATACCAATACTGCCTTGAAAACTTGGTGCAAATACCGGTATCTATTTTTTTCCATTTCATGTGATTGCGTTGTTCATGAAAATGTGATGAGTATATTAACCCTATATCAAACATTTCGACTTTTAACGACCCCGAGGATGAGGGCCTTTTAAGACCCTGTGGGAAAAGAAGAAAATGCTGGTAACCAGCATTTTCTTTTTTTCCTGCAAGGTTTTCTTTCAAGGCCAAAAACAAATTTCAACTTTTTAAGTCACATTTGATTTGTCCTCTGCTAGGGCTTTCAGTTTATGATGTTTGATTAACTCATTACCAAACGACAAAATTTTAGGTTTGTCCAAATTGAAAGCATTTGCAGACGACAAAATAAAAGTGACTGAAGATTTGAAATTAGTTTTGTGAAGGGTAGAAAACATTGTGGGAAAAGGAGAAAATGCTGGTTACCAGCATTTTCTCCTTTTCCTGCTATGTTTTCTAAAGGCTTCTTTCTCAGGGTTATCGAAAGTGGGGATTGAGTGTAAATGGCTTAAGAGTCATTAATTTAACTGTTGTTTTTTTTATGTTATGCATATATACATAGTTAGATGTTTGTTCCTAAAAAATATTTGTTGTGTTTAAAATGGCAAGGTGAAAAATGGTTCAATATTTCTCTTGATTGCTTGTTTTTTGCTGAATTATTAGGAAAAACCGTTTACACTTGTGATGAATCCAGATTTGATTTTATTGCATATGCAAACTGTTTATCAAGATAAGACTCACGGATCAATGCAGTCTGATCACGAGATCCCAAAGTTTGCTTCTTTGTCCGATATATACACAAAAGCAGCCATGGAATTGTAATTCTTGTATCTTTGGTATAGACATTGTACAGAATCGGTAAGAACAGCCATTGTCATTCAATTCTTAACCAAATGACAAAATTTTAGACTTGTCCAAATTAAAAGCATTTGCGCAAGCAAAGAGTAGAAAACATTGTGGGACAAGAGCTTCGCAGAGTGGCACATATATGCCCGAAGGGGCTTGTCAGTGAAATGATCAGCATCGACGGATGGGCCAGGAATGAAGAGTAGTTATTCTCCATGATATGTGAAAAGTATTAAAGGGCAAAAACTAAAAAAATAAGGGTGGCAAAGTTACAAATTTTGTGATTTCTCTTATCCACAAGCTGTTCTATCAGTCTTTGAAGGTCCAAGATCATATCTTTTATATTTTAGAAATTATGGCCCAGACGAAAATTCAAAGGGGAAACTAACAAAGGGCAATAACTCAAATAGAAGGATGGCAGAGTTATGGTTCTTGTGCAGTGCACTTCTTCATAATGTGTTCTATTAGTCTTTGAAGTTTCAAGATGCTGGATTTTGAAGTTTGAAAGTTATGATCTTTACAAAAATTCAAACTGAAAATTAACAAATGGTAATAACTCAAATAATAAAGGTGGCAGAGTTATGATTCATGTGCAATGCACTTCTCCATAATTGGTTCTATCAGTGTATGAAGTTCCAAGATAATAGCTTTTATAGTTTGGAAGTTATGGCCTAGACAAAAATTCAAGCTGAAAATTAACAAAAGGCAATAACTCAAAAAATAAAGGTGGCAGAGTTATGATTCATATGCAATGCACTTCTCTATAATTGGTTCTATCAGTGTATGAAGTTCCAAGATAATAGCTTTCATATTTTAGAAGTTATGGCCTGGACAAAAATTCAAACTGAAAATTAACAAAGGGCAATAACTCAAAAAATAAAGGTGGCAGAGTTATGGTTCATGTGCAACGAACTTCTCCACAATGGGTTCTATCAATGTATGAAGTTCCAAGTTAATAGCTTTTATAGTTTAGAAGTTATGGTCTGGACAAAAATTCAAACTGAAAATTAACAAAGGGCAGCAACTCAAAAAATAAAAGTGGCAGAGTTATGGTTCATGTGCACTGCACTTCTCCACAATGTGTTCTATCAGTGTATGTAGTTTCAAGTTGATATCTTTTATAGTATGGAAGTTATGGCCTGGACAAAAATT
Organism: Tridacna crocea; assembly: GCA_943736015.1. Lineage (NCBI taxonomy): Eukaryota > Metazoa > Mollusca > Bivalvia > Cardiida > Cardiidae > Tridacna > Tridacna crocea. The sequence goes on along the minus strand of OX031057.1, from coordinate 2,423,792 downwards.
TAAAGTTGAAAATTGTTTTTTTTAGAAATCAAGGGCAGATAATTTCAGAACGCAAACAGCAATCCAAATTCTAAGACCCAGGTGCACAACTAGACACCATGGAGATTCATTGTGGCAAGTTTCACATAATTCCGATGGAAACTGTAGGAGGAGTTGCACACACAAGAAATTGCTAACGGATGGACAGATGGTCTTACGAGACGGACCTTGTGAGGTCGAATTGCTCTTTATTCAATACACCCAAATAACCCCACAAAGTTAATCCCACAAGCTAACCCTAACCCCACAAACCCTAACACTACAAACCTAACCCTAACCCTAACCTACCAGATGGACGGAAGGAACCCCATAGAGACTAAATGGACAAATGACCCCTAACCCCACAATGTCGGGCTCGTAAGGCCGGACGGACGGATGACCAGGGGTATAACATAATACGACCCTTTGGGCATATAAAAATGAAAAATGGAAAAAATGTTGTTTACCAGAGTTTTCTCTTTTACTACTCGGTTTTCTAAGCCTGCTTTTTAACAGTTTAACTCTTTACCAAACAAAATATTTTGGACTAGTCCAAATTGAAAGCATTTGCAGACGACAAAATAAATGAGAACCAACAATGGAAATTTGATTTGGGAAGGGTAGAAAATTTTGTGGGAAAAGGAGAAAATTCTAGTTACCACCATTTTCTCCTTTTCCAACAATGTTTTCATAGGCTTTCTTTCTCAGGGTCGTTAAAAATCGGCATTGTGTGGTAAAGAGTTAATACTCAACAAAAATGTGGACATGTCCAAATTGAAAGCATTTATAGACAACTTGAATTTCGCTCAGATGATGAAATTTGTCTTTGATATGGTGGAAAACATTGTTGATAAAAGAGAAAATGTTGGTTCTTATACGAAACAATCCAATGTTTTCATGTCTCAGAGAAAGAGGCGTTTTGAAAACATTGTTAGAAAAGCTGGTAATTAGCATTTTCTCTTTTTCTCAAAATGTTTTCTTGCCCTTAGAACAAGTTTCAATTTTGGAGTCAAGTTAAGATGCTTTCAAATTGGAGTAGTCTAAAATTTGGTTGTTCAGTAAAGAGTTGACCCATTACCACACAATCCCTACTTTTGACGACCCTAAGAGGCCTTTAGAAAACATAGTGGAGAAAGGAGAAAATGCTGGTAGCCAGCATTTTCTCCTTTTCCCACAATGTTTTGTACTCTTCACAACACAAATTTCAAATTTTCTGTCACTTTTATTTTGTTGACCGCAAATGCTTTCGATTTGGACAACTCTAAACTGGAGCTGTCACTGAATGTGACCTAATCCTCCTGACAGCACTTTGGCAGAAACAGGCAGTTACTAGTATTTTGTACACAAATAGACACAGGGACAGACACTTGGACACATGGACAGACAGGCTGATTCCAGTATACCCCCGAAAACACTCATTTTGCAGGGGTATAAATATTGTCGTTTGGTAATCAGTTGAAGGGTCTTGGACTTGTGTACTAAATGGTTCAGGTATTCCCAGGATTTTCTGATAAAGGGTTATGATACATGAACTGTGAAAGTACACTATACATGTAGAATTATTTAAGATGCTTTTGTTAGTTGTTAAATAAATAAAGCAGATATATTTTATGGAGAGAATGTTTTTGTTTCACCGTTTTACAACTTGAAATTTGTGTGCATGATTTGGTACTTGGCGTGATACAATTTTGAGTAGTCTGACTAACAAGACTTTACTGTGATTTTCTAGACATTTGCTGTGCACCACACTGTCTTAACGCTTTACCACACAAGAAAATTGTAGACTTGTCCAAATTGAAAGCATTTGCAGACGACAAAATAAATTTCTTTGAAAAATTTAAATTTGTTTTTGGAAGTGTAGAAAACATTGTGGGAAAAGGAGAAAATGCTGGTTACCAGCATTTTCTCCTTTTCCCATAATGTTTTCAAAAGGTTTCTTCCTCAGGGTCGTTAAAAGTCGGGATTGTGTGGTAAAGAGTTAACTTTTTACCAAACAGCAAAACTTTGGACTAGTCCAAATTGAAAGCATTTGCAGAAGACAAAATAATATGAACAAGAGGGCTATGATGGCCCTGTATCGTTCTACTGGCCGAGTCAAAACAGTACAAGCCAAACATTACAATACTTGGCCAATTGGTATCGAACAAAATTTTCTTCTATAAAATCCTTGGAGAAAGTTTTGATCCCAGGGCAAAGCGATTTTTGGCCACAAAGCTACAATTACTCTAATCTTTGTGGAGGTCCAAAAGATACAGCATCATACCATATAAAACAGGACTGGTCTAGAATGTGTGGTTATAAACATGAAGATTTTTTGATCTTGCTCAATAAAAAATGCTGTAAAACAAGTTTGCTCTATAAAAGGCCCTGTAAAATATGTGACCCATGAGACAGGTTTATCAAGTTTTCACTATAAAAGCCCATGTAAAACTTGTGACCCCCAGGACGGGGCTAAATTTGACCCCAGGGCTATAATTTGGGCACCCTTGGTAGAGACCCCCTAGATAAAGTTACATGCAAAATTTGAGAGCCCTAGCCCTTACGCCTAGGTGTGAGAGGGTTTTGGAAGTTTTCCCTATATAAGCCTATGTAAAACATGTGACCCCCTGGGCGGGGCCAATTTTGACTCCAGGGCTATAATTTGGACACCCTTGGTAGAGGTCCACTAAATAAAGCTACATGCTAAATTTGGTAGCCTTAGGCTCTTTGCCTAGGTAGAAGAGGAATTTTAACGTTCTCCCTTAAACAAGCCCATGAAAAACTTGTGATGCCCGGGGCGGGGCCAATTTTGACCCTAGGGCTATAATTTTAAGAAACTTGGTAGATGTCCACTAGATAAAGCTTAATGCCAAATTTGGTAGCCCTAGGCCTTATGGTTTCAGACAAGAAGATTTTCTGTGAAACTATTTTAAAATCTGGACAGCCGTTTCAGACAAGATTTTTAAAGAATTTCTTAGAAAAATCCATTTGGTTGCCATGGCAACCAGAGTTTTTGGCGCAATCAAATTCTGTGAATAACTTTTAACTTGGTCAGATACACTAAGCAATCAGCTACCTGACTTGGCCTTGAACTAGCATAAAATTTGTCATTTGGAAAAGGATCAAAAGATAAACAAATGCCAAGAAATAATAACAATTCCATTATAATTATGTATGTGAATGATTTAATGACTTTTGCTCAATCAAAAGTAAAAATATAAATTAACATTGGGTACAAAATGCACTCGAACACTGGGTTCCAATGTAACAAAGTCTGTGAGTCTAGTATTCAATGAAATGTGATCCCTCATCCGATTAATTCATACACATACATAGGATGCATGCCCCCAAATTTTTCTGTTTTTTTTTCTTCTTTGACTTGACTTTAGTGCTGCTTTCTTCTGAACGAGCAACCTGCAAAAATGAAAGAACTGAGTTTAAATCTTTAAATCCAAACAAGAAAATTTTAGACTGGTCCAAATTGAAAGCATTTGCAGACGACAAAATAAAGATGACTGAAAAATTGAAATTTGTTCTGGGAAGGGTAGAAAACACTGTGGGAAAAGGAGATTATGCTGGTTACCAGTATTTTCTCAAGGCTTCTTGCTCAGGGGTGTCAAAAGTAGGGACTGTGTGGTAACGGGTTAACTCTTTACCAAACGACACATTTTTTGACAGATAAAATTCAATCAACTGCAGACAAGAAATTAAATCTTGGTAATATGGTGATTTCTGACTTTGATTAAAGGTATAAAACTTTGTGGGAAAAGGAGAAAATTCTGGTTACCAGCATTTTCTCCTTTTCCCACAAAATTTTCTGTAGGCTTCTTTCCCAGGGTCGTTAAAAGTCAGGATTGTGTGGTAAAGAGTTAGCCTGTTAATTTCTAGATTTTGACAAAGTATTAGTTTAACCCATTACCACACAATCCTTACTTATGACACCCCTGAGAAAGAAGCCTTTAGAAACATTGTGGGAAAAGGAGAAATGCTGGTAACCAGCATCTTCTCCTTTTCCCACATTGTTTTTTTTTACCCTTCACAACACACATTTCAAATTTTCAGTCACTTAAACTTTTTCGTCTGCAAATACTTTCGATTTGAACAAACCTAAAATTTTGTCGTTTGATAATGGGTTAAAATTGAAAATACATACATGATCATACAGAAGACAAATAAATGTGGCAAAAATAATGTTTGTGGAAGGTAAAAAAAAAAAACATTGTTGCCAGCATTTTTTCCTTCTCCCACAATGTTTACTAGCCTCTCAGACACAAATCTAATCATACAAATGACCTTAATCATATGAACTCTTTACTGAACAACAATAGTATAGATACGACTGGTCCAAATTGAAAGCATTTGCAAATTGCAGACGAAAAAATAAATCTGACTTAAAAAACTGAAATTTGGTTTCAGAAGTTTAGAAAACATTGAGAGAAAAGGAGAAAATGCTGGTTTAACCCATTACCACTCAATCCCTACTTTTGACGCCCCTGAGAAAGAAGCCTCTTGAAAACACTGTGGGAAAAGGAGAAAATGCTGGTAACCAGCATTTTCTCCTTTTCCCCCAGTGTTTTCTACCCTTTCCAGAACAAATTTCTGTTTTTCAGTCACCTTTATTTTGTCGTCTGCAAATGCTTTCAATTTGGACCAGTCCAAAATTTTCTTGTGTGGTAATGAGTTAAATAAATAGCATTTTCTCTTATTCCCACAATGTTTTCAAACACTTTCTTTCTCAGGGTCATTAAAAGTCGCTATTGTGTGGTTAAGAGGTTAAATGCATTTACAAACGACAAACTACACAAGGCTCAAATCTTGTGATTTACTTATAGGCAAATTGAAAACTTTATGTGAAATGGAGAAAATGCTGGTAACCAACATTTTTCTTTGTCTCGCAAAGTTATCAAGGCCAGTTTTCAAGGGATATTCACTCTTTACCACACATTCTTGAGTTTAAATGACCCTGATAGAGAAAGCTTTTAAAAACATTGCGAAAAAAGGAGAAAATGCTGTTCACTAGCATTTTCTCTTTCTTTCACATTTTCTACAAAAATTTTGTCATCTGCAAATGCTTTCCATTTGGTCGAGTGCAACATTTTGTCGTTTGGTAAAGAGTTAAGGATTGTGTAAGGTACACAGATATGTAAGGTACACAGAGACAGAGAGATAAAAGTTCCGTACTCACCCTCAGTCAGTCTGGCCTTACCCCCTGTAGGTTGACACAGCACTGTGGAGCAACCCACACATAACACAACTGTCTGGGCGTGGCTAAACACTGTGGTAATCTTGTAACACCCTGGAAACAAAACAGTTGACAATGGTAACTCTAAACTCATTACCAAATGACAACATTTTAGGCCTGTCTAAACCCAGAGCATTTGGAGATGATGAAATAGAAGTGACTGAAAATTTGAAATTTATTTCATGAAAGGTAGTAGACATTGTGGGAAAAGGAGAAAATGCTGGTTACCAGCATTTTCTCCTTTTCCCACAATGTTTTCTAACGGTTTCTTTCTCAGGGTCATCAAAAGTAGGGATTGTGGTAATGGGATAAAGCATTAGCTCATAGTGACCTACCTTTCACAACTAAGATCAAGAACAGACTGCACAAAACACTCTGAACAAAAAACAAATAACAACTGTAGCCTTAACCCTTTTCGCCCTTATCCCTTTATCAGGTGACAAGATTTTGACTTTGTCCAAACTGAAATCATTTTCAGAAGTTCTCATGTGGCTAAAATTCTTTAATAAGGTCAGAATACATTGTGTGAAAAGAAAAAAATGCTGGTTAATACCAGCATTTTCTCGTTTTTCCACAATGTTTTCAATATGCTTCTTTCCAAGGCTCCTTGCATGTCAGCATTGTGTATTGTATTAGCTACCCTAAACCTACTAAAACAAGTGAAAGGAAAACTTTAAAACTATACTAAAAACCAAAATATTGCTTTTTCAAAGGTAATCTTCAGAGAAAAATGTATCATTATTTGACAACGCAGATCAAAGAACAGAATGCACAATCTGTGCAGTCTGATCTTGATCTACATTGTCCAAGAAAGGTCAGTTGGTCTCACTTAACAACCTATCTCTAGGTATTTTCCTGCAATCAAATTACACAATTAAACATATCTACAAGATGATCAAACATGGTTTCTTTCATAGATACAAGGTTTACTGGGTCTCAACATTTTCCAAAATGTAGATGGAATGCTTACACATTCAATACAAGAACGGTTTCAATTCGGAAAAACCCAAACTTTTGTGGTTTGGTGAACAGCTCAGGAGCTTTTCTGATTCTGCCTCAAACCTACCCGGGCTGGGAATTTCTGTTGACAAACCAAACTAGCCTGGAATTTTTAGTGTGTACAATAAATACAACTGTGTGGCCCCATAAAAACCTTACCAGGGCATTTTACATCAATAGAGGCAGTAAGGACTCTACTAAAACTTGCCAGCCAGGGCCATTTTATATCCATGAAGGGCAGATGTGGACTCTACCAAAACTTACCGGGGCATTTTACATCCATGAAGTAGCTGTTTGGACTCTGTACAAGTCTCTTTAGCTTACACTTTCTCTTTTCTTCTTCCACACTGGGATGCAATAAATCTTTAGCGAGCTGAAAAACACAATTCAGAAGAGAACTTCAGAAACTCATTATAGGACAATGTAATACACGGTCAACTCTCCCACTATCCCATTTCAAAAGATGAAAAAGATCTTACCACTGTCCCAATCATTAAATGTATGGTGGACCAACCAGTTCGAGGCACTTCATCAACTTTTCTATTCTACATGCATTAACCCATTACCATACAATCCCTACTTTTGACGCCCCTGAGAAAGAAGCCTTCAGAAAACATTGTGGGAAAAGGAGAAAATGCTGTGACTAGCATTTTCTCCTTTTCCTATAATGTTTTCTACCCTTCAATAAACAAATTTCAAATTTTCAGTCACTTCTATTTTGTCGTCTGCAAATGCTTTCGATTCGGACAAGCCTAAAAATTTGTTCTTTGGTAATGATTTAAAATCAAAGTACTGATTACCGAACACCCCATAGTTTATGACACAACAACTCAAAGTTACCAAACAAGAAAATTTTTGGTTTGTCCAAATGGAAAGCATTTGCAGACAACAAAATGAAAGTGACTGAAAATTTGAATTTCTTTTGAGAAGGGTAGAAAACATTGTGGGAAAAGGAGAAAATGCTGGTAACCAGCATTTTCTCCTTTTCCCACAATGTTTTCTAAAGGCTTCTTTCTCAAGGTCGTCAAAAGTAGGGATCGTGTGGTAATGGGTCAAATCTTTACCAAAATTTATGACAAAATTTTGGACTGGACTGGACCAAATTCAAAGCATCTGCAGACTACAAATTAAATCTTGTTAATATGATGATTGCGGACTTTGATAAGGTAGAAAATACAGTGAGAAAGAGAGAAAATGCTGGTAACCAACATTTTCTCCTTTTCCCACAATGTTTTCTACCTGTCCATATCAAATTTCAATTCTTTGAGTGACATGTATTTTGTCGTCTGCATGTTCTTTCAACTTGGACTTGTCCAAAATTTTGTTGTCTGGTAAAGAGTTCAGAAAAGTGTTGGAAAGGTTACTACTCAGATGAGGTATAGCTAAACAGCGAAAGGAACTTCCTTTCACGAAAGGAAGATTACGTCCACGAAAGGAAGATTCTTTACTATAGAAGAAGCGTTTTCCTCACGAAAGGAAACTGTTGTTGATTTATTGCTTATACATTCTAGGTATTTGTAAAAGTTAGATTATGAATTTAAGATTTTTACCCTCGAAAAATCGTGTTTTACTATCGCGGTGAAAGTATTACTATAAATAACCGTTCTTGCGTGAAAGTATGTATGTACACGAAAGGAAGATTTTTTCCTCGAACGTAGTCTTTTTGCATGAAAGGATTTTTTTCTGAATTTGACAATATCTTTTCGACATGGATGAACTTGACTTGTCAAATTTATAAGTTTTATATAAAACTTTTGCTAGTAACGAGATTCTTTAGTGTAAGGAAATTCCTTTTGCGAAATACAAAGCCGTCTATAGAACCAAGATATAAAACTGTTCTTCTTGGAAGAGTCTAAGACTTTAAGATGAAATCATTAGACTAGCAAGCTTTATGAAAGACGAAAAATAAAATGTAAATATGATTTTCTAATAATTTAGACGTGATTTAAGTTTAAAATATGAGATTGAAATCACAAATGTAAAACACGCTGATCAGTAGTTGTTAAACTCTTATAATTCTTTCTTGTCCTTATCTGAAAAGCATATTTTGGAGTGAAATGTTGTTGGAAAGGGATAAAATGCTATTTCCAGAGTTTTTTTTTTCTTTTTCTACCGAAAGAATCATGATGGTATATGCAATCATTTCGTACCATAATCATTTTGCTTCCTTGCGCGAAAGGAAGATTACGTTCACGAAAGGAAGATGTTTACTATGAAAGAAGCGTTTTCCTCACGAAAGGAAACCGCTGTTGATTTATTGATTATATATTCTAGGTATTTGTAAAAGTTGGATTTTGAATTTGAGAGTTTTAGACTAGAAAAATCGTGTTTTACTATCACGGTGAAAGTGTTACTATAAATAACCGTTCTTGCGCGAAAGTAAGTCCGTTCATGAAAGGAAGATTTTTGCCTCGAACGTAGTCTTTTTGCATGAAAGGATTTTTTAAAATTTGAGAATATCTTTCCAACATGGATGAACTTGGCTTGTCAAGTTCATAAGTTTCATATAAATCTTTTGCTAGTAACGAGATTCTTTAGGGTAAGGAAATTCCTT